>BSBN01000615.1:10000000-10662546 GCA_027924645.1 Cunninghamia lanceolata | reverse complement strand
CTCTCTATATATATATATATATATATATATATATCTTTGTCTGCCTCTCCACCTCTCTCCCTTTATCCTCTCTCTTTCTCTTTCACTCTCCCCTTCTCCTTCCTCTATCTCTATTCCACTCTTCACCCCTCCCCCCTTTATCTCTTCTCTATCTCTCCTCTATTCCTCCCTCTACCAATTTCCCTCTCTATATATCACTATCTCTCCCTCTGTATATCTCTTTGTCTCCTCTCTATCTCTATCTCTATCTCTCCCCCCACCTCTCCCTCTCCCTCTCTGAGAGCTCTCTCCCTCTTTATCTCTGTATCACTCTACCTCTCTCTATATTTAATAATTTATTTTGTATAGAATATAATATACAATAATAAGTTTAATTATAAATTATATTATATTAAATCTATTTTATAAAAACAAAGATTATTATAATATAGATGTGATATATAAATTAAAGATATAATTAAATATATAATATTTTATATAGATATACAATTTTATAAATAACTATAATTTTAGAACTATATTTAATAATTTATATAAAATATACTATATAATAATTCTACATTTTCAATATGTCTGTCCACCTTCCTGACACTTTTCAAAATAACAAGGGGAGAGAGAGATATATCAAGAGAGGGATATTGATAGAGAGACGAATAGAGAAAGGGATAGAGAGAGAGAAGATATATAGAGAGATAGACAGAGAGAGAAATAGAGGGACACATAAATATAGAGAGAAGAATAGAGAGATAGACTACCTTTTGATCAGTCATTTCATACCAACAATCAAAAGATGACACATGTAATGAGCATTTCAAGTTGAAGGTTAGTACTACATTATAGATCATGGACCTTGGTATGGGTTGGTCTAGATTATATAGGTTCACTAGAGTCTCTTGAAATGGTACTTTTCATGCAAACGATCCAATGATAAAGAAAAGAGAGACTTTCAATCGGTCATTTCATGCCAATAATCCAAAGATGCAATGAGCTATTTTGAGAGATCAATAGCTGATAATTTACTATAGCGATGCCTTGTGTTGTACATGTAGTTGGTGATACCCATGACAATGGTGAAGATTGCGGATCCATCAACGAGTAGAGACAATCCTGTGAAAAGAGATTCTCTTTTGAGTTCCCTGTGCAGTCCTTTTTGCTTTTCTTATAGGACATTTAATAAAGCACTCCATCTTTTTATCTATCAAATGCTTTACTAGACATCCATCCTACGTAAATACTTTTAGGAGATGGTTACCTGGACTAGATAGATATTGAGCTTCTACTCATGTAAAATAAGGCATGCTTGTTCTTTTCATTCCCAAGCCAAGTATATCGTTGTTTTAAGCTTATCTTGTTTGTCATGTATGACTTTATAAGGTGCTTCCAGAATCAAATACATGAGATATTTAACAACTTACAGTTGGATCTCTCCACATGAACCTAGCTTATATATAGTATACCTAGGTCACAACTAATGGAATGCAAGTGAACCTAGGTGCAGTGCATGAACAAGAATCTAGAAAGGGGATGCATGCAAGTAGAGACTAGACACCCGACATGAAAGCTCACAAATTTGAAGTTGCTAGTAAGCAAAACACGAGGATCTTGAAATCCATTAATTTTATACAAATTAATTCATGACACTCAAAAAACAAATGGGCCATAGGGATACAAGATAATCATCATTCACTTTAAGACACGACAATTGATCTTCGACGTACCAATTATACACCAAGGTGCGATTGTTAGTAGTTTTTAATGACGTCCTCCCACGGAGTCTTGGACGTCATTAAAAACTTTCATTTCATTTGGAAGGGTTTGCTAGATTACAGTGGAAAATAACCTTTTAAAAATAAAATGCCCTCAGCGACGATTGTTCTGAAGACAGAAGAAGTTTTGCCCGTACGAGATGCCACCTCAGCATAGAGGACACTTTTTCGGGCGGAAACGAATGAGGGAAAAAATTTGATTTTGAGGAAACACCTTAGCGTAAAATAAAACTAGCAATCGCACCTTGGTGTGCAATGGGTACGCCAAAGAGTTGTGAATTGCTATGTCTTTACGTGAAGGATAATTGTCTTGTATCCCTATGGTCCATGTCATTTTTTTTTTGGAGTGTCATGAATTAATTTCCATAATTTTAATGGATTTCAAGATCCCTATGTTTTTCTTATTAGCTACTTCAAATGTGTGTGCTTCCTTTCTAGATTCTTGTCCCTGTACTGCACCTAGGTTCACTTGCATTCGATTAGTCGTCACCTATGCATATTAATAATAGTGAATATACTAATCATATTTATAATATAATATATATTATATAATTATGATTAATATTAATATATTGGATGATTTCATGTGAATTAATAATAAATATATAATAGTTAATAGAGATATAATAATATAATCTTATTTTGTTAAATATAAGGTAGATAAATATAAGTTAGTGAATCAAATATAACTATATAATTGCTTAATATTCATTTATAATTGTATGCTAATAATAGTGTATATATATAATACAAATTAAATTAACCTATAAGAAATAGAATAACTTAATTGATCTTCCATGAGTCGTGTGTGTGTGTGTGTGTGTGTGTGTGTGTGTGTGAGAGAGAGAGAGAGAGAGAGAGAGAGAGAGAGAGAGAGAGAGAGAGAGAGAGAGAGAGAGAGGAGAGGAGAGAGAGAGAGAGAGAGAGAGAGAGGTGATTCTTAATATCTAGGGATACAAAGAAGTGTGACTACCAATGAATTAATTAGGATACAAAGAAGATGCATCATTAGTAAGTCCATAAAAGATTAGTTGCCTAGTAAGAGTAAGATCTTGTTTGGCAACACGAGCATCATAAATATTTAATTTTAATTGGATTGAGTAGCCATAGTAGGGTTAAGACAAGCACCCCTTCTCAAAGGAAGATTAGGGTCTTGAGTAGCTCATGGTATAAAAAAATCAATACCATTAATGAGAGATAAAATAATATAATATAAAATATTCTCATATTTAAATATAAGAAAATCAACAAGATAAATTAGATTTGAAAATGAATCTAGTATAATATATTGTATATTTAAATTGAATATATTTATTCTATAGATATAATATACAATATATTTGTACTTATTATTTATTATTATATTGCATATAATGTAAATTATTAAATATATATTTTAAATTTTATGGTATTATTAAATCATATATTATATTAGATATATTATATATTAATACTTATATATTTGTTATGTAATTTATATATAAATTCTATATTATATTATATTTATTATATTTTATAATATTATTTAATTGTAAGAAATCTAACAATTTAAGTAACTTTTTATAGATTGAAAATGAGACATATATAATCAAATATGTTCAAATATGGCTGCTCCTTGATCGATGATCTAGCGCTGACTCAGGTGCGTGAAGACACGGTGGTTTTGGAGGAGGACTCCCTCCTCCATGTGGTTTGCATACAATTCTTCCTTATGCTTTTCATTTAATGTTCTTCTTTACTCTGCGTCCTCCGTTTTAATTGTTTCCTCTGGCCGAGCGTGCGAATTTTTGTCTGCCTTAATGAAGGTGGAAATGGATGGAGACCCTTAGTCTCATCCTTCACCTACCTCTTTCCCAACCCCCTTTGCAACCAAAAAAACCTTCAGTGAAGCCATGGTTAGGGTTTCATCATCAATTGCCCAGGATGCCAGATTCATTGCCGTCGATGGAGATGGTGGAGCGAGTCCAGATGGTATGGACCTTGGCCTCAACTCCAACTCTATCTCCATTTTGCCTAATGATTCTATGGCCAATGAAATTGCTATTGAAAAAAATAGGTTGAAAGACTTTGCAATTTTCTTTGCTTGTATGGATGTTGATAAATGCCCTCCTCAAAAATTTATGGATGATTGGTTTCATAACTACTAGAATTTAAAATTAGGGTTTCGAATCTCCTTCTGTAGGCAAATTCAGAAAGGATCGTTCATTATTTTTTTTAGTGCTCATGAAATGCAGTTAGAGGTTCTTAAAAAATTGTATTGGAATGTTGGTAAAACTTCGTTTCGTGCCCTGGGTTGGTCTCCTGAGGTGATTTCTAAAGAAATCTTGGCTCTGTCATACCTAGGTGGGTAATTATCAAGAACATTCCTCCATTTTTGTGGAAATTTATCCCTCAAATTATGGAACCCATTGGTAAATTCATCCATATGGATGACTCTCCACGGCTCGTGCCCCATCTCGATGCCAGAGTGCTCATTTCCATTAAACCTGGGATTGATCTTCCTAATACTCTCAATCTCAATATTGAGGGAGTTATTTTCTCTTGCCCTCTGGAAATTTTAGGGGGTTTAAACGCGTGTTTCCTTTGTAAAAAAAGATGGCCATGTTCGTTAAAACTGCCCTATTCTTAATAAGAAATCCTCAAGTTTGAACTTGCGGAGAACCCATATGGATAATATGGATCCTCCCCAACCCTATGGCTCCATCCTCCCCTGTGGTCCAGCCTGTCATGGGTAGCACCCCTGCTATTATTCCTGACTTACCCATATCGGATACGTGCCCTGAAAACTCTCAAACCAATACGGCTCCCCCCCGCTCCCCTATTTCAGATAACATAGAACAGCCGGGTGGGGAACAACAAGATAGTTTTCAAATGGTTACAAACAAGTCTAAGAAGCGCAGAAGGAAGAATGCGCAACAATTAGCCATTGATAAGATTAGGTCTGATAATTTTGGTATTAACCCTGCTTAGAATAATGTCAATCTCACCCCACCCGCAGTTGATGCTAATTTCTCAAAAGTTAAGAGTATTATTAATAATTTTGAAACCCCCGGTAGATGCACTAGTGATTTCAATATGGGTGATGGCTCTGTGACTTCCTCGAGGGCTAATCGTATCTCTGACAACCTTAGCTTCATCGATCCCACCCCCTGTATTGGTATCATTAGTGAATCTAGTGGGAGTTTGCCTCCGAAATTCTTCAAAGAACTTGATGATGATGACGTGATTTAGGTCATCACTGCTGATACTAGTGTTGATAGAAATTCTACTTTTTTTCCCTCTAACTTGTCCTCCACACAAATGCCTTGGATGGCAGTGAATGATATCCCTGTCCAGGCTACTACCTATGCGAAACCTCCTTCTGGAAATGTCTCTCAAGGAGATGATGATTCTGGTGAAGACCATGATGATCAAATTGAGGGCTATTCCAAACCCAATAGAAGAGGACGCCCCTTGGGCTCAAAGAACAAGGCCCCCTCTGGCAAGAAAAAGAATGGCAAGGGTCTCCCTGCCTGTGATAGCAGCCTTCATGCTGCTAAGAGCTCGTAATTTCCCCCTGTTTACCATGAAGTACATCTCATGGAATGTGAGAGGTTTGGAAGCTCCAGACAGAAAGCAGATTGTTAAATGTTTCTTGGACTGTCATAAAGACTTGGATTTTCTGATGCTTCAAGAGCTTAAAACTATTAATTTTACCTTGGATATTAACCTTAATTTCATTTGGAAAGACTCCATTAAAATTTGCTCCAATCACCTAAGGGGTAAAGGTGGTGTTGGACTGCTCATTAATCCCAGATGGTCAAACCATATTACTGACAAGGGTTGCTCCCCCTGTAACAGGGCTGTATGGGCCTCTATTAATGTTGACAACACCCTCATTGGGGTGTGCTCTATCTATGTGTCCAATGACTATAAGGAAAAAATTGCCCTTTGGGATTGGATTGCATCCTTACCTGATATTCCCTGGATCCTTGGAGGAGACTTTAATATGATTGAGAATTGTGATGATAAAATGGGGGGTAATGCTTTTGAATGGAAAGGCTTTGAAAAATCCCATTGGGATAGAATGAAATTTATGAAAAACCTGTTTGATCCTCTTCTCAGTAATAAGGCCGATACCAAGGGTCTTTGGAACACTTGGTGCAATTTCCAAAAAGGTTGTAATAGAATTTATTGCAGACTTGACCATTTTTATGCCAATAAAGATATTTTTTCATTTATCCCTAGTAACCATGACAATTCTGTTGTTGTTTGGCCTTTTACTCTCTCAGATCACCACCCTATTACTACTCACATCAAACTTGCTAACTCCTTACCGGCTAATGTGGTGAGGCCTAAGAAGTTCATTCTTAACACTAATTTACTGAAAGATCTTGATGTTCTTGCTGCCATTAACCTCATCAGACTCCTAAATAAGGATAATAAGAACTTAGCTTTGCATATTGATAGGTGGAATTATAATGTTGTTTCCTGGCAAAAACTCTTGCAAACTATTGGTCAAAAAAGGGCCAAAGACTTCAGATTTGTGGAAAAGACTCTTAATCTTAATCTGCTTCACCTTGAAAATGAAATTCAGTTGACTCCTTCCTGCCCTAACCTTGCCAACCAAGTGGCGAAAGCTAGGGATGCCCTTAGATTGCATTAGCAAGTTAAGATCAAGGGGGCCATTATTAGAGCCCATAGCCATTAGCTCCAATTTGGCGATAAAGGCTCCAAGTTTTTCTTTAATCTACTTAAACATAAACAAAACCGGGAAAAGATTGATAGACTAATTGTTGATAATCAAGAAATTGTTGATTTGGACAACATTAAAGAGGCCTTTGCCCTCTTCTACCAAAAACTTTTCACCTCTGAAGACTCTGATTCTGCCAAGGCCCTTAGACTTAAATGCAAATCCATCATTCCCTGTAGGATCTCCGAGGGGGAATCTTGCCTCCTTAAGGAGAATTTCACAATTGATGAAATTCAGAAAGCCATCAACTCCCTCCATAATGACAGCTCCAGGGCCTGATGGGCTCCCAGTTGAGTTCTACAAAGCCAACCTTAATTGGATTTGCTTTGATCTTCTTGATATCTACAATGAGGCTTTGGGTAAGGGTTCCCTTGGCGATGTTATCAATAAGGGCATTATTAAACTCATACCCAAGGATGGTGACAAGGCCCTCGTTAAGAACTGGAGACCCATCACCCTTCTTAATGTGTCCTATAAGATCCTGGCTAAAATGTTGGTCGTCCGATTGGAAAAGATCCTGCCCAAGTTCATCTGCCCCACCCAAACCGGCTTCATTAAAGGTAGGTATATTCTGGAAAATCTCATCACAAGTTGGGAAGCCATGGAATGGTCTAAAGTTTCTGGTCAAGACACTGCTATGTTTTTCCTTGACTTTGAGAAAGCCTATGATAGGGTGGAATGGGACTTTATTACTATGATGCTTGAAGCCTTTGGCTTTCCTAGTGAATTTTGTACTTATGTCAAGGTCCTCCTTCAAGATGCCTCTGCTCATATTGATGTTAATGGCTCCCTCTCCTCTTCCATTATGCTCTCTCGGTCCATTAGGCAGGGCTGCCCCTTGGCCCCTGCTCTCTTTGTTATTGCCTCTGACACTTTATTCTACCTCCTTAGGGATAACTCCCTCTCCCCAAAGGTTAATGGGATTAGGCTCCCTGATGATAATGAATTGATGAATATTCAATTTGCCGATGACACGGCTCTTTTTCTTGAGCTCACCAAGCAAAACATGGATAACCTTAGCCTTAAAATCCAATGCTTTGGGTCAATTTCTGGAGCTCGGATCTCCCAGACTAAGTCTACCTTCCTTAGCTGGAAGGATCACCCCCCTGATTGGTTTGGACACCTTGGCTACCAATGGGGTGGTCCTAACAAAATCGTTAGATACCTTGGAGTTCCCTTCTCAGTGTCCCCTTCCCTTAAAGAAATGTGGCTCTGGGTTAAAGAGAAAATTGATAAGAAACTTAGTAAATGGAACAATAGATTCCTCTCCCTGGCTGGCAGGGTTCAAGTGTGCCAAAAAATCCTCTCCTCCTATAATATCTGCTACTCCTCTACTTGGATGTTTAGCAACTATCAGATCTTTGAAATTCAAAAGGCTATTAGATGGTTCCTTTGGTTTGATGGCAAAGGTAATAATAAATTATACACTGTTAACTGGAAGTGGTGCCATATTGAGAAATCTCTTGGTGGCCTTGGATTAAAAGATCTTAGGATCCAAGGTATTGCCCTTGCGGCTAAATGGATCTTCCATTCTCTCGAAGGTCAGGAACCTTGGAAGGTTTTAATCAGACACAATATTGAGAGGGCTATCCCTAAGAATGCTAAGTCTTGGAAGGGTTTACCACTCACCGACCTTGTGGCCGGTGGTTTTCCTGTTTCTGTCCAGGGCACTTGTGTGTTCAAGTCTATTTGGAAAGCCTGGGAACATGTTATGGGGTTTTTGGTCAACACTAGTGTCAACAATGGTGACCTGATTCATGGCAAGAGATCCTTATGGTGGAACCTGTTCCACGCTGGCAAACCCCTGGCCCTTACTCAGGGATGCTCAGTTAGAGCCTGGGCCAGCAAAGGGATCAAATATCTTATTGACGTTTTGGAACATGATACTCTTGTCGCGTGGGAAGATCTTAGCTCAAAATTTAACCTCCCCCCCACTCAAAAAAGAACCTACAACATGATTAAGCAGGCTTGTATTGATTTTGGTCTTCCTAAAGACTGTGATGTTGATTCTCATAGATTTCTGTCTTTTAAATGGGCTGATGGTACTCTTTTGGCTAAAATTAAGGCTCGTAACATTTACTCTGCCTTGACTTATGAGGCTTCCATTATTAATCATGTTAACATATTATGGTATTCTGATCTGTCTGTTATGCAGTAGCAGAAGACCTTCAGCAGGCTCTGGAAAAGTCCGCTCGAGCCAAAAATCAAGTGCTTTAAATGGCTTATGATACTTAATAGACTTCATCTTAGGAGGAATTATGATAATAATGATTTGTGCTCTATTTGTAAACTTCCTGAGACTGGCAGGCATATTTTCTTGGATTGCTCAATTGCTAAGGAGATCTAGTTAATGTTTGGCTTTTCTATCCCTGATCTTGTGAATATTATGGAAATTATTTCTGGGCACATTCAAGGATTGAAAAAGGATGCTAATATCTTTTGGTTTACTTTATCTGCTAATATTCTTTGGTATATATGGAAAATTAAGAATGCTGATAGGTTTGAAGGCCAAGCCAGGGCCCTTACTGAGTCTTTTCGAAGACTCACATTCTTCAAAATTGTTGTGCAGGTTGCCTCTACTATGAACGTTGAGAGGAACAAGCTCCTGAGGTTCCTCAAGGATGGACACGCCACCATGTTCATCTATGAGATGAAGGATGGTTATGAGTGGAGGCGCAACGTGGACAACCTATTCTCCTTTGAGGAGGCTCTCAAGAAGTTGAACAACGAAATTAAAGACAACAGGGAGCCCTCCTACGCCCAAGTTGAGATGTTGACTCAGATTCAGAGCCAGAAGACCATTGTTTGGATGGAAGGACCTTAGGGATGGGCGGCATGGGTTGAAGCCCATGACGACATCCTCTCTTGATGCTTTTGTTGATGTTTTGTATATACTTTCTTCTCATGATGCAGTTAGTTTGTTAGTACTCTTTTGTGCAGATTACGCACTTTGTTGTAACTTTGGTTTTTGCTGTCCTATGGCGGTGACAACTATGTTTTGTTGAGGCCTGGCCTCCTTGTACTGGTTTCTCTCAATTTTTAATATAATTTTTTTTTTAATAGATTGCTAGAGAGTTGATACACACTATTAGGGCTTAAATTTGACAGTCGACCTTGCCTGTCAAGCAATTTTTTTATGACAATTATCTATTCAATACTGCCTTTACAATACTATGACATACCTTAGTCTAAGTACATTATATAAAAAACAAATATATATATCAGCATAATCCTATATAAATTTTGAGAGTTTGTCAAAAATCTCCCCTTTCATATGATACAGTCTTCTTAAAATTTTGATTGTATTTTACAATAAAAATGTCTAAATACAACTATACAACTTTCAAATTTAAGCCCTGCACACTATTGCGCATAAATACCTACAATGTTTATACTCTTTAAAAAGTCATAAACTTATTATAAAAACAATATTTGTTACTTGATTATATATTTATTTTATATAAAATATTTATTATAATTATATTTACTATTCAATATAATATAATTTAATATATTTTATTTAATGTAATGAACTATATTATTAATTTTTTATATATAATAAATAAAAAATATAAAATCTATATATTAAATATTTAATTAACTATAATATTAAAGATATATTATCTATACAATATTAAATAAATAATAAATATTAAAATTAAATGACTATTAAATATATTCAAATCATTATATATCTCTTTGCTAGAAGGGATCGATATGTTTGTAAATATGTGCTTATATAAAAAAAGAAATATACACCTTTGCCTTGAGTTATATATCCATTAATATGTTTTTACGTTTATCCATTTTGGGTTATATAAAACAAAGAAATAAGCGCCGTAAGAAATAACAATGGACGGCTTCCAACAGTGCGGCGCTGGAAAACTGCGACTAATGAAAAACTGGACGGTGACGGAAACGAAAAACGGACAGAAAACGCCGACCAAATCCAACGGTGGAAGACATTTTAATCGTCTTGCATGCCTTTATACCCAATGGAAACCGTCGATCCACAAAAAGCAGGTATTGGTATGCCAATAAAAATTTCAGACTCGACATAAGCTTTGCAACTTCATTATCAACGGGAAGAAAAGAAAATAAAGAAGAGACCATATTTTATTCACAAACAGCGTTTTAGCGCAGTATTAGGGTTTCGGAATTAGGGTTTTATGGCACAATTCTCTTAATTTCCCAATCCAGTTCGTAGGAAGAACAAGCTCAGAAACCCTATCGTTCAAGCAGATATAATCACAGACGCCTGCTGCTGCGTGAGAGTTTAATACGCAATCTCTATCGACAATTTACCCCCCACTTGTTCTTAGCTCATCTAGGTGAGAAATGGACTTGCTAGGAGATTCCGATGGTGAGGAGAAGGGTTTCGCTGAGATTAAGGTGAACAAAGCTTATGCTCAGAGATTTGCTCATAATAAGCAGCGGGAGGCGCTTCAAAGATTGCAGGAGCTGAAAAAGAAGGGCTTAGGCGGTGATTCTGACGAGGACGATTCATCTGAAGACGAGGAAGAAGACGAAGATGGGTATATTCCAGAGAAGACAGAGCTACAGTTTTATGAAACCCTAGCCAAAGTGAAAAGGAAAGATCCGTTAATTTATAAGAAAGATGTAAAACTGTATGATGATGACGACGACGGGGAGGAGATTGAAGAGAAGAGAGAGGATGGAGGTAAGAAGAAAAAGGCACTGTATTTGAAAGATGTTATGGCGCAGCATTTGCTTGAAAATGGGCCTGAATTTGACGATGAGAATCAAACCCTAAAAAAGTTTAAAAAAGGAGGTTCTAAGAGCTACGCTGAGGAGCAAGATGAGCTTAAGAGGGCTTTTTTGATGGGGGTCGAGGATAATGACGATGATAGCGATGATGGAGGTTTGCTAACAGTGAAGAAAAAGAGTGCAGAGGAGATTAAGCGCGACAAGCAGGAGGAAGAAGAGGCTGTTAAGGAGGCAGAGCAGCGGGCCAAGGATGCAGATATTGCACGTCGGTTGGACGACTATTTTGGCAAGGATGATGATTTGGATGATAATGACAGGTTTTTGAAGAGCTATTTGTTGAATAAAGGGTGGATTGAGCGGGAGGATAAGGGGAGTTTGGGGTATGGGGATGTGGGGGTTTCGGAGGATGAGGAGGAACTGGAGAAGCAGGATAAGTTTGAGGCAGGCTATAATTTTAGGTTTGAGGAGGGGGCAGGTGATCAGGTGCTGGGGCATGCCAGGTTTATGGAGGGGTCGGTGAGGAAGAAGCCAAATTCGAGGAAGCAGCAGAGAGAGAAGAAGAAGGAGAGGTTGGTGCAAACTGAATTTGAGAGGAAGGAAGAATTGAAACATCTCAAGAATATCAAGAAGAAGGAGATTATGCAGAAGCTTGAGAAGATCAGACAGGTTGCCGGAGTAAAGGATGATCAGGGTAATGTGTTGGATGAAAGGGACCTTGATGAGGACTTCGATCCGGATGAATATGATATGAAGATGAGAAAGGCTTTTGGAGACGAGTACTATGGTGCTCAAGATTTAGATGAGAACTTTGAGGGTTATGATGAATATGATGTGGAAAAACCGGATTTTGATGCAGAAGATGAACTTTTGGGTCTTCCCAAAGGTTGGGATGGAAGGGAATCCAAGCAAGGTTTTGCTGCGGCAAGGGAAAATGTCAATGAACATAAGAAATTGAATCCTGAAGATCCAGTTGATGATAATTCTGATTGGAATTCAGTGAATGCCGAGATGGAGGCAGCAATTGATAGTGGTGAAGGAGAAGAGGAGGGGGAAGAAGAAGAGGAAGAAGAAGAAGAGGAAGAGGAAGAAGAAGAAGCTCAAGAGTATATTGATGAAGTTGAGGATAATACAGGGACTGAAACAGAGGAAGCTTCTAAAACTAAGAAAAGGCACAGAGGCAAGATTTCACACAGAGAGAAACTGTTATTGGACAAGCAGCTCGAAGAATATTATAAGTTGGATTATGAGGACATGATAGGTGATCTTCCCACTCGTTTTAAGTATAGGGAAGTTCCATTAAATACCTACGGTTTAAGCACCGAAGAGATTTTAATGACAGATGACAAGGAATTGAACCAGTATGTTTCACTCAAGAAGTTAGCTCCTTATAGGAGCGAAGAATGGAAGCCTCCAATGCACAATAGATTCAGTCAAAAGAAGAGGAAAAAAATAGCTTTGCATGATGGTCAATCCAGCTTTGCAAAGGGAATGAAAAAGGTTAGCAGCAAAAGTAAAGGTGAGCATAATCATGTTCGACGTTTGAACAATCAGAATAGTAACCATTCAGAAGAAAAAAATGGTGAAGTGGAAAGCAAATCCAAAAAGAAGAGGCGGCGCCAAAAGAAAGCACCTGTTATTCCTCGATCAAGGCTTCTGGCATATGGAAAGGGGCCCATCCGAAGAAAGAGAAGCAAAATGTCATGAAACAACTTTTTATTTGTTGTTGCAGAGCTTTAGGTAAGCGACAATCGTATCCTATGGATTTGAAATGAGCAAATAATAATCTCTCAAGCAAGATGGGATTTTGCCAGTTTCAAATTTGATTTGATTTGATTGAGTAATTTTTTTAATGAAGAGATGGAGAGATCATTGGCTAGCATAGGGAATTCTAATTGTCATTTGATTTGCACTCATCTAAATTTTCTTGTTGGTCTGGTCAAATTATCTTTTTTCAATGTAAACATGGAGAGATTGACAAGCAGTGCAGGAATACTAGTCAGAATTTATCTGTGCCCATGTATTAATATAGCAATATAGAGGGGGAGGAAAATTGATTTCCTCGATATCGTGACCTTCTGTTTGCAATGAAGTGGTTGCCAAATGGAGCAAGGCATTGAGGTTCCTCTTGAAGTCCATACATACATTTTTTGGTCGACATTTGAGGTCATGTATCATCCAAAGAATGCATTAATAGTTGCTTGCAAAGCTATCTTTGCACTTCAATTGATATAGTGACAAGTAGGAGGCCATCAAGTCATATTGGATAATGACATTCTTATGAAGAGTGATTTTGGAAACTACACGATTCTCAGGAATTCTCTAGGATAAGTAAATGAATTTTTGTAAACACACCAAGGAGTAAATTCTATTTTGATCTGGTATGATCTATTTCAATTTCAATCTCAAGAACTCAACGCTTCAGTCGATTTGTTTGGCCCCTATATTTTATTAGCATACATCTGCTGATTCCATTTCAGTAACACTTGTATTTAAATTGGATTTAATTTCATAGCTTACAGTATGACGCGTTATATAGCCATTATATAGAAAGATGGACTTCATTCTATAATATAGTTCATTCTTAGAAAATTGCATACACAAAATCTGTGCTTATTTTTATTTTGTTTTGTTTTAGTAATTTGGTTTGCCTAGCACATATAAAGTCACGCAGAAAGACTACTAAGTCTTAGTGAGTTCATTGGCTGCCTCCTAGCTGCATGGTGGAAACCTGCCATATGGGTGCCCTCTTTCTTACGTTTGGGACAACTCCAGCATAAAGTCACAACACCCAAAGGAAGCATTCTAAGATTGGAAAATCTGGCTGATAGTACTCAGCAACTAAAACGAAATCCTACCCATGTAATACTAATAAAACAAGTAAGTGGTTTTAAACAACTTTGGAGCTTCTTTAGATTAAAAGAAATGGTTGATTCTAATCGTCAAGTTCACTAAAGTGAATCGTTTGGTGCCACGTAGATCACGTTACTTTCTTATGTATGCTCACCACTTGATTGGTACAGCAGGTACAATTGGCATTTCCTCTGAACTATCTCGCTTTCCTACTGTAGGCTTACTAATTCTGTTCCACCTTGTGGCATGCTCTGCAATGAAGATAATCCTGCACGCATATCCCATGATGTAGATGGCTTATCACTGTCCACTATATCTCCAATGCTATATGAGTCTTTAGATGATGCTGCCCTCCTAGGCACTCTATCATGGAGGCACCCAACATTGTGTGTTCTTGTGAAATTTATATTGCTTTCATAGAGATCAGGTGTCCATCTTGTTGGTGTAATTCTATAATTGCACTTATATTAAGTTTACTTAGGTAAATTAAGAAATGAGAGTAAATGTCAACTCCTTTGATTGATGGGATTTTTTGCAACCTCTACCTCATTCATTCTTTGATTGATGATTGTTAGGTGCCACATCTCTCTCATCAAGCTAAGTTAACTTGACATCACTGCTTCTATATGCTGATTCATACCATAGATTACTGTGACTAAATCTCTCTAGGACACTCGTCAGCTTGACTTGTCCATTCTAGAGTCTATATATTGTAGTTCATTTCTTCTTTTTAAAGCTTTCATCTTGAATACAAATATTAGAATTCTATCATTCTTGCTTTTGTTTGCATTTGAATTAGTGTCATCTTGTTGTTTTTGTTCCTAGGTAGATTTAATTATTGCTGGTTCATTATTAAATTAATATGAAGACGGCGAAGAAGATGAAGATGGGTATATTATAGAGAAGACAGAGTTGCAATTTTATGAAAGGATGAAGGTAAGAAGAAAAAGACACTATTTGAAAGATGTTATGGCTTCACATTTGCTTTAAAATGAGCCTAAAATTGACGATGAAAATCAAACCATAAAAAAGGTTAAAAAAAGGGGTTCTAAGAGCTAGCAAATGTTATGGCCAGGATGTCCTATCCAAGAGAGCTAGCGATTGCTAGTGCAAATGCACCTACCAAGCACAATTCTTATAATTTCCCAATGTAATTGATAGCAAGAACAACCCTAGAAACCCCATTGTGCATGTAAATATAGTCACAAAAGCTTGGTCTATGTGAAATTTTAACGCATTAACTCTACGAACAATTTTTCCCCCATGTCTTTAGTTTATCTAGGTGAGAAATGGAATTGCTAGGAGACTTTGATGGTGAGGAGAAGGGTTTTGTAGATATTAAGGTGAATGAAGCTTATTATGCCTAGAGATTTGCTCATAATAAGCATGGAGAGGCACTTCACAAATTGCAGGAGCTGAAAAAGAAAGGCTTAGGCAATGATTCTAATTAGGACGAATCCTATGAAGATGAGGAAGAAGACGAAGATGGGTATATTCTAAAGAAGATAGAGCTGTAGTTTTATGAAACCCTAGCCAAAGTGAAAAGGAAAGATTTGTTAATTTATAAGAAATATGTAAAACTCTATGATGATGATGATGACAACGAGGAAGAGATTTAAGAGAAGAGAAAGGACGAAGGTAAGAAGAAAAAGGCACTGTATTTGAAAGATGTTATGGCTCAACGTTTGCTTGAAAATGTGCTTGAATTTGAAGATGAGAATTAAACCCTAAAAAAGATTAAAAAAGGAGGTTATTAGAGCTATGTTGAGGAGCAAGATGAGCTTAAGAGGGCTTTTTCGATGGGTGTTGGGGATAATGATGATGATAGCAATGATGGAGATTTGCTAACAATGAAGAAGAAGAGTGCATTGGAGATTAAGTGTGACAAGTAGGAGGAAGAGGAGGCTGTTAAGGAGGCAGAGCAATGGGCTAAGGATGCAAATATTGCACGTTGGTTGGACAACTATTTTGGCAAGGATGATGATTTGGATGATAATGACCGGTTTTTGAAGAGCTATTTGTTGAATAAAGGGTGGATTGAGTGGGAGGAGAAGGGGAGTTTGGGGTATGGGGATGTGAGGGTTTTAGAGGATGAGGAATTGAAGAAGCAAGATAGGCTTGAGGTAGGCCTATAATTTTAGATTTGAAAAAGTGGTAGGTTTTCTTAGACTTTTTGTTGTACAATTCTTGTTTTGAGACTTTGGAAGGGCCATGACTTGCTCAAACAAACTCTTTTTTGGGTCCTTTTTAAAAAAATGCATGTTATTTTTGTTTTCTTCGTAGTGGTCTTACTCATTTTCTCCCATGCTATTAGTTTGTGCCCTAGTGACCCTGGACTTTGACCATTTCGAACCTAGTTTGAATTTTGGGTTGATTTGACCTAAGAGTCTACCATGGTGCTTCATTTTGTTCGTGGGTTTGTCTAGAATTAACTTGGGTGAACCTAGATCAAATTTTGTAGTATTTTGTAGAATCTAAAATGAATATGTTGAGTTTTGACGATTTAATTTTTTTTTGGTTCTTTTTAAAATGTTTGTTTTGGGTGAATTTGGTCTTTTTCTCACTCACGTCTACAAGAAATTGGTTTAATGCCACTTAAGAAATGAGTACTCGTTTCATCAACTTGTAGGTCATTGAAGCGGAAGGAGCACTTGTTTAATGTTGCCCATCGGCCATGTCGGAGTAATCTTAATGTGGAAAATTAAAAACCCTGTGTATGTCCTTTCTTGGTTGAGCATACTAGCCATACAGACGATGTCATTCTCTATTGTCCATTGTTTGTTATCGTCATGATTTTCCTTGCTCAGTGTTGCATGTTTCAACAATCTTTGTTTCAGCGAAATATAAAAACAATATGTAAGATTTGTAGATGGGGCAAACTTCCCAAGATTTGATGACACAAGCAAGGCACAATAACAAAAGCACAATTGAAGATTGCAGAAATGCAAGATAATTGTTATGCGAATATAGACACAAATGCATTTACAAGGATGCTCAAGAGTGAACTACAAGTGGGTATGTGTAGGATTTGCACCAAAAGATATGAATGTACAACCAATGTGGGATAAAGGAGATGTACTCACATGTGTGTAGTATAACTCCACCAAATAAGGAAAATACAAGTCATATGATGCAAGTGCAACCTACATAAGTAGATACCTACCTAAGCAAGCTTATCCTATCTTAGGTGCATAATATGTAATAAAGTAAATTAACTAAATGCAAAAATAATGTAATGCATCGACACACCCCATAAGCATAGCTTAGGTGGGTAGGATGGATGGGTTTTGACCAAGATTACTGGATACGCCACCTCCACCATTGTATCCGGTACAGATATGGGTACAATATGACCCATATATGGCTTCGGTATTGTACCTGCATGTACCCAAAATTTAGAGCCATGTCATGTACATTTGGATTAGGCGACCTAGTCAATTGTGCCATATCCACTTCTAACTTTCAAAAAATAAAAAAATCTAAACCCTAAAATTTGTTATTTGTAGCCTGTTTGAGTGGCTAACCTGGGGCATCCTATCTATATGGCGATAAGACGAGTCCCCCAGAGGGCCCTCTAGTTAAGATATATGGGGGCGGGGCCATATCTGTGTATATGACGTTGAGGTCATTTCATTCATGTGCTCGAATGAATAAACACCAACAACTGATCATGATGTAGAGTTGCCTTGCCATGCACTTGTCTCGAGTGAGCTCTGGATTCAATTAGATATAATGTGTAGGGGCAAAAAATTCTAAATTGCATATATCCGAACGATTTAGACTTATTAACTGGCTCGACACTTGCAACAAGCAATGAATGGTATCCACTATTGTAGTTTCAATATTAATATAACACCTAGAGGGACGATACAAACTTATTAGCAGGTTCAACACTTTTTGTATTAATATTAATATTAATATTTATAACTTTATTAATATATTAATTTTATTAATACGTAATTTATAGTTTTATATATATTAATATATGTAATAAGTTTGTTATGTATTAAGTTTATTAATTATTATAAAGTATTATTTATCATAAATTTTAATTTTATTTGTATTTTGTATTTAAATTTAATGAGTTTAATATTTCTTACTAATAAAATTAAAATATTTAGGTATAAAATAATAAATTATATTTTAATGTAATAATATATTTTTAATATGTATTATATATAAGATAATATAATAATATGTTTTTAATTTGTATATATATGAAATTATTGTATCTAGCTGTATACATATTAGGGGTCTTGAAAAATAGTCATATTTGTATTAGATATTGTATCCATATTCGATACCGTATTTGTGTTCATGCAACTTTGGTTTTAAAAAATGCATAGGCATGTTAGGTAGCCATGTACAAAATGATCTCCTTGAAAAGAAGAGAAAATTTGTAGGAAAAACTCTCTTTGAAGAGAGGATGAAGAGAGTAGGGTTAGGTGACCTTGCTCCAAAGAACTGAGAAGGATAAAACTCCATGCGAGAAACCTTTGCCCCCCCTGAATAGGGAAAAGAAGAGACACCATGTAGCCCCCCGTCAAGGTATAGTCCATGATTGTAAATGACTTTTCACCGCTTAGTAAGAAACAATGCCAAAGGTGAATGCAAAAGATATGAGGGAGAAAGACATGAGATGATCTTTGGAAACTACTAAGATGTCACCATGCTGGAGCCAAATGGTGCCACAATCAAATCAGGAGTCCCAGGCCTAACTGAAGAAAGTGACGATCCAAAACCATGTGGAAACAAATGTAGAATAGGTACCAAAGATGTGGATGATGCTTTTAAATACTGCTCAAGGTTCTCCAAGCCAATATCAAATTGTGATGAATGTAGATAAGATGAATCAGGAACCATGCAAGATTCAAATACCATAAGCATAGATGTAGGATGCTCACCATAGGTAAGACAACCAAATTGATGAGAATTTGGGACTTCTGTAGGTGCCAACATAAACGATGACTAAGTTCGATATGTGGAAGCATGAATAGGTGGAGTGTAGTCACCTAAAATCTACCCTTGCATAATCTCAATTCCTCCAACTCTGATTAATTAAATAAATTATTTAATTAATTAGGCTTTTCCACTTTTGCTAGCTAATCTCAATTCCTCCAACCTTGATTAATTAAATAAATTATTTAATTAATTAGGCTTTTCCACTTTTGCTAGCTAATTAAATAAATTTTATTTAATTAGTGCATTCTCACATTAGTTAATTAAATGAAACATTAATGTCCTAACATTAGATAATGAAATAAACCATTTTGTTTAATTAAGCTAATGTCCTAACATTAGATAATTAAATAAACCATTTTATCTAATTAACTAAGCTAATGTCATCATATTTATCTTATCCAAAATACACATCATCTATTTCCTCTAATTTAAAATTCCTTCAATCCAAAATGAAATCAATTTGCAATTCTAACCATCTATGTAATCAATTTCATTTTAGCCATTCATCTTCAACTACCAATATTTAAACACCTAATCAATGCAATCTTAACCCTACATTTTTGAATTACTAGCATTTATTTCCACCTTCTTCCCAATTTCAAATAAAAAAAATCCTCTCATGAAATCCTAGCCATCCATTCCTCATGAAATCTATAAATTCAACCATCTCCCTCATCCAAAACATGATAAATCTCTTGCGGGTATATGTTGTCGCATTGAGGAAGAATCCAAGAGCAACTCTAAACTGAAAATCCACCATTGCAGCTACACATCTTTTGGAGCAATCAAAGGTGTCATGGAAGGTATAACGTCATATTAAATTTGTATTGTTTTAAGTTAGTGTTCATTTATGCTCTAATCTGATGTAGGGGTAACATTCGTAATTGTATTTACATTTAGTTTCCTATTTTGCACTTCTACGTGGAGAAAGAATAGGAGGGTCTAAATGTGCCCTCATGACATCCGAATAAGATGATGCAATTCCATGTGAGCTATCATCAAAGAGGAGACGAATGTCCTCAAGATTCAAAAGGCGGGACTTTGTTAGCTCCCATCCTTGTTTTTGCAAAATTTGTGCAATTTTGTTCTCATAACCCTATGTTGACAATTGATTTGAGATAACTTATACTAGGGTTTAATCTATATGTTACTAGGTCTGCTTGTTTTGACTCTCAATTTGGGTCCGATCCAACCCGAATATACGGGTCTGTGTTCGGTTTGTAGGGTGATTCGTGCATGGTTTCAAAAATATAGTGTGGGTTCGTTTGGGATGAACCTGGGCAAATTCATCGCGAATTTAAACATTTTCCTTTGGTGCCATGAGGAATTGACGAGTTTTTCCTCTATAAATCGCCATTTTTTGTCGACGATATGGGCCTGCCCTAGTTGACGATGCAGGGAGGCCTTGGTCGACGATCAGTGGCTAGTATAACTAGGTGGGGATGAACCCATATATGAATCCATCCATCATCTATTATTTCATTTATTTGTAATATATGTTAATATATTTATATATTAGTAATATATTATTATATTTTAATTTATATTATATTATCAATATTTTATATTTATATTATTAATATTTATAATATATTATTATATTTATATATTATACTTTAAATATATATATTATATTATGATATTTATAATTTAATATATAAATATAATATTTACTTTATTAATATTTTATAATATTTAGGGAAGAACGAAAGAAATGGCTTGGCATCGAAATTCCTTCAGAAAATAATTCGTCGTTCAGGATTTTTGAAGTAGAGAATACAGTTTAGGGTATTCGCAGAGGAATGGCAGAAGAATAGAACAAAGAGGTTGGACAACGCCAGCACACAAGGATGGGAGGACCGAGCGGTTTTGGCAAGATTGGGATCGCAGGAGGGATTCAAAACAAACAAGGAGTGAAGGTGGTAGCTTTCATGACAATCCCATCGCTTAGAGCAATTGTGGCAAGCAACAGATGGAAGGAAGCTAGATTTGAATACCTAAAAGAAAATATGTCGCTACAGGGGTGAATGCGATACTAGTAAGTCGTAAGCTTCCAACCAATTGCATTTCATTTGAATTGAATAGCATTGATTTCATTAATTTGGTGTCTGGATTGAGCACCCATGCTTTCTTTATAAAATGGGTAGGGACATGGCCAACACAAAAATCATCTCGTGGTGTCAAAGGAATTGGGATAAGGAGATTAAAATCAAATCTATGCCTAGAGGATTTTTCATGGTAGGATGCCCTTTGGCTGAGAAGAAAAAGGAAAAAGGAGAAGGGACCATACCTAATGGAGGGAGTTGGATTATACATAAAGGAGCGGGAACCCAACTTCAATCACGTAAATCATGAAATTTCGGTCACCCTGATGTGGATAAGGTTTTACAAGCTACCTATGGAGTAATGGGACCCAGTGATTCTGAAATAGATAGGAGAAAAGTAGGTTCTTTTATCAAAATAGACGACAAAATGATGGAAGATGATAATGGCATGTATGCAAGAATATGCATGGCTATTGATTTGAAAAATTCCTTCTCTGAAGAAATTGAAATTAGAATGGAGGCAGGTGTATGGAGGCAGCAAGTTGAAATAGAAAAAACTCCACCGGTGTGCAAGGATTGCAAGAAACAAGGTCATCTAATGGAAGATTGTACAAAAAATAAAAAAGTGTAATGAGATGAAAGGAGGTAATCAAGATGATGAGAGATATAAAGAATAGGAGGGGGGATTGGTGCTGCAGAGAAGATGAAGTAGAACTCCAGAAAGAGACATGAAGATACTTTTATGGACATTATGGACTATCCCTCTATTGAAATAAGGGATAATCATGAAGAGCAACAACATTGGGTTTGGAAGAACAACAGAGAAAATCCTATTTTAGCAGTTATAGATCCTGAGATGAACTTGCCTCAAAATAAGGAAGAGAGCTCTCATATAGAGAAATTGGAAAATCATGACAATCCTCAATAAGAGATAGGGAGGAAAATGAAGATAGCCCCACTCCTTTTGTCTTAGCCCCAAAGGAGGACAATGCTTAGACTAAGATCGAGGGACATGATGGGAAATCCATTTTTGAGATTGGTCTGGAACTCTTTGGATGCACCAAGGATATGGAAAATTTGGCAGATCTCAACAATACATCAATATCTACTAAGGAGCAGAACTCAGAGGAGGAGAGCTACACCATTGATGAAGAGATTGGGGAAAGAGAGGAAAGAACTATCTCTCAAACGAAATCAAATATCAAGAAGCCAAAATTGGGAGAAAAATCACAAAGGGGGAGGAAAACCAATAAAGTCAAGTTGGAACTAGCAGGGAAAGCCAAGGGGCTGATGAAACTAAGATCATGGAAGGGAATAACCCTTCCCAAGGAGCAATGAAGCTCCTTTCGTGGAATGTTAGGGGCATTCATGCCCCTAACAAAAGACTCATGCTCAAGCGTCAGTTAGATTTGAGCAAACCAGATGTAATTTTGATACAAGAAACAAAGCCGTCAAAAGAAGAAGCACACAACCTCATGATTAAGTGGAAGCAATGGAATGGTTTTTTTGTCACTGCCAGAGGGGCGTTCGGGGGATTAGGGATCTTTTGGAATCCATACAGTGTGACAATGGAGGAAATGTAAACAAACGAGGCATGGCAGATTAGTAAACTCAGATCATTGGTAGACAACAAGAGTTTCACCCTAATTAATGTATACGGTCCAGTAAGAACAAATTAAAAGAGATTAGTTTGGGATCAATTGTCTGTGGTCATTCAAACTTTGAGGGGGGAAAGTATCATCCTTGGGGGTGACTTCAATGCCACAATGGATTCAATTGAAAAGAGGGGTGGACTTACAAGACGTACCCAGGTACAAACTGATTTTCAAGATTTCATTAATTCCAATCATTTACAAGGTATCATTCTAAAAAATGGATCGTATACATGGACAAACAGAAGACAAGGGTTTACAAATATTGCAGAAAGACTTGATCATTTTCTATTGGGGGGTGATTGGTCGACATCCTCTCTGTTATATGAAACCGCCATACTCCTTTCAGGATCTAATCATTTCCCTATTCAACTTAGTTTAGATCCGGATGTTAGACCATGATGTAGTTCATTTAAGTTCGAAAAAATGTGGTTGGGGGACCTAGAAATAGAAGAAAGGATTAGATCATGCTGGGCACAGGTACCCAGTATTACAGAGTCGAGATTATTTAAGTTCTACAAAAAATTGAGCTTCATAAAAATCCAACTTAAGGATTGGAATAAATCCCATTTCAAGAACATCTTCAAAGAAAAAATCATTGTGGAAACAGAGATGGCGGAACTTAGTGGATACACTTTTAGCTCACGGCATGGATTAGGATAGACATATGAAAGAGAAGGATTTGAAGTAGAGATATGATGAAATTTTAGCTAGGGAGGAGATTTTTTGGCGACAAAAATCAAGGGAATGTTGGCTCAAGGAGGGGGATAGGAACACAAAATTCTTTCATAATACAACCAAAATCAAAAGGAGTCTAAATAGAATTCCATCCATCAAGGACAATAATGGAAAATTGGTCAATAGCCCAGAGGAAATTGGTGAGGGTGGCAGCCAACTATTTTAAGGAACTTTTGAATAAAGAGGATCATACAAATGAGCAGATGAGGGAAGAAGTTTTGAGAAGAATCTCTTGTATTATAGATCAGGAAAAGAATGCATTTCAATAAGACAATTCATAGAGGAAGAAGTCAAGAGGGTAGCCTTTCAACTTGCCCCTGACAAAGCATCTGAACCAGATTGATTTCTAGCCTTTTTTATCAGAAATTCTGGAGCATTATTGGGACAGACCTTTTTTGGCGGCAGAAGAATCAAGAAAGAAGACAACTATGCTTAAAGACCTAAATAATACATTTGTAGATTTGATTCCCAAGAAGAATGTGGTGGAGTCAATGGATGATTTCAGACCGATCTTATTATGTAATACAATATACAAGATCTAACGCCTAGGCAATGGCTAACAGGTTGAAGGAGTTGTTGCCACATATCATCTCAGAGGAACAAAGTGGTTTCACACCTGGGAGATCTATCTTAGATGGGATTATTATTGCCCATGAAGCCATTCATACAGTAAAAAGAAGTAAAGCAGAAAGAATGATAATCAAGTTGGATATAAGGAAAGCATATGAGTAGGTAAATAGAGATTTCTTACTGACTGTATTGGGGAAGTTTGGTTTCAATCATGAGTGGATCCAATGGATTAAAAGTTGTATATCATCTCCAAGATTTTCCATCTTAGTTAATGGTAGTTCCAAAGGTTTCTTTGAAACATCAAATGGAAGAAGGCAAGGGGATCCCTTATTTGTTTATAATCATGGTTGAGGCACTGGGTAGATACATTCAGGAGGAAGCAAGGCTTGGTATATGGAAAAGCATAAAAGTAGCCCCAAATGTTGAGGCAGTTACACATCAGCAGTTCGTTGATGATACCCTTCTTTTTGGAGCGGCAAGTAAGAGGGAAACAAGAGTTATAAAAGAGACTGTGGACAAATACTGCCATGCTTTAGGTCAATACATTAATTGGAATAAATTTGAGATTTTCTTCTTCAACACAGAGCCCTGAAAACAAAAAGAGATTGCACATAATCGTGGCTTAAAATAAGACAACCGCGAGGAAAATATTTTTGCACTCCTTTCTTTCAAGGAGCTAATAAGTCTAACCTTTGGGACCATCTTCTGTCCAATTGTAACACAAAAATGACCTCATGGAAAGGGAAGTGGTTATCCTCGGTTGGGAGGATACTTATGCTAAATTGGTTATCTCTGCCATCCCCATCTTCTCCATGACATTCTTGAAGCTCCCTAATAAAATTGGAGACAACCTTAACCAGAGTATGAGGAATTTCTTTTGGAACGACATTGCAAAAAGAAACAAATTCCCACTGATTGCCTGGGATGAAATTTGCTGTCCAAACAAGACAGGGGGTGGGACTACACAAACAGTCAATTTTCAATAAGGCATTAGGAGCGAAAATGGTGTGGAACTTATATGATAACCCTTAGCTCAAGTGTGCCAGAATCTTGCAGAACAAGTATTTGGATTCAACAGACCCCATTCGAATCCTTACCACAGACAATTTACCTGCTGGGTCTGCTATTTGGAACCTCATAGTTGGTTGTAGGGGGATCTTATTGTCAAGCATATTTCTTGGGAGATAAGAGATGGGAAAAAATACTCTTCTGGGAGGACTCTTGGAATGGTCACCCAGCTTTGAAAGAGCTACAAGACATACAGGAAGCCAGAGAGCTATTATCACGAAGGTGGGGTAATAAGGTAAGAGACTATGTTTACCTTTATGAACATAATGGCATTAGGGAATGGAGATGGAAGTCGTTTGAGGATAGTGAATTCTCGGAGAATCAAAAGGCGAGATTGGAGTAGGCCTTGGCGAATAGAAGGATAGTTATCTCAGAAAAGGAGGATAAGGTAATATAGTGTGGTTTGAAGTCAGGTAGATATAATGTCAAAATTGGCTATTTAGTGGAGGAAGAAGCTATAACCAAAGCTGATTGGCCAACCCATTTAATTTGGCATAAATAGTGTCTCCCAAAAGCGGGACCCTTTGCATGGGCGACTCTACAAAATAGAATCTTCATAGGGGATAGGATTAGAAAATTTGGTTTTGCAGGTCCTTTGAGGTGTTGTTTGTGTAAGGAAGAGGAGGAATCTACTGATCATTTTCTTAGGAATTGCAGATACATCGATCTTTGCCGAAAAAAAATTGATGGAGAGACTTAATTGGAAGAGTGCACTGCCACAAGATATTTTAACAACTTTCAATTCATGGCCAATGTTGTATAGAAAGGCATTTTTCTTCTGTTTGTGGATAATCATTCCGTCTATCTTAATTTGAGAAGTTTGGAAAGAACGAAATAGACGAATATTGCAAGACAAAATGATGGAAGTGGAAATTCTCTGGAGGAAAGTTGAACAAGCTATAGTAGAAGTTGCCAACAATGTTGTAAGGAATTAGAAACTAAAGGATAAATCATTCTCTTCATGGGATTGTGAAATGAGAAACTGGTGGACAGGCCTTATAGTGCCCCTTGTTCAAGGGGGTTCTCGGGATCACCCGAATATAAAAAAATTTGAAGCTAGATGGTTTCCCCTAGAATTAGGTTGGATGAAACTGAATTTTGATGGGGCATCAAGAGGAAATTTGGGGCCCTCCTCTGTAGGATGTCATTAGAGACCATGCAAGAAAACTGATCGGGGCAGCTTCAAGAAGAATTGGAATTCAAATGAACAATGAGGCAGAACTTCAGGCATTAATCATGGGACTCCAACTTGGCCTCTCTCTTGGAACTAGGAAAATCCACGTGGAAGGAGATTCGATGCTCACAATAAATGCCATACTAAGTAAGCAGACATCAAATTGGAAACTAAACATGTTGATTCGAGGCGTTGAACTTCTCAACAAATGTAGAGACTTCAAAGTGAACCATATTTTTCGTGAGGCCAATAAGATAGCAGACAAGATTGCTAATTCAGCATTTGACATGAGAGAGGATACATTTGTAAGCTATTCACTACTTGATTGGCAAAGAGAAATTCCTGATTTAGAGAGCCTTATACAACATGACTATGATGAAAATAGAGATAGTAAAAGGTGTTAAGGCCATTTAAACTCTATAGGTGGCGGGAGAAATATAAATTCTCAAAGACAAGTATAGAAAATCATCCCAAACAACAGTTTCCACATGGTAGGGACACATGTCAGCTATAAGATTGAGGAGTCAAGGGCATAAAGGAAGGTTATGAGTTGGTAAACGTGGGAGATACACCCCCAAGATTGGTATCACCATTATTTCAGCTGTTATTGTGAATTGTGAGGGCCAAAGGTAGGCCACTGTACCTTGGCTTTTGTGCGGAATATAGTGAATTGTCCGTCGAATTGATAGAGCATTTATTACCAAGTATGACATCGGTGGTGAAAATATATTTTATAGAATGGGTTGGCAATTTTCATATCAACAACATGGATTCAATAGTGTTCTTGGTAGGATAGAAAATGCAGATGACATTCTTGGGAGAAATCTTGGACAAGAGGCTGAAGAAAGTTTTTAAGGTGAAATTGCCCATGGCTCTCCATGCGATAGGTATGGTTCTGGGTTACCTGTTTATGAATTTGAAACAAAAATGTAGGGTTAATTCTGAGATAGCATCTTTGTTTGTCGCTGTAATGTTGGATTTGGGGGAATCTAATGACACAATTTGTGAGGTTGCCACGATTTTTATTAAACTTGTTTGGAGGGGTGGTTCGCATCAAATCCTTGACTTGGCGGTCCTGGGCCTCGGATTCTGCCCAGAGCAGGGGTTTTGGCCCTCCATCCTGCTAGCTTACAACGACCCATGGATTTTGTTTATAATACCTGCAATTGGTGTAAGAGAAGAAAACAAGAATGAAGCCAAATGGGGCTTGGGGTTCCTAAAAGTGGTCATGGGTGTAGCTGACTCGGAGAGGGTGTGGATTGGTTTGGCGCTGTTGAGACAAAGGAGTCTGGGAAGGAGACTATGGAAGAAGGTGGTGAGAAGTAGCAGCATGAGACTTTGAATATAGCATGTTATATATATGAATTATACTGTTTTGTAAAGGATGTATATGAAATTAGATTGATCAGTATGCAGAAAGTTTACATAATAGATGATAGGCCCTCTTTTGGAGTAGTAGCCTTTTTGTTGTTAAATTCATTTTGCTTGATTTTTATAATATATTAGTATTTTTGTCTATCATATTATATTATATATTTATTATAATATTTATAATGTAATATATATATATATATATATATATATATATACATACATATACATACATATATATATAATAAATATTTATAATAAATATATTTAAATATTTTACATGTATTTTGTACGAATGAACCCAATCCCCAAATTTCTTTTGCCGAGTCCACAAATCGAATATGTGAACCCAAACCAATATCTGAACTGGAACCGACAACTTAGAGTTTAATATGTCTCTGTGTGTATTCATGCCACATGCTCTAACAATGACCAATCCAATAGTTTCCATTGGGTTGGCCTAATTACTCTCAAGTTCTGTATCTCTTGCTCTAGCTTGTGGCACGACGTGTTCACATATGTAGTTTGAAGTGGGACCCTTTATATCTTGTCCATAGGTGTATGTTTAGTCCCCACTATAGAGGATAGGGTGATGAACGGGAATCTAGCTTGACTATGGCCCAAGGTGGTGTTATAGGCATATTGTTTGTGTCTTGGGTTTCTTGTGGTGTCTTGGGTTTCTTGTGGTGGCTTAGGTGTACTAGGTAGCGTTTTATTGCACGCCACAAGTGGCTTTTGGCAGTGGTGGGCCCGAGTGCCTATTGCGGTGGCAATTTTCTATGAGGTGGTGTGTATCTTGTGCTATCATGACAGTAATGACATCACATGGTGGGATCCTCCTCTTCCCCCATGAAAATTTCTCATTGGTTGCATTATTGGTAGTGCGTTATGCCTGCAATTCAAGAATATTAGTGTTGCTTGCTTGTGTAGTATGTTTTCATGTCAAAACACCATATTTATTGGTTTCAACACCTATGTGGTTGGAAAAAACACCCTCATATTATATTTTTAGGGTTTTGCTTGTGCAAGGATAATGGGGTGGTGTGTATGCTGTGCTATCATGGCAGTAATGACATCACATGGTGGGATCCTCCTCTTCCCCCATGGAAACTTCTCATTGGTTGCGGCCTCCAAGGTTATATATCATGCTTCTTTTGCCAATGGTGCTCTTTATAGACCATTGATCTATATTGCTTGGCTGCAACAAACCTTAGGCAGTGCATTATGCCTCCAATTCAAGAATATTGGTGTTGCTTGCGTGTGCAGTATGTTTTCAATGTCAAAATGCCATATTTGTTGGTTACAACACCTATGTGGTTGCAAAGAACACACTCGTATTATATTTTTAGGGTTTTGCTTGTGCAAGGATAACTAAGGCTATTGCACAAGTATTCTATTGGGTGTCATGGTGATTTCCTTGTACTGGTTTGCTGCCCTAGAGTATGGTTTTCTTGTAGAGGTGGGTATCCTGGCATTTTGCAAGTGTTCGATACTCTTGGGGGCTGTGTATTTGGTTGCAATGGAAATATTTTCTCAAGGATGATTGTGCAGCTGTGTATACATGTATTGAAAGCCTTTTATTTGGCTTGGGTGCACTCATGCTAGATTCGGAGTTGGTTGATCTTCTCTTTCTCTATGGCAGTCCTATTTGCTATTTATGCCTTGTTTTGGCCCATTCCTGATGCGATATGTATTTGGTGTGCATACATTTATGTACCTTGTTTCTTTAGCTCAATGTGCTATTCATTTACATCTCAAATGTGGTGTTTCCAACTGCTGCAAGTGCGAGTTGACATGCCAATCACTGCATCCATATTGAGGGGATCTATTTCATCAATTTTGGGCCTGCTCATTGTCCTGTTCTCTCCTCCTGGGTTTTAATTCTATTTATGGGCATGGCTTACTGTAGCAACCTACAGATAGGACTAAGTGGGTTGATTTTAATACTCATATATACTAATTTGTACCCCTGCAGGCTTGATTTATGAATGTGACTGACGTGTACAGTTGGGGATTGATTTCAACCCGTCTTGCATACCTATTTGCTGATCTCAAGTGGATTTTCTCGTTTTTGTATGTGCGATCTTGTCCCCACAATTGTGGGCCAATTTGATGCCAATGCTGATATGTTGGGTCATGATGATCTGGACCTGATCTGACTAAAAACCAACACCCATGAGGTGGAATGTAAATTGAAATGTCATAAATACTTGAATGTAATAAATATGTTTTCAGGGTTAGTCTATGAGCCAATTTTCTGGCCTTAGTGTGTCGTAGGTTAGTTTAGGGTATCAAGTGATGCATGTTATGCTTTGTAAAGGGAAGAACATACTTTGTAAACTAGAGGAAGGCGTTTTAAGCATGGTTGTATCTGTAACTAAATGTCTCCATGGCAGATTGTAACAATTTAGGGGAACCATTGATCCCAACTACTGGTTCTCTTTTACCACATTTGTTAGCCTGATGTAATAAGAGGTTGATTGATGTGTGACAACATTATAATGCATTGCAAGCTATCTTGTAATGGTCTCATGTTGTTGCATGTGGTTTGTTGTAGTTCAGATATGGACAAAGTGAAACATTTTTAGTTGTAGGTGTCTTTATTTTTTGATTTGTATGCATATGCAAGTCCAATTCCATTCATGGTTTTCAAGTATGCTTTCTTCCTCCCTACAAGCTTTGACTTAGTTGTTCAATGGAGTAGGCACTGGTCTAATTAGTGGGAGGCCAAACAAATTTCAATTTAATACATCTTTCTTAATAGTGTAAGAAGTAGTTGTTAGGTTCTACCATGCTTTCATGGTTTAGTATTTCAACTTACGCGTTAGCTTATGCTAGCTCAAGCTGATAAACTGGTAGAGAATCATGCTAGCATGTTTCTTCTCTTGTGCATGTGTATGCATGGTTAAGTAGATTCATTTGTAGGGATACAAATCTCCTATCATCTTTTGATGAATGTACAAGAGTATGAAATATTTGCTTGCTAGAGGTCTTGTAAGTCTGTTATGCAGCCAATGCTGACATGAGTCTAATGACAAATCTTAGGGATTCGTAGCACCTTGGGTATGGTCGTTAAGGCCATATGTCTAAATGTTCATTTCTCTTTAATTGCCATGTTTCAAAGATCTCAAGGAACACCCTCCCCTGGCCTAACAGAGTCTAAAGAAGCAGAGATTACCCAGTCTCATGCATTGGCCCTTAGCTGTCCACATTTTGTTGACGAGTTTCAGCACTATCCTCTTGATGATTTGTTTCTTTGGCCTTAAGGATTGATCTTCACTCTAGGAATGTGGAGTTGCAGCCTTGAGAGCCAACAGACTCCACAAACAAATGTGAAATATCTGATAAGTGGACCTCCCAATGAGGTGGATTAAGAAGATTGACATGAACCTGTTGCAAAGAATCACTAGAAGCCCCTAAAAAAGCAACACTAAACTTTGATGGAGCAACAGGTGATGATGGAGATGAGATCTCAATGCATGACATTGGACTACACTGCTCATCCCATGATGTACTGTTGACACAAGATGTTTGAGCATGAACATATGAATCTGCAAGTGCTGGAGCAGAAGAATCTAGCAGATTAATGTGATTTTCTGAAAGAAGTTTCAGTTCATCAATCTACTTTAGAAAGCAATCATTTTCATCATGATTTTTCCTCTGACAGTAAGCACATTTGACCCTACATGATTTGGAAGGCTTTAGAGAAGAATCTTGTTGAAGAGGGACAACCCTACATGACAACATTAGTCCATATTGGACATGTGAAGTCTTCAAAGATGCCAGTCTCCAATGTGAGATAAATGAGATGTAGTCACATGTGTGTAGTACAATTCCACAAACAAGGAAAGTACAAGTCACATGGTGCAAGTGCAACCTACCCAAGTAGATTAGCAAGCTTATCCTATCTTGGGTGCATAATATGAAATAAAGTAAATAAACTAAATGCAAAAATAAAATAATGCACCAACACAATAAAAGCTATCATTTAATCTTTCTTTGAATCGATAATATTGTGAAGGTTAAAAATTTAGACTAGATTAAGGACTATTATTAAATTGTGAAGGGTTTATTTTTTTTGGCTATTATTAAATTGATGATAAGGATTTATTTATTGAGGAAATGCCTTCTTTGGTTTACTATTCAAATATAGATGTTTGAAGGATAAATGGGAAATGGGAATTTGGATTAAATAAAGCCGAAGTGTATGTGTGTGTGATTTTTTTTTTGGTATGGACGAACCCAACCGTAAAGTTTTTTACACTGAATTTGCCGTCTGACCCTGTGAACTTGAACCAGAACTGACAACTTAGATTTTCACTCATTCTATTCTAGAATTGTACTTCAATATTTTGTCCCTTTTTAAACACTTTGAAAACTTCAAGAACATTTATTTGTCTTGAGGGGCTTATACATGGGCATTTTGTAATCAATGAACTAAGATAAAGTTCCATTTTGGGGGTTTGCAAATGTGTTTTATGGCATTTCATTTATCTCTTCTGTTATCACCATAGATAAAGAAAACTATTCATACCTCATACGATTTGTCTAATCAAGATCCATTTCTTTTTGGGTGCTAGTGTAATTATATAAGTACACCTATCAAGTTTGTTTAGGTAATTTTTTTATTTATTTGAGTAAATTATGAAATAAGAGCACATGTCAAACTCTCTTGCTTGATGGGATTTTTTGCCATCTCCACCTCATTCATTCCTTCATCGACATTGTTAGGTGCCACATCTTCTTCATGTAGTTGAGTTCACTAGACACCTCTGCTCCTACATGTTGAGTCTGACCATAGATCACTATAGCTAGCTCAACCTCTTTGGAACACCTGTCACCTTGACTTGTCCATTCTAGAGGCTATATATTGTAGTTCATTTTCATTGATTTTCATCTTTCTTGAATACATTTATTAGAATTATATCATTTATTGCTTTTGTTTGCATTTGAATTAGTGTCATCTTATTGTTTTTGTTCTTGGGTAGATTTCATTATTGCTATTTCATTATTAAATGTAACACTTCTTCTGTGAAACTATCTAGCATCCATTGACTCTACCCAGTTTGAAGAAGGAGAAAATGCTTTTGATCAGAGACTGAAGCTTGATTGTTGTTGAAAATAATGTTCCTTTGAGGACCTTTGTTGCCAACACCTTGGACATTAGAAGATTCTAGAAATACAACTCCCCTTTACAGCATATCTGAAGTATGATCTTTACTCACATAACCTACTTGATCTGCATCTTGAGTGTTACATTCTGAAATTTCATTCACGTGCCAGTTTATCAAATCTCACATACGGATGCAGAGTAGCAGATTCATTGGTATCTTTAATATCAATTGGGGTAACATCTTCTGAATCTGCTTTGGATAAATTCGATGCCTTTATAAGTTCTTCAACTTCCTCAATGCCACCCTTTCTTCCCCTACGTTCATGAGGAGTTGAAACTGGAGAATCTTCAAATGATTTTCCTCTTGAAAGGCATGGAGAAGGAACCCCCGATGTTCCAGTGGTAACAACAGCAAAATTAACAGAATCTTCTTCAGTGATTTTAGTGTTCAACTTGTGTCTTTTTCTCTCATTCAAGGCTACAAGCTTTCCTTGAAGAGGATGCATAGGATTGGTGGAAACTTCAGAAGACGAATGGGGTCAAAAAGGCTGTCATCGATGCGGACAATGCAATAGCTTTGATTGAAGCAAACCAAAATGGCGTGTATGAGCTTGATCCTATTACTCTATGAGTGCCTTCGCGCTGGGGATAAAAAATCCAGCCATGCACAAGGGTGATATCCAGCAAGTCAAATATTGCACATTCTCATGTTACTTGAAATCATGCAAATTTGTCTCAAGTATTTGACCAGAAGGTTTCTGGGTAACTGGAAAAGCATCCCTAGTGATTCCCACTGAGATCAATGCTGCTCTTGCCTAAAGAAAGAAATAAAAGAAATTCTGGCACAATTTGCTCCCTTGCCTACTCCATTCTTATAGTTCTGGGGCTAAGGCAGCACAAAGACCAGCTATAAACAGACAAAACAAGTCCACCTTTAAACTTATCCACCCTGCCCCTTATGGATAAACGCCACCAGTGTAGAACTACTACATGGCAAAGCACCAATACCAATTGGACCTCACTGCAGGCTTCAATGCTTTCTATAGAATTTAAAACATATATTTTGCTGAAGCAGATACAAGTGTATTGGTGGTCTTGGTCTTTGTAAGGTTTGACACAGTTAAAAGCTACCATGGGTAACACCAACTTCTGCAGAGAACCACATTCTTAGTGGTAATCTCTATATCTAGGATAACAATTTAAATAATTACCTCCCTTGCAAGGGATAACGTTATCTTCTGTAATTCATCTATATTTCTTCATACTTGCTCATATCAGTACTCCACAACCATTTATTCTTTTTTAATATTCCTGCGAGCAAATCTTGGCGTTTCATGTTCATGTGAAGTCTTAATCAATCTTGACCCACCAATATTCTCGTCCTTCTGCAGCTTTCTTAACCTGCTTTGCTTCATCATTAATTTCATTTTCATGCCTCTGTTTTGCAAGAATCTTTTGCACATATTGGCCAGCCTTAGGTTGTTTTTTGTACTTAAGTGTTGGCGGTTTTGACAAGAAGAAAAATCTCTTGTCAAGAGGATACAAGATCCTATCTTCAGTGTGGGATGCTCTAACTGCATGTCCAGCTTGACTATTATGAAACTTCCCTGGCTGAGTAATTTCTGTACCAGAAAGGTCATGCAAAATTAGTACAAACACTTCATGAGATAATTCCCATTGATAGCTTCTAGAGCAGCAACAGCCTGATCCCTTTTCTCAAATTTCAAGAATGCACTCTGGGCTTTATTTGCTTGCTGAGGGCCACACAAAATTTGCAGTTCTTTAATAGATTCAAACTTGGAAAGAAGCATAGAGACTTCTGCATCTGAAACTGCGTTTGGAAGCATTTCAATGAAAGGCTAGTGCTCTATTCTTTCCAATTTTCCATCTACATACTTCACCTGTATTGGACTTGAAGCCCCAGGCAGTGTTCATTTATTATGAAACAAAGAAATGGCCTTGTCTGCTTCTAGGTTGCTTGCATTATTCTTAAGAGGAGGGCCCTTCCTAGATGAACACTGGATGTTAAATTGAAGATAAATATTTCTCTTATTTCTAGTATCTATTTGATTATTCAATTTATAAATCAGGATGCTTCCTTGTTTAGCATCTTGTAAGGAATCAAAGGATATATTACTGCCATTCAGAATAATTGTCAGTTATTTCTCTGATTTTCTGCTCTGAAGGTGATGACTTTTGTAGCCATTCTATCTTCTATATCCTAAACAAGATGATTCCATCTCTATATCCTAAAAAATTCTTACCTGATTATTTTGACCATATATGTTGTAATATCACATGTTCTGTTAGAGATCTTCAATCTCTTTATTTTTTTTCTCTAACAATTCATCCAAATCGTGAACAGCTAGAAGAAGCTCCAAATTTGATTCTTCTATTTTCTGTAATTCCAAAGCCTGATTTATATTTATCCATTTTTCATAACCTAACTCTTGCCCTAGCTCCTTTACTGTACACCTTGCATCAACTATTTCATGTGATGCTATATCCGCAACCTTTTGTTTTTCACGGCGTGTTCCTAAAGCCTTAAGTTGGTCAAACTCTGATTTGATGATGTATCACTCTGTTTAGAGAGAGGAAATTTCCCATGCGAACTCTTGTCTCTGAATCCAGCAAAATCTTTGCCAACAAATTCAATCCTTCAGCTGCTGCCATGTGGAGTAGTGTTCGTTAGTTATAGTCCTTTGAGGTTGGGTCAATCCCATTGGCTAAAAGACATTTCAAGAACTCTGTATTCCTACTTGCTACTATGCAGAGAAATGTAGCAGCATCTTCTAAAACCAAGATGCTCCATTCTCAGCACGTAAAGAAGCAGTCTGATCATGCACACCCTTGACAGCCTCTAGCAAGAGCGTTTCCAACTTTATCTATTGAATTGACATCTGCTCCAGCTTGTATGAGAAATAATGTGATCTCTTCATACCCTTTAGATGCAGCCGAATGCAAAGCCATTCTTCCATCATAGTTCACCGGCCCTAATTAAATTCCTTAGATGATATTATTCACCATGTTAAGCAGCGCTGTTTATTTGTAAAGCTAACTCAGCTTCTTGCTCTGCAATTAGAGGAGTGATATATGGATTCCAGCTATTTGATTCTCGGATCTGTTTCTCTTAACTCAAGGAGGTTGGTTAAGACCTGTCATCCATCTTTGAAATAAAGCAGTAGAATATTCACAAAAGATTGTTTTTCTAGTCGCAATAGCGATCTAACTTATAAATTTTTAAATGTATTCCTTGAAAAGAGGCACCTGCTCAACCTCTGACTTGTAGATGTTGGATAATCTTGAAGAACACTAGCTTCACTATAACTACACTCATACTGCAAACAAACATGACCTTTAATTTGTGCCCTTATGCACCTCCCAAGCTTATTTCTGTTCATGTATCTGATTAGATCAGTCATTTTATCCCTGAATCTTTCAGTACTGGATTCCTTAACAATTAGCACTGTCATGTTACCAATCAATTAGGCACCAAGAGTCATGTCAAATGAAACAAATATCATTTTCCTTGTGTTCACAGCATGTATGTTGCCATGACCACCTCTCAACACTGATCTACCCGAAATCTTTATGGTGGTGATCACCCAAAGTTAAGCTCCAATCAATGTTAATTCCTTTCTTTGATTCTGGAAGGGTTGTTGCAAGATAATAAAAAATGCAAGCAGCAGTATCTGCGCAATAGAGCTCTACAACTATCTGTCCTTGTGAATAGATAGTTTATATGCATATCCTTTTCTTGTTTCTGGAAAAACTCTGTAAGCTTCTACGCTTGACGCGATCGACTCCACAACAGCTACCTTAACCTTTCCTCTCTTCCGAGCCAAACCATCCAGTTTACGAAACACCTATTCCACATGCCAAATGTTTGTTTGAAAACCATACCCATCCAAAGAGCATGGAGTACATACATCCTCCCCAAGAAACCTTTGGGAAATAAAAGCAATTACTAAATCCTCTTTCACCTGGCTATGTAAAATGGCAAGTTCAAAGTGGGGTGGTCCCACCATAGAAGAGATTTATTCGAAGATCTATGGATTGAGAAAATGCACTTTACCCATCCTAGAAATTCATAGAAGTGAACGGTAACCTGCCAAGTGTCAATTTTGGACACTACACTACTTTCTTGTCAAGGCAATTTAATAATATTTACTCACTAAAGGAATAAAAATGAACCATGATTATTAATTTCTTCAAGCAGGGGACCAGCAATGCGACATTAATCAAAGCAAATTTTGCAACTTGGGGATGCAAAACATGGCAACTACACCCAAAATTTTAACCAACACTATGTCTACATTCAAAAAAGAATTTAAATAAGATTGATGAAAATAATGTAGTATATCTTTTTTACATGTACAATAGTAAACGTAAAGCCTATCGACTAGTTAATCTTACAAACTAGAAGATGCTAATAATCCAAAATTGTGGTCTTTGACGAATGTCCACATACATAGCCTTAATCCGTTCTTCTAGAGGAAGATGCATAATAAAACCTTAAGAAGACATTAAGGAATTCAAGGAAGAAAACTTTGAAGGAGAGAAATCTACTTCAATTCCTAAAATTGTTCTTGAAGAAGATTTAGTCTCCAACGCGGGACAATTTAAAGGTGAAGGGAGCGTCTAGAATAAAACACAACCTATTGGAAATCTGGTAAATTTTTGATAAATGTGAATTTGACACCCAATTTTGGAAGGAATTTTTAAAAAACCACCAATTATACCTTGAGAAGAGTTCAATTTGGAATTTATTAGTATAGTGATTCATTCCTTGTGTAACAAAACATTCTTGACAAGGCTTAACAATTAAAGAAATAAAATGAAGCAACATAAGTAAAATATGATTCTCTCATTCATAATCAAACTTGGGAACTTATTAATTTTCTAGGCGGTAAGAAACCCATTGGGTGTAAATGGGTTATTTTGAAATAATACAAGGCTCAATGCATCATTGAAAAACACAAATTTCATTTGGTTGAAAATTTTGTTACTCAAAAAGAAGGAATTGATAATCATTAGAGTTTTTACACCAACAAAAATTTAAGCCATTAGACTCGTGTTCTTCCATATGGTAGAATTCAGATGATGCATCCACTAGATGAATGCAACAAGTACATTCTTTTAATGGTGATCTCCAAGAGGAAATGTATATCCACCAATGTAGACAGTAGACAATTAAAAAGTTTAAGGAAACAAACATTAGATGTGTCAATTTTTATTGGTTGGAGTACAAGTATCTCTTGAATGGTAATAAAGATTGATAAGCGTCTAGATGCACACATATATTCTATTAGAGGATCCTAAATTACAACTTGTACATCCAAAGGGAAGATGGAAAGATGGTCATCTATGTTGGTGTGATATTTATACTTTGCCTTGGATATGCCTCTATCATAAGTGTGATATAACCATCTATTTAATAAATTTATATAGGATATTAGGAATATTTAATTTCCCTCACTTAGGTAGTTAATAATGATGTGTACACCTTGATTTAAGGTGCACAAGTGCCACCACCACCTCATCATTCCTTGATTTTAAGGTGACACCTTTGTACGGGCAAAGCCATTTTTGTTTTAGTCAGATTGAGTTAATTGATCCATTGATTAATAGTTAAACTCTTGACTGCTTAATTAGATTGAGTTAATTGATCCATTGATTCACAGTTAAATTGATGATCTTTGGACATATCATCTCTTTGAGTTATGCATCTGGGAGGCCTATTTGTATGTACTTTATCCATCTATTTGGTAGTTGATTTTGATTATTGATTTATTCTATTTTGAAATAACTTTTGTTCTTGCATATTACATAATTTGCCACCGTGTTTGTAGTTATTGTAACTTTATTCATTCACTTAGACCTAGGGTTGCGTGATTGGATTCCTATTGAATCTTAAGTAGTATCACTGTTGGTGTCATGAGCTTGTTTGTGCCCACTAAGAAACAAGGTTTTCATTTGGAGCTTCATTTTGGTGATTCTTGGGTTAGATTAGAGTCCATTATCACAACGAGAGCAACTAAGAAATTAAGATTTGATTTTCATTTTGTCCAATTTGGACACCCAAAGGTCATTTATTCCTAGTTGTGGTTGCATGCTTGTTTTTAATCTTTTGCAAATAATTTGGTTTTGAAGCTCTTTGGCACAAGATAGAGTGTGCCATTGTGTTTGGAAAAGCTAAAAACTTGGAAGAGTTGAAAACTTATTAGTTATAAATTTGTCAGTTTTGTTGAAGTTTGTAGAAAAAACAATTGTTTTTAGCCCATGCATGTATGTTGAGCTCATACAACATGAGCAACTATGTAGGTGCAAGTATTGATAGTAATTAAATTTTGCAATATCTTGTTTTTGAAAAAAATCTTATTTCAAAGGTTGTGAGGCTTGCATTGTATAATGCACTCTTTTCTTAAGAGGGCATGGGGGGCTACTCGACCCCCTTGCCACTAAGATGGTTGGATTCCCCCAAACCTAATTACAACTCTTTAGCCCCGACTCCAATATTGTGGGTTGCCTTCACTATTTTGGTGTCACTATTGAAGATTTTGGTGTTATCTAGATCTCTCCCCTAGGGAGCCACTAGGGCTTTGCTTGTGCCCCATTACAAAGCCACCTCCACCCAACCAGCAAAGCTTCACTCAATTTGCTTCCCATCAGCCACCATAGTGCCACCTCCATTGATCACATTGCCAGTCAACTACTTGGTTGTCACTCATTGGCCACTCAACAAACAAAACCTCACCATTTGTTTTCAGTTTTGGAGGCTGACTTTGGAGGGCGATATCTTTGCCATACAAAGGATTTTTTTTGAAATAGACAAGAATTTTGGTGGCTTTGCAATGGTGCATATGGTTTTGGATTTTGATATCTAGTTGAAGTTGAGCCATTCTCATTTAGAGAACTTTTGGTTCTCTATTTGAGCTTATACAAAAACATTTTTAGGTGCATTTTTTTTTCAAAGTGGACAATTTTTTGTATACTTATTGTAGTTTGATTATTCCCAATTTAACTCAAAATTGTACTTAAAACACTTTGGTCTTTTTGACATTTGTAATTTACTAAGATTAAGACCACATTGCTCATTTGACAAGTGACAATTGTAAATGCAATGAATTATAAATTACCACAATCATTTTTTTGGGGGGGATTTCTCTATTGAATTATTTTGAGGGGATTTTAGTATACACACTCAATTATAAAGTGTCATTTCTTTGTTTTGGGGTAATTTGGGCATTTTGGACTCCACAAAGTAAAATAAAGCTCCAAGTTTGCGGGAGTCTTTTAATTGGTTTATTGTTTGTTTGATTTGAGGAGTATCATAATTAATAATTGGTAGTTCAATTCATCTTTCTGCCATCACTTCGAGAAGGGAGAACTATAAGTCATGGTGAGATGCAATTCCAAGTATTTTAAATGGATTCACCTCTTGGCCCATTTCTATGGATTTGTTCTTGAACTAGGTTCTTATTGATGGAGGCAAGTATGGGCTAACAAAAATGATCATGTCATAGGATTGATTTATTCTAGTGTTGATAAAAGCACATTGTGGGCTATCTCACACATTAAGTGCCCTTGCACTCTTTGAATTAAAAATTGGGAGATGTATAAAGATTTTCATGATCTTCTATTCCCAAATGATCCTACCATGGATTGTTTTGTACCCCTTGATGATTATGAGAATTTTTTATATGACAATGATATAGATGATGAGCTTGCTTATTGGGAAGATCTTGAACGTTGCAATGACATTTTTTTTCTTGGTTCTCCTCCTGTAGACTTGTGTTGATTCTTTAGCTTCCTTAACTCTTATTATAGATTAAGAGGCATCACGTCCTTTATCTTCGAGTTAGCATTCTGAGCTTGAGGACTCTTATATTCTAGCATCGACAGATTTAACAATTGGGTGTGGACACATTGTGGGATGAGTAGTGTAGTCACATGACATGGATTGAGATTCCGACCCCACCTATTGATTCAACTTGAATTTAGTGTTGCTTGTCCGAAAGCTTCTAGTGATTTGGTTGAATAGGTTCATATTATTTTTTTTATCCATCTCATTTAGATGTCTACTTATTAGAAATGCATCACATGTTTATAGAATCTCATATTTTTGCTTTGGAAGACACTATTAAGGAGATAACCTTCTTTGATGACAGTGCTTCCACTGCATCCACCACATATTTGGCACATGTTCTACATCAACTTCCACATGGGATTGAGATGACATTCTTCAGTAGGTTTGGAACATTGATTCGATCTTGACATCTCTCATCACCAAGACTGATCTACAGTTTTTAGAGAGTTACTTTTTGTTTTTTCTTCACTCTTTTTCCTTCATGGATTGGGAAGCCTTTCTACATGCACTTATGGATCTACCTCTTTCCTTTGGAAAGGAATGTTGCTCGACATGAATGAATCTTCATTAGCCTTCAGTTTTATCCTTCCATCTCTGGTATAGGAGGTCTCACATCTTGTGGGGGGATATATTATCCTTCTCATCTTTTCTCTTCTTAGGTGGGACATTTTCTCTACGGTTTTTCTCATTCTCTTCTTTTGGGGTAACATATTGTACATGGGTGTGAAACATAGCTACACATTTGTTGAGACCCATCTTTACCTTCCTAAGTTACATTTATTGTGGTGGCTTATTGGGGTGGGGGTTGTTGGTGTTGGTGTTTGTGTAACACTCATACTTATCCTTGGATATATCTCCATCCTAAGCATGATATTGCACATATTTAGGAAGTTTAATTAGAATATTAAAATATTTAATTTCCCCCAACTTGGTAGTTAATAATGATGTGTGCACCTTGACTTGAGGTACACAAACTCCACCACTACTTCATGAATCCTTTATTGATAGTAGTTGAGTGACAACTCTATTCAATCAAGGCCACCCTTGCTTTAGTTAGATTAAATCAATTGATCCATTGATTGGAAATTAAAATTTTGTTCTCTTAGATTGAGTTAACTGATTCGTTGATTGATAGTTAAACTCATGATCTTTGGACATGTCATCTCTTTGAGTCATGCATTCAAGACGCTGATTTATATGTATTCTATCCATCTATTTGGTAGGTGATTCTAATTATTGATTTCCTCTATTTTGGAATAGCTTCTATTCTTGTATATTGCATAATTTGTCTTTGTGCTTGTAGCTATTGTAACTTTCTTCATTCACCTAGATCCAAGCTTGTGTGATTGGATTCTATAAGAGTCAATGGTGGACTCAAGAAGGCCCAAGAACACCTGTAATCACAAGAACCTTCCACAACAAGAGACAAAATAACAATGCCAAGAAATGGTGTAGAGTTTGAATTCACACAATTGAATTATATTGCATACAACATGATTACGATGTCTTGTGATATCTTGTGATATAATTTACAATGAGATACCTCCCCTTATATAGGCAAGGTGAGAGGTGAGACTCAAGTCCAACATAGTGGAACAACTAACTAGATGAAACAAATAATTAATGCACCTAGACACAACTAATAAATAAAAGCATGTAAGACAACTTGTAATATGACAAGTGTTTTAATGCTATGACATGAGACAACTAGTGCAAAACTATTAAATGCACATAGTTATACATTATTAAATGCATGTAGACTTAATTAACTAATGCAACCAAAATATTAAATGACATAATTAGTACCTAAGTAAGCTAACGTAACTAGTGTGAAGAGGACCTAGAAATGACAAGCTAGGTAATATCTCCTTTTACACTAACACCCCCCTTAAGTGCAACTTAGGGAGAAGCAAACTAGGCATGAATGCATGAATGAGTCCCGGCTACAAAGCCATGTTAAGTACTCATGAACAACAAATCTTAAGTGGAGAAAACGAGAAAACCACATGGGACAAAACTCCTCTCCAAAAGTGAGAATGCATAAACAAACATGTACACGTGATGGAAGGAAGACTTAGAATCCCCCTAGAACAACATCCATCATGAATATGCAATGAATTATCCTTCCATAGGAGAGAATGAATGAGACAAGATGTTTCCCCCATAATGAAGTAGCTCCTGTGCCAATGATGCATGCACGAAGACAAAACACAATCCAATGCCTGCAAATAACATTTCTCTCCTTGGGAAGAAACAAATCCATTGGTGTATGTAGAAGAACCTCCAACTTCAAAACTAGAGACGAGGAAGGAAGTCTCATGATGTATGATGTCTCTGAAAACTCCAAAGACAGATGATGTGACAACTGCTGTGTCAGAACTATCATCAAAGAGGAGATGAATATCCTCAAATGTGTCCTCCAAATTAGAAATGTGAGACTTCACAAACAAGAATGATATGTTAGCAAGACAAGAGTCCCAATCAGGAAGACCAAAATGGTCTTGCTGTTAAGAATCACTGGAAATTCTTAAAGAAGCATCGCTGAACTCTGATGTAGCGATATGTAATGTAGATGATGTGATCTGAACAAGAGGAGAAGAGAGAGCAAGAGAAGTCTTTGAATCCAAAGACTCAAGATATGCCATGTACTCAAGCTCATCTAAAGTATCATCATCATAAGGTATGTTATTTCCATCATCAAGGGGAATATGACAATTTGTAACAAGATCATCTGGAAATGGTGAGACATGTGGGTCTCCATACAACTCCCAAATTTGAATCCTTAGTGTGCATGGTCCATCATGAATCAAAAGCTTACACTTAGTTGTTAGAATATTGTCATTGATGTCAAAGGAAACTGAGTCTCTATGTTGGCGCAGTTTCTATGTGAAAGCAAATCTATGATTTATAACACATCTGATTTATGTCTTCAAACAACGTAATATATGTCATAAAAGAACCATGCAAAAGGATTGCATAAACAAAATCAGAAAGCATAAAGCTTGCATGCAAAGAGAAAAACATATTGCATATCAAAAGAAAGCAAAACAATATCTTTATCTTCTTTAAGTTTTTTAAATCTGGTTTTTAAAAAAGAATGTTTTATCCTTGTAAAAGAAGTGCTATGCTTTATGTTTTAAAGGCACTACATACAAAAAGACAAGGTCTTATTTTTAAAGTAATGATTTATGCATTGATGTCCATAAGGATAAGACAGTGATCAATGTGGTAATTGCAGCGACTTCATATTAAAGAGTTTTTCTAGGATATTATGCAATGCGAATGCAAACACTATAAGGACAGATTTTTGCGTTTTAAGGTCTGCGGTGTCGAAAAAGAAGAATGAAAATTAGTACAGTGAAGCAGATTTAAGTTGTAGATTTATAACGAGAAAAGAGAAGCAAATTGGTATGAGAATATGATGAGTGATCTATGAGAAGAATATCGGTTGAGTAAAAAGGAGAGCTTGGAGTTTTGTATGTGACTATTTTTCGTCTTTCATTGAAGAAAAGTCACAAGAAGATATTGTGCCTATTGTATCAAAGGTTGGTGCCTTGTACTGAGTTGGTGCTCAGGGGAGTTGGTGCTTCCAGTGAGTTGAAGCTCACTTTTGTATATGAAGATTTATGTCTTATGTAGGTTGGTACCTACTTATTAATAAAAGCAATTACTTTGCCATGGTTTTTTCTGAAAGGGTTTTCCACATAAAATGGGTGTTCATCTTGCTTATGGTTTATTTGCACTATTCAGTTTTGGTTATTCAATTTTTAAAAAAGATTTAAAATTGTTTTTATACTGATTCACCCCCCTCTTAGTTTAAGCGTGTGCTCTTCATTAGTGTCATAATCAATAGTAGTGACAATTAAACCAACAATATGATCCATATTAAGTCCCCAATTAAATTTTTTCTGAGGTGTTTCTGGTTTAGGTATGAGCCCATAAAATAGAGGCAAAAGATGAATCCCCCTGAGATGTGTCGGGATGTCTTTTCGCCAAGACTCATAATTATCCTTAGTTAGATTAACCCCAAAAGGATGAATAGCAAAAACCATGATACCTCCTCAAAATGATAGAGATTAAAACATCAAAATAGACGTGCTAATAAATGAAGCCAATAGAAGCAAACAACACTTCTTCAGGAGCCAAAACATTCAAGTTACCAATCAGAAGTCATAAAACTGACAAACTGAATAAAATATACCTGGGGTTGAAACTGAACAAAGTGCATGGATGGCTATGTAGAGCTCCTCAATACCTTTCCAATGTTGTAAAAATCGTGAAAATTGGAGATTGTGGCAAAAAGTTATGAGCTTGGGAGCCAAAAATGATGTCTTAATTTCAACTAGCAAAATATATGTCAAACAACAAAATCAGGGAAAAACTCTGACATCACTGCGAAGAGCACGGAACTAGATTTCCATCAATATTTGGTTTGCAAGAAACAAAGTCCGTATGACCAAGTTATGCTCCTTGGAAAAAAAATAGCCTCCTTTGCTATGTAGAGAGAAAAAAAAGCCCCTGCAGGTTAGGAACATGGTTGCATGAGCGACTGAGTGCTGGAGTGCAGGGTGCCTGGTTCTTGATATGACCACAGGTTTGGGGCTATCCCTTGCAGGTATGATTGAATTTTTTTATATAAAAAGAAAATTAAAAAAAAAGATATAGTGGGGGGGGGGGAGGGGCGGTGGCCCACACCCCACGTACAGGTGTCTGTAGCTTTGCAAAGGGTCTGCGATTTGTACTTAGGCCTGCAACCTTGGAAGGCGCAGGGGCCCGAGCCTATAAAGCTCCCGTGGCCTTAAAGGCATGTGCGGTGGGTACTGGTACCTGCGTGGTACTTAGTACCCTTCAACCTTTTAAAAAAAGATTTTACAATTGAAATTTTTACAAGGCCTTTACAAAAAAAAAAAAAAACTAGGATTTTTTTAACACTATCAACGATTTTTGAAATGTATTTTTTAATCGCAGAAAACTTAAAATCATTTTTTGAAAATCGTACCACTTTGTAGGGATTTGTACAGGTATCGTATGACCTTGTAAAATAAAAAAAATGCCTTTTCTACTCCCATGTCCAAATTCAACGAATTGACTGTCGATCTATAGGTTTTGATGCCTTCCGGACGCAATGACAAAGTTAGATTTTCTCCAGGATGCACCAAAAACACAACTCTTGACAAAATCTCTCGAATCAAGGGAAGGGAATTGTAGATCTGAGCTCTGATACCATGTAAGAGCTAATTGATGAACTCTGATACCATGTAAGAGTCAATGGTGGACTCAAGAAGGCTCAAAAGCACCTGCAATCACAACAACCTTCCACAACAAGAGACAAAACAACAATGCCAAGAAATGATACATCGCTTGACTTCACACAATTGAATTACATTATATACAACATGATTACAATGTCTTGTGATATCTTGTGATATGATTTACAATGAGATGCCTCCCTTATATAGGCAAGTTGAGAGGTGAGACTCAAGTCCAACATAGTGGAACAACTAACTAGATGAAACAAATAATTAATGCACCTAGACACCACTAATAAATAAAAGCATGTAAGACAACTTGTAATATGACAAGTGTCTTAATGCTATGACATGAGACAACTAGTGCAAAACTATTAAATGCACATAGTTATACATTATTGAATGCATGTAGACTTAATTAACTAATGCAAACAAAATATTAAATGACATAACTACTACCTAAATAAGCTAAAGTAACTAGTGTGAAGAGGACCTAGAAATGACAAGCTAGGTAATATCTCTTTTTACACTAATAGATTCCTATCCAATCTTACAATTTTGATCATTTATGTTAATGAGCTTGTGGTCACTTGGAGTAGTGAAGATAGTTTATTTCAAAGGTGAAGCATGATTTGAATAAGTCATTCTAGACAATTGGTCTTAGATTTTTGCACTATTGCATTGATTTGGAGGTATGTGAAATACATAATCATATTTTTATTTCTCAATTAAAAAATGCCATGGAATTGATTGAAAAAATTGAGGACCCTTTCATACAAAATTGATTGGGAGCCTCATTTGTCTAACATATATATGATATTTTGTGAAGATTTCTCAAGGTTCATGGAAAAAACCTAGAGAAATACATTAAGTATTGCATGTACTATTCTAAACTTTGGATTAGATTACAGAAAAAATAAATACTTTTTAATTGTTTGATTACTTAAATACAAATTGGGACAGATCCATTGACATATCACAAGCTAACATTTAAGTTTATTTGTATCTTGAGATGATATGTAGTATGTTGTATGAGTAAGAATTAGTTGACTATTGTCATTTCTTCCATTGAAACATAGTACAAGGAAACATAAGGAGCTATATGTGAAGAAAATTTGACTAGTGGAATCTCGAGTGAAATGAGCATACCATCCTCTAGTTAATAAGCAATGTCGAGCTATGATAATCAAAGTATTTTAAAGATGGTGAAGAGTATTGTGATGCACGAAGTATCCAAACATGTCAAGTTTCATTACCACTTTAGCGTTCAGATGGTGCAAATAATATGCATGCTTTACTCAAGATTAACATGTAGAAAAAATTACAAATTCATCGCGTCTTATCTAATTTGAACAATTTAGAATTTGACTTTTTGAACATATTATGTACCAAATTAAATATTAAAGGGGATGTTATGGTTATTTTGAATATCTATTTAGTTGTTAATTAATTAAGAGTTAGTTGTAAAGTCATTGAAGGTGTAATTTTTTTTTGTTATACTAGCCCCATTGAAAATTTGTTTAGACTTGTAATGGTGAAAGTTGCATACCTTGCACTTTTCCCATTCATTTTGGGTTCACTTTGATCTAGTTTGTCCTTTGTGCAACAACTAGTATACAAATGACGTGTTTTTGTGTAAAAGTTGACAAATTACCTAAGCCTTCATGAGATCCCAACTTCTCGCATCTCAAGAATTTGGATTTAACTTATAGATTACCTATTTCTCGCCTTAGTTCGATTCCATGACACAAAATTGACTCCCACATTTTTAAAATTCAAATTGGTCCAATGTCAACCTTCTCCAACTAGCCATTGTATGCTAACTTGAAGCACAAAACTTTACAAATTATATTTTAGGGAGTTGTATAAAAGGTCAAGCCCTAATTCATTTCATAACATCTAGGAAGATCCATCTAGCTCACTCACTACATGCATCATCCAAGGAGCACATTTGAGCATTCATTGCTACATCATTATTTGCACACTTAGTGACAAATAGGCATATTGCATGGTTGCTTACTATCTTTCATTATGTTAAAAAACCATTGGATTGTTTTATCTAGTGGTTTGAATAAGGAGAGCATGGACCTATCTTAGTAAGCTCTTCAAGGGCATTTATAAGCACTACCAATCTCTTTATTGTAGATTCATATGTCAATTTAAAGTTTTTTTTGTAGGTATAAAAGTCCACATATTGCTAGATCATTTTTGTGTGCTCCAGATTTATTTTGTGAAATAGGGATCAATTCCACAATGCATTTTTTGATATAGGTAAATTTCATGGGGTGAAATCAATCCTAACAAAATTTTGGGAACAACCTAATTTTAATGTGTTTGAACATTATGTTGTATCTGATCCTTTTATCCTTGAGGCTTTATTGTCTTTTTATCCCATGGTTGAGGGTTGTTTCTCTATGTAGGCATTGTTTCATCATGCATGATTTTTCTCCCTTAATAGAGTTGTTATTGTTTTTCCTGCTATTTTGGATACCCTCCACTTGTTCATACGTTTCATCTTGATGATTCTTCTTTTATGACTAGTGCTAATGATATTGATGAACATAATGATGTTTCATCTTTACGAACTTTTCTTTCACATGCTTTGGATGTACCTTGTATGATGGATATTGAAAGGTAGCCTCTCTTATAGTAATACATTGAGGGATGATATGATACACGATGAGTTGCCACTTCCTTTAGCTAGTCATGAAGCTATGGTTTCTAGTTACCATTTCTCCTTCTCAAGCTAGCTTTTTCTCTTCACCCTTAGGTCCTTGTTTTCTTGATGATGTATCTTATGAGTAGACTGGGGATAGTGATATGTTATAAATATATATTTCTATGCATGATGATGATATGATTTTTGATGATCATTCTTTTACATCTCATGTTGATTCTTTAGATGTTTAGGACAATGACATGCTTTACGATGACGATTCTTTAATATCTCTTGTATATTCTTCATATATGTATGATACGTCCTTATCTTATGATATGTTACATCATGTTAGTACACATTTGATAGTGTGGACTTAGATACATATCCATTGATTCTTGTCCATCTTCTAAACTTGATGTTCATATGGCTAATATTAATCATACTCCTATGGGACTTAGGGTTATTAGTGTTCACCCTAATTCTTCTCCCCCTAGGCACCCATCTCTGTCCTATTAGGTACCAAGTTCACCATTATCATGCAGTGGGTCATACTTATCCATGCATGATTAGAGGACATAAAAAGTACGTAAGGTTATGATTTGATCAATCAAGTTAAGAGTACTATCTCAAAATGTTTTCTTTGAGATTTATTTATGTTACCATACATCTTGCATGCATTTATGATCACTTGTCATGATGGAACAAATAAACAAGTTAACTGCTTATTGTATTTTCTTATTACATGTAATTTGGAATTATGATTGAGCATATGTGATGAACTATTAGTTTTTGTAAATGTACTTGTGATGCATACTCTGTTATTATGCAAGCTATATGATGTGAAGTTAAAAGAAAAAAGTACATTATATTTTTAGGTAATTGCAATTGCCAAGTAGATGTGTCATTACAAATTCTATGATCCATTCATTTGAGGTCAACATTGGGGGCACATTATTAATTTGGCTACATGTGTGCATGTCAATCCTTATATTTGATATTGATTGATTGTCACATGATGCATCAATGCCACTTATGATTTTGGAGTTTTCTCATGATGATATTTTTTACATTTATTTGTTCTCTCCTCCAATTCCTTGCATCCTTCATATGCAACCAGTTGGAGGGGGCATATTATTTTATTGATGAGATTTCATATTATGGTTATAGTGACTCTCCATGGGTGCTACATTGAATGAACATGGTTATAGTGGTCTGAGGAACACCCTACATTGAGCTTGTTTGGTTACATCAATTTTTTGGAAGTCCTACCCCTTCTTTTGACATGTGGGGCATCATTACGATGATCCATCGACAGATCTTACACCCCCTCCTTTTATGACTAGAATGATTACCTTACATGCTTCATGCCATTTGAACTTTGTGCTACATTTTCATGGTTTCATGCCATCCTTTAGATTTTAATTTTTGCACTTGCTTTAAGATTGCTGACATTGTTAAGGATTCATGGTAGTGCCTATATTTCAAAATTTTGATGGATGCTACTCATTGGATTTTCTTTTCTTTTGTAGGTTTCAAAATGGAGCACTTGTTTTGATTAAGATAAGTTGGTTTTAAATGGACCATAAAACCTATACAAAACCATATTTTATAGAAAAAACAAACACCCTCAGGTTTGGATAGGACCTAAAAACTTAACAAAGTTGTAGCCAAGCTACCTCATAGAACAAAAACCTCCAAAACACAATGGACCAACCTACACAACACTGAACCTCAATCGAGCAATCCACATGCCCTTGCCTAGGTATGGGATTCTGACATGGATTTGGGAAGACCCCTCTTTCATCTTTGAACAATCATTTAGGAAACACCATTATCTGAATTCTCAAATCAAGGAGAGACAAGAGGGATATCCTCTCCTCTACCTCAACCAAAGCCAACTCTTGTGAGAAGGGAGAAAGTCTTATCAAGGAAGTCAGATGATGCACAATATCGGTAGACATATCGGGAGCAAGGATCCCATTGCAACGCGTCGTGGGGGGATGGGACTCGACGTGGGAGCTTCCAAAGATAGTTCTGAAGAAGAGCACTCAATAGGACTAATTGCCAAATCCGCACCAGCCTTGGGGGAAATCACCTCAGTCACTTGATTCACTACAGGGTGTTACCCCATTTTTGAAATACTTGCTAAAGCATTTAAGTCCTAGAAGTCTTTTTCACGTTTTGTCAGAAAATCTTTGAGTCTTTGAACCTAAGTCGACAGGTTCAAGAGTTCTTGGACCGCCCGACTTCCCGACTAGTCTCCAAGTCTTGCGTCCCTAAGTCTTTTTCCCATCGGTCTTGGTTCCCTTTGTTTTAAAGAAAGCCTTTGTTGTCAGGAATTCAGAAGTTCTTTGAACTTCTGAACTCTCAAATCTTGTGGTTCAAAAGTTTAATAAATCTCTGACTCACAGACCGATTGTGCTCATTGCTCCTTTGGTGCCTTTGCTGAGTTGGCAAGAACTATGGCGTAATGACAATTGTCATTTCACATTTAATTCAGAATGTGTGAAAGTACGTGGGCACTCTTTTCGGAGGGAAATTACAGGGGATATTACGAATTTCAAGACTCGATCCACCGCCAACATTTATTGAAATTTATGAGTGAATTTATGAGAGGTGAAATGTAAATTGAATAAGTTTATCATCCTACCAAGAAAGCATTCATAATTTCATGAAGGGGATTACATTACAGAGTGGAATTCGCCATACGCCCGGAGTTCGCGGAGTTCTTGAGAAACAGGTCAACTTAGTTGGCTTTCTTTCTCCCTCTCGTTTTATCCATTTTCTTTAAATACATAGGTTCTTTGGTAGAGAAAGCCTTTATTTTCATGAATCTTCATTTTTCTTCCCATGTATTGTGGAGTTCTGCTATGCCTGTAAATTTTTTTGAGTTATTAGCTGATTGGGTTATCAAGTTGGTTAAAATGAAATTCAAATTCCAAGGGGCCCCTATGGTTCCTACGATGGAGAATGGATTGTCCAATGTGAAAGATACTGATTTGGGTCATATTGACCTTGATGATTTTTGGAGAAGAATGCAACTCGAGGGTAGGACCCCCCTAGCTGATAAAATAATAAGTAGAGGTTTGGACCGAGCCGGAGGTTTTCCACTTGCTGTGTGCTGTCAAGACTTGATAGTTGCATGTGCCAATAACTATTTCCCAGATGACCAAGAGATAAGAGCTCATGATGGCTCTGTAATTGCTTGGATTAATGCATAATCTATGGCTCTTGCTTTGAATTTGGATGAGTATGAAGGAAATGCTGATGTTTCAGTGGTTTCTGTTTGGACATATTATCATGAGAAAAAGGATTGGTGTTAGAACTGAATTGCTAAAGCATGGTTGGAAGATGAGAAGAAGGGAAAATTGAGGCTACCCACCAATATGAAAAGGGGGCATTTTAAGGATGAAATTTCTGATATGATTACCCTTTTGCATTGTGTGGTTGGAAGCGTAGATTCAAATTCTTTAGAGTATTGGATGTGCCGATTCATACTGCTTATCTACGGAGATCATCACATAGATTGGGTGAGGATTATCACCGAATGCATGCACGAGTAGTTGATAAATTTCCCGCAGAAGGTTAGCTTTCATATGTGTTCTCAGCTAATATACATGTTAGCCATTAAAGAGGTTGCTTGGCTCGGTTTAAGAGCTCAAGGAGCTCCCACCCTAGGCACACCTGTGTTCCAGACTTTTTCGTAGTTGCAGAGAACTGCTGGTATGAAATATTTTTGTCAAATTAATGATGCTTTTTCCATGTTTCTTGTTAAAGAAATTGAGGGATCGTTAGAGTGGAGATTCTCTGTGGAAGCGGCTGCCCTGGTGATGAATTTTGGTAGCTTTTATGTGCAATTCGATTGCTTTTCGTACTTAAGAATTGGGGGCTATCAAAGTACTCCAATGAAATTGCCGAGGTACCCATCCGACTATCTCATATTTCTTGAGGTATGTCGTCAAATGGCAGTGGTGAATACCAAATATCATGCGATGAAGAAAAGAGGGTATTCTTTCCCTGTGTCTCTTTCATTTTATTCTTGTAAGAGCAACAACAATGCTAGAGGTGCCGAGAAATTGTTAGCTGAATTCAATCTTCACCAATTGTCTATTCGTGTGGCCTTTGATAGTAAAATTTTTGTAAAAAGGAATATGCATGGTGGTGGTTCGTACCAGCACAAACCCCGGCTAGAAGACTTCTAGGAAGATTGCCTGGACGAAAGAGAAGTGTAGAGAAGAAGTTTCATGAGGTTGACTATTGATCATGTCTGTGCGTTTGAACTGTCGATACAAGTTCCTGACTTGGTTGATGACAATTCTAATATCTTAGATTAGGGCTATCAAAATGCCTCTCTGCAACCATTTCCTCCTATTAAATGGTCTGATAAAGAATGCACCGACCTCCTTTTGTGCTCCTACCCGGTGATAAGAACGAAAAAAAGGATGAAGGGAAAATTTAGAGAGCAGGTTGGTTCAGTAGCACCGAAGGATGCATCTGCTCAAGCACAAAATAAATCCCAATCCAATCACACTAGAAGGAGATGAGCTGGCTCACAATTAGGCGGTGATGGTGAGTAGCCTGAAGATGATGTCACTAAATTGAAGACTGCCTGCAAACAAGATGATCAACCACTGAAAAGTAATACCAGATTGGCTACTTCATCATTACAAGTAGATCATGTGCCCCCTACACCTCCATTTGTAAGTGATAGTGATTCTTTGATTTTTACTCAATTGGGTGATGAAAATATGTTACAATCTTTGTTGAGTCCTCAAAATTCACCGCTTCCAAATAATCCCCCGGAGCACAATTCTCCTCCTATGCATTCGGATGGTGCAATGAATATGGTTGGAAATGTTAATGTTCCTTCTTCATCCCCTGCCTAGTTGAGAAAGGCAATTGAGAAAAAGAAAAGATATACTCCTACAATGGATGCCAATGTTGATACTGTGGCCAAACTCTTGCAAGAAATGCCCTGCCTAAGAAGGCTAAGAGAATGTCAAGGATGGTGGATGACTCTGCCACAGGGCATCACATCTTGGAAATAGCTGATCTTGTTGGAGATAAAAATGAGAATGAAGTCACTGAAGCAGACTTCAACCTGAAGAGAGTAGACATGGGACCCTCCACCGTTGAGGGAGATATTTATCATGCAAAGTTCTCAGTGAGCAATTTGTCAAAGAGAATTAAAAAGGAGCAACAAGAGAATGCGAAGTTGAGAACACAAGTAAGTTCGTTGTCTCTCTTCATTCAGTCTATTCTGAAAGTTAATACAAAATCAACAGATGCCCTGCCTGACTTGAGTATTAATGCCCCTGATCCAAATCTATTGCAACAAATAAAATGGTCTCGAGATTTGAGTAATGCCATGGACTAGTGGGTGGAAAAAGTTATTTTTGATGGTCTTTGGTTCATTAAAGAAGTTGTTAAATTGTTTGATTTTGTTTCTAATAAAAGGGAGACTTTAATAGTTGAGTTCCAAACAGTTAGAAATGACCATAACAGCCTATCCTTGGCCTCGAAAGAGATACAAGAAATGTCCAACATAGATGTCAATATCTTAGTGGCTGAGAAAGTTTTAAAAGATCCTGGAGAATTGGATGCACTTGTATGGGCTGACATAATTGAGTGGAAGTTGTGTGTCCTAATATTAGCTGAGGAGGGAATGAGAAATGCTATTGCACTTTACTATTCAGAAATGATGAGAATCAAAACCAATTTCGCCATCATAGAAATATAATCCACTGGAGATGATGATGATAAGCTCCTGGATATTAAAGAGATCAAACAAAGTTTTAAGAAATTGGTGACCAAAGAGATGGTGAACTATGATACCATAACAGGGGAATCACTTGGCAAACATGTAACGATTGCTGCTTATATCAAGACTGTCAAGAGCGGGCTAGATGACGTTCATCAAAAAGTGATTAATGTGGATAGAGTAGTGAGCAAGAAGAAGCACCGAATCAACATGACCGGGACCCCAACTGGAATATCTTTATCACCCGTTATCAATAGGTACATGTCATACAAGGCAAGACTGAGGGCACAGGTGGCACAAGCGGATGTAGGAGCTGGCGATGAACATATGAAGGAGAAGGAAGCAACACTAGAAGACAACATGGAGGAAGAGGACATGGTTATCATTAATTAGCTTTCTTTTGATATGCTTTAGTATTATTTCTTATTTGCTAAAAAACTATGGGCTCTGGAGGGTCCTTTATTTTAATTATGTTAATTTTAAGACCTTTTTATAACCGACTATCTTCAAGAAGCCGTTATCTTTGAAAGACAGTTATTGGGGGACTTGGCTATAAATTTGATTAGCCAGTCGATGTATGGATCTTTTGGAAAACTTTGTGTTGGTGATAGATCAATTTTGCTTTCTGTTCAATTGCTTTTATATATGGAATAAAAATCAATACAATGGAGTTTGGATGATCGTAAACTTTGCGTTATGGTTGTTTGAATTTATATTCTTCCTATGTTGGATATGTTCCTGCTGATGTTGATGGTATTTCCATATTGAAGCTATTTGATATCTTTAATTCTTGCTCACTGCTGTGAATTATCTATCTTTTGGTATATGATTTATGGTGGTGATTGTATGATATATGGTGAAATTTTTATTGATTTAGTTGAAGTTATGGTTGTTGAAGTCTTTGTGCTTCTTTGAATTAAGTTATTTTTGGGATACATTGCCTTTATTGCTTTCTGGTTAAAAGCACCACCTTTTATTTGCTTTCTGGTTAAAAGCAATCTAAGTTTTCATTCATTGAACATTATAAGAAGGTAGCTGCGCCTTGGTAAATAAGCAAAGAGTCATTATAAAATACCATTACAATCGATTCAACTGTTGTTACATTTGTCACTTGCATGGGCGTGAGAATATAGAGTTAGGTGGCAAATTTGTAAACCAACACAGAGGAAATGGGAGAAGGTCCATCATCCTAAGAATCAAAATCACTAATAGTTAAATGGTTAGCGAGGGCATTCTGCCACCACATAGCCAAGCCCACCTTGTGATGAGAACAAGGACAATAAAAAGCCATGTGTCTGATGATAAAGCATCGTTTGTACCAAAAGGGGAGACCCTCATAATCAAACAGTTGAGTCTAGGGCCTACCCACCACCATCAATACAGTATCCCCATGAAGAGCCTTAGAGGTATTAATGTCCACCAAAATATGGGCATATGCAGGGTGGCCTATGACGGTAGTAGTAGAATCAACCTTCTAAAAATGATCAATAGTATTGCCAATGGCCTCATAACATGAATCATCCTACAAGTGGAGAGGTAGATGGAGAAGTCTGACCTAAACTAGCCTAATATTAAGCAGTTCTAAAAGTGGCTTGAAAGAGGTAGACCATGGATTGAGTGAAAGGGAATGTTGCGCCACATCCATAACTTGCTATCCAAAACCAAATCCCTGTCATACGAAGATTCAAAGGTCGCTATAAAAAAAACTTAGCACAAGGGTACAACTCAAATTTGCCCTTAATAAGAGGCTACTAGGAATCCAAAAACTACTTGTGCATGTTAGGAAGAGAGGGCCGCAAGTTGGTAAATCTACAAACTAGGCCTCGACAAGCATAATAGTGTTCATTGTTAATCACATCTTGTTCACAAATTACGACAAGGGAGGATTGAGAGTAGGGAAGGGGTTGAATTTTGTTATGTAGAGGAGGGCGAGAAGGAACTCTTGTCCCAACAATGGTCGCATAGGACAAAGGGGAAACATGAACTAGGCCCTTCATAGGAGGAGATCCATTGTTCAAAACCTTCATGCTGCCAACATTCATGGAAACTTGACTAGGAAGTGACACAAAAACTTGCCCATTTGTCTCAATGAACTAGACCCTTCATAGGAGGAGATCCACTATTCAGAACCTTTGTGCCACTAGCATTCAGGGAAACACAACCAGGAGGTGCATAAAAACCTGCCCATTTATCACAGGAGATCCTGCAACAAGACTGAGCTCAATCACGATACACCCACTTCTACGAGAAGGCACACAAACTCCATAAATCAGAACATGGGATGAAGCCGCCAATACACCATCGTCTTCACCATTAACGACCTTTAGCAACATCACTAGAGGTAGGAAGTGGTATAAAGTTCGTTGATAGGAGGGTAGGGTTTCATGGGCGGGCGAGAGTGAGCCATTTCCATTAATTTTGAGCTCATATGTATATTTTTATGAGTGTTTGAAATATCTTACCCTCATGTTGACTACTTGCTTTACTTTGACATGAATTTTCATAGTAGTTCACATGCAAGTCAAAGTGAGGGATAGAATGTAATGGTGAAAATTGCATACCTTGCACTTTTTTCATTTGTTTTGGGCTCACTTTGACCCAATTTATCTTTTGTGTAATAAATAGTACACAAATGGCATATTTACATGTAAAAGTTAGAAAATTTGCTAAGTCTCCATTGACCCCAACTTCTCGCATGTCAAGATTTTGGATTTGACCTAGAGATATCCCATTCCCCACCTTAGTTCAATTTTGTGACATGAAATTTAACTTGGTTCAATTATATGACATGAAATTGACCCCCGCCTTTTTGAAATAAAAAATTGAAATAAAACCCATGTCATCTACCTCTAACTAGTCATTGTGTGCTGACTTGAAGCATGAAACATTTCCAATTTTATTCTATGGTGTTTATAGAAGGACAAACCTTTATTTATTTCAAAACATCTAGGAAGATCCATCTACCTCTCATTCAATTTATGTTGCATCATTCAAGGAGCATATTTTAGTATTCATTGATGTATCTGCATACTTAGTGACAAATAGACATATTTCAAATTTCACTATATATTTTGCCACCACCTTGAAGTACATGCAATTCTAAGATGAGCATGCATTTCAAAGTATATGATCTCACTCTTAGCCATGCATAAAAAGTAAATATTTAGACACTCATCAAAAAGATATTTGGTCCATGTAAAGAAATAGATCATTCTTGGAATCTTCTTGGATTACATTTTTCCACTACTTGGAACTTGCAAAACAAAAAAAAGATATGCAATGAGTAGCTTCTGTCACATAACTGAAATATGCACATATAAAAAGTAGCTTTAATTCTCTATGAAAAGAGAAAATTAGAGAAAGAGAGAAGGGTTAGAAATTTTGATTGTATGAAAAGTGGTGAAAATGCTTTGCTCGGTTGCGACAGTTGATATGGCATGCTCAGTATAGCCATGCAAATCCACTTGAATATGGAAAAATGTGATCTTCTTGATTATGGTGACGTGATAGATCTTTGTTGGTTGTGGCCATGTAATATAATCAAGATTTGTCTAGGTATGATGAGTAATCTCTATGTAGAAGAAGTCACTACCTAAATCTCAACAAAAGAGAATTAGTAACAATATATGCCTCCTTCAATTGATTGCATACATTGTATGCAAGGAATGGGGGAGAGGGAAAAATGAAAACATAATAATGAAAATGATATATGTAAAAGCATGAAGCAAATGCCATATGTAGCATCATGTCACAATCAAAAAATGAATATCAAAATGAGAATCATGTAAGTACATAGAGCATGTAAAGATGTATCATAAGATAATCATGCAAGAACATGGGCTAGTGATGATTACCATGAAAAGGTTGCCCCCAACATTGATAAATCATAAAGGAAACAATGGATTTGAATGCTAGATGAAAAGCATAGAAGTGAAAGTAATATATAATCATATTGAAAGAAAGCCATGCAAGCACAAACAAGTAAGTTGTAGGCATGAAAGCACTGTTGATATGCGCCGAACAACTGAGGGGGGGGTGAATTGGTTGTCACAAAAACTTAAACACTTTCTACAATTAAACATTCATCACTTATCCACAATTATTATGATTTAACAATGAGTGCATGAAATCAGAAACTTAACAACATCAAACACAAGAGACACCAGATTTACGTGGAAAACCCCAAGGTGGGGAAAAACCATGGAGAGGATTAACTCTCAATATATATTGCAATCTTGAAATAGTGATGTTCAGGCTTGGTCACCCCACGGGCCTAAACATACTGGCTTACTGCCATGAAGAACAACTAGGTCTAGCAGGCTCACTGCCTCAACCCTAAACCTAACAAGATTACAATAAGGGTTGTTAAACCCTATTGGTGGCTTATTTCCAAATTCACTGCCACTATGAACACCTTTCTTTATTGTGAATAAACAATTCCTCAGCTCTACTCTTCCTCTTCCCTGCTCTTCCTCTGCTTTGCTCTTCCTCTCCTTTCCTCTGCCTCCTCTCTGCTCTACCTTTGGACCTTTCTTAATATATTCTCATTTTTGCTAAAGGACAAATTTTCCACGACTCAGCTACAAGTATTTATACAATGCACCAACCTTGGAATGATCATCAAGGTCGACATCAACCATTGGAACAATCTCCAAGGTCGGTATTACAAAAATTTTCAAAATAGGTCCTGACCTATTGCAACATCATGCAAAGGGAATGAAATGCATATCACATCATACCTTAATTGGGACTCAAACACGATCTTCCACGCCACAACATGCTTCCACAATCTTCTAGAGATCTCTGCAATCTCTAGGATCAACCAGGTCGGCCAAGACTGGTTACACACTATGTTATTTGGGAACAATCTTCACACACCATCTCAATTTCTTAACGTGGACGAAAGTCCAGATAGGAACATGATTAGGAGACATCCACAAGCATGCTATAATCCTTAGGAGCAACTGCATGAACCTTAACCACTTTATTCATAGGAATCTTCTCGCCAGAGTACATGAACTTTACTGTCTTCAATTGTCATAAAAGAAAGATAGCTTGCGGACTACCAAACCACAAACCATTGCAACTGTAGGCACTTATCATCATCCCAGACTTCCCTCTAGAACTACATGGAAAAATACTTTCTTGCGGAGGAATGCAGAGCCAAATACTGTCTTCCTGTCTCAACTAAACTTACAGAAAAAAGAAGGCTTCACTCTGGTGAACATAACTCACTCAAATCTTCATGTGAATGGCTCAAACACTAAATGTAGCATCCTCAAACATACCTCTAACTTACTTCCAATCCACAGACCACGATCTTCAAACAGAAATAAATGCGGAGCAGTTTACCAAACTGTTCTTCAACATACAACTCACTGTCTGCACTGCACTTCTTTGTAACTCCCTTGTTTCTTTCGGAGAGGCTAATTTTCTCCATATCCTGAACATACAAGTCTTCTAAACAAGTAATAGAATAAGATATAGTTGACAACAATGACAAAAAGAATATGTTGACATCAATGACAACACCGATTAGGCACATACTTGCAACAATCTCCTCCTTTGTCATTGATGGCAACATATGATGTGAAAAACTGCAACAGCCATAAAGAGAAGATTCTCCCCCTTTTTCTTTACACATATGCACTCTTTCTTTCTCCAAAATTCTCCCCCTTTCTCTTACACATCTACACTCAAGTTTTTCACATGACTTCTCTCCCCCTTTGACATCAATGGCAAAGGGCACATACTTGCACTCATCTGCTATGATCAAATCTCTCTACTAAACTCTCTGACTACTCCCCCTCTGAAGTAGCCCTAAAAGCATCAATCCAAACCTCTGAACACCTCTGGACTGATGTACCATTGTGCATATTAGTTTAGAGTAGGAGGGGTGATGACCCCTAACTTTTCTCTGAGATACTCAAAAGTATCCTTGGGCAAAGGCTTGGCAAAGATGTCTGCAATCTGATCCTTGGTAGAAACATACTCCAACTTGACTTCATCTTCTATCACTTTTTCTCTCAAGAAATGATACCTAATGGATATGTGCTTGGTCCTTGAATGCATCACTAGGTTCTTTGATATGTTTATGGCACTTGTGTTGTCACAAAAGATTGCAATAGGTTCTTCATACACAACTTTGATGTCCTTCAAAGTCTGCTTCATCCATAACACTTGAGTGCAATTGCATGCTGCTGCAATGTATTCTGCCTCTGCACTAGATAGTGATATTGAATCTTGTTTCTTGCTCAACCAAGACACTAATCTTTTTCCCAAGAAGAATGCACCTCCACTTGTACTTTTTCTATCATCCACATCTCCGGCCTAATCTACATCAGTATATGCACTGAGAACAAAGTCACTGCCCTTGGGGTACCACAAACCATAATCTATTGTACCTTTTAAATATCTCAGAATTCTCTTGACTGCTATCACATGTTATTCTTTGGGTTTTGCTTGAAATCTTGCCACAAGACACACTGCATGCATTATGTCAGGTGTGGTTTGAGTCAAATAAAGTAATCCTCCAATCATAGATCTATACTTTTTCTGGTCTGCCAAGGGTGAGTTATCATATTTGCTCAACTTACAACTAGTTATCATAGGTGTGCATACTGGTTTAGAGTCTTCCATTCCAAATTTCTTTAACAACTCTTTCACATACTTAGATTGAGAAATGAAGATACCCTTATCTGATTGACTTATTTGCAGACCTAAAAAGAAGTTCATCTCTCCAAACATGGACATTTCAAATTCACTTTGCATTTCTCCAGCAAAAATTAAGCACATACCTTCATTGCCTCCAAAAATAATATCATCAACAAAAACTGCAACAATCAGAGTTTGTTCATCATTGATCTTGAAGTAGAGGTTACTATCTGTCGTACCTTTACTGAACCCTATCTGTATCAGGTACCTATCCAACCATGCATACCATGCCCTGGGAGCTTGCTTCAATCCATACAATGCTTTCTTAAATCTTGTCCCCTTGTTCTGATGACTGAAATCCTTCCGATTGTTCAATATAGACTTCCTCTTCCAACTCTCCATTTAGGAAGGCAGACTTTACATCCATTTGATAAACCTTAAAATCTTTGTATGCTGCAAAAGCCAGAAACATCCTTATTGCTTCAATCCTTGCTACTAGAGCAAAAGTTTCTTCAAAGTCTATTCCTTCAACCTGAGCATATCCTTTGCATACCAATCTTGCTTTGTTTCTTACCACTTCACCATTCTCATTCATTTTGTTTATGAAGACCCACTCTGTACCAATTACATTCTTGCCTGCTAGTTTGGGAACAAGATCCCAAGTCTGATTCTTCTCTATTTGCATCAATTCTTCTTCCATGGCCTTTATCCAATTCTCATCTTTGCATGCCTCATCCGTAGTTTTAGGTTCAATCTTAGACATCAGATAGAAATTTACTTGTTCTTCTGCAACTTTTCTTTTGGTTAAGATCCCTTTGCTCTTATCTCCTATGATTTGATTTTCATAATGACTAATTCTTACATACCTTGGAGTTTTGGTAACACTTACCGGAGCTTGTTCTTCTTCATCTATGCTGTCTTCATGCTGCACCACTTCTGAAACATCTGGATCATCTGACTCATATCCACTTGGTTTTGAAGACCTTTCTTTACACTAATCAACTTTGACATTTACACTTTCAATGATTTTATTCAACCTCTTATTATAGTACCAGTAGGCCTTACTCTTGGTGGAGTAACCAAGAAAGATTCCTTCATCACATCTAGCATCAAACTTGCCTAAATCTTCTTCTCTTTTGATATAACATCTGCTACTAAAGACTTTGAAATATTTCACAGTAGGAACTCTACCATGCCACAATTCATAGGAAGTTTTTGAACTGTTACCTTTTACTTGAACTCTATTTAGGATATATACTATGGTGTGAATAGCCTCTCTCCAATATGCTTCCGAAAGATGAGCTTCCTTCATCATGGTTCTAGCAACTTCTTGAACTGTTCTATTTTTCCTTTCAACAACTCCATTTTGTTGTGGAGTTCTGGGTGCAGATAACTGTCTCTTTATTCCATGCTCTTCACAAAAGAAATTGAACTCATTTGATGTGAACTCTCCTCCTCTATCAGATCTCAAACATTTGATTTTTAAATCCATCTCATTTTCAACCATTGCCTTAAATGCCTTGAATTTATCTAGAGCTTTAGCTTTCTCTTTCAAAAATGTAATCCAAGTCATTCTAGAATAATCATCAATGAGCAACATGAAATACCTATCTCCTTGCAAACTTCTTACTCTGGTAGGTCCACACAAATCTGTATGCACTAGTTTAGGTAGTCCTCCAACTGATTGATCCTTACTTTTGAAAGTTGTTCTTGTCTATTTCTCAAATTGACACTCCTTGCAAACCAGATTAGTAGGCTTCACAAGCTTAGGCAGATCTTTAACAATATGAGAAGTGCTTATCTTCATAATATTATCAAAATTTATGTGACACAACCTTCTATGCTATAACCAACTTTCATCAATCTGAGTCAACAAGCAATAGTTTGCAGTTCCTTTCAAATGATAGATATTACCTCTGGTCTTCTTACTAGTTGCAATGACTGTTCCAGAGCTTTCCCTAATCATGCAGCCATTGTCCTTGAAGCTTAAGTCTTAGCCCTTGTCACACATCTGACCCACACTAAGAAGATTGTACTTTAATCCTTTCACATACAAGACATCTTCAATATTATGCTTGCCATCAAAAGAAATAGATTATTTTCCACAAATCCTACCAGCTGTATCATCTCCAAACCTAACCAGTCCACCATCATATCTTTCCAAGCTTACAAACTTACTTTTGTCACCAGTCATGTGGTGAGAGCAACCACTATCAATAACCCATTCATCTTTGTCCTTAATGACCTGAGCAGCCAAAGCACTGTCCACTGATTTATCTTCCTTCATACAGCTAGAAGAATTAGTAGACACAAGATCTTCCTTAATAGCAATGAACAAGTATTCATTTACAGAGGGATTAACATTATCTGGTTCACCATTATCTGATACTCCATCATCATCAAAATCTTCAACATAATAACACTTCTTTTGGGTCCTAGGTTTGTTCTCATATCTTCTTCTATTTCTTTCAATTCTTTCAGGACATCTGGAAGCAAAATTACCTACTTTACCACAGGAAAAACATTTGAAAGGTAATTTGCCTTTATACTTACTGGATCCTCTTTTCAGCCTATCCACAAAGTTGGCTTCAACTTCGTCTATCTCATCATTAGATTCTACCTTATACTTTTCTAATTTGGAAGTACTTCTAGGAGTACCAACTTTGAAGGCAATCTCAACTTTTGGCAAAGCATCATCTAATTCCCTCATCTCAAAAGCAGTAAGCTTACCAAGCAACTGATCCCTATTAACTGTTTTTACTTGCATGAATTCTTCAATCGCGGCCACCTTGTGACAGTAGGACTTGGGCAGAGATCTGAGTATTTTCGTGACAATTTCTTTTTCATCGAGAGTTCCACCTATGGCTTTTATCCCTGTAACAAGTTCATCAACTCTTTACATAAACGCTGATATGTTTTCATCATTGTTCATCTTCAAGCTTTCATATTTCACTTTCAGACTTTGTAACTTGGCTTCCTTCACAGAGTCATCTCCTTCATACAGATTTTTTAACTTTTCCCATACCTTATTTTCAGTTTCAAGATCTACCACTTTCGTCAATATTAAATCAGTTAATGAGTTTAGCAGAGCATCCCTTGCCTTGATATCAATCTCATATTCTTTGATTCGGTCTTCAGTCATCAGACCATTTTGAGGTATGGTGTATTCTGTTTCTACAACTTTCCAAACTTTGATACCTAGAGAAAGAAGATGGATTTTCATTCGAGCCTTCCAGAGAACATAATTAGTTCCATCAAAATGTGATGCTTCCTTCTTTCTTCAAAGGAACTTGGCTCTGATAGCAATTGTTGATATGCGCTGGACAACTGAGAGGGGGGGGTGAATTAGTTCACAAAAACTCAAACACTTTTTGCAATTAAACATTCATCACTTATCCACAATTATTATGATTTAACAATGAGTGCATGAAATCAGAACCTTAACAACATCAAACACAAGAGACACCAGATTTACGTGGAAAACCCTAAGGGGGGAAAAACCACGGAGAGGATTAACTCTCAATATATATTGTAATCTTGAAATAGTGATGTTCAGGCTTGGTCACCCCATGGGCCTAAATATACTGGCTTACTACCATGAAGAACAACTAGGTCTAGTAGGCTTATTGCCTCAACCCTAAACCTAGCAAGATTACCCTGAGGGATGTTAAACCCTACTGGTGGCTTACTACCAAATTCACTGCCACTATGAACACTTTTATTTATTGTGAATAAACAATTCCTTAGCTATGCTCTTCCTCTGCCCTGCTCTTCCTTTGCTCTGCTCTTCCTCTCCTTTCCTCTACCTCTTCTCTGCTCTACCTTTGGACCTTTCTTAGTATATTCTCATTTTCTCTCAAGGACAACTTTTCCATGACTCAACTACAAGTATTTATACACTACATCAACCTTGGAATGATCATCAAGGTCGGCATCAACCATTGGAACAATCTCCAAGGTCGGTATTACAAACATTTTCAAAATAGGTCTTGACCTATTGCAACATCATGCAAAGGGAATGCAATGCAGATCATGTCATGCCTTAGCTGGGACTCAAACACGATCTTCCACGCCACAACACACTTCCACAATCTTCTAGAGATCTCTGCAATCACTAGGATCAACCAGGTCGGCCAAGACTGGTTACATGCTACGTTATCTGGGAACAATCTTCACACACCATCTCAATTTCTTAATGCGGACCAAAGTCTAGATAGGAAAATGATTAGGAGACATCCACAAGCATGCTATAATCATCAGGAGCAACTACACGAACCTTAACCACTTTATTCATAGGAATCTTCTCACCAGAGTACATGAACTTTACTGTCTTCAACTGTCATAAAAGAAAGATAGCTTGCAGACTACCAAACCATGAACCATTGCAACTATAGGCACTTATCATCATCCCAAACTTCCCTCTAGAACCGCATAGAAAAATACTTTCTTACAGAGGAATGCGGAGCCAAATACTGTCTTCATGTCTCAACTGAACTTACAGAAAAAAGCAGGCTTCACTCTGGTGAACATAACTCACTCAAATCTTCATGCGGATGGCTCAAACCTGAAATGTAGTATCCTCAGACATACCTCTAACTTACTTCCAATCCGTAGACCATGATCTTCAAACATAAATAAATGAGGAGCAGTTTACCAGACTGTTCTTCAGCATACAACTCACTGTCTGCACTGCACTTCTCTGTAACTCACTTGTTTCTTCCGGAAAGGCTAATTTTCTCAATATCCTCAACATACAATTATTCTAAACAAGTAATATAATAAGATACAATTGACACCAATGACAACAAGAATATGTTGACATCAATGACAACACCGATTAGGCACATACTTGCAACAAGCACATGATAAAGTATCCAAATGAGATAAGGCTCATAAGATAAAAACATGGGAAGACTCATAAGAATAATAGTATAAGCATGATAAACATGGAACAATAAGTATATACGCATGATAAACATGGTATGAAATTGTTGATACGTGTCGAGCTTGAAGTGTAGAACTTGTAACTTCTCGCTTGCTTCATGGTTTCTTCTCACACTCAACGAGAACATTTGTATATTTTGCTTAGAATTGTGAATGTGAGGGTAATTTCTGCTCATGTCCATAGTAAATCTCATGTGACTATATCTTGATCAATAGTAATGGAATATCAAATTGTTGCATTTGATTTGGAGTGCGTTTGACTGCCTTCATAATGTTGTCAATTTACTTTGAAGATTTGCATCACTTATACGTTGCTGTGAAGAATTCTGGTGAAGTATAAGTTGATTTGTTTTAGTTCATGATTTTGGTAAAAAATACGTGTGTGATCACTGAAAATTTAACTTTCTTAGAACATTTCTCTTTCTTCCCTTATCTTTTTCATTTCTTTATCAAAAAATTGTTGTAAACAAGTGCAAATGAAGTTAAATCCTCAAGTAATTTATTGAAATACTTGTGGATAGAGAAGATAACATGGAAGGATGGTTCTAAGTTTTTGGGAGTGAATTCTAAGAGAATTTATAAAATGCTTATTGACTCTCAAGCAGTATATGAGCATATAAACTCTGTTTGGAAATTTAAAATAGAACATAAATTATTTTCTAAAACCTATAGTGTTATTTGGTTTAGATACATTGAACCCCAAAAAAGTTGTTTTAGATGGCTTCTCATAAAAAAACTGGCATTAGGTTTTGATAATAGTGTTTGTTCTATTTGTAAGGTTGTGGAAACTTGTGATCATGTTTTTTTTAATGTGATTTTGCTAACCTTATCTAGTCTATTTTTATGGGGAATATTGCCAATTGGAGCCCTAGGAATTGTGTTAACTAGAAAGAAATTCTTTGTGGTTCTGTTAGTGGTCTGAATGTTAAAGCTAATAAGTTTTGGTTAATTTTATCTACTGAGATTTTATGGTTTTTGTGGAAGATGAGGAATGAAGAGAGGTTCCAAGGCAAGAAGAGATTGCTTACTAAGGCTATTAATAGACTCACCATTTCTAAAATGATTAAATAGGTTGTTATGACATTGGAGCTGTCAGTAGACAAGTTTATGTAGATTATGGATGAAGGGACAATGATCTAAAGGGAGGATATAAATAAAGTTGATTTTTGGCCATAGGACCTAAGGGTGGTAAATGAAAAATTTCAAAAGGAATACCTAGATTTTAAAAATCTCTACTACAAGCAACACCATATTGAGAAGTTGAGGTCAGGAACACATAAGTATCTTGAAATTACTTTCCAAAATTATAGTGTGAACAACAGTCAGTTAAGAGTTTATCCTCCTATTGGCAGCTTCAAAGGAGTGGACTCCTACAAAGGTAGTGATAACAGGGTGTTTATGATGTCTCAATGCAAGAAACAATAGGAGGATCAATTGAATGGCAACAAAAGTGAGTTGAAAGCATGTGAGGAATATGTAGGAACAGATAGAGATGATAATTATGAGGAAGGAGAAAGATATGATGAGGCTCAATAGAGAATAGAGGAACAACAAAATGTGATATCAGGGACGCAGATAGATAATGATGACTCGAACAGGGATAATATCAATTCAACAGACAAAAAGATTGATGAAATGGAGCAGTGAAGATATGGAATAATCTTGGAAATTATGTGGAAGAAGTTTGGTTTATTGCAATCTATGATGATGTTATACTATCCTTTTGATGTTTATTTTGATACTCTGTTCTAAGTTGTAGTATGGACCTATTATAGCTAAATGATATAATATGTAATAGGTCTATTTTTTGGATTGGAAGATACAGTACTCGGTATATTTTGAAGTGGCCTTCTTGGCCACTAATTTTGTAAGTTGACTCTTTTACTGAATATATTGGTAGATGATCTTCAATTCAAAAAATAACACATTAGATAGTCTTAGCAATTATATTTATAATCATTTAGGATCAAAACCAAATGTTTCAAGCAATCAAGGTGGATCATCTAGGTCATCTGATATAGATCCAATTTCTCACACACATGGGATCTAAGAATTGGTTACCAAAGGTGGACTTGCGCAAGTTTGATGGCAAGGATCCATTGACTTGGATTAATCAAATGGAGAAGTTTTTGAGGTTCATCAAATTTCAAGTGCGCAAAAGGTGACAATGGCTTCCTTATATCTCGAACCAGAACTATTTATTTGGTATCGTTGGCTATGTGCACAATAGAAGAAAAAAGGGTCTTAATGTCACATGGACAATTTTTACAGAGGAGTTACAAGAACAATATGGTAATAGTGTAGCTAACAACTACTTTAGCCAACTAGCTAAATTACAACAATAAGAATCAGTCAATGAGTATATTCAACAATTCCAAAACCTATTTGTGAGAGTTGATTCAATTTCAGAAGAGAAACTGAATGACTTATTTTTGAGTGGTCTCAAGGATCACATCCAAAATGAGGTACACATATTTAGCACTAATTCCATATTTGAGTCTTTTGTTTTAGCATGCAAGGCAGAAGAAAAGTTTTCAATTCCTAGAATGCATGGGTTTAATGGCATAAGAGAGAAGATCTGGTCAACACAACCATTCCCTTGACCTACTAGACTAACTCCTCAACAAAATGAAGAAAAGAAGACAAAAGGGTTATGTTTTAACTGTGATAGTAAATACAGTAAGGGACATAAATGTGCAGAAAAGAAATTTTTCTACATTGAAGGGCCAAGTGAGGAAGAAGACGAAGAAGAAATATTAGATTTCTCAAGTAATTTACCAGGTGGGAATCAAGAGAGCCTCAACCAATAATTTCTTGTCATGCACTTTCAAGTTTTAGCACCCCTCAAACTCTCAAGGTAGTGAGTTTCTTAAAGAAAGAAAGAGTAATAGTGTTGATAGACTCAAGTAGAACTCATAACATCATCCACAAAAAGTTGGATACTTGTTTAAATTGTTTTATATTTCTAGCTCTGGAATTTTAGGTCCTGATTACAGATGGTGATACTATTAGTTGTTCAAGGAAATGCCATAGTATTAAATTATCCATGGGAAATTATCATATTGATTTCCCAATGTATGCTATCCCCATGGGTGCAACAAATATTGTTTTGGGAGTTCAATGGCTTACTACCTTGGGGACAATTGAGTTGAACTTCTAGGAATTGTTCATGCACTGTAAATCAAAGGGAATGACAATATAACTAATAGGGTTGCATTCAAAGTCTCCACAGATGGTAAGTTCTTACCAAATGCAAAAGATGATTAAGAAGGGGGCAGATGGTTTTGTGGCCCAATTGTTTTCATTAGAAGCATATCACTCAAAGGATTCTACACCACTGGATTTACATGCAATTGTAGATAAGCACTTAGTAGTTTTTGGGAGATGCCAAAAGGATTGCCTCCTAAAAGAGATCATGAGCATGCCATTCAAGTAGTACTAGGGAGCCAGCCACCCAACATTAGGCTCTACAGATATCCATATGTACAAAAAAGTGATATTGAGAAGATAGTTCAAGAGATGCTTGAGGCAGGTATTATCAGGCATAGTCAGAGTGCTTACTCATCTCCCATGGTAATGGTATGCAAGAAGGATGAAACTTGGAGGATGTGTCCAGATTACAGGGAGCTCAACAAGGTCACCATAAAAGATAAGTTTCCTATTCCACTAATTGATGATTTGTTAGATGAGATTAATGGTGTTGTTTATTTTACAAAACTTGATCTTCATTTGGGTTATCAACAAATCATAATTAGAGATGAGGATGTACACAAGATAGATTTTAGAACCCATTAGGGCCACTATGAATTTTTGGTAATGCCTTTTGATCTCACAAATGCACCCTCGACATTTCAAAGTTTGATGAATTCTATCTTCAAGCCATTTTTGAAGAAATTTGTTTGAGTATTTTTTGATGACGTCTTAATATATAGAAAAACATGGGAGGAACACTTGCAACATGTAAATCAAGTGTTGGACATTTTGGAGCAGAATTAGTTGTATTCTAAACCATCCGAGTATATCTTTGGTGTCAACAAAGTGGAGTACCTAGGTCACATTGTGTCACACGAGGGAGTCAAGGCGGACCCTCACAAGATCCCGGTGATTGTAGAGTAGAAAATTCCTAAGAGAAATTACAAGGTTTCTTAGGGATTACAAGTTATTATCGCTGATTTGTAAAGAATTATGGTAGCATAGCATCTCCTCTCACAAATTTGTTGAAGGATTCTTTCCAATGGAATGAAGTAGCTAGAAGGGCATTTGAGCAATTAAAGAAACCATGAGCACAAATCCAGTCCTAGATACTCTTGATTTTTCTAGAACATTCATTGGTGATTGTGATGCTTTAGGACATGGCATAGGAGCAGTACTCATGCAAGAAGGAAAACCCATAGCATTTGAGAGTCGCTAACTCAAAGGTAAAAATTTGTTGAAGCCAGTTTATGAGAAGGAAATGTTGGCTATCTTGCATGCAATCAAACAATGGAGACCTTACCTAATGAGAATACGCTTTAAGGTCAAGAAAGATCAGGATAGTCTCAAATATTTCTTGGAACAAAGGTTATCATCAGAAGAACAACAAAAATGGGTCACAAAAATGTTGGGATATGACTTTGAGATAATATATAAGAAAGGCAAGGATAATGTTGTGGTTGATGCTCTATCAAGGAGGGATGAACCCACAGAGTCACTTTTGTATGCCATTTCCATATTACAAGCAGACTGGGCAAATGAGGAAAGAGAAGAGTGGGAGAAGGATATAGATACTCAAACTCTCATTGAGAAACTCCAACATAATTCAAGTGTGTCTAACAAATTTGCATGGAAAGTGAATGCTTTGTGGTACAAGGATAGGTTATACCTTTGCAAGAATTCAACACTTAAGTTTAAGGTGTTGGAAGAACAACATGCTTATCCAGTAGGTGGACACTCGAGATTCCTAAAAACTTATCATAGAATCAAGCAAGATTTCTTTTGGGAGGGGCTAAAAGGGGATGTTCAAAATTTTGTAGTAGAATGCATCGTGTGTCAACAAAACAAAGGGGAGACAATTAAGACTCTAGGTCTTCTACAACCCTTGTGTATCCCAAGTCAGAGGTTGAAAGAGGTATGTATGGATTTCATTGTAGGTTTACCCAAATCTAAAGGAAAAAATATCATCATGATTGTTGTGGATCATCTCAGCAAATATGGACACTTTTGTGCTTTGGCACACCCATTGTCAACAAGCATTGTAGCAATAGCCTTTATGAATACTATAGTCCTTTTCTTATTGTGTATGGTTACAGTCCTAGAGGAGTAGATGAATTGTGAGATAGTGCTGATTTGACTCACAAGAGTGTTGTAGCAGAGGATTTCACAGAATATATACATGATTTGCATAAACAGGTAAAGGAAGATTTGGAGAAAAGTTCTACCAAATACAAGGAGCGTACTGATATTCATAAAAGGGAACAAGAGTTTCAGGTTGGAGATTTGGTTTTGGCACACTTGCGGAAGGAAAGGTCCCCACAGGGAACGTACAATAAACTCAAATGGAAGAAGATTGGACCTTGTAAGGTCTTACGTAAGTTTTCATCCAATGCTTATGAAATTGAACTTCCACCAGGTGTAGATATTTCACCCATTTTCAATGTGGCAGATTTGTATCGATATTATGAAGGGGGGTCACATGCAACAACATAATTCAGTTCAACTATTCAGGATGAATGTGAATGGATTGATTAGTTGCTTGAAAAATAGTTTGAACAAGTTGATCATGTGATTGACTCTCGTGTGGCAAAATAAACAAGAGGCAAAGAATATATGGAGTATCTTGTTCGATGGAAGGGTAAACCAACTGAAGAAGCCTCTTGGATGCAAGCTTCTGAATTAGCTAAGTATGGGATTTGTATTCCAGTCTTACAAAAATATTCTTGAGTTGCAGCCTCAAGAAACATTTCTCTTACCTGACGTGTTTGATGCAGGAGCAGTCGGGTTCATTGGCAATCCTATGTCACCAAAAATATATTTTATTTCTTAAGTTGTTTGGTTTTGTTTTCCTTGCAAATTTTGGATTTTGTGTTTCAGGAGAAATTTGGTTTCACTTGGTCAAATTCAAGACTTCACCTTGTAGAAAACCCAAATGGGTATCTGCAGTTTCAATTTGGTGAGATTTGGACAAAATTTGCCCAAGTTATGGCCAATTAGAGATTTTGCCAGTTTTAGAACTTGGCAGTTCGCCAGTTCCTTCTTTTTCCGATTCACCGAGAGGCTTCTTTGTAATATTCTTGTTCATTTATCAAAAGTTATTAGTGTGGATAGGACTCATTGTCAGCGAAGGCTCCGATTTTAGAATTTCATTGGCAATCTTACGAGTTCGCGAACTCATAAGTTCGTCGTTAGCCTATTTTTCTGACTATCTTTGCCAAGCCAAAGGTTGAAGACTTTGGTTCATGAATGAATGTAATTATTGATTGAAGGAATATTGCTTTGTCGGCTAATATTTGAATTGTCTAACTAGTTGGTGGGTTCTTACATTTGCCAATAAGCCGATAAGGCTCAAGCATGAAGTTTGCATTTGTTCCAAGTTGCCGATGGTGCTGAAGTTTCGAAAGGATGACTTTTTTCAATAGAAGTAAACCTTCATAGTCGGTATGCCGTAGGACTTTCTAACTAGTTCAAGATTTCTACAAATCCTCAATACTTCGATTGGGTTTAGAAGGGTTTACTTTCATTGGCAACAGAGAATGGTTTGGGATAATGGAGTTTCGCCGACAACAAGCTTTGGCTTCTCAGTTTGCAAATTATACTTTTTGCTGACATGCTTGTGGAGGAATAGTCAAAGTTGTAAAACTTGAAGTGGTACCGATAAGGGACCTCGAGGTTCATAAAAGTCTTATTTTGCCGATAACTTGGGACAAGGCTTAAGTTCGTAAAATCTTTAGTTTGTTGATAACAAAGGGGATGTTTCCCAAGTTCATGGAGCATGTATTTTACCGACAAGCTAGTTGAAAGAAAAGTTCATGAATGAATAAATTCACTGACAGGTTCTTAAAAATGATAATTTGCTGATAGATCTTTATTTCTCAAGTTCAGAAACTTGGACAATCGCTGATAATGTGGAAGCACAATTTGGTTTCGTTGATATAGGAGTTCATGGTTGTGGAAAGGGGTATTGTAGCAATGATTGTCTAGAATGAATATGTCTAAGTGAAATGCATTTGCAATGGTGATTGGAACATACTTGGGAAGAAATTGGTGCTGACAATTGGTTCAGTTCTGACAGTTTGATCAGTTGCATAACGATTTGGGCGGTTGAACTGTTTGAGCGAAGGATGTTAAATAAATTCTTTTGATTGAGGTTGGGGGTTGGTCGATAGAGGAATTGGTTGAGTATTGATTGGAGTTGGGTAGTTGTTTGTACCCGTAGATTGTAAAAGCTTTATCTTGGTTCGGTCTCTCAGAGGAGATGTTCAAGAAGTTGTTATAAACAAGGATTGTTATATCCTGAGGCTGTGTAATGAAATATTGTACTCTTGTAATCAATTGCTATTGCTGATAATAAGAAAATCATCTTTGTTGGTGTGGTGTTTGTATTGTTTGTTTTTGCTGCTTAACTCAGTTGTCTGATAACATCCCTGAGTTTACTCTTGCATCAAGTGGTATTAGAGAGAATTTTCATGAGAAAATTGTGGACGTGTCCAAAAAGAGGTTCTAATATTTTTGTTGTAGGAAAAGGAGAGCGAGTGTATACCTGCAATTGTAGAGAATCTGAAGCAGACATGGCACAAAGAGGATGTGGTAGAAGAGGACCACGAGGAGATATGGCGATTATAGAAATGTTGAGAGGGATAACTGCACGATTGGATGCTATTGAGATGGCACAATGCAAAGGGGTACATGTTGAGGATGTTAGTGAGGATGAAGAGGAAGTTGTGGTTAATGAAGATGATGCAAATGAAGCAGACGAACCAGATATACAATTTTTGAGAGAAATATCTAGAATAAATAGTAAGCCTCGTTTAGAGCTTCCTAGTTACAATGGTAGTTTAAATCCAGAAGAATTAATCAACTGAATTTTAGAATTGGATAAATATTTTGATTTTGAATCGGTTGAAGATCCTAAGAAAGTAAGACTTGCCTGCACAAAGTTGAAAGGTCATGCTTCTCTATGGTGGGAACATGCTCAATTAGAACGATAGAAAAAGGGGAAGGAGAAAATCCAAACCTGGGAAAGAATGGTCACTAAATTGAAGGCCAAGTTTTTGCCTGTAGATTATCAAAATAGTTTGTTCAAGAAATTACATAATTTGAAGCATAAGGAGAAAAATGTACAAGAATATACTGAGTTCTATAGATTGAACATTCAGGTTGGCCATGTTGATGATGATGCTGAGAAGGTTTCAAGATATATCAATGGATTACACTACTCCATTCAAGATGAGTTAAGTATGGTGCAAATCACCAGTGTCGAGGAAGCCTACCAATATGTCCTGAAGGTTGAAGAGAAACTTGCCAGAAAACAGAACAGTTCTAGAGGTAGGGGTAAATTTTCATGAGGAAGAGGCCAATCTAGAGGTGGAAGAGGATACCAAAATAAGCAAGGAGAGACCAGTGCATCCCAAACTAATACCTAGGAAGGCAAAGGAAGGGGAAATTCCTCAAGAGGAAGAGGTGATTACTTCAGAGGTAGAGGATCTTTTGGTAGAGGTAGGGGAAGAGGATTTAGTGGTACTTGTTTTCAATGTGGGGAAATTAGACATAGGGCATTTGAGTGCCCATAGATCCAGCAGAGTTCTGGAAAAGGAAAAGAAGCAAGGGTGAATGTGGTACAAGCAGAGTACAAAAGTGTGGCTTCACCGAAGTATGGAGAGGACCTTGAGGATGGGGAATCCTTGATGCTGAGAAGGATCTTGTTAAATCTAGAGAATGAGAAATCTGAACCTATTCAGAGGAGGAACTTATTTCGAACTAAATGTAAGTCAGGTAGTAAGTGTTGTAAGGGGATAGTAGATAGTGGTAGCATAGACAATATTGTGTCTGAAGAAATGGTGAACAAGATGAAGCTGAAGCAGTTGAAGCATCCCAGTCCTTACAAAGTTTCATGGTTGTAGAAAGAGCATCAATTAGTGGTGAGTGAACAATGCCTGGTTAATTTTCAAATTGGTAGTTATAAGGATGAAGTCTTGTGTGATATAATGCCAATGGATGCATGCCATATTTTATTGGGTAGACCATGGCAGTTTGATAGACACGCTGCCCATGATGGAAGAATGAATACCTATAAGGTCAAGAAGGATGGGAAGGAGTATACTTTGAATCCCATGAAGGAGAAAGAAGATGAAGTAGAAGGCAACCCTAGAGTGTTTAATTTCTAGAAACAAATTTTTGAAAGAATTGAAGAAAGGAGGATCATGTTTTGCCTTTATTCCAAAACTAGAAGTGTTGCTGACAACAAACAAACAAGAAGAGCCACCAAAAGAAATTCAAGAGATCTTGGAAGAGTATTCAGAAATCATGATGAAAGATTTACCTGATGGATTGCCACCTGTGAGACATATTAGTCACTGTATGGATTTGATACTTGGTGTAAGTTTATTGAACAAGGAACTGTATAGGATGACGCCTATGGAGAATAAAAAAATAAATAGGAAAGTTTAAGAATTGTTGGATAAGGGGTTGATCAGGGAAAGTCTCAGTCCGTGTGCAGTACCAATAGTGCTGACACTAAAAAAAGATGGAGAATGGCGAATGTGTACAGACTCAAGGGCCATTAATAAAATAACAATTAAATATAGGTTCCCATTGCCAAGAATGGATGATATGATGGATTGTCTAAGTGGAGCAAAATACTTCACGAAAATTGATTTAAAAAGTGGATACCATCAGATTAGAATCAAAGAAGGGGACAAGTGGAAGACAACCTTCAAGACAAAAGATGGATTATACGAGTGGTTGGTGATGCCTTTTGGGTTGATGAATGCTCCTAGCACTTTCATGAGATTGATGAATGAAGTGTTGAAACCATTTATGGGTAAGTTTGTTATTGTATATCTTGATGATAGTCTAATTTTTAGTAAAACAAAGGAAGAACATTTGCTGCATGTTAGGGCAGTATTGCAGAGGTTGAAAGAAGAAAAGTTGTTAGTTAATTTGAAAAAGTGTAGTTTTATGAAGGAGTTGATTTATTTAGGATTTGTAGTTTCTAGTTATGGCCTAAAGATGGATCCAAAGAAGGTCAAAGCAATTGTGGATTGGCCTTCACCTCACAGAATGTTTGAAGCCAGAAGTTTTCATGGCTTAGCGAGCTTCTATAGGAAGTTCATTCAAAATTTAGGTGGAATTTGTGCATCTATTACTGAGACAATGAAGGGTAATAGGAAGGAGTTTGTGTGGACAACAACAACTGAGAAGAGTTTTATAATTTTAAAGAATAAAGTGAATAAACAACCAGTTTTGGCACTCCCTGATTTTGGGAAAGTCTTTCAAGTAGATTGTGATGCAAGTGGTGAAAGGAAGCTAGATGTGCAAAAATCACTTCCTACACTAATCTAATGAGGAGAGATGTATGCAAATTCAAATTAGTCTTTCCAGTTACAGTGTTATTAACCCAACAACAGAGATATTGCAGCAATACACATACACACAAAAAGTAGACAAAAGAGAGAGAGACAAGATATACATGGGGAAAACCCTTTAAGGTGAAAAACCCCACACTCCAAAACACAACTCAAATGTATTACAGTAAACAATAACAGATTACAATACAGTTTCAGAGCCAATGCTCTTTCAAGAGTCTTTGAATGCCGAATTTGGAGATATTTTGGCAGCATAATAGTACCTATCAATAACACCATGCATCTCCCATCTAAGCACCTATTTTTATAGAGTTTACAAGGCAAATATGGAACCTTCTAGAGATGGGCGTCCATCTTGGACTCATGCCCCAAAACCCACGTGTAAGGACACTTGTCCAACATCACAACATGGATTTGACACTTGTCACAACACCCCATCCCAATGTGGGTGCCTTGTCCCAAGATAGGCTATGACAGATGCTCTTACGCACCTTATAGCTGTCATAGAATCTGTCATAACTGATAGCACTTACAGCTGTAAGAAAATATATCATACATTGACTAAAAATAGCATATTTCTCTTACAACATGTCATAACCTCCCTTGACTGCCCAAAGATGCCTTTCTCTCATGCAAAATTACTCACCAACACTTGTCATTAAATAAAAGTCACTTGAGGTTTCGGGGGCATTGCCCCTGGTGTAACAATCTACCCCTAATTTTTTTTTTCCAAACTGAAAACAAGGATCAACAATACTAACATAAAGTATCATATGCCAACTAAAGGCCTCACACTTTCTGATCACCCAGATCTCAGAATGGGCAAGGTGAGAGCATATGGTGATTTGGCTACAATGTATAACTATGCAACTATGAATTAAGATTCATCCGTTGTGGCAGGCATCCACATAACGTGGGAATTCACCACTTCTCGTGGGTAGAGAGAAAAAAAAGTAAAATGCCATCCACTCATTCAGTGGGAATACTCCACTTTCTAGTGGGTAGGAAAATGAAAACAAAGATTCATTCTCCATACTGGTGGTAAACCATCCAGGGGTACTTAATGTGATAGCATTTACAATGAAGCACAATATGCTCTAATTGATTAAAATTAAAGCACTATAATTAGAACTTGATAGAATATCCCTTGAAGATTATTAATGGAGAAGCATACTTTGCATTATGATTAACAATAGAATATTGATTACTGATGAAGATTCCTTATTTTGATACACAATGACAGAGACTGATTTTATCATTTATTGCTGACTGAGATGACTGTGTATGGTTGCCATGATTGAGAGTTGATAACCCATAAACTCAAACATCAAATGATTAACTTCAAACTATCATCAAACTGATTTTGTTGACCTTAAAACTAATTCTGAGTAGATCATAAACTAAAAACATTGAAAAAAGATCACACAACAATTAATACTGCTCTAGCTGGGCCGTACGGTCAATCACAACTAATTGAAATCTGTAGAAAAGACCACCAAATAGCTTCCAAAAAGATCGTTTGGACAAGACAAAAATTATGCAATTAATAACTTTTTCAAAGACTCCACCATTTATATTTCATGTGCATTGATTCCTCATAGAGGTACGACCAAGGTATAGGTACGGATGAACACCAAAATTTATAGACTGCATTAAAACTCCTCAAATTGGTCCTGAATCAATTATTTTAACCATACAAAGATACTAGCAATTGCATAAGACATATAAATTTCAATATCAAATGCAATCTCCAAAGATGAGTTTTCCAGCTAGTACGGCCAAGAAATGGTATGACCTTTCTCATAAATTTAAATAATGCATGATATCATTTAATATCACCCTTGACAGAGTAGTCTAGACCAAATAAGAATAATGCAAGAAGATTTAAGACCAAACTCAGCTCCATTGGATTTATCCTGACATTTTTCCAAATTTGCAGTGTATAGACATGGAAGTGTACGGATGCTCATATAAAATTTAGATAAGTCTTAGACCACACAAAACTAGCATGAAAAATGGTCACCTAGAATAGATATTTACCATACAAAAGATCTGAGATCAAAACTCGTCTCCATATTTGTAATAGTTTTAATCTTCAGATGTACAGTCAACTAGGAACAATCACAATATAATTAAATAACAGTCCAAACCAATACACTATCATATCAAAAATGCATCCCAAACTATACAAATGGATTACAATTGTAAAGCACAACAAAACTATAAATGTCTGATTAGCTCCATGTGATTCCCTGAAGTAGAAACCACCATTATCAGCTAGGGTAGATATCTCACTATCGAAACTGATCCTCTTCGAGTGGGTTTTCGTCCACAAGAAGGAAAAAAAAGGAAGAACACACAGGTTCAATCCAATAGAGTAACAATACCATAAATCTAAGCATGCCTCCAAATGAGCTCTCAATCTCCTTTTATAACCTTTTGAGAGAAATATAATATTATTTCCTTTGACTCTTCGTATTACTTCTCTCAAAGGACCTTTTTAATTTTCCCCGCCTAAAACACTTAACTAATATTATAAAGTGACTTTATTGATTGGCATTAAAATAAGTCACTTTATAACCTTTTAATATAATTATTTAATATTACCCTTTAAACTTAGCACCTTTTTTGCCAGGTAACATTAAATAATTAAAATAATTATTATTCCTTAGGTGTAGGAAAATTGGGGACATTACAGTCCTCTCTTCCCAAAGATTGCTTGTCCTCAAGCAATCCACAAAGATGCCATAGCACCTGATGCCAGAGTGAAAATTAACTGCACCTGACCAACATCCACCTAGATCCCATATCAACTTGTCCATCCAGCTATAGAAATAAAGATAGATATCTATCCTGACCCAATCATCATATATCATCCATCCGTATGAGTAGACCATCAAAAAGATGTGAAAACCAACTTCCATATGCACATAGATCAACTTTATAAGCCACCAATTGCCATTGTTGTAACTCAAGCCAGCAACAAAAATAAAATCATGGGTGTCAACATGCCCATACATACCAAGGAAATCCATCTAATACTCAATGTCCATCAAATAAACATGCCTCCACACACTCCCAAGCAATTGAATACTTGGTGTAGACCATGAAAAATCTGAGAGTGCAATGAAATTCCAAGTAATACAGCTAATTACCCATGACGAATCAAAGAAAATGAAGTCACCAATCAACAAATAAAAATCTGCCATATCATAAGCATTTGGTGACATAGCCAGAGATGAGTTATGGATGCCTTCAACTCCCACCAAAGACAACTCTTGAATGGCTGGTCCACTAGGGGTGTCATCAATATGATCAACAACATTATCAAACAAATGACTAACATTAGCTGAAATTTTAGAATTATCCTCATCTATCCATTGTTCCATCTTGCTTGAGGTCTTCACTAAACCATCTAAATGATATGTATCATCAATTTAATTAATACAAATATGTGAACAACATGAAATTTCTGATTCATATGAATTCATTTGTTCATTGGGTTTGGCTATCATAAGAGACTTGTTCATGACACATTCAACATCATTCTTGAGGAAAAGAGATCTAAGATAAGCCTCCCTTTGTTGTCTTGCTTGATCTAAATGATGAACTTGTTCTTTGACTTGCTGAAGATGCAATCTTGCATGGGCAGCTACAAGCTTAGCCTCCTTGGCCCTTTGTGACCATATATCACACCAAATTTGTGTCCTTTCAACATCATCCCAAGTCTAATATACAAAATCAGAATTCTTATGACATGAATTCACCTTACAAATTCCATTTGTAACACCCAATTTCTAAGAGCCATCTATAGGAAACTCTATGGTACTATCATCCTTATGTGAACTTGTTATCTCGTGATGGATTGAAAGAATATGACTGCTGTTATAAAATTCAGAATACCTGTCATATTCGTGTGCCATGTCTTCAAGCTTCACAAGAGCATCATCTTTGAATTTTTCATATTCAGCACTTGTACTTTGAGTGCCAACACTTGCAGACTCTTCTTCCTTCATTTCTCCAAGTGTAAGAATAGCAATCTCATAAGAATGAGGAAGAATATCGCTGTCCCAAATCAGAACTTAGAATCCTCTTTAATGCCTACATTGTATTCCTCAAACACCATCGAGTCTTGATTTGTCTCATCTTCTTCCCCAATGATTTGGGTGGGAAGTGTCTCAAAGGAGTCTTCATCATTGAATGTCATAAGCTTGCAAGGTTCCTCATTATATGATTCTTCAATCCTCTCCTCAACTTGTTCAACTCCTACTCCATTTGCCTTGTCATTTTGTAGCCTAGGAATAGCTGTTATAAAGGATTGATTTTTTGAATTATGCAAGGAGTGATTATGCCTACTCAAAAGTAGACAACGATCAGCAATCTCTCTATCTTGATTTTTCATAAATTGGATAGCTCTATCTCTATCTCCAACCAATTGTAAATAGTCTTCTTTTATCAACTCCAAAGCTTCTTTGAAAAGGTGTAAATGTGTATGAGAGATACCATGTCCCATTCCTTTTTGTCTTTCCTCTTTTTGGGCTATCCAAATGAGGTCTTCTAAGTGTTTGTGAATGCTATCCAATCTTGACAATGCTTGAATTATTGTATCGTCCTTCACCACCATTTGATCTTGCAAGACTTCCCAAACTAAGGACTTTTGTTCTAGCTGTCCTTAGTTGCCATAGTTTGATTTTTCATCATGTGTTGGTGAAGAAGCAATATGATCATCCAAAGAATCCATACCATTGCTACCCATATCATTAACATGCTCTTCTTTTGAGTCATCTGAGTAGTTAAACTATGGTTCTCGTATGGGAAAATCCCACTCAAAATTGGAATTGCTATTACTAGATTGATATGGATGCTCCATGTTTAGTGTTGTCCCAGAAGTTCTAGCAGCTTCAAATTCCTCAATTACTGCAACTCTACTTTTTTCAACCCCTTAAAGACACTCAGCTGCAACAATCTTAGGCTCACTTCATAATTTTCCTTCTAACATCCCATCAATCATTCTTAATTTTGTTTCTAGAGAACTGGCATCCTCATAGTCATTAAGCTCCTCATCAAATTTAGGACTTGCAAAGTCCATTCTTTCATCTTTCAGGTCTTCATTGACTTCATCAAGGAAACTCCAACACACTTCCACTACACTTGCCATAGGACTTTCATCTTTGTGAATATCCATTACTCCACATGAAGACTCATCATCCCACTTAGCTGATTTATTTGTTAATGACATGTTATCCACTTGCAGAGAATGAGGAACTTGTATACCAAAAGAGATTAACTCTTTTGCAGTCAGCTGATCCTTGAACTTTTCAATCTTCAGCTCCATTAGTTTTGATGTAAAATCATTTGCTGCAGAGGATACATGTTGTTCTTTCCTCCAAATCACCAACAAATCTGATTGCAACTGTGGGCAAACCTCATCACCTTCATCTAAAATTAGGGACATGATGCTGAGCATAATATTTTTCACCTTATCTGAATGACGTTTCCTGATTCCAGAAATGAAGTATTCAAACATCAGGAGGATCAATTCATTGCACCTTAAATCAATCATCAAATAACTTAACTTAATCTTTGCCATAATTTCCAAGATTTTCACCCTTTGACCAAAGGTAGGACTTTTTACATTATGCAGCCCTTGGAAACTCTTCACCATCAGCTGAAATATGAATTTCATAGTATCATCATCATAGGGTGCCTTAGGAGCTGAAATCCTTGCAACTTCACTAATGCAAGTGACAGTTGCAAGTCTTATCTCTTTGTCATGATGTCTCATCAACTCTGGCTTGACCAACGAACACACCAAAGGAGCCAAAGCTTTACGCACTACCTGAGAAGGTGATTGGTCAACCTTATACAGACAACCCTCTGCTTCATCCAAATTTATAAGAACTTCTTTAGACCGAGGTAAAATTTCTAGTCTCTTACCCACAATCTTCAACTTCTCTTGAAATTATGAGACGGCTTCTTGTTCTTTGCACCATCTTTCAAATCCCTCTTCAATGGAAAACTAGTTTTGCTCCAGTGATTTCATCAAAGTTTTTAATGGCTCACTAACAAAAGCCATGTTGCCCAACTAAAAATCTGATCGGGCTTTGACAAACTGTAACAAGGTTAGTTACCCAACAGGCTGGCAGGATAACTGAGAGCTCTGATACCACTGTAACAATCTACCCCTAATTTTTTTTTCCAAACTGAAAACAATGATCAACAATACTAACATAAAGTATCATATGCCAACTAAAGGCCTCACACTTTCTGATCACCCAGATCCCAGAATGGGCAAAGTGAGAGCATACGGTGATTTGGCTACAATGTATAACTATGCAACTGTGAATTAAGATTCATCCGCTACAGCGAGCATACACATAACGTGGGAATTCACCACTTCTTGTGGGTAGAGAGAAAAGAAAGTAAAATGCCATCCACTCATTCAGTGGGAATACTCCACTTTCTAGTGGTTAGGAAAATGAAAACAAAGATTCATTCTCCACACTGGCAGTAAACCATCCAGGGGTACTTAATGTGATAGCATTTACAATGAAGCACAATATGCTCTAATTGATTAAAATCAAAGCACTAGAATTAGAACTTGATAGAATATCCCCTGAAGATCATTAATGGAGAAGCATACTCTGCATTATGATTAACAATAGAATATTGATTGCTAATGAAGATTCCTTAATCTGATATACAATGACAGAGACTGATTTTATCATTTATTGCTGACAGAGATGACTATGTATGGCTGCCATGACTGAGAGCTGATAACCCATAAACTCAAACATCAAATGATTAACTTCAAACTATCATCAAAATGATTTTGCTGACCTTAAAACTGATTCTGAGCAGATCATAAACTAAAAACATTGAAAAAAGATCACACAATAATTAATACTGCTTTAGATGGGCCGTACGGTCTATGCTGGTATGGTCAATCACAGCTAATTGAAATCTACAACAATGACCGCCAAATAGCTTCCAAAAAGATTGTTTGGACAAGACAAAAATTATGCAATCAATAACTTTTTCAAAGACTCCACCATTTATATTTCATGTACATTGATTCCTCATAGAGGTACGACCAAGGTACAGGTACGAATGAACACCCAAATTCATAGACTACATTAAAACTCCTCAAATTGGTCCTGAATCAATTGTTTTAACCATACAAAGATACTAGCAATTGCATAAGATATATAAACTTCAATATCAAATGCAATCTCCAAAGATGAGTTTTCCAGCTGGTACGACCAAGAAATGGTACGACCTTTCTAAAAAATTTAAATAATGCATGATATCATTCAATATCCCTTGACAGAGTAGTCTAGACTAAATAAGAATAATGCAAGAAGATTTAAGACCAAACTCAACTTCATTGGATTTATCCTGACATTTTTCCAAATCTGCAGTGTACAGACATGGAAGTGTACAGATGCTCATATAAAATTTAGATAAGTCTTAAACCACACAAAACTAGCATGAAAAATGGTCGCCTAGGATAGATATTTACCATACAAAAGATCTGAGATCAAAACTTGTCTCCATATTTCTAATAGTTTCAATCTTCAGATGTACGACCAACTAGGAACAATCACAATATAATTAAATAACAGTCCAAACCAATACACTATCATATCAAAAATGCATCCCAAACTATACAAATGAATTACAATTGCAAAGCACAACAAAACTATAAATGTCTGATCAGCTCCATGTGATTCCCTGAAGTAGAAACCACCATTATCAGCTAGGGTAGATATCTCACTACCGAAACTGATCCTCTCTGAGTGGGTTTTCGTCCACAAGAAGGAAAAAAGAGGACGAACACGCAGGTTCAATCCAACAAAGTAACAATACCATAAATCCAAGCATGCCTCCAAATGAGCTCTCAATCTCCTTTTATAACCTTTTGAGAGGAATATAATATTATTTCCTTTGACTCTTCGTATTCCTTCTCTCAAAGGACCTTTTTAATTTTCCCCGCCTAAAACACTTAACTAATATTATAAAGTGACTTTATTGATTGGCATTAAAATAAGTCACTTTATAACCTTTTAATATAATTATTATTATTACCCTTTAAACTTAGCACCTTTTTTGCCAGGTAACATTAAATAATTAAAATAATTATTATTCCTTAGGCGTAAGAAAATTGGGGACATTACACCTGGACCCTGAAAGGGGCTCTACCCCTTGACCCCGTCTTAGGGGTGCTGCCCCCAAACCCCCGTTAATTATTCAAAGGGGAAACTGCGGCTACCAAAGTTACCAAAATTTATCCTGTTGTATGTACACAAGGTGCCGACAAAATAAATACAATATTAGGAACTTGCAAAGGTTGAGACACCTTAATTCCCAACAAGTGGGGCAACGATTGGAGGTGTCCTTAGTTAAGAGGGAAGACCAATTGCATACTTTAGTGAGAAGTTGAATGAAGCAATGAAGAAATGTTCTGTATATGATCAAGAATTTTATGCAATTGTACATGCACTCAAGAAGTGGAGACACTATTTTCTACCAAAGGAGTTTGTACTGTATACTGATCATCATGCTTTGTAGTTAATTAACAATTAAGGTAAGTTAAATTAGACACATAAAATGGGTTAAATTTCTGTAGAGTTATTCTTTTTTAGTGAAACATAGGAGTAGAAAATCTAATAGGATAGCTGATGCATTGAGTAGGAGATACCTGTTATTGAATGAAATGATGGTGAGTGTAGTTGGTTTTGATTCTATGGGAGAATTATATAAAGATGATGTTGATTTCAAGGAAGCATGGGATGCTTGTATGAACCCAGTAGAGAAGGATAGAACACCCTGGCTAGAATATTTTATCCAGGAAGGCCTGTTGTTCAAGGGGTAAAAGTTATGTATACCTCAACGATCAATGAGGGATAATTTGTTGAGGGAAAAGAATAGTGGTGGTTTGGGTGGACACCTCGGTGTTGATAAAACGTTGGCTCAACTGAATGAGAGTTATTTCTAGCTTGGAATGGGTGTAGATGTAAAGAAGTTATTACAATGTTGCATAATTTATCAATATGCCAAGGGAGTTAGGTAGAATACCAGTTTATATCAACCATTGCCTATACCAGAGAGACTGTGGGAACACATCAGTATGGATTTTGTTTTGGGGTTGCCTCGCACACAAAGAGGTAATGATTCTATCTTTGTTGTTGTTGATAGATTTTCTAAAATGGTTCATTTTATACCATGTCAAAAGAGTAATGATGCCTCCCACATTGCTACATTATTTTTCAAGGAGGTAGTTAGATTGCATGGATTACCTAAAAGCATAGTTTCATATTGTGATGCAAAATTTGTTGGTGATTTTTGGCATACCTTGTGGAAGAAAATGGGTACACAGTTGGGTTTCAGTTCAGTGTACCTTCCTTAGAGTGATGGTCAAACAAAAGTTGTAAATAGAAGTTTAGGTAATTTGCTAAGGTGCTTGGAAGGGAATAAGCCTAACTAGTGGGACTTGGTTTTAGCTCAGGCATAATTTGCCTACAATAATTCAGTCAATAGGAGTGTGGGGAAAAGTCTTTTTCATATTGTGTATGGTTACAATCCTAGAGTAGATGAATTGCGAGATAGTGCTGATTTGACTCACAAGAGTACTGTAGCAGAGGATTTCACAGAATATATACATGATTTGCATAATAGGTAAAGGAAGATTTGGAGAAAAGTGCTGCCAAATACAAGGAGTGTACTAATATTCATAGAAGGGAACAAGAGTTTCAGGTTGGAGATTTGGTTTTGGCACACTTGCAGAAGGAAAGGTCCCCACAGGGAATGCACAATAAACTCAAATGGAAGAAGATTGGACCTTGTAAGGTCTTACGTAAGTTTTCATCCAATGCTTATGAAATTGAAATTCCACTAGGTGTAGATATTTTGCCCATTTTCAATGTGGTAAATTTGTATCGATATTATGAAGGGGAGTCACATGCACTAGCAAAATTTAGTTCAACTATTTAGGATGAATGTGAATGGATTAATCAGTTGCCTAAAAAATAGTTTGAACAAGTTGATCATGTGATTGACTCTTGTGTGGCTAAATGAACAAGAGGCAAAGAATATATGGAGTATCTTGTCCAGTGGAAGGGTAAACCAGCTGAAGAAGCCTCTTGGATGCAAGCTTCTAAATTGGCTAAGTATGGGATTTCTATTCCAGACTTACCAAAATATTCTTAAGTTGCAGCCTCAAGAAACATTTCTCTTACCCGGTGTGTCTAATGCAGGAGCATCCGGGTTCATTGGCAATCCTGTGTCACCAAAAATATATTTCATTTCTTAAGTTGTTTGGTTTTGTTTTCCTTGCAAATTTTGGCTTTTGTGTTTCAGGAGAAATTTGGTTTCACTTGGTCAAATTCAAGACTTCACCTTGTAGAAAACCCAAATGGGTATCTGCAGTTTCAATTTGGTGAGATTTGGACAAAATTATCCCAATCTATGGCCAATCGGATATTTTGCCAGTTTCAGAACCTGACAGTTCACCGGTTCCTTCTTTTTCCGATTCGTCGAGAGGCTTCTTTGTCATATTCTTGTTCATTTATCAAAAGTTCTTAGTGTGGATAGGACTCATTGTCGGTGAAGGATCTGATTTTAGAATTTCATCGGCAATCTTACGAGTTCGCGAACTCATAAGTTCGTCATTAGCCTATTTTGCCAACTATCTTTGCCATGCCGAAGGTTGAAGACTTTGGTTCATGAATGAATGTAATTGCTGATTGAAGGAATATTGCTTTGTCAGCTAATATTTGAATTGTCTAACCGGTTGGTGGGTTCTTACATTTATCGATAAGCCGATAAAGCTCAAGCATGAAGTTTGCATTTGTTCCAAGTTGCTGATGGTGCCGAAGTTTCGAAAGGATGACTTTTTTCAATAGAAGTAAATCTTCTTAGTCAGTCCACCTTAAGAATCTCTAACTAGTTCAAGATTTCAACAGATTGCCGATACATAGATTGGGTTCGAAAGGTTTCACTTTCGCCGACAACGGAGAATGGTTCAGGATAATGGAGTTTTGCTGACAACAAGCTTTGGCTTCTCAATTCGCAAATTATAGTTTTTATTGACGGGCTTGTGGAGGAAAAGTCAAAGTTGTAAAACTTGAAGTGGCGCCGATAAGGGACCTCGAGGTTCGTAAAAGTCTCATTTTGCCGATAACTTGGGCCAAGGCTTAAGTTCGTAAAATCTTTAGTTTGCTGATAACAAAGGGGATGTTTCCCAAGTTCGTGGAACATGTATTTTACTGACAAGCTAGTCGGAAGAAAAGTTTGCAAATGAATAAATTCACGGATAGGTTCCTAAAAATGATAATTTGTTGATAGATCTTTATTTCTCAAGTTTGGAAACTTTGACAATCGTTGATAACGTGGAAGCACAATTTGGTTTCGCTAATAGAGGAGTTCATGGTTGCGAAAAGGGGTATTGTAGCGATGATTGTCTAGAACGAATATGTCTAAGTGAAATGCATTCGCAATGGCGATTGGAACGTCCTTGGGAAGGAATTGGTGCTGACAGTTGGTTCAATTTTGACAGTTTGATCAGTTGCATAACGATTTGGACAGTTGAACTATTTGAGTGAAGGATGTTAAATACTTTCCTTTGATTGTTGTTGGGGGTTGGTCGATAGAGGAATTGGTTGAGTATTGATTGGAGTTGGGTAGTTGTTTGTACCCGTAGATTGTAGAAGCTTTATCCTAGTTTGGTCTCTCGGAGGAGGAGATGTTCAAGAAGTTGTTTTAAACAAGGATTGTTATATCCTGACGCTGTGTAATGAAATCTTGTACTCCTGTAATCAATTCTATTGCTGATAATAAGAAAATTATCTTTGTTGGTGTGGTGTTTGTATTGTTTGTTTTTGGTACTTAACTTAGTTGTCTGATAAGATCCCTAAGTTTAGTCCTGCATCAAAAATAGACTACAAAATGTTGTATTTTTTGCTTGCTTGAATGTGGATAAAATGTCGTCTAGAAAAAATTCTTTGATAATTGGCTTACCTTTGTCTAGGGAAAAGAATTGGGCATTTATTTTTCTTTTTGTAGAATGATAAACCAAGGGTAATTTGTGGTGTTTTTGAGAAACCATGGGATGTAGAGAAGGGTGTTAGAAAGAAAATACTAGAATATTGGTCAAGCGACGTTCAAGGCTTTTCCCTAGGCATCAGCTGTCTCTCATAAATAAATTATATTCTGTTCAGTTCCATGATGATTGCTGATAAAAAAGGTTCCGGAACAAATGTGGGCCTTTTTACCCCAATTGATAATTCCATTTGGAAATATTATTAAAATTGATGAAACTAAGTCTATGCTTCCTCACATGGATGCTAGGGTTCTGGTTTCCATTAATACTGGTGTCCAAATTCCAGAAGTTATTGAAATAAATTGGGGGAAAAAAAAAATTATGTGAAGTGTTGGGTCTAAAAAAGGAATAAGGTTTCATTCCAGTAGAAATAATTATAGAGTTGATAAGGATTCAATCGAAGAAACCATTAAGGTTTCAAGGGAGGCTCAAACTAATAATAAAGATTCTATTAATAACCTACAAAACCAGTATGAATCACAATAAAACTTTGTTTCTTTTAATGTGATAGAGGATTTAGTAGAGGGATGTAATCTAAATGTTGATGGAAATAATGTGCAATTGTTAGAAAATGGTTTCAATAATCTAAAAATTGGAAAAATCCCAAAGATTTTGGAAGAATCAAAAAGTTTAAATGATTGTGATTTAATACCTTCTTTGAAGTCTTCTAGAGATGGTATGAGTTCACCTAATTTAGGAGAGACCTTTGATTCAAAATAGAACTAGGGATTCATAGAGGATTTGAATGTGAAGAGAATTGATAATCGTACTTATGAAGACACTGTTATTGAGGCTCCTATAGAAATCCAAAATGGGCTTAATGTTGAAGCAATCAACTATCAGGATCAAATCTGTAAAACCAAATAACCTTCTACACAAATTAGACAAGAAAAAAGAATGCTATATTTCCATAATAATGATACAACAATACTTGATACAATAGTGTACAAAGAGGCCTTGGTTATAAAGACCAAGGTGAGACACAAGACAACATAGGATTAGGACAAGTGTCATAATCCTATGACATGTGACAACTAGAGACATCTAGAAACAACTAGAATGCTTCCTAAGTCAACTTAACATGTGAACATGTGTGAATAGCACTAACTAATAACTAGTTATATAATGTGCTTAGTTCACACTACAAAGGGTAAACTAGATAGGTAATAACCCTGTTTACACCAACATCCCCTCTTAAGTGCAACTTAGGGAGGAACAAACAAATGCAAACATGCAAAGATGGGTCCCGACAACAAGGCCATGTTAGGTACCCATGTACAAACAATCTCTCACAAGCGGAGAAAAGGAGAAAACCTCATCGGAAAAAACTCCTCTCCAAAAGATAGAAAAAATGCAAAGAAAAAAACATGAAAAAGTGAAGGAGGACTCAAAATCCCCCAAGGACAACTTCCTTCACCCCAAGCATCGATCACAAATAAAGATAATGAGGCGATGCCAAAGGTTTAGTGAAGATGTCTGCAACCTGCTCCTCAGTAGGGAAGTACTCCAAGCTAAGAACACTATCCTGGATGAGTTGCCTGATGAAGTGCTTGTGGATCTCGATGTGATTAGTATGTTGATGCTCCATGGGGTTGCGAGAAATGTGAATGACACTTTGATTATCACACCAAAGAGTAGTGGGATGATTAGGAGGAAATCCATACTTAGTCATCAACTGTTGAAGCCAAAGAACCTCCTGGCTAGCCAAGACTACACCTTGATACTCAACCTCTGTCGATGATAATGTAATAGCTATCTACTTCTTGCAAGACCATGCAATCGGGCCAGTACCAAGGAAAAAAAAGCCAGAAGTAGACTTCTGATAATCAACATCACCAGCCCAATCTGAGTCAGTAAAGCCCACAATCAAAGAAACTCCTGATGTGTAATGAATGCCAAAATGTGATGTGCCCTGAATATACCTCAAGATATATTTGGCTGCCTTTCAATAATTCTCATGTGGCTCCTGAGAGAAACGAGAGACAAGTCCAACTGCAAAGGAAATATTAGGACGATTGTGTGTCAAGTACAAAAGTCTACCAACCAACTGTCGATATAATGTAGCATTGATTGTGGGAGTAGTGCAACTGGTAGACAGTACAACACCTGACTGAAATGGAGTAGGGGTAGGCTTGCAATCAACCATGCCAAATCTCTGAAGCAAATCAAGAGCATACTTCTGCTGAAAAATGAAGATCCCCTTGGAAGTCTGATGAAGACCAAGGAAGTAGTGAAGAAGACCAAGATCTATCATATCAAAGCGCTCCATCAATGCTTGTTGAATACTTTGGATCATGGAGGTAGAACTGCCTGCAGGAATCAAATCATCCACGTAAAGCACAAGGATCAAAAGATTGTCTCCAGGCCTTTGAGTATAAACTGTAGGATCGGAATGGCATCATGTGAAGTTGGAAGTAAGCAGGAAACTATCCATCTTCTCATACCAAGTTTGAGGGGCTTGTTTGAGACCATACAATGAATGACAAAGCATGCAAACAAGTGAAGAGTCCTGCACAAAACCTGGAGGCTGCTCCATGTAGATCTTCTCATGAAGATCACCATACAAGAAGGCATTCTTCACATCCATCTGATACATTGACCATCCTTGAGATGCAACAAGAGAAAGTACAAGATGAATGGAATCCATCTTGGCGACAGGAGAAAAGGTCTCAGAGTAGTCAATACTCTCAACCTGAGAAAACCCCTTAGCAACAAGACGAGCCTTGTACTTGTCTATAGAACCATCAACTGCATATTTGGTGCTTTACACCCATTTGCACTGAACCAATTTTCTTCCCTTAGGAAGAGGAACAAGATCCCATGTATGATTCTTCATCAAAGAAGAATACTCCTCAACCATCACACTGTCCCACTCTGGAATACCTGCGGCATCAGAAAACTTCTGAGGATTTGTTGAAATGGCATGAATTAAAAGACTAATACCTGATGTATGTGAGTGAGTGTGACGAGTATCTGTCGGATCACCAACAAGAGGACCAACCTTCTCAAGAGTAGTGTGAGCCCATTGGGGCAAAAGTGACGCATGAGGAGGCGGTGGAGTAGGACCATCATCTATATCATCCTGAAGAAGAAAAATATCCTCAAGTGATGATGAAGAAGGCAGAGTATGTAGTGAGGAAGAAGAAGTGGAGGAGGAATCCACTTGTGTGAAGGACTCATCAAAATGGACACCTCTACGAAAGTAGACATTCTGAGTGACAGGATCAAACAACGTGTAAGCGTTCACATCCTCACAATAGACAACAAAAATCAAAGGTTAAATCTTCTCCATTGCCTTATGTCGACCATTCAGAATGAATGCCCAAGCCTCACTACTGAATACTCTGAAGAAGGATACATCAGGCTTGACATGGGACCAAGCCTCCTCAAGAGTCATATGTTGCATTGTCTTGTGAGGCATACGATTCTGAATATAGTTAGCACAATTGACTGTTTTAGCCCAAAAAGTAGGAGCCATAGACCTAGACTAAATCATAAAATTTTCCATCTCCTGTAAAGTCTTATTCTTTCTCTCAACCACACCATTCTTCTGAGGAGTGTAAGGAACCAAAAACTGATGCGAAATTCCATGCTCGCTACAAAAATCCTAAAAAGCCTGATTTACATATTCCCCTCCATTATCTATGCATATCTGTCGAAGAGAAAGACCTGACTACTTCTCCACAAATGCCTTGTAAGTCCTGAATGTGTCCAAACCATCACTCTTGTACTTAAGAAAGTACACCCATGTGCATTGTGAGAAATCATCAATGAAAGTGAGCACATACTTGGCCCTTGAAAATGAAGGAGTTGGAAAGGACATGAGATCACTATGAACCAACTCCAAGGGTGCCGAAGCTCGAGTAGCCTTACCCTTAGGAAAGGGATCTTGATGATGTTTTCCAAGTATACAACCTAGGCAAACTCCCTCTCTACAAGAAATCTTAGGTAGACCAACAACCAAATTCTTTATGCTCAACTGTTGAAGATACCTATAATTTAGATGTCCAAATCTCTCATGCCAAATCTTACTCAAGGCATCGACATGTGTTATAAGAGATGATACTGATGAAGACTCAAATCCATCAAATCTATATAGTCAAAATGCATGATCCACTCTCCCTATAGCAACAACTATCTCAGGATCCTGTAGCTATCTAATAACCACATTGTGAGGAGAGAACTCATCTGTCTTCCTATCCCCAGAATGACAAATCTAATATATGGAGAGAAGGTTTGCAGCAATCTTAGGAACAAAAAGAACATTCTCAATGCAACCATCTTGCAACTAAATGGTGCCTATCCCCATGAATGAAATCTACGAAGAGTTCCCCATTGCAATATGAGAAGTGCTAGTATCAGTAAGAGTCTCAAGTAGATAAAGAGAATTGGTCATATGATATGAAGCACCTTAATCAAGTATCTAAATATCTGAAGATGCAAACAAGCCATGCGCCGAAAGAGCATGTTGTTTGCCTATGGAGGACTTGGGGATAGAAATTTTGTGCTTCTTCATAGCTTCCTCCAAAGCCTGTAACCTCTTAAAGCAATGAGACTCATCATGATCTATGATGCCACAAAAAGAACAAGTACCACCTTTCTTCTTCTTTGTCTTGGAGGAAGACTCACCAAATTTGGAAGGATTAGGTAGAGGAGTAGGCTTGTGATCATTCTTAGGCTTTGGTTTGAAGGGAGACTCACTACCTAAACGAGATTTTGTCTTGGGTTTCTTCTTATTCTTCCCTTTACCTTTGGAGGATGAGGCCATCAATGCTTGACTCTTAGAACTAGGAAGTGCATCCATTTGAAGTAACTTGGATTGCTCCCTAGTAAGACACTCACAAAACAACTCAAAGCTTGGCATCTTAAAGTCTTTCCCCAAGGCATCCATAGTAGAATAGAAGGCATATGAAAACACTTGAAATGGACCCTTCAACTTCGACATAATCAAGAAGATACATTCTTTATTAGTTTTATCATGCCCACATCTTTTCAATTGTGACAAGAGCAACTTGAATTTTGCTAGAAAATCCTGGATAGTAGGAAAACCATCTGGAGAGAGTGATGTCAATTTTGCCTTAAGTTGCAAGATTTAGAATTCATTGATGGTCCATATAATTCTTCAAGTTTATCCCAAACTTGCTTAGGTGTTTTACACTTCGCAATATGAAATAACAAGTTGTCTGATACATGCAATCCTATGATTCCCATAGCTTCATCTAATTTGTTCTTATAAGCAAATATTTCAAACTTCTTAGTGAAACCAGGTGGATTGTCCTCTAGCATTTTCCAAAGTCCCTTAGATTGTAGCAGTTGTTTCATTTTTAACTTCCATGTGTGATAATTATATGGAGTGAGAGGTTGGATAGACACATTTTCTGCCATGTGTAGCAGAAAAAGAAACCAAGAGAGAAAAGACAATTGGGCACTTAAATAATTCCTTTCACCCCCTGCCACCCCCCCCAAAATGTATTAACAATGTAATTGTAACCCCTCAACAAATTACAATGAATAAATATTGAATTTTGTACAATCGACAAGCTTAAATCAACTGTTTATAAGTCACAGTGATTTTTATAATTTTAAGAAAAAATACTTGTCAAGGGAAAAATCAAAGGTTACAATCATATTACTTGTGATTTTTTGAGCAATTTCAAAAAAAAAAACCAGATTTCGATGTCATATGCAAACGTTATGCCAATTGCAAGAAAAAACACAAACTATACTTTCAAGCTGAAAAAACTGGCAAAAAATGGTGAAATTTGAAAAAATCACCTATGCCACGGCAAATCTTGCTGAACCACCTTTATGATGACTATAAGAACGTGAAAATATGCCTCCTAGTTTGCAAGATATGACAAAAAGAAAAAATCCCCCTCTTTTGGCACTTTGCAAAGCAATGAACGACCTCAACTTGAATGCGACAAGATCAAGAACACATTGTGTGACCAGGTAATGGAATCAACAAGTAAAGAGAAGAAATATTTGTTTGCTTGTGAGGGGTATTGGCCTCCTGGCAAACCGGGCCTCACTCTCTGTCTTTGACAAGCGAAATAATAGTCCCCCCTTGTTACAAATGTTGCCTTAAAGATTAAAAAACATCTTAAAGCTCCACGGTCACCCTAACCTCTTAAAGTCAATATGAAAGAAAAAATAAGAGGTAGAGCATACCATGTTCTCTAATGGAAAGAAAAATGACCTCACCAGATGGGTGCGACCTGTAGGACTTCGAGTTTAGTAAGCAGACTGAGTGTCCACAGACAAGTCTGCTGGTCAATGTGAGATCACAGGGGGCTGAGTTGCCTAGAACATGAAACAAGAAGCTGATTTGGATGGCTGTAGCGACCGAGGAAATGGACTAGATCAGGATGGGCAGAAAAGGTTGTAGAGTCCCTCCTGGAATAGACTGAAGCCAGATGGGGGAACAAGGAGTTCGTCGTGCCCAGAATGGGCTAAATTGAAGAACTTCTGGCCGAATAGTTTGGAAGTTGTAAGTGCAGAAAATCACCTTGGATGTGGGCCTGAGGAATGCAGGATCAATGGAGTTGATCCGAGCAACCAAGCCAGGGATTAGTGCTTAGAAGGGGCCACAAGGTGAAAATGGGGCCGATTCAATGTTTGGAGTAAACAATGAATGTTGATCTCATGTTGAGCTTTAAAACAAGAATGCTCATCCAAAACGTGATCTGCAATAGAAACATGATAACAATGATCCAAAAACACATAATCCTCAGGCCATGTCAACAACGCTGAATCTGTTACCACCAATGTTTACAACCCAATTTCTTGTGTCGCTCAAACTTAAGACTCTACAGGGCCGCGAACAACCAAGGCATGCACACTGAGATCTTTGAGAATGAGTGTAAAATGAGACTCGAAATGGAGTTGATGTGATCAATAGGGCCACAAATGGGCCATGGTGCCTATGCGGCCTGAGATCTTCAATGGTGAAGTCAGCCTTCAGGCTTGTGACTAGAAGGCATAAACAACGATGCTATGAAGGCAATGATGACTTTCACAAGGAAGCCGACCTCTGTGCAACCAGATGAAGACTGCGACAAATAATGTGTTGGGCAACACAATAAACTTGGAGTCTGAAATGCTCAGATCCAAACAAAATGCAAGCTCAAACCCTCATATAGAAAGCTGGTAAAGTATCTTCTGATACCAGATCCGGAGCGAAAAAAATGCTAGAGGAGTGCTGTGGAGCTTGAAAAAGGGCCTGAAATTATTCTCAGATGCTGGATTTGGACTGAATCATGTCCAAAATGTAGATCACAGGTCCAGATCTGGGCCTAGGAGCCCTGACTATACCCAAAAAATCTGGATCTGCCTACAAAAAACTGTAAATGAAGCAAAAAATGTAGGGGCAAATTTTGCCTCTGCTAAAAAATTTTGCCTTTTTGACAAAATTTTTTAGGCAAAAATGCATATAAAAGCCCAAAAAATCCGAAAAATTACCTATGTCTAAAATTGAGTTTTGGACAGTTGATCTTTACAAATTTGGGCGTTCTGGACTCAATAGTGAGCTCCATTTTGAGTCAGGATGCACCAAGAGAAAGTTGACGGCAGGATCTTTCAAGAAAAATAGAAGGGGCTTGCAGGATCAAAGCTCTGATACTATGTTGAAGCAATCAACTGCGGGGATCAAATCTGCAAAACCAAATAACCTTCTACACAAGAGAGACAAGAAAAAAGAATGTTATATTGCCATAATAATGATACAACAATACTAGATACAATAGTGTACAAAGAGGCCTTGGTTATAAAGACCAAGGTGAGACACAAGACAACATAGGATTAGGACAAGTGTCATAATCCTATGACGTGTGACAACTAGAGACGTCTAGAAACAACTAGAATGCTTCCTAAGTCAACTTAACATGTGAACGTGTGAATAACACTAATTAATGACTAGTTAGATAATGTGCGTATTTCACACTACAAGGGGTAAACCGGATAGGTAATAACCATGTTCACAACAACACTTAAAATCTCACCTTTACATACTAATAAACATAGTGAAAGCCTTGAAAGAGATTTTAATGTTATTGTGATTAAGGCTCAACCCAATGAATCTTATGTGAATTTAGGACCTCGTGAAGGTACTAAAACAAGTGGATGCAAAAAACACGCTCAAGAGCTAGTGTTGGATAAGCTAAAAGAAAAGATTTTGGCTAATTAGAGAGGGAAGGAGATAAGGTCTAACATGTTGGAACTTGTTCAAAAAGTAGCAGATCCCAAGGTGTTAGAAGTGGAAAACCCAAAAATAAATTGTGAAATGCAGGGTGATGAGGAACATATCAACCTATCTAGTAACAATGAAATAGTGTTGATTAATAAAGAAGAGAAACGAATTAAATTGTTAGAAGAATATACAAAGAGAAAGCTAGTCAATAGAAGTGATAGCTCCCTAAAACAAGGGAAATGAGGAAAAGGAGAGAAGCCTAAATGTTTTGATAGGTTGTATAATGGAAGCACACCTGAACATTATTAATGTATATTTCAATGAGAATGTTGAATTGTTATAGCTGGAACATAGGGAGTCTTGAATCCCCAAAAAAGAAATATGTTATAAGGGATTTTTGTAATAAAAACAAAAGCATGGATTGTTTGCTAATACAGGAAATAAATGTAGTAGGCTTTCAAATGGAAAATAGTCTCAAATTTAGATGGAAAGATGCTGAAATTTTTACTTCTAGACATGAGAAAGGAAAAGGAGGTAATGCAATTCTGATTAAAAGAACATGGACACTTGATACATTATTTAGAAGAGATGTTCCCCTTGCAATAGATGTATGTGGGTAATTATTGAAAAGGAAAACAATAAATTTGGCATTTGTTCTATTTATGCTCCTAATGAGTATAGAAATAGAATAGAGGTTTGGAGTTGGATGGATAATGAGCTTCCTTAAGATTCCATGGAGCGTTGGGGGGATTTCAATATGGTTGAGCAAGTAGAGGATAAAATTAGGGGAAGCCAAGGGAGTGGATAGGTAATGAGCAAGTTTTTTGGGAGAGAATGAAAAAGAGTTTAAAGTTATATGATCCCTTAGAAGGAAGAAAGAAGCATAGAAAAAAGCATTTGGTTCACTTGGTGCAATTGTCAGAAGGATAATAAAAGAATCTATAGTAGGCTAGACAGGTTTTATGCTAACAAAGATCGGTTCTTTTTCCAGAGATCTGAAGATTGCAATGAGGTGCAGGTCATCCCAAGCACTCTATCAGATCACCGCCCCATTAAGGTAAGTATATGGTTTTAAAGATCAGAATATAGGAGGAAGATTCTAAAAAGATAATCTTTTCAAACTATCTAAAGACCAAGGTCACTCTACCTAAAATTATCATCATTTGAAGGTAACTATCTAAAATCAAATATGAAATGTATGTCTTTGGGAGGAAACTTAGGTGGGTGGAGGTTATTTATAATATTATTGATGTGATAGGTTGAAACACTTTTCATTAGATGGCGTAAACCTATAGTATCTAGGAGAGCACTCCTATGAGTGAGAGGGTTCCCAAGAAGGTCTAAGATATAAGAAATTTTCAAATCATAAAGCTCATAGGAGTGGGGTTAGGTTGTCTAGGTCCATAATGGTGCAAAGCTAATGGTTTATGTCAAATTTTACAAGGCCTAACATGTTATGATAAAAATGTGTTGATGATTTCTAAGATAATGTTTTAAGCCTTGTGAATGGATGAATGTGTCCATGAATAGTTGTCATTGAATTTTTGAGAGGCATTGGATGTTTCTAATATATTGGTTGCATGTGTGTAAGTGTTGTGCTCCTTGATTTGGTGAAATGTGTAGTGAGTGGTTGGGATCATAGCCATGTGGTAGGATAGTATTTTTTTTAGCTTTGACTATTGTTATATTATCTTGGTTAGAAATAGTTGACAGTGTTTACATCCATGGTTTGACCAAAATTTTCTTAAAGGTGAAGGAACATATCTATAAATAGATGTTGTTCCTCAAGAAGTTTTGAGATAAATTAATTATTGTCTCAACATATTTGGGTATACTACCCCTTAGTTTTGTGGAAGGAGCAAAATTTGTTATGATCAAAATCCTTGGGCCTTCGGTAAGGATCATATATGTTATCATCATAAGGGAAGTTGTTCAATTGTTGGTTATCTCTTTGATAGTAGTTATTTTGTTATGGGTAATCATTTCAATGGGGGTAGTCGACTATATTAACCACTGCATGATTTTTCGGTTTGCCTGATTTGGGCAACTATTGTTTCTACTATAATTGTTCCCATTATAGTTGCAATTGTTGTTTTTCCACTATTGTTCTTCATGGGTGGAGCATCTATGACCACATCCATTATGGTATTTCTATTGTTCTTTAGGATTTTAGGTGTTGAGGGGTTATTGTTCTTACTATTGTTGTTATTATTTCTTGAGTTTTAGTTATTACCCTAATTTTGGGTTATCAATCTTCCATTAGATTTGTATGTTCTACTTCTATTGTCAATGGTTGCTTGGCCAATTCATAAGGCACTTTCTAGGGCCTCCTCGTGAGATTTATAGGGAACATTTTTTTACCTCCTCTCATGTATCCCTATTTAGGGCTTGTAAGAAGAGGCCACATAGTTCTTGATGATCCATATGAGGTGTGCTCTTCTATGAGTATAGAACTTATCTCCTTCAAGTTATGAAGTGAGTGAGTGATTCATTATGATCTTATTTGATGGTTAGAAATTCCTAGATCCTTGTTTTAACAAGTTTGTTCATGTCAAATGCCATGACAAACTTACTAATGAGCTATCACAAAGAATGTATTGAACCTTCAGTCAACTGGTAATACTAGTCTAATGTGATTCCTACTAATATTTTAGTAAAATTTTATGTGATCACTATGTATCGAGGCAAAAGTTATTAGGCTACAATGGCATACACTTTGATATGTGGATTAGGATCTCCCTCTCCTTTGAATTTAGGGAGATCAAGGAGTGGTCTTGATAAAATGACATTCTTAATAGCATGATTTAAGGGCTCCTTCAGATACTTGAGATAAGTTTGTAGTCAATATATAATGTTGATTCTTATATTTGATAATATGGGTTACCCAACTATGTAACCCTACTATGTAATCTGACTATGTAACCCGACTACGTAATTTGACTATGTAATCCAACTATGTAACCTGACTATGTAATCTGACTATGTAATTCGACTATGTAATCTGAATATGTATTAATTGTTTGTTGACTCTCAGGTAGTTGAGAGTTAGTTAGGGTCAGTTAGTTGACGGTTGTGTTCCTCTTGACAACTGTCAGGTCTTTTAAATAGTCATTGTATCCTCAAGGAAGGTAGTATGATGTAGTCGGATCAACTTTGATCCTTGGCCGACCATCTCTGGTCTACTTCTATAATACTCTCATGTGCTAATAAAGATATACTTTCACTCCTCTATCTGGTATGTATTGGTAATTATGTAAATTATTTCAAGTATTCATTTTATCAGATAGGCAAGTAAACATTGGCGCCATTGCCTTAAAAGAAATTAGGTCAAATATAAGAGATTCATACCCTTAGACCCCAATAGAGGCGGGAAGAGACCATGTGGTCAAGATCAAGAGATCAGAAGATCTCTTAGGCTAGCAGAACAAAGAGAACGTAGCAGAAGACTAAGAGAGATTCCTGAAGTCTGAAGCTGAAGCCCATCTCGAAGTAAAAGTCAGAGTCAAAGTGCGAGCAAGAGTCGTAGTCGAGAGACTCGTAGTTGGGAGACATAACACATTTCCACTACAAATATTCACATGAGGGTAGAGTGGGAGGCAATCACTAGACACCTTTCACTGCCAGACGAAGAGTGCATTGATCCTTCTGATCAAGTTGAAAAGTCAAGATAATAGTCTTTGGACAAGGGACGTTGGAAGTTAGAGTCAGATTCCTTCATAGAAGTGTATGAGAGCAACCTTCAAGGCATCGAAGGGTTGTCAATCGAAGAAGAAGTCGAGCCAAAGGTGTATAAAAGAAAATCTGAAGGTGGAACAAGTGTGCAAAACGCTGACATTGCAGGGAGAGTAGAGGATTCTCACGTGGCCGAGAGTGCGAGAGAAGCACTAGAATGTTCGAATCAAAACTCCCTAGCAAGTAGGTTCTAGGCGCGAGGTTTGCATCAGAACAAAACCATGGTAAGCCCCAATGGAGAAAAGCAGAAGTTGCCCAAGTTTACAGGCAATGGATTGGAGGATCCCATCAGGCACTGTAAGACTTGTGAGACAATCTGGATAGCAAATGGGCAAGATGATAAGGCAATTTGGCTATGATCTCTTCCAGCCACCTTGCAAAGTGTAGCAATTGACTGGTATACTGAACTTGATCAAGCATCCTGAAACACGTGGGAGAAATTAAAGAAGGCTTTTGAAGAAGAATTTAAGTTGCTGTGAGATGATAATGAAATAGTAGCCAAAATTTACAATACCAGGCAAGGTAAGCATGAGAACATACGAGCTTATAACCAAAGACTTAAAGAGTTACTTGTAAAGTTAGAAAAAGAACCAGCTGACGGTCTTAGGAAAAGGTGGTTCATCGAAGGTTTAATTTCATCATTAAGAAAAAAGATGAAGATAGTACCACCCTCTTCATATGTAGAAGCCTACAATCAGGCTATGGACATAGAAAGTGAAGACAAAATGTCCTATCATAGTAAAAGAAAAATAGAGAAAGATGGTAGTTCAGATGACGATAGTGATAGCGAGTCAGGAATGGTACAAGTGCTCCAGAGGGACATGCTCCGGATGATGAAAGAATTGAAGACAGAGAAAGAAACTAGCAAAGAATCCATTGAACTTTGGTGTACTGAGTGCAAAAGTGAAGGTCATACCAAAATTAATTGTCCTAGAAAATTATTTTGTGAGATTTGTCAGGTTATGGGTCATTCAATGAAAGAGTGCCTGTATAACTTGAAGACTAGGAGTACACAAGTACTCTTTACACAGGGAGAGCAGTCCTCTCCATCAAAGCCACATAACACATCTCCATGTAGTTATCGAAATCAAAGAGGAGGTCGAAGTCAAATACAATACGATGCCAAAGGATGACCAGTGATCCAATGTCGTCAGTGTAATGAATGGGGGCACTTTGCCAGAGAATGCCAGAACAATCAGAATAAAGTAAGCATGCTATAAAAATGGTGTGGACGAGGTGACCACGAAGATAACAACTGCTTGAAATAGAAGGTTAGTATTAATCAGATTGACATAGAAGATGATGAGGAAGCAATTCTTGCCATCACCCGAGCACAAATGAAGAAGGTGAGTTACCTTGACCCTCGTACGGAGAAGGAAAGACTTCGAGAAGCATGGAGGGAAGTTGAAAAGGCCATGGAAAAAGAATGGAGGCACTCTAATGAGAAAACAAGCATGTCTATGCGGCTGGAGTCTGATAAAAATATTGCAAGTCAAGTTCTGCAGATTGTAGAGGAAAACCAATGTGTTGTAGACTTGACATAATTCAAGGGTAAACCTATCTGAACAATCTACTTGACATTATACTCCTACATTAAATTATCAACCAAGGAGCATAAGCTTATGATGGTACTGCACTGTATGTGCCTTTAGGGGCTCATATTCTCCTAAACTATCCTATTCAAACCTACTCAGATTATTCTACTTTGTTGGAATTCACAAAAATGCAAGAACAATAAAAATAGTTACAGAACCTAGTGGCTACAGATACCTGCAGCATAAGCTGTAGATAACTGCTAACAATAGAAAAGTACAGAACTAATCTAAAACCATTCAAAATGATGAGAAAGCTAATGCTAACCTCCGAGGACTAAGATAGATCAATTATACATTTGTTCATGAACCACAACTACTATAATTAACAACAAGAGTATTCTACTTTACTCACAATGCATTTATAAAATAATGGAAAACAACTTTAACAAAAATGCATAACTAAATAAGAAAATAAATGATGTGAAGATCAGTACCTTGAGTGGCCGGCTCAGGGGACTGACTCACTTAGATGGAAATCAAATCTAACTCAGATACTCACGCATCCATATAACACATAGTTCCTTTCATTCCATATCACATAATACTTCAAACAGAATCTTCTTTGCAAATTTTTATTCAATAATTGCATTTCAATAATTCATGTTTGGAGAAATAACTAACTGTTATATCTTCCAATAAAACAACTAACAACTGAGTAACTAACTTGCAACGAGGTAACTCCCTGGACTCTGAGCTCATCCCCTAACTTATACAAAATGGGAGAGTCTTATTCAACTACCAACTAACTATAATCATTAATCCATTCCTAGATATTAGGATATAGAGTTAAGATTGATTTATTAATTCTAACTGAACAGAGCAAGGAGAATCCAATTCAAATAAGAATTCCTATGCAACGGCTCATATGAGAAACACATAAGTTATGTTTAGAATCTTGGAACAAGTCTACTTCTTCTGCATTTATTTCTTCCCATAATGGTTCACGTTCAGTTTCCAGCTGCCTACACTTTTGGCGGCTTGATTTCAACTTCCTTCAATTCCCCTGTTATGTGACTTGCTGCAAATTCTCCTCTCCTTCATGCCACGTGATTGTTGTTGCATAGGGGTTAATCCACAAAACATATGCATGCAAATAACCTTCATAATTAAACCATATAATCTCATCTATATTACATACATACTCATGTTCAAATCATTCAATTAATAAATATCATCATCATATTTCATATAAAAAGATAGTATATCATGATGGTAATGTTTGAAAAGTATCTAGAAGATCATGTGTAAAAGGTCTGAAAGCATATAAAAACAACACAAAAGAGGCCAATATTTAAACCCATCATTCCCCCCAACTATCCTTTTGCTTGTCCTCAAGCAAAACACTTAATTAAACATCTAGGGGAAAAGATTGTAATGCAAGGTGATCTACCTAAGGTCCATCACTTCTCTGACCCCCACCCCCTGCTTAAAATAGAAACCATTATAAAATGCAAGCCTATCCATCTTAATTAATTCTGTACTCCTACATTCATCATGCTTTTCTCATGTCCAGTGTGGTACTAGATAGAGGAGAATAGGAGGATGATAAGTAAGTGGCAGCCATTCCACTCCTTGTTGTTCTGAAACTTGGATGTACTTGCGCAATCTTTCAAACATATTTATAAAATTATGGAAAGAGTGAGTCTCATTCCTTTGCAATTCTGGGGTTAGATTATTCCATTTGCATTGTACATACCTTAGGTAGTTTTGAAGGATAGGCACTATCAACCATTGTATCCTTCTGTAATCTCAGAGTCTCAAATCCATGATTATCTTTCCTGGACCCTTGTGAGAAAGGAGTGTCAACCATTTAGTAAGGATTACATCAGGATTCAATGCTTCTTTTTTCATCTGCAGTGCCATTATTTTCTCTTGTTCTTCATATTTATCCATTAATTCACCTATGAGCTGTTCATTCTTGAAATAGGATGACAGTGCTCTATCCTATAAATCCCCAACATAAATTGAGGGGTTCCATTCTGTATCCTCTGCCATTAGATAGTTGTATAAACAATACTCACACAGCTGATATTTCTCCTCCAGGCTGACTTCTTTGAAATAGCTAAAAAAAATATGCCTTGAGTGTAAAATAGGTTGATCATTAATGAACCTATTGAACTAAAAACTGAAAAACTTTTCCTTTAGAAACAATGCATACACCTTAGGTGGAGGTCTACACTCAATAATTTGAATGGCTCTATTTATTACCTCTGTCAATTTACCTTCCAACCTTTTCAACTCCAAATTCTTACCTTCCAGTGATGCATTGAGGGTTTATTTTTCTTCCTCTCAGCTTTATTTTTCCTATTTGAATTTGTTAGTAAGTTTTATCAATTCAAAGCCTAAAGACAAAGTCGTGTGATATGTTGGAGACCTTGCTACATGAGGTTGTGGATTTAGTGCTTTATTCTCTTTAGTTTTATTCTTGTCCATCTATGCTGACATATCCAAATTGGTTCCATGGTCGTAGGTTTGAATTTTCTCCTCCAATTTCTATATTCTTATCTCCTTTTCTTTGCCCTTTTGGATTTTCTCCTCCAATTCCTATATTCTTATCTCCTTCTCTTTGTCCTTTTTCTCATATCCCTTTACTTGCTCTTCCAATTGCTTTATCCTGACAAGAGCTTCTTGAAGATCTTTCCTTATATTCCTATCCTCTAACAGTTCTTTTTCCTCTTCAACATTTAAACCTTCATCATCATCCCCAGTGATATCAAAAATTTCCCTAGCAGAGCTACTGGGAACTGACTTCCCCATCTTCTTTGCAATAAAAATATCTTCTGAATTAGAGTCAGAAGATGAAGAAACATACCTTCTCCTCTTAGCAGACACATTGACATTTTCATGAACATCAGCAAGGACATTCTCAGGGGCGTCCCCTTCTTTGTCTGAGTCTGTGTACAACAGTGTTGAATCATGGTGCTATTGTCCTTCTCCTCTTTCTTCCTGCCCCTGTTCCTCAACAACTCTTCAACATTCTGCCTTTTCAACCTTCCTGAGGGCCTAGGAGTAATAGTTTCTTGTTTAAATTCACTTTTCCTCTTCTTTTTACTCTCCTTCTTCTCCCCTGTATCCTTTTCTTTTACAGTGCTCTTATGTTTCCCAACACCATTCATATTCTTTTTTTTCTTAGAAGATGTTGAAGCAGTGCCTCTCATAGATTTAGGGTTTGTAGAAGATGAGGGTTTCTCTATTGCCACCGGCCTATTTTCTGGGGTATTTTCCTCCTGTGGCTCTTCTTGTTCCGGTTCAATCTCAGGTGCAATCTCAGGTTCTGATTCATGTTGAGGTTCATCCTCTTCTTTAGGAACTTCCAACAGTTTTGTGATATCTGTGCATTTTTTAAAGGCATTCCAATCAACCTGTGGATGTTGAATTCTCAAGCTTCTCTTAACCAATAGGGCTATTACGCAGTGATGGGACAACCTGGTGTCCGTTTGCTTTCTATGATAGTCATATGCCATCCTCTTCAACATGTTATAGAGGAAATTAGGAATATTAACTAACTTATAATGGTGTAAGTGATTTAGCAACTTAAAGTGCACAGTATATAACAAATTGTGCCGACCATCACAGGTAAAATATTTAATGATAAAAGAAGCACATTTTCCCCAAAAGAATGGAAGAGATAGTCTCTTTGTACCTTCTGATGATGATTCCAAGTTTTCTCCATGCTCGCAGCATTCTTCTCTTGCTGCAGCTGCATAAGCACGAGCTGGATATTCAGACCTTGTATGCGGAAATCCTGTAACTTGGGTAATGGCCATTTCAGAAGCATCTACAACCAATCCCCTGACTATTGCCTCATCATACTGCAATGTAGCTGCAAATTCTTTCACCATTTCATGATCATATTTTGTTAGGTTCAAGAAATAATATAGTCATCCCACTCTAGTGAAGACTGGTAGAACCATCATATCCTCCAATATTTCCTTGTGTGTAGATGGTTCTCATCTTACAACATCACCTCCCATTGTCTCTATACTCTGCAACCTCAAAAGGTTTCAATTTTTGCTCAATTTTGATTCCACCACCTTTAGAAGAACCTATAATTTACTGTCTTTTCTTGTGCCTTCTTCTATTCCCCCCAATTGTACTTTTGGAGCTCTCTTGTATGGAAAATTCTATATCTCAGCTCACTCATAGGGTGATAAGTTCACAATTTGGATGAGACAGGGTAGGTCTACTATTTTTGGAAAAATGACATAGAATTCTATTTGATATCTCTAAAGACTTGGGTGGCAAAAATAAAAAATTAACTAACCATTATACCCCTCCCCCCAACTAATGGGTGAAGTGACCTCACTTCACGCGGAAATTGATAGGGCTGAAAGAGTAATTATGAAATCTAATGGTGATATATATTTTTGCATGCATGAACTAAACAAAGAGTAATAATGAATATAAAATGACATCTAAGTTAATCATTGAAAGTTACCTTTTGTACATACGTTATGGAAGTAAGTGATCAGCACACCTTGGAACTAGAGAACACGTACTTGGCATTTATTTGATGTGAGTAGAATGAAATACATGAGAGAGAATGGTAAGGTGGTGGGTACTTTGGAAGTGATGTGATGTGACAGCTCGCAATACTTGATCTAACAACTCGTGAGTGTGAGTTGAACATTTTTGTTGCGAGCATTTGATTTATTCAAAATCAATAAAACATGTGTGGAAGAAATGGAATGTGTGGGAAAATAGTTTACTTTTTGCCAAAGTGTTGAAGACTTCTGCAGATAGGTGTTGCTACGAGTACCTCTAGTACAAGTCCCGACTGAATGTATTATCTCAGGTCTCGACTAAGAGTTAAGAATAGCTCCCCTTAGAGCTAACTGTGTTCACCATGGGTAGTGTGTGGTGTGTGCATGTGAAGTGCAAAGCAATAAAAATTAAGTCTCAATGACAGGGGTTGAGTCGTGCAACTCAACCTCTGCATCAGTAAACATGATGGGTGGATCACTTTCTGTCGGTACATCATCGTGTGTTTCAGAGCCTTCATCAATATCATTGTGAGCGCCATACTTATTTGTTAGAGAGACAATAAAAAGCAGTTTCTTATAAAGTTTCAGCCTATGTCCATTTACTAGTAATGAAAATCTGACCTCATCAATGGTTTGTAGTTGGACTGCACCATTAGGAAATACTTGTTGAATCTCATATGGTCCCAACCATCAAGATTGAAGCTTGCCTTTGAAATCTTTGTATATGGAATCATAGAGAAGGGCCCAATCACCAACATTGAACTCTTTAGTCTTTATATATTGATCGTGCCATTTAATTCTTTGCTTCTGAATAACCTCTGTGTGGTGTATGGATTCTAATCTAATTTTGTCAAGAGCATTCAAATGTTCTAACCTTTCCTTTTGAGCCTCTATCAAGTCTATCCCTAATTCCACTATTGTTCTCAAAGTTTTGTATTCAAATTCTATAGGCAGTACTGTTGTCTTTCCATAAACCAATTCATAAGGAGTGAATCCTGTAGTTATCTTCCATGTGGTTTTGTATGCCCAAACAACTTCTGGTAATCTGGAAACCCAATCTCTTATGTGGAGCTGTACTATTTTTGTCAATATATTCTCAATCTCTCTGTTTGTAATCTCGACTTGACCATTAGCCTAAGAATGGTATGGGTAGACTTCTTGTGTCTGATCTGATACTCCACTAGTTTGGTGATTAAGTCTGATGTGAATTGTGGTCCTTGATCAGTCACTATCTCCCTAGGTACACCATACCTAGTGAAGATTTCCTCATATAAGAATTTTGCCACATTGCCATCTCTGGCAAACTGCAAAGCCTTAACTTCTACCCATTTTGTTAAGTAATCAGTGCATACCAGTATATATTCCTTATTGTTTGGAGTAGGAGAGATAGGTCCACCAAAATCCAACCCCCACTTATCAAAAGGAGCCAATGCTATTTGGAGTTGCAAAGGTATTTCATCACTTCTTGTAGGTCTCCCCATTCTCTAGCACCGATCACAGCTTCTAGTATACTTGATAGAGTCTTTATGTAGTGTTGGCCAGTAATATCCTAGTGTCGAGATCTTGAAGGATGTCCTTTTGGCTGCAAAATGTCCACCGCTGGGTTCATCATGACATGCCTTCAATATGTCAAACACTTCATCCTCCCTGATACATCTTCTCATAATGTTATTTGGGCTAGTGTAGAATAGGAATCTAGAAATCCAAGAATAAGGGAAGCATTTGTGAACTGTCTTTTCTCCCTTGGAGAAAAGTAAACTGGAATTTACCCTGTCACCAAATAATTAGCTATATCTGCATACCAAGGAGTGTGTATGTCTAGAGCAAATAGATCCTCATCATGAAAAGAATCATTAACCGCTCCTTCTGCTGATTGTGTAGGCAGTCTAGACATAAAATCAACAACCACATTAGCCTTTCCTAGTTTGTCAACTATTGTTATGTCAAATTCTTGCAATAACAACCACCTTACAAGTCTTCCTCCCACTATTGGCTTATTCATCAAATATCTGATTGCTGTATGATCTGTATGTATGAACACTTTATAGCCAGTAATGTAGTGTCTAAACTTGTTAATAGCATAAACAACAGCTATCATTTCCTCTTCTATCATAGTGTAGTTCAACTCAGCTCCCTGTAGGTTTTTGTGGATGTAGCATAAAAATATGAATTTCAAACAGATTTCAAATACTTAAAAGCCCTAAAATGACATTAAATGCCACTTTAAAGATTAACGATATATCAAATCAAAACCAAATGTTACCGAAGATGTTTTTTAAATGTGGTTGCTCACAATATTGGCATAACTCTATTATAAATTTTGCTGGGGGGATAAATGAAAATGGAATAGATTTTTATAAGGTTTGGTGAAAAAGGTTCGTGAGTAGTTCAACCGTGGGTAGTTGAACTGTAAAGCTCGTTGAACGGTGAAGGTAGGTAGTTAACGAGTTTTGGATTGTTACGAATAGTTTTTAGGTTTAGGTTAAATAATAAATTAAGTTTATTAAACTTAATTTATTATTTATGGGAGATTTTTGGGTTTATAAGTAAATAATAAATTAATTTTAATTTATTATTTACGGGGTATGGTAAAAGTGAAAGATTATAAATAATAAATTAATTTATTAATTTATGGGATATGGTAGAAAGTGAAAAGATTATAAATAATAAATTAATTTTAATTTATTATTTATGGGATATGGTAGAAAGTGAAAGGATTTAATTAATTAAAATTAATTAAACCTTAGGATTAAGGGTAATTTAAATAATAAATTAAATTTATTAATTTTAATTTATTATTTATGAGAGGGAAAAGATTTAATTAATTAATTAAACTTAATTAAACCTTAGAATTAAGGGTGGATTAGGGATTAAGGGAAATTTAATTAATTAATTGAAATTAATTAAATTTCATGGTAAGGGAGGACTTGGAAATATTAGGGATTTGATCGGTTGGTCAATTTTTTACGTCTACATTTTGCCCCTCTTTGAGATGATGTTGCGAAGCAATGTCGATTAAAACATAGGTTTTGGATTCGGATTTTGGGTAGGTTGGGACTCACATGGGGCTCATAAAGATGAAGGATTGGTAGATAATGCCCCCTCCAGAGGATATGCAGGGACGAAGGAGATGGATAGGCTCTTGAAAAAGGAAATAAAGGGACGAAGATGGAGTTATGCTGATTAAACTTTGAGCAACCTAATGTTTGATATAGCACCTGACATTATGCACCATGGTATAAAGACCAAGGTGATGATGTGTCTTGTGCACCCAACATAATACAACCTTGTCTAATGTATGAGGAAGTAAACTTACAACATTTAAGTCCTAATGCACAATAGGTATGATATGACCTTAGATGCAAAGGATAATGAAAAATAGCTATTCCAACATACACAAGATATGAATATTAGCTAGAATGATACAAATGTGATTTGAATGCAAGATGAAATGACAACACACACAAGCAAGCAAGCAAGCATGCACAAATGATTCATAAACAAACAAGGTATCACCCCTGTCGAGTTGAAAACCAATGATCGATTGGATTGATTGATGCTGATAATGATTGATGATTGATTGATAGCGTTGATGTGGGAATGATTTATCCCAAGAACAACGTGAGGATTGTGTTGTTGATATGGGAACGATATATCCCGAGAACAACACTAGGATTGGGAACGATGTATCCCATTAATGATGATGATGATGATGATGATGATGATGATGATCAATCGATTAGGTTTACAAGAAGGCTAGGAACAAGACCATTGATGTGATTGGATAATTTGACTTGATTGATTGATGTGATTGGTATAGATTAAAGATTGATTTGAATTTGGATCATTTCTTCTTGAAATGATTTGATTGATTTGAAGATTGGAGAATTGATTAGAATGATTTGATTGGACTGGATTTGGATTGATTGATTTGAATTTTTATTGCTTGGGTTTTTGTTGGATATTTGATTTTCTTGTATTTTCAAATGTTTAATTTCTTTTTGGATTTTTCATTTGTTTTGGATTATGTTGGATTTTCGATTTGTTTTGGGATGTTTTAGCATTGGATTGTACATGGATAGCCTTCGGATAGATACCAATGACAAGGAAAAACCAAACCAAAAGGCAAGGATGATGATGGATGTAGACAAGAAATAATGGATGGGATAGATAAAAGGATTGGATGGATGGATAAGAGGATGAGCGATAGGATAACGATAGCAATATGTATGGATAATAGGATAAATGTAGGAGTATGAATGGATACAAGGATTGGTGATAGAAGGACAATGTATGGGAGATATATGATTGATGGATGGAGGGAATCTAGGATGTGATCTCCAAGGACTACGTTGCATAGGAATAACCTGCCCCCCACTTTAGATATTATGCCTTAGGATTTAACGAGGTGATTTTGATTAGGATGCATGATGGGGATAATGCTTGGAAGGGATGAATGGACTTAGTGGTAGATAGACTTATGGAGGACATGCTTAGAAATGGATGGGTGAAATTTGGATTATGACAAGAGATGCCAAAAGCATTTTTCAACATTTTGCCCCTACACTCATCAAGATCAAGAAGGAGAGAGGGAGGATGGATGGTGCAATGAAGAAGGTATGATGGATATGATAGGTAAGGATGGTAAGATAGGATGGAAAAGGATAGGATAGGATATGAGATGGGATAGATAGTATGGGATAGATGGGACAACATGACCCCAAGTGTAAAGCACATAGATAATCATCTACACATGACGCATGTTTGCCAGGTTTTCATCATGGTACTTATCCAAGGTGCCTGTTTACCAAGTTTTCACCATTGGACGTGTTGGTTATTTTCCCAGACTGGATGCTTATTCCCAGTTATCCCTACAAAGTAGCCATCATTGATCAACAGGATCCTCGAGCCAGGGGCCAACAGTACAGGAGATAGACTCTATAAATATCTCCTCTTCCTCTTTAGGCTCTACAGAACCAAGGGGGGTATTCCCTATTCAACATCTATGAAATGCATCTACAAGTTAGCTGGGATGTTGACACAAAGCAGATAAATCCTCTCTTATGTTGACCAAAACTGTGAGATAAGTACAAAGGGGCTAGCTTTAGGCTTATGTTCAGTTGTGAGACAGAGGATTTTGGTCCTAAACTACACCTAATGTCCTAAAAGGTTTGTATTTGAAGTTTGAGTTTGTTTTGTATTTGGATGCAAAACTAGGACCTTGGTTGTAACCCCAACACAAAACCAGATTGGTGCCTATCCAGGGCTCGGAGTCAATAGACATACACATGTGAATGGTTATCATAAGCTTAGATCATTGACTGGATTTCAAGGGGATTTTTAGTGTCTACCTTACAGATACTTCCCAAAAGTTAAGTGCTTAATCATTCATACTTGATGGTATCCCTGTTGCAACATACTTTCTCAATGATTAACCTGAAACATTTAATTTGTTCCTAGAACAAAGGTAGGAGATTAAACATTCAATATAGAAAACCCATATCCCTAAATCTTAAATAACCCTTAGCTATTCTGATTCAAAAGAGAATATGCCCACAACTTGGAGACAAATAATTAAACACATGCAACAAAGCATTTCTCATATAAAACAACATGAAACCAGTTAACTTATGCATAAAACATACAACATGAGATTCATAGACTCACAAGACACCCAAAATAGAGCCACCAACGAAGTTGTATTTCATTACAACACCAAAATTTTGTCCAGTTTTTGACAACCACAAAAATGAGTAACACAGTCTGCTTATACAGCAAGAAAGTGTACTCAGCATTAATTACAAGGCAAAAATCAAAAGTCTGCTAGGTACAGTGCATATACATACAACAATTTCTTTGAGTCGCCAGGGCCCACCATTTGTATATCTGCCCCTCGCACATCGCGAACATGCAAGCACTTTATACAATCCATGGACCTCAAATTTCATTCACTACATTTGATTCCTCCTTCGTGTCCAGGCTGTATGTCTTTCCTTTGTATATCAGGTTGTATGCTGCACATACAAATCCAATATACATTATGCGGACCTCAAATGACTATGAGGTGCTTTGAAATTCAAATCAGGTCCAGCTTGCATCTCCTTGTTTGTACATTTCCTTGCATATCGCATCATACAAATGTGATATACATACAACGGACCCCAGCCATTTATCCATCAGATTTTGAAAAACTTTGAAATCTAGGCCTTGTACTTTACTCTTGCATCTTTTGAATGTATATCGGCATGTACAGCGCAAATATACAAGTAAAAATATCCATACAAGCAGCGGACTTTATCCTTTATCAATCGGATTGCATGTTCACTCCAGATTCTAGCTTGTATATCCGCGGGCCCCACCAAGTGTATCTTTTCCTGCAGACCCGACCACAACTTAGCCTGATCTGAATCCTTTTTTGACATTCGCCGCTTGTATAAACCCATTGTATATCCAAATATACAATAACAACATACAAACCCCTATATACAAGCGGGAATCTTCGACAGAATATACCTGCAATGTATAACCTGATATGCATACAAAATGCATATAATTCATTTCTTCATCATTTTGAAAATCGATATGCATTTTTGAGCCCGCCAACACAGATTTACACTTGCACACACAAAAAATTAGGATTTTCATGAAGTGCGATGGAAAAAATGATAAAACATTGCATGGGGGCCGATCAACCAATGAGCACAAAGGCATGAAGATGAAACTTAATATCCAGGAACCGACTACAGAAGGTCACCATTAAAATAGAAAAAGCAATGCAAGGCCCTATGACTCAAAAAATTTAGGGTTCGAATGATAAAACCTGCAAACGTTCAAGCTCAAAACCCTAAACATAAATGGGTACCAACATAGGCTCCGATTGGGGACGTGCAGGTGCAAGACTGCAGCGAGGACCAAACTACTCCAGGGCAGACCAGACAAAACGCAAAACTCAAAACACAACCGACTATACAAGGCATGTACAAAATATTTACACCTAATTTACAATGTGCACATAAGATATTCATTTATGAGAAAAAAGCTTTAAGGAATTTACCATGCACAGGCAATTCCAGTAGTTCACCATTGACGGCCTGGAGAAAGTAGGAATCATTTTCATGGGTATTGCCGATTTGATATGGGCCAATCCATAAGGGCTCAAATTTACCATGCTTGCCCTTATCCTAGCTCCTTGCATTCCACATAAGGACCAAGTCACCTATTTGAAACCTTCTCTCTGTAGCCCTTTTATCAAACAGATACTTCACTTTTTGTTGTTTCTTGATGTTTGTTTTTTGTGCTTCCCTTCTAATTTCATCTAGTGCAACCAGCTGATTTATTCTTTCAGTCATTGAGTCCCCAACCTCCTTCTCATTTTCTTGTATGAATTTATAAACTAGTAGGATGTTGTTCACAGGGAATTTAGCTGCCACACCATACACTAGTTCAAAAGGCGACCTTCCAGTTGTTTTCTTCACAGTTACTCTGTCAGCCCATAATGCCATTTTTAGCTTTGAATCCCAAGTGCATTTATTTTTCTCTATCAGCCTTTTGATGATTTTCATGAGACTTTTGTTGCTTGACTCTGCTTGACCATTTCCTTGTGGATGGTATGGTGATGTATGAGACAAATCAATTCCATAATTATTGCAAAAATCAATAAATTCACCAGACCTAAAGCACATAGCATTATTTGTGACCACTTTGGCTGGTACTCCAAATCTGATAACAATATTTTCTAGAATGAAATCCATCACCACTTTGCTTGTATCTTTTTTAGTTGGAATGGCCTCAATCCATTTAGTGAAGTAATCAGTAGCTACCAAAATCCAACTATGTCCTCCACTTGACTTTTATGAGATTTCCCCTATAAAATCAATTCCCCATTGTTGAAATGGAGCTTCTACAGTTATTGTCCTGAGGGGCAATGCACCTTCATATTTTAGCCTTCCTGAGAACCTTTGGCAAGGATCACATTTTCTTACCATTCTTTGTGCATCTGAGAAGAGAGTTGGCCACCAGTAGCCTACTCTGAGAATTTTGTGGGCTGTTGTCTGGGTAGTATAGTGTCCACCACATACTCCATTGTGCATGTCATTTAGAATGTCCCTGGCCTAATTTTCATCCACACACCTGAGTAATATACGATTAGGATTTTTCCAATACAACTCTCCTTGAACAATGATGTATTTAATAGCATGTAGCTTCAAGGTCCTCTTCTAATTATCACTGAGATGGGAAGGACAGTTCAAATTCTACAAATAATGTACTATGTCCTTATACCATTCAGATTCTGACATATTTATAACTTCATTATACACTACATTCACTTGGCATGCCTCCAGATTTGACTGTGTCATCAATTTTGCAAAGCCTTGTCCTCTTACCAATTTTGTGATTCGCATTTCAATGTTGAACTCTTGCAATTTGTTTATCCATCTGCATCTTCTTCCAGTTACCTCCTGCTGAGTAAAGATATCTTTAACTGCTGCATGAGGCACATATGCAATTATCTAATAGCCTACCAAATATGGCCTAAATCTTTTGATTGCTCTAACCAGTGCATATGTCTGCTTCTCCATGATGTCATACTTCAACTCAACAGCCTGCAATGACCTGCTAAAGAAAGCTATAGGTTGTTCAAACCCTTCTTCATTTTTCTACAATAAGCATGCAGCAATAGTATGGAAAGAAGCAAATGAGAACAACTAAAATGACTTAGAAAAATCAGGAGATTTCAACACAAGAGCCATCTTTATAGCCTCTTTTATGTTCTGAAATGATTTAGTTGCTTCATCTTCCCAATTGACAGTTGCACCTTTCTTCAACATTTTAGAGATATCTTTTGTGGTCTTTGCAAAGTTAGGAACAAATCTTCTAACAAAATTAATTTGCCCAAAAAAGGACTGAATACCTTTCACTGTTCTAGGGATCTGAATTTTGTCAATTGCAGCCACCCTTTCAGGATCAATCTTGACTCCATCCTTGGAAACAATGTGTCCAAGCAATTTTCCTTCCACTACCCCAAAAGCACATTTCTTTGGGTTGAGTGAGATGCCATATTCCAATGCTCTAATAAAGATTTGTTCTAAGTACATACAGTGTTGCTCCTCCTTTCTTGAATAGGCAGTTAAATCATCCTGATATATTGCCAAGATTGAGTCAATTAATCCTGCAAAAGCAACATCCATAGCCCTCTGAAATGTAGCACCTGCATTTGTCAGTCCAAATGGCATTCTCACATATACATAGGTTCCCCATGGAGTGGTGAAAGCAGTCTTGAACTGTTCAGATTCTTTTACTTTCACTCGATTGTACCCTAAAAATCCATCCATCATGGATAAAAGTTCACAGCCAGTTACCTTTTGTAACATGGCTTCCATGTTTGGCAATGGATAATTGTCCTCCAAAGAAGATACATTCAGATTTCTAAAGTCCACACAAAGTCTTATGTCACCATTCTTCTTTCTGATTGGGACAAGGTTGGACACCCAAGTTGAGTGTCTGATGGGCATAATTATTCCAGCCTCCCTAAGCTTCATAATCTCTTCTTGCATTTTTGGAGCTAAAGTTGGGTTGATAGGTCTTTGTTTTTATCTAAATGGTTTAGCTCCAGGCTTCAAAGGGATTTCATGCTGGAATAAATCCTCTCTATAAGCTTTTAGATCCTCATATGACCAGGCAAAGACATGCTTATATTTTTTCAGTAGTGCAATCAGCATACTCCTGATGTGTGGCTTGAGTTGTTTGCCAATGTATACCTTCTTGGGGGCATGAGATGTCCCCAAGTTTATCTCCTCCAAATCATTCTTATTTGTTGGAGATGCCTTTGTAACAAATTGGTCCCTATTGTTAAATGCTCTCTCTAAAGCGACCAGTCCCCTAGGGATTTTATTTGTCTTGAGCTAAATTACCTCCTTCCCCATTAGAGTTTCTTTCCCATCCACAACTTCTACAAATTTCTGAAAATCCACTTCCTGGTTCTCATATTCATCAATGCAATGTAGAAATATCAGCAGATCTTTGTCATCATCAAACACCTGCCAGCTACATACGTTATCTGGTACTGCAGGTCTTAGTTTGACTTCGACATTTGTAACATCTGACAGGGTGATATCATCTGGCCTTATGGCTATATTAGCTAGAAAATCTGCTCTGACATTTTTTGATCTCTTAATCCAGTTTATTGAAAAAGCATCAAACAATTCAATTGTATCCCAAACAGCATGCTTATACTGTTTTAATCTCTTATTCTTTGATGCATACTTATCTCTGACTTGGGAAACAACTAACTCTGAATCCCCAAATACTTTGAGCATTTTGATCCCATGCTTCAAAGCAACATTCAATCCTAATAACAGAGCTTCATACTCTGCAATATTATTTGTACAAGCAAACTTCAATAAGAAAGCTGATTTTAGAAGCTTACCAGCTGGAGACAGAAATACAATTCCAGCACCAGAGCCTTCCTTCGAACAAGCTCCATCAAAATACATGGTCTAGAGACCCTGTTGGTCAAGCTCTTGAATGCATATATCTCTCTCTTTACCCTCTTGATCATGTGAGACAACCCTAAAATTATCACAGTCAATGTCCACAAAACATACATGCTCCTCTGACTCCTGATCCTCAACTGTGTTCAGTGACCTTTCTTCTCTAATCAATTTGACATCCTTGCCATTCATAGGGATCATAGCATATGACAAGTCCAATTGCATACTCCCACCAATCAATGCTGCCCATCTTCTTGACAACAACATGCCATACTGTGGCTTGATATCAACAACTGTTATATTCATTTTGTAGGTCTTTTCAGGATATGCTGCCAGTCTGAAATCTACATCTTTCATAATTCCAATGACCGGTACTTCTCTAGCATCCATGGCATAGCATTTCCCACATGCCTTGTCTATCTTTAACCCAGCTTGCTGCATGATAGCCAAGGGCATGATATTCATTGATGCTCCTAAGTCAAGCATACAATTCCTAATCACTTTTCCATTTATGACAAGGGAGACATAAAATGGCTCAACCTATGAAGGGCATTTTGTCACGGTCACTCCCAGAAACACCTCAAGAATCTCATCCTCTTCAATACACAAGGCCTGTTTCCTACCCTGAGTTTCAACATTTTGCTTGGCTTGACAAGTCACTCCTGAAATCAGGGATAATGTTTTATTTCTGAACTCTTCAACTTTCATCAATTCCATCAATGGAATAGAGACCTTTAGATGGGACAAGACTTGAGTTATGTCAAATGGAGCATAATTTTGTATAAAAATTGTAACCTAATCCATGGTTTTGCTTTTATCCTGGGATGATCCAGCTTTAGTTTTTATGGTTCTCTGACTGTCATCATTGATCTGAAAATTTTTGTTTTGATCCTCAACTTGGGGAATTCTACTTTCTGATCCTTGAGAATCATGACCTATTTTTTGCTTAAAATTTTGCTTATTATTGCTCCCTTGTTTCTTTTGTGATTCAGTCCCTTTATGACTGTGCACTGGTTGGTTCACAAAAGTATTCTCTGGTTGGTGTGAGTTACTTACTTGGGCTTTGCCCCTGAGATTGTAATTGCTTTTGACTTGAGCCACTGCTGCAACTGTGAGGGCTCTAATCTCTTCATCAGAAGGTCTCCTCAAGTTATTCAAAAAGATGTGTGAGTTCTGAGCATAAGCATAATTATCCTCATTATCTTCATTACAAGGAAACTGCTGGCAGACCTAAATCTCAATATTTGTGCTTGCATCAACATCACAAGAAGGATACTCCCTGTTTGTAGATAACATATTGACATTGTCATCTTCCATGTAATGTGGTTCATTGCATTCATCACAGGCAACAGCATTATTATATAGAGATTGAGCAATCATACATTGTGACTGTGAGTGAGGCATCTGACATATTATGCACCATGGGGTGTCATTAACAATATTAACAGCCTTCTTCAAAGGGTCAGGAGTTTCCTTGACATTTTGAGTCCTTTGATTTGTGTTGTTATTTGGGAGGATGGGTTTACCGTTATGCCAATTGGTGTTATATGGCATATCATGTAATGATGGTCTTCTTTTTTGCCTTTGGTAAACTTGTCTATCAGGACCTATCCCCTTTTCATTTTTAGTCATTCTATAACTCAGGTCCTTGACAATAGTTGTCAATTTATCTAATTTATCCTCAGAAGTAGATGCATTGCCTTGAACACTTTGAGATTTAATATTTAGATTTTGTAGAATTTTTACATCTCTTCTGTTTGTCTTACCAGATGCTTTTCTATTATTTTCAATATTTGTTGCTATTTTGAAAGCATCTCTGAGGCTAGCAATACCTTTATCCTATAACCCATAAGTTGTTTTAGCATCAAAAGCATTTATGTATAACACTATGCACATAGGTTCATTAGGCCTCAGATGATGTGGCAATTTGTTCAACACCTTAGTGAATCTAGCATTGAAATCAACAACCTGTTCATTTGATCCTTTGGTAATACCAGTGAATTCATTAATGAAGAAACTTGGATCAGTTTTGTCACCATATTGTTCTTTGAAAATTCTTCTAAAGTCCTCCCATGATGAAATACTCCTGTCAAGTAGACCCTTGTACCATTCTCTAGCCTCATCAACTAAGGATTGCACAAATAATTTCATAAAAACATCCTCATGCTCAACCTCAAAGTTGTCCATGATATTCTGAAAAACTTTTAAGCGGTCTTCCCCTGACACAGTATTATTTCCTGAAAACTTTGGCACTTGCGGCCTCACATGTTTGTCAATAGGATTGGGGTAACCAGGAATGCCATCAAAAACCAATTGTCTGAATCTATCCAGCTGCATAGGTTGTCTATCAAACTAATTTGTATTTACATTTCTATTTGCATTCTGATTTCGTACATTATTTAATGGTATTCTAGCATTATTTGCATTTTGTCTTTGATCATTACGCTGATCCTAAACTTCATTTCTGCGCTGGTTCCTCAACACATTTATATTGTCAAGGGTGGGAACTAAATCATTCTGAGCAGTTCTCAGAGCCTGCACTTTCTGTCTCATATCATCTCTAATCTTCATAGCTTGTAAATATTCTAATTCAGCTCTTAATTTTTTTTATTTCTCCAGCTAATTCCTCATCTCTAGGCATGGAAGAGGATGGTTTCATTACATTCTGATCATCATTATCATCCCTTGGGGATTTAGCTTCTTCAAATTTATCAGGGGAATCAAGGAAAGGGCATTCTTGAAACACCTCTGATCTCATTCTCAATCCACCACCCTGTTGTCTTTCATATACGTTCTGGATTTTAGCCTCAGTGTTTGAAAAATAAGGTATTGTCCACTCTGAAGATCCTGGATTGTCCTGAATATTATCATTACTTCTGAGAGAACCCCCTTGACTGGCTTGAACAGTCCCTTTTTTCCTATACATCATTTTTATGGATAACTCTTCAAACAGAGGATTACGTAGGGATCTTCTCCCTTGCATACAAATTTTTACTTTACTGGTTGGGAGATTGGTTTGGAGTCGCCACCTACAACTAGGAGTTATTTTCTTTTAAACCAGGGTTCTTTCACAAAGCAGTTCCCTAGTGGAGTCGCCAAATTTGTTGGTTATTTTCCCAGACTGGATGCTTATTCCCAATTAGCCCTACAAAGTAGCCATCATTGATCAACAGGATCCCCGGGCCAGGGGCCAACAGTACAGGAGATAGACTCTATAAATATCTCCTCTTCTTCTTTAGGCTCTGCAAAACCAAGGGGGGTATTCCCTATTCAACATCTATGAAATACATCTACAAGTTAGCTGGGATGTTGACACAAAGCAGATAAATCCTCTCTTATGCAGACCAAAACTATGAGATAAGTGCAAAGGGGCTCGCTTTAGGCTTATGTTCAGTTGTGAGACAGAGGATTTTGGTCCTAAACTACACATAATGTCCTAAAAGGTTTGTATTTGAAGTTTGAGTTTGTTTTGTATTTGGATGCAAAACTAGGACCTTGGTTGTAACCTCAACACAAAACCAGATTGGTGCCTATCCAGGGCTCGGAGTCAATAGATATACACATGTGAATGGTTATCATAAGCTTAGATCATTGACTGGATTTCAAGGGGATTTTTAGTGTCTGCCTTACAGATACTTCCCAAAAATTAAGTGCTTAATCATTCATACTTGATGGTATCCCTGTTACAACATACTTTCTCAATGATTAACCTGAAACATTTAATTTGTTCCTAGAACAAAGGTAGGAGATTAAACATTCAATACAGAAAACCCATATCTTTGAATCTTAAATAACCCTTAGCTATTCTGATTCAAAAGAGAATATGCCCACAACTTGGAGACAAATAATTAAACACATGCAACAGAGCATTTCTCATATAAAACAACATGAAACCAGTTAACTTATGCATAAAACATACAACATGAGATTCATAAACTCACAAGACACCCAAAATAGAGCCACCAATGAAGATGTATTTCATTACAGCACCAAAATTTTGTTCAGTTTTCGACAACCACAAAAATGAGTAACACAGTCTGCTTATATAGCAAGAAAGTGTACTCAGTATTAATTACAAGGCAAAAATCAAAAGTCTACTAGGTACATCGCACCATAAAAATGGCGCCCAAAACATCAATGCAATAGGTAGAAGGAGTGGCGAGGAGTTGGACTCAAGCCCTGTGTCGCCGTTTGGGGACTTTCCTCATAAAACTGGTAGGTGGCCAGTCAACCATTGACCCATGCCTCTGTATGTTGCCATTAATGGCCCAGCTACCTGCAGCTCCTCTTGGAAGTTGCAACAGCGCGTCCATGGAGTTTTCCCACTCAAAACATGACTGATGATGCAAAGAAAACCATCGCTGGCAGTTTGAAACATGGTCGTTGATCATATCTCCCTATCGCTGAGATCAACGGCTCCAAAACATGCTGAAAAGTCGCCAACCAATGACATCATGCCATGTAGGCACCTTGCTCCTCTATCGCTAACTTTTCCCCTGTCTATTTTTCCCTTTTTTTCCCTTGCATATGCATGTTCATATGCATATACAATCGCTTTTCAAATCTTTGTATATGCAGGATGCATATACATACAACAACTTCTTTGAGTCGCCGGGGCCCACCATTTGTATATCGGCCCCCCGCACATCACGAACATGCAAGCACTTTATACAATCCATGGACCTCAAATTTCATTCACTGCATTTGATTCCTCCTTCGCGTCCAGGCTGTATGTCTTTCCTTTGTATATCGGGTTGTATGTTGCACATACAAATCCAATATACATTATGCGGACCTCAAATGACTATGAGGTGCTTTGAAATTCAAATCGAGTCCGGCTTGTATCTCCTTGTTTGTACATTTCCTTGCATATCGCATCATACAAATGCGATATACATACAACGGACCCCAGCCATTTATCCATCAGATTTTGAAAAACTTTCAAATCCGGGCCTTGTACTTTACTCTTACATCTTTTGAATGTATATCGGCATGTACAACGCAAATATACAAGTAAAAATATACATACAAGTAGCGGACTTTATCCTTTATCAATCGGATTGCATGTTCACTCCAGATTCTGGCTTGTATATCTGCGGGCCCCACCAAGTGTATCTTTTCCTGTGGACCCGACCACAACTTAGCCCGATCTGAATCCTTTTTTGACATTTGCCGCTTGTATAAACCCATTGTATATCCAAATATACAATAACAACATACAAACCCCTATATACAAGCGGGAATCTTCAACGGAATATACCTGCAATGTATAACCCGATATGCATACAAAATGCATATAATTCATTTCTTCACCATTTTAAAAACCGATATGCATTTTTTAGCCTGCCAACACAGATTTGCACTTGCACACACAAAAACTTAGGATTTCATGAAGTGTGATGGAAAAAACGGTAAAACATTGCATGGGGGCAGGTCAACCAATGAGCACAAAGGCATGAAGATGAAACTTAATAACTGGGAACCCACTACAGAATGACACCATTAAAATAGAAAAAGCAATGCAAGGCCCTATGACTCAGAAATTTCAGTGTTTTAATGATAAAACCTGCAAACGTTCAAGCTCAAAACCCTAAACATAAATGGGTACCAACAGGACCAAATGGTTTCTCTTTACTATTTTGATTTTTATTATCATTATTATTATTATTATTATTATTATTATTATTATTATTATTGACTTTTGGGTAGGGGATAGTTGGATGGAATAGGTAGGAACTCAAGATTTTGTTCCCATAGCAAGGTGGTAATGTCTCATGATGGATTTAAGTCACTCGTATACCATGTCGAGTAGTATTATGCCCCTGGATGTTGGTAGGGGATTGCACGAGAGAGAGATGGATTAAGTGGATAGTGGATTTTGATGTGGACTAGGATGGAAGGATAGTGGATTAGGATGGAGGGACTTATGAAAAAGCATGGACCATAGGGACATGATGGAATAAATAACTAGGATAATAGATGGAAGATGGTGAGATGGAGGTATGTGGGAATGTTATTGAGTGGAAGGGAACTAAGACCAATGGTTGCACACACCGAATTGGATTTTGAAGCTTTTTATTGGAAGGGGAATTTGGGAGTAACGGAGATGTTATCTGAGGGGATTGCCTATTTAGGTCTTTAGGGACCCAAATGGACTTATGAATTTTAGGATTTTGTGATAGGGAGCGGGATGTTTGGGATTTTAGGTGTGTCGATGCTCCATTTGAATTAGGTACTTTTTTCTTGGGGAGCCAAACCATTTTGGTTTTGAGATTATCTTTTTGAGATGTGGACTTGGGTACACTTTTTGAATTTTGATTTTGCTTTGATTCTTTGCATTGGTGCCATGTGGCATGAGGATTATTAAGATGTTTTACTTTATGGGTGGAGGCATCAAAAGTTTGATTTTTGAATCCCATGGGGGTGTTTGGGATAGCTTCGTGTTTAGTCGATGTGTGCATTTGTTGATCATGATTAGGAATTGTAGGGGATTTATGGGAATGGGATGTATGAATGGATTTTTGGCTAATGTGATAAGGAGAATGGAGGATGGGATGGTTAGGAGTTGGAAGGAGTGGAGGTAAAGTGGATGGAGGGATGTTAGGAGTTGGAAGAAGTGGAGGTAAAGTGGATGGAAGGATGTTAGGAGTTGGAAGAAGTGGAGGTAAAGTGGATGGAGGTAGATGAATGGTCACATGCTTTTTGGGTCCATAGGGTAACGGAGGAGGGATGGCAACATATGTTTTATGGGTGCGATGAGGTGCACCTAGTTTGGGTTTGGATGAAATGGATTCAGGAGGCGAGGATGTGGTACCAACATCTTTGGATTGACTTCCTTGAGATAAATAACCAATACCATACGGTTTGGGAGAGACTTTGACATAGATGGGTTCCAAGTTACCTTGCTCATGAAGGCCTAAGCCTTTACCTTGGTGGTTTATGTTTTGGAACATATGATGTGCAATGGGATTCTTATTTTTGAGGATACAAGACACGAGTTCCTTATTGGATGAGGAGGGTGAGGTGGCAGATACAGGTTGTTGCTCTCCTAGGGAAGAACATTTATTTAGGAAGGTAGTAAGAACAATAAGACATGATGGTGGATTTGAAATGGTATCAATATGAGATGGTGAAGGAGTAATAGGATCTTGATTATCATTATGCATATTAAGATCCAATGTATTTGTTTGATCATCTATGTGCTTGTGGGGACCAAGCGTCTTATCAAGGGAAGTGGATGTTGTGGGATCATGGATTGAAGGAGAATGGATGGGAGTGGTGGAAGTTACTTGAGCATGGATAGTGTTGGGACCATAAGTGGAAGGAATGACAAGCTCTTGATCATAGACAATATCTTGATCATAGAAAAGATATAGGTTATGGATAGGTTGAATGGAAGGGTTTTGATCTTGATTTGGTAAGAAGCAAGGTTGATCATGCTTTGGAGCTGACTCTTGACATAAATCTTGAGTTTGGATAGGAATAGAGGTTTCTTTGATAGGTTCAATGTATGGTGGGGAATGAATCGAGCTTATGGCAGGTGGATCTTCAAGAACATTTGAAGGTTCTTGGATAGCTTTTGGACTACAAGATGGAATAGGAGAAATAGGCATGACATTTCAGGGTTCTTGGATGGTTTCAAGGATAGGGATTTGATGGCATGAGGGTGGTGGTTGATTCCTTGCCAGTAGCCAATGGATCACATCCTTCATTAGTATACGAGTGGATGCACAATATAATGGATGGATAATAAGGGTGGAAGGTGTAGGATTAGAATGCAATGGAGGGATAATGGGATTAGGTGTGATAGGAGTGGGATTAGGATCAAGTGGATGGACAAGAGGTTTGGATATAATAGGATTGGGATTTGGATTAGTTGGGGGGATGATAGGATTGGCTGTGATAGGATCAAGACTTGGATTGGGCTTAGGTTGATGGATCATAGGATTGGGCTTAGGTGGAAAAGTTGATGATTTAAACTTTAAGTGTGTTGGGGATTGGCTTAATGGATTAGGATTTGGAAGGTTGGAAGGATTATATGATGGAGGTTCCATAGGGATGGATGAATGAGGAGGACTAGTAGATGGATTGGTGTATGATTCCAAACTTGAGGTGGTATTTCCCTTGCCAAGAGTATCATTAAGGTGGCTTGAGGATTCTTGATCTTGGTGTGAGGAGTGACCAGTACTAGCATGCTTATGATGTGGAATATTTTGAGATGGATATTGAGAAATATGCATGAGATTGGTTGATGTGGAGGGACTAGGTTGGCATGATGATGGGGGTGACTCATGGAATTTAGATGGAAGTTGTTGATGTTGTATGGATGATGGTGGTGAAGTTAACAAAGGAATTGATGAATTAGAAGGTTGGGGGACCAATGGATTAGGATCGAGATTAAATAGAATTTGTTGTTGTTGTGGCTTTTGGTCTAAGATTTGTTGTTGTTGAAGGAGGACTTGTTTATGTTGGATTTGTTGTTGAAGATATGAGATGAGGGGATTTGGTATGTGCAAAGATGAAGCATGGGTAGGAGTTTGAACTTGTGAGGTTCAAAGTAAACTTATTGTTGAACAGGTTTGCGGTAGGCATTCAATTGGGCAATATTCACAAGGATTTGGGTTGGCATAAATGGTAAACTCTTGGTCATTAAATGGATATTTGATGCATCTATTATCAGTGGAAGGAACAACTCTCACGACCTGAATCCATGGGTGTCCTAGGAGGATACTATATGGGAGATTGAGGTCTAGGACTTGACAAGTGATTTCCACTAAGGTTGGACCTAATTGGATGGGTAATCGAATAGTACCTTCAATTCTCATTTCAATTTCATTATAGGTTTTGATAGTGATGGAATGGCATTTTTCAATATCCGCAGTGGAATATCCCAATTGTTCCATTTGTTTAAAACACCTTAAAGTGTACAAGTTTATCTCTGAGTCACAATCTATTAAGACCCTTTTGACTAAACATCTTTTGATCATAACTTCTATGTAAAGGGGTTCATTATGGGATGAAGGTTCATATGAAGTTGATGGGGATGTTGGTGGAAGCGAATATGGGGAGATATATGGTTCATGAGTATCAAAATATGCATCATGATCTACGAAGTTCTCATCATCATTAGAAGCAAATTTTGGCCCACCTCGGAGTATAATTTTGGGTTTGACAATGACCTTATTGATAGTTGTAGGACTAGGAGTTTTACTTTGCCGGATAAACTTTTCAAACCAGGAATCCCTATTGTGCATGATGAAGGATTGCAAAAGGAATTTTGATGCAACTAGGAGATGGGATGTGATGACTGTATAATGAGAAGTGGGAAAAGTGCAAAGTTGGTTTGACACCAAGATTTTGATATGTGCAAGGTTTTGTTTGCAAGAGTTGAGATGTTACAGATTACATGTGTGATGTGATGTTTGAGATTTGTTTCAAGAACACACATCAATCATAGAAGACACATGGAAATCAGATTGGTTGTTTTTTATGACATGTTGATTTTTTGCAAACACTTGTAGACATGGACAATCCTAGGCAAGGACAATACTTGTTGAGTTCCCACTTGGTTTTACCCAGCCGCGCCTACTTATTGTGTATAGCTCTAGGAACTTAGGGCATGGGCTCCCCCTTACAGTGCACTCACTTCTTAGGCACACCAAGTTCCAAGTTCTTAAGACGCGCAGATCTTAAGATACTTTGCTATCTCTGCCATAAGTTGCAAAAATGTGGGACGACTATCAGAGATCTATCATCCGACCTCCTGTATCAACAAGTAGAGGGTTTTTGGCCACTAAACAATGGTTCATAGTGTATATCCGGGGGACTGACACCTTACGAGCGTCCAGTAAGCCACTAAAGGCTTTGACTAACCCTACTAGGAGTTTTAATATACACAAAGGTATGCCTCCTTTCGAGCTAGCACTGTACAGTAAGCTCTAATACCGGTTTGGACTTGGCTTTCACCTTATCCTCAATTTATATACCGGACTGGATGAAAGTAATGCTTGGGGTCGCAAATGAGTTCTCTTTGCAGATGTGTCTCAAGCGCAGACCCACTCTAAAGGTTAACAAAAGCAAGGAAGCACGTTGTTTTTTATCTCTCAGATCGACGAAGCGCAAGGAGAGAGCATACACAATTCCTCTATCTCACACTCGCATGGGGTTCATTTTAATTCCAAATCCAAATGTGTGGGTGGTTATACAAAATGTCAAAGGAATGCTTTTAATTCTCAAGATCGCCGAGTGGCGCAAGAGAAGAGCATACGCATTCAATGACAAAAATGCAAACCACAAGACATGGAAAACACTGATGCAGTACAAGGGGGTTCACTCATTCAAACTTGCCATGCACTTCACAAATCAGGTTCAAAAACTAAAATCTTCACTTGAGGCAATCAATCTTCAACACTTGGGCAATATGGGCCCAATCACTCATGGAAAACAACTCAATCCTTTAGACCAATCAGTGGTCTATCCCTTCTGAGGCTACACAATGTCTCTTTAACCTTCAAATGATCAACAACTTCCATTTAACTGATTTCACAATTCTTTATGCTTAATTCTTCATGCACACAAAACCATAGGTGATCACAATGCACCAAAAGGCTCCAACACACACTAATGGACTCCAATCTCTATCAGACTTGGTAAATGGTTTCAATAGGTCTACAAACACCTCAAAAACACTATCTAATGGTCCAATGGCTTGACAACAATAGTTTATGGCAAAACACCTATATCAACTGTCTAGCCTTGTAGGCCTCCAAAGTGGGAAAATAGTTATAACTTTTGCTACTCCTAACAGAAATGTGAGGACCTTTTAGGATACCCATTAAGCCATACTATAACATATCTCAACATTACTAGAGACTTCTTTGGAACAACACACTCAAAAATGGACTGTTACAGAGATAGAAACCCTAGTAGATCACAGACCTGCAACACACTAATTAGTAGTTTGCAAAATAGTCTTCGACAGGCATAAAGCTGCAATGTAAAATGTAAAAACAAATGAATGGTCCTACAAAAACCCACACGAAAACGTTAACGCACAACAAGAAAAAAAATGTTTGATGTTTGCAAAATGAAAATCTGAATTTCAAATGGTTATACCAGAAAATATGAGATTTTTCTAGACAAATGACCTTCACCACAATGTAGTTCTCCGAGTTACCTTTCCAACACCTATAAAATTATGAAAATCTGATGAACAGTGAGAGTTATGTCAGTTTGAATAAAACAACCTCTTAGGACAAGAATGGGCACTCTGGCAGTTTGCAAACTGTGTCACTTAGCAATTAGCAAAAGTATGTGCTTTGGCAATTTGATTTAAAAGTGTTCATATGTCACAGTGATTTATTTGATGTCACGGGTTAAATTTGATGATTCATGAAAGAACCATTAACACAAATGGCAAAAGGCGAATGCTAAGGTTGAAATTGTTGTGGTTAAAAATTTCATAATGTGTTGTTGATAGTTCGTTAATTCTTAAAGGCTTATGATATTAAACTTGCAATTCCAACCAAAAATACTTACATTAATATTGATGACAAGCCTAGATTTAAACAAGTGCTAATAACTGCCTAAACCCAGAATGACGATCATTGAAGCCCAACCAATAGCAATTGTTTAAGGCGCCAATAGAGATAGCGGTTAGAAGCGAAGGCCGCAATAACTGTCAAAGACAATGCCACAAAATCACATTAGAGATCATATTAACAAACGTAGTTATAAAAACAGTCATGTATTTCACAACCTCCCAAATCTTAAATCAAGCACTCAAAAGCTAAATTGCTACAATGCAGTAATCGAAAAAGAGATTGTTAATGTGTTTATACAACCACATTGAACCACATTGAATTTGGGTTCTGTTCGATTCTTAATCTCCCTCAGAACCAATATTTTAACTAGCATACCAATCAATCAGCCAACACCAGAAACCACATAAACTTGCTAGGAATTGCACCTAGTAGGATTAAAACTTTTATAAGATTAAATCAGAAGCTTTCATCAAATGAACATTGAATCAAACTTTGAATGTTAGTTGCACCAGCTAAAGCCAAAAGATGTCGTGTGATACACGGGCAGGTTCATTCGCAGTCCAGATTTTGGAATGCCATTTAGTTACCCTCACTATTCATAGATTTTAACGTGATAATGAAGCCAAATGAAACAACGGTTGGAGATAAAAAAAAATGCCAGGAAGATGAAACAATAGATTTTGAAGATGAACCAAAGGCGAAGAATATTCTTTGTTTCTTTTAATCTTCCAAGACTATGGTAACTACACTTTCTTGGCTATGAACAGAAATTTGAAGATAGTGAGGATAAAACCCTAAGTAGAAATGAATTTACTCATTATCTTCCAAAAATGGCATAGAAATCAATCAAAGAGATCACAGATTTTATTAATGTAAATGCTCCCCGGCATGCTGAGAATGCATGTAAGACTTAACATTTGACATTTAACTGCATACAGAACCGAATGCAAACTGTTTTAAGAACGGTTGCAATAACTGTCACACTGCAAAAACAGAAACCACAAAGAGATGAAAGCATTTATCCTGTGCACAGAAGAGTTAGCTAATCAGATTATAATATCAACATGAAGAGTGCATAGATAAAATTCAGTTTGTAGCAAAAAATAGGGATACAGCTGGATATAGAGGCTAAAAGGACTTTGAACTAAAAAAAAATCAAAAAATTTCAACTTTCGGCCACCTTCCCCAAAAAAAAAACTCAACACACGAAACCTTGCACAATAGCTAATTAAGGGCATGTTCACGTCAGGTTCACCAATAAATGTAGCATAAAAATATGAATTTCAAATAGATTTCAAATACTTAAAAACCCTAAAATCACATTAAATGCCACTTTAAAGATTAACGATATATCAAATCAAAACCAAATGTTATCGAAGATGTTTTTGTAAATGTGGTTGCTCACAATATTGGCATAACTCTATTATAAATTTTGCTGGGGGTAAATGAAAATGGAATAGATTTTTATAAGGTTTGGGGGTAAATGAAAATGGAATAGATTTTTATAAGGTTTGGTGAAAAAGGTTCGTGAGTAGTTCAACCGTGGGTAGTTGAACCGTAAAGTTGGTTGAATGGTGAAGGTAGGTAATTAACAAGTTTTGGATTGTTACGAATAGTTTTTTAGGTTTAGGTTAAATAATAAATTAAGTTTATTAATCTTAATTTATTATTTATGGGAGATTTTTGTGTTTACAAGTAAATAATAAATTAATTTTAATTTATTATTTACGGGATATGATAAAAGTGAAAGATTATAAATAATAAATTAATTTTAATTTATTATTTATGGGATATGGTAGAAAGTGAAAGGATTTAATTAATTAAAATTAATTAAATCTTAGGATTAAGGGTCATTTAAATAATAAATTAAATTTGTTAATTTTAATTTATTATTTACGGGAGGTAAAAGATTTAATTAATTAATTAAACCTTAGAATTAAGGGTGGATTAGGGATTAAGGAAAAATTAATTAATTAATTGAAATTAATTAAATTTTATGGTAAGGGAGGACTTGGAAATATCAGGGATTTGATCGGTTGGTCAATTTTTTACATCTATAGCTAATATAGTATATTGCATACTCTTTATTTCCTTCTTGTTGGCCTGAGACTGCTCTAATGGCAAAGTCTAATGCATCAGTGTGGATATGAAAAGGCAGTGTCCAATTTGGACCTCTTAGAACTGGAGCTTGTGTCAAGGCTGCTTTTAGCTTCTCAAATGAATTCTGACAGTCTGGGGTGCATTCAAAGTCAATGTATTTTGTCAACAGGGTAAACGAAGGGGCAATAATTTTGCTAAAATCTTAAATGAATCGCCTGTAATAACCTGCATGTCCAAGGAAGCTCCTTACATCCTTCTATCTCTATGGAATAGGCAGGGTAGATATGATTTCAATATTCTTTGGGTCAACTTGTATTCCTGCACTTGAGATAAAATGTCCCAAGACAATGTCATGTGTCATCATCATAAAACATTTTTCATTGCTCAAAGATAGATTGTGCTCTGTGCATCTCTTTAAAACTTTCTCCAAATTGTGTAAGGCTTCATCATATGTTTCACCATATGAGGTGAAGTCAGCCATGTAAATCTTCGTGCTATCATGGGAAAAATTAGAGAAAATACTGAGTACTTCTATTTGAAATGTGGTTGGAGCATTACACAAACCAAAAGGCAAGACAAAATATGCATAGATCCCCCAAGGGCAGGTAAAGGTTGTCTTATCTTGATCCTCTAGTGCAATCTTGATTTGGTTATAGCCACTGAAGCCATCAAGAAATGAGAAATATTTCTTCTCTGCCAAAGAGTCAAGAACTTGGTCAATAAATGGCAATGGGAAGTAATCCTTCCTTGTGGCAGCATTTAGTTCTAGGTGTAGTCAACACAAACTCACCATTTGCCACCTTTCTTGGGAACTATTACCAAGGGTGAAACCCATTCACTGTCTGAAATGGGGTATATAAATCCTGCTTCCAAAAGCTTTTGAAGTTCAGATTTCACTATCTCTCTTAGAGCAGGGTTCATGTGTCTCTGCTACTGCCTTATACGTCTGTGGCCATCATTAATGTAAATTTTGTGCATGCATAAGGTAGGATCAATGCCTTTCATGTCACTATAATCCCATGCAAACGCTGCTGCGTGTGCTTACAACACTGTGTGCAGGGATTGTTGTTGTTCATCAGTCTATGCATTATTAACAGTCAACATCTTTCCTTGCTTGATTTCTAATTGTTTAGATATTTCTTGTACAGAGGACAAATCAAGGCTAGGTATTACTGGTAAACATTACTGGGGTAATAAAGTATGAAATATTTGGGATAGCTCTTCTGAGGAACCGGTGGGTATTATGCTTCTCAAGGGGTCTTGTAAGTAGGATAGACAGTCCTGTTGTTGCAGGTGCCTCCCACAATCATTTTGTATAATGTGAGCAATCAGTTCATCTTCATCTCGGATATCTAGCAAGGGGCTACGTTCTATGGACATCAAGGTTTGCAGTGAATAGTTGTCCTCATCATCCAAGGTAGGCCAAATGGTCTGCTCAAGTTCATGGTATGGTTGGGCTGGTGGATATAAGACCAATTTCTTTGTCACAGTCCCATTGGATATGATCATATTTCTTGACCTGCAACCTATAAATGCATCTGTTGTGGCAAGTCATGGCCTGCCTAGTACAAAAGGATAACCAGCAAGATTGACATTGGGCTGTAGTACTATAAAATCAGTAGGGTATTCCCAAGAATCTAATGCAATTACCAAGTTGTCAATGACTCCTTCAGGCTTAACTGTAGACCTATCAGCTAATTGCAAAATTGTCTGAGTAGGCCTAAATTTATTTAACTGCAACATCTGCATTGTCTCCTTGGTCATTACATTAATTGCAACACCCAAGCCCATCAAAGTATTCTTGATTAGAGTCCCATTGATTTTTACGTCCACTACTGGACTACCTGGAACTGTATATTTGGGAATAGTTATATTCCCCAACATTATGTCAGCAAGGTTACCCAAAACTTGGACTGTCTTTGGGTCCGTTCTCTTCCTTCCTGGTTTCTTTATGCAGAGATCTCTAATAGTCTTTGTATACATAGGAATATCTTTGATAGCTTAGATTAAGGGAATCTTTATGGTTATATCTTTTAACTGGCCTAGAAGGTTAATTTCAGCCTATGTCGGTTGCTTCTGGATAGCCAAGCATTTAGGGAAAGGAGGCTTTGGATGTGAAGTGGTTTGAGGGTCCTGATTTGATTTAGGTTTCAAAGGTGGCTTATTTGAGGCTTCCTCTGTGGGTTCTTCATCTTCAAGTTCTGTAATTTGGGGAGATAAAGGGCCCGCAAGTTGCTTCCCTGATCTGAGGTGAAAATTACTCACCTCTACCCCATAGGTGGGGTATTGCATCACCTCGTTAGTATAAGCCTGTTGAATAGGCTTGGTGTTAGGGTTAGGTGCAGGTTGGGCAAAGAGTTGGGTAGGTCTAGGAGGTTGAGTTTGAGGAGTGGATGGAGGCATGATTGCTGGTTGCTGCGGTTGAGATGGAAGCATAGGTTGCTGGTAATTTGCATTTTGCTGCCATTGCTGGCCCTTGTTCCATTGGGGCTGCCACTGATGCTGCTGTGTAGGCCATTAGGGGTTATAGTTGGAACCTTGGAAATTTTGTTGGGGCCATGGGTTTGGCTGCTGTTGGTTCCAACTGGGTTGTGGAGTAGGCCATTGTGGGTTTTACCATAGATTTTGATTGCTAGGCCATGGTTGAGTATTCCAAGCAGAGAAATTTTGGTTTGCAGCAGGAAAGGGTGAATTGAAATTAAGTGGATCGGAGGGCATACCTTGTCTTTGCTGCCAAGGTCTCCTTTGAGCTATGTAGAATAACTACCCATCCTCTCCTTCAAATGGCTGAAATTCTGGCCTTTCAACCTTCTCTTGTTGGATACTGGCCACCCTCTTGCATTTACAATTGGCCTTCCTTTGTCTATAGCTGGGGCAGTACTCAGTAAGCATTGTATCTGCCTCTTCTTGTTTCTTCTTGATGTGAAGAGTATCTAGCTGTGTAGCCATATGGATGATGATATCCTCCTTCATGTTGGATAGTAAGTTATTGATTTCCACTCTTGAAACCCCATTGGTTGCTTTGTTTGTGATGGATGTCCTTTCTCTCCTTGGTCATCTAGTGAAAGTTCTTGAATAATTTTGCAAATTGATTCAAAAGGTAATTGAGAAACATCACCTTGTTCAATGAGATTCAGGGCATCCATGTAATCATCATTAACCCCCCTCAAAAAGACCAACTTCAATGATTCTTTAGATAATATATTTTGGGGGTTTTTCAAGGTAAACTAAAATCTTTCAACATAATCTTCCAGTGGCTCCTCCTCTTTTTGTGACATCCTAAAGATGTCATCTCTCCTCCTATCATGTCCTTTGCAATAATCTTGGTATTTCTCCATGAATCTCTCCTTCATTGTATCCCAGTCTGGAATGACATCTTTTCCTAGCCCCATAAACCATCTCAAGGTTGCATCCTTGAGAGTGGCAAGAAAGAGTTTAAGCTTGTGAGCATCTGAAGTGTAGTCAGAGCTCCTACACTGGATATCAAACTCAAACAAAAATGTATCTGGGTCCTCTGTCACTAGGCTATAGAAGACTGGTAATGCGGAAGGTGGAATGTTCTTCAGCACTATAGCCCTCTCCGGATCAGTGATAGGAAACTCAAATGTTGCTTGCTCTGGTGGATCCTCCACCGCTGCATCTGCCATGGTTTTAAAGGTCCCTTCTGTACTTGTGGAAGAAGCTGATGAAGATGTAGAAGATGTTGATAAAGATGGAAGAATAGATCCTTCTTCTTCAGCAATTCCTACTATATAGTTGATAAAGTCAATAGTATCTTCTATGTCCTGATAATTTGAAGGGAGGAATCTACCTCAATTGTCTCTCTGCCTCCGCATATAGTGGATTTAGCTTTTGTATATCAGCGGTCCTGCAAAATGTCAGTACAATTTCTGGTGTTTCTTGAAAAGTGAATCTATCAACCCTAATGCTGGAATCAAAATTTAAGCTATGAAAACATATAAAATGAGCCTATGAAGGTAGCACCATCCCCGACAATGGTGCCAAAAATGTAGAGGAAATCTAATGTGTTGTAGACTTGACATAATTTAGGGGTAAACCTATCTAAATAGTCCACTTGACATTATACTCCTACATTAAATTATCAACCAAGGAGCATAAGCTTATGATGGTATGTGCCTTCAAGGGCTCATATTCTCCTAAACTATCCTATTCAAACCTACTCAGATTATTCTACTTTGCTAGAATTCACAGAAATGCAAGAACAGTAAAAATAGTTACAGAACCTAGTGGCTATGGGTACCTACAGCATAAGTTGTAGATAACTACTAACAACAAAAAAGTATAGGACTAATCCAAAACTATTCAAAATGATGAGAAAGCTAATGCTAACCTATGGAGAACTAAGATGGATCAATTATACATTTGTTCATGAACCACAACTACTGTAATTAACAACAAGAGTATTCTACTTAACTCACAATGCATTTATAAAATAATGGAAAACAACTTTAACAAAAATACATAAATAAATAAGAAAATAAATGAAGTGAAGATCAGTACCTTGAGTGGCCGGCTCAGGGGACTGACTCACTTACCTGGAAAGCAAATCTAACTCAGATACTGACGTATCCATAAAACACATAGTTCCTTTCATTCCATATCACATAATACTTCAAACAGAATCTTGTTTGCAGATTTTATTCAATAATTACATTTCAACAATTCATGTCTGGAGAAATAACTAACTGCTATATCTTGCAATAAAACAACTAACAACTGAGTAACTAACTTGCAAATGGGTAACTCCCTTGACTCTGAGATCAACCCCTAACTTATACAAAACGGGAGAGTCTTATTCAACTACCAAGTTAGTATAATCATTAATCCATTCCTAGATATTAGGATATAGAGTTAAGATTGATTTATTAATTCTAACTGAACAAAGGAAGGAGAATCCCATTCAAATAAGAATTCCTATGCAATGGCTCAATGAGAAACACATAAGCAATGTTTAGAATCTTGGAACAAGTCTACTTCTTCTCCATTTATTTCTTCCCATAATGGTTCACGTTCAGTTTCCAGCTACCTGCACTTTTGGTGGCTTGATTTCAACTTCCTTCAATTCCCCTGTTCTGCAACTTGCTGCAAGTTATCCTCTCCTTGATGCCATGTGCTTGTTTCTTCATAGGGGTTAATCCACAAAACATATGCACGCAAATAACCTTCATAATTAAACCATAGAATCTCATCTAGATTGCATATATACTCATGTTCAAATCATTCAATTGATAAATATCATCACTATATTTCATATTAAAAAAATAGGTTCAAGGTTATATAAAAAGATAGTATATCATGTGGTAATGTTTGAAAAGTATTTGGAAGATCATGTGCAAAAGGTCTGAAAGCATACAAAAGAGGCCAATATTTAAACCCATCACGGACTACTGTACCATTCAAAATGGCAGACCTCTTCTAAAGCATGTTGCAACTAAGGGTAGCAATATCTAACGCGGTGGACAAAGAACAACGAAGTGAGAAGAACAACAAAACAAATGATGATGACGTCATAGTAGAACCGCCACCACAAGGTGAACAAGTCATCAATCTGATGTTGTCCACCGGTATGGGGAAGCAACCGGCAGTCATCCATATGGAGATCCTTGGAAACACTTTGACAAATACAATTGTGGATGGAGGCTCTGGGGTAAACGTACTCCCAGAGGCTACTTGGAGGAGTCTTGGGAAACCCACCTTGTGGCCACAAAACTTCCAATTAGTGGGAGCCGATTAGCATGGAATCAAATCACTGGGAGTGCTAATGGCTCAAAAAGTAAAGATCGGTACTCAATAATTTTTATTGAATTTTGTAGTCACTGTAGCACACAATGCAATGTATGATGCATTACTTGGCCAAGGGTGGCTAATAGCCACCAAGACCGACCACAACTGGAAGAAAAACACATTGTCGATAGAAAACAAAGGTAAAAAATTTGTGATTGATCTGAGAACTCAAACCATCAGCGAAGAAATGGAATCTAATTTTGATTCGGATGGAGGCGAAACATCGGTCGGCAAGGAAAGAGGGCCTATGGAGCCTGATGATGAAGGGGTATTGAAATTACAAGAGTGTTCTAAAGATGAGACAAATTCATTCAATGGACTGTTTCATTGGCAGATGGAAGATTATGAATTTTTTCAACCTGAATGCAATATGATTCAAAAAAGAGAAATTGAGGAGAATCATCCGTCAAGTGAACCACTTGAGAACCCTCAGTCAACGGGGAACCCTCAGAAGAATGAAGCACTCAGGAACCCTCAGTCGACAAGTGAAGCAATTGGAAACCCTCAGTTGATGAGTGAAGCACTCGGGAACTCTCAGCTGACAAGTGAAGCACTCGGGAACTCTTGGCCAACAAGTGAAGCATTGCTGATGAGTAAAACACTTGACGGAGAGAACTCTTGGTCGACTAGTGGAACACTCGACAGAGGGAACTCTCAACTGGCAAGTGGTCAAACACTCGGCAGAAAAAAATTTCAGCCGATAAGTCACACCATTGGGGAAGATAATACTCAACCAAGAACAACTTATACATTCCTATCAACATATGAAGAATACGAAGAAGGGAACACCATAGTAGATGACTCCTTCCCTCCTAACAACTTACTCTGGGAAGACAATTTCAGGCATACTTCCTGGCATACTCTTCCTGATGACACCCTGCGCACCTCTCCTGATGACTTGCAAACATTGGTAGACAACTTCATTTTTTGCCCTCCTGTCGACTTCTTGTTGCCTATCGAGTCATCCTTCCCCATCAAGTTACCTCCTGATGAGTTGTTTTGTCTTGTTGAGTTACCCATTCCTGACAAGTTATTGGTTCCTGTCAAGTCACCCCCTCATGTCAAGTATCTCTCTCCTGACGAGTTCACTTTGCCTGTCAAGTTCACATTGCAAGGTGAGTTCCCCTTGCCAAATGAGTTTGCCTTGTTGTTGCCTGACGACTTGACTACTACTAGCGAGTGGTCTCCCGATGCCTTCGTTCCTGATGACTTGACTACTACTAACGCGTCCTATCTTCCTAACGCCTTGCACACTCCTCCTGATGACCCATTGGCTGACGACTTGCAAATATTAGATGACTTAGCATTACCTATCGACTGGCAATCCCCTATTCATTCGATCGTACGACCTGTTCAAACTGTACGATTTGCAAATTCAAATTTCTGCTTCCAATTGCTTGCAACCATACAATCGTATGACTTGGAGTTTACCAAACCAAAAATAATCGTACGATTTGAAGATTGGTTTGCCCCCATCATACAACTTATTCTTGTTGTACGACTTGCCCCTATCATACGACATGCTCCTGTCTTACAACCTGCATCTCTGTACGGTCACCCAGATTCAATTGCACATTCAGTTGTACAAGTTCAAGGAGTTTTTGGGTGTTTGAAACTTTCTGATTTCTTCCCAACACAACCAAAATTTAGTTACATGAACAGTCTGGAGTTGGAAATATTAAGGCGCCACAACAATAGTCGGGAAGGAGAAGTACACAACAGTAGTCAGGGAGAATTACACAGTAGTCAGGAAGAAGCATACAATGGTAGTCGAGCAACAATATGGTCTTGGAGAGCAAAATTGATGTGCGCCATGAAGGTCTGACCCCCGGACACCGCGAGGGGCATTGCCCCTCGACCCTACTGGGGGCATTTCCCCCAGACCCCCATTAAACCAGACACAAATAGAGAATCATTCTTGTTGGTGAATTAAATGGATATACATTCATGACATATGGGGACACTAAACAATCTTTTCATGATCGAAATGCTTCCAAGCTGCTTACAGTCAATGATCGATTCAAAAAAACATTCTCAGCCTTCAATGTACAATCCGAAGGGGTCCCTTGGTTGGTTGGTCTTCAATATTTTCAGTCATTGGCATATGTTCTAAACATGTTGGTTCTACTTCTACTCTGTGGGTTCTTCCAAGTCTGCATACAGGCTCTTCGTCTACAATGTTGTCACCAGTGTGGAATATCTTACTTGATGTCACTTGATGCTTCATGTTTTTCTGTCGTCTGGAAGATGACTTTTTTCTTTTGGGGGGATGATGTAGTCAGTATATAATGTTGATTCTTATATTTGATAATATGGGTTACCCGACTATGTAACCTGACTACATAATCCGACTATGTAATCCAATTATGTAACCCGACTATGTAATCCGACTATGTAATCCAACTATGTAACCTGACTACGTAATCCGACTATCTAATCTGACTATGTATTAATTGTTTGTTGACTCTCGGGTAGTTGAGAGTTAGTTAGATTCAGTTAATTGACTGTTGTGTTCCTCTCGGCAACCTCAGGTCTTTTAAATAGTCATTATATCATCAAGGAAGGTAGTATGATGTAGTCGACTCAACTCTGATCCTTCGCCGACCATCTCTGGTCTACTTTTGTAATACTCTCATGTGCTAATAAAGATATACTTTTACTCCTCTATCTGGTATGTATTGGTAATTCTGTAAATTATTTCAAGTATTCATTTTATCAGATAGGCGGGTAAACAAAGTACCTAAAAAGGAATCATGCATAGGAGGAGACAATCCTCCAAAGATGGATCTTGACAGTGGAGATTGATAGCTTGAAGGTGCCTAGAAGGCAAAATGAGATTGTCGGAACCCAATGGGATTTGGGTAATTCTAACATTGGGGATTCACTAGTTGAAATGTAAATAGAGTTGTGTAACTATGAGTTTGGTTGGGGGGAATCCCACCAGGTTGGTATGTATTAGCCACATTGTATGATGGAGGAGGAGGGGACATAAATTCCTCGTTAGTCATGTTTTGAGAATAGAATTTCAAGGATGGAGGTGATTGAGAACCCTCCTAGTTTGGATCATTTTGGGTGGTGACAAAGGGTTGGCATGGAATCATCACCTTGGAGATTGTAGTCTTGTGTTTGTTTGCATTAGTTTTTGGAATGGTTGCTTGGAACTCCCAGCCTCAAGAGTCCTAATTTGTTGCACTAGGGTGGAAATAAGAGCCTTTGAGGTTGCCTTTGAGTTTGCCTCTCTTGTTTGATTAGCATTTTGTGCTTTAACCCAACGATGTCAATTTATTGGTGGTGTTGGTGTGCCTCATGTGATGGGAGTTGAGTAGGCCCTATTTTTAATTACCTTAGGTACTCTAGTTGCATGTGTTGTGAGGAGGCTTGGTCATTATATTAATCCACTTCAATGGCCTCTTAGGTCATGTATGCACTTACTAAGTCCTTCTCAAGGTGACTCATTTCATTGTTGATGTGGGTAGTTGTGTCTTTGTAAGCCACAAAGTTGGGGTCCTGTTTGTGACTCTCATACCAAACAAACACATGTTAGGCTCTAGAAGGGTTTAGGTATGTTTGAAGGTCATTCCTCAATATAGCCCCCATGCAGGCTTGTTAGAGGTAGTGTAGTCTTAATTATGTTTCATGTTTGGTTTTGGCTCTTGATGAGAACCCATAGAATCAATATCTTCATAATTATACTTGTTTGTTATAGTAACCATGGGGTCTAGAGGGATGTAATAGTCAAAGGTAGGGGTAATTCACTCAATAGAAGGGACTTTCCCTTTGGTTTTCATTCATCCTAGAATATTTGTGAGTATTGTGGGTAACACAGAATAAATAGAAAAAGATGGGAAAATATAGAGGAGATGAGATGAAATGGAGAGAAAGGTGAGAGAATCCATCCCAAACTGATTTGTTTTTCACATCAAGTTCACAAAAATATGTGTTATCCAAATATGACTCACCACTAATGTGTGTAAGTTGTCAATGGTATGCACACTCACATTAATTGAATTAAATTGACTACTATTGCTCATGAGGCAACAATAGGTGTAACAATGGGGGATTAGGTGATCTAGCCTCTTCATGAGGAAGGAGTGCTATGTGGAGGAAATGAATATTTGGTCAATGGGAATGTGATGGTAACACATGTAGTTGGGGTTGATTATGGAATAGTGATCTATGTTTGAATGGCAATAAGTTATGGTGAGTGTTTTGAAAGAAAATATTGAGATAGAGAGCCTCTATCTTGAATATCACTTCTAAGTGTGTTAACTCGATGGCTAGTTGCCAATTATTTTATTGTTGAACATGTTGTAAGGCTTAGGCTTGTTGTTCCTCAATGAGTTTAAGTGGAGGTGAGTTTTTCCTTAACTCTTCTAGAGTGGTTTCAACCAAATTTTCTTTTATTCCTAGACACACAAGAGTAATATGCTAAATGGGATGGATAAAAAACACTTTTGGGATTGTTATTTGAATGCCTTGTTGATTTTGACTTATGAGTGGATGTTGAATTGCTTGTAATTGTTTTGGTCATTCAATTGTTGTTTTGTTGGATGCTTGTTTGCTTGTTGAATGTGTAGTTCTTGAGACTAATTTTTGGAGCACACTCAGCTCAAATAGAAAAGTCCTAAGCAATTTTGTTAGTCATTTTGTGTTTTTAGATGAATCAATTGTTTGTGAAATAAAGATTATGAATTAAACTAAATTTTGAAATAAACAATGGTAAATGAACTAAATTGAGATTAACCTATTTTTTTACATTTTTCCAATATGCCAATAATTAACAATCTATCTAACAATGAAAATTGAGATGTATATGAGTGCAACTATTGTTTTTGTTCCTTTTCACATTTTTAAATGTTTGCATGCAACCAAAGCAATGTAACTAAACAAAGAAATCAACAACTATTATTCTATTTTTCCTTTGTTTAAAGAACAAATTGACCAATGGTTTTAAAATAATAAATTAATAATGACTTAACTAAGATGTTTTCATCAATTTCCTTTTATCAAATATTTGTTTCTTCTTGTTTTGTGGTTCTTGATCAATTTGGTAGTTGTTTGATTGACAATAAATGGTTGATTGTTGTTGGTTTGTGCTTGATTTTGTTGGTTCTCATAGAAAATGTACTATTGTTGTAAAACAAAGATTTGGAAAATAAACTAACTATTTCTTAACATCTAAGGAATTATAATAGAGTGTTGTAGACTTGGAGAAAGGTGTGAAACTAATTAAATCTAATTTTAATTATTCACTCTAAAACCAACAAACTATTTTAATTGAAACAACTGAAATAAAGGAATCCTCACACCTAAGAATTGTTAATCTAAGATGTTGGAGATTGATGGTGTTGTGGCAATAGTGTCCTTAGGGACCCAAATTTGGCTTCTTTTTTCCTTCTCTACTAGGAGTCTTCCTTTGATGGTAGGGAGAAAACAAAACAAAATTAATGTGAAGAGTACCAAGGATAAAGATATATTTTTGCAGGATGAGATTTGAAGTTGTTGATTGTTGTTTTCCTGACTGCACAAAGAGCTTAGAGGCTATATGGTGATGGGAAATTGCAATGATACTATCATAGGAGTTGTGAAAAACTCAAAAAGGATGGTACTTATCTACTTGAACAATGACCAAACATAAAAGAAATTGTTGTTAGTGTTAAAAATTGAGGCCTGTGCTAAAGTAACTCTAAAATTACCAGGAGAGAAGACCCTTAAAATTGCAAAAACCATTATATTAAAGCTCTGGAACCCAAAATTGATGGAGGGTGAGGTTTGGACATATTGGGTGCATTCAAGGACCAAGCAACTGAGAGTTTTCAAGATAAAAATAGTGCCAAAATGGTCGCATGCAAAAATTCATGCTCATAAATTTAAATTGTAGAATCACCAGTTTTTGCTAGGAAAGGTGTCTCAACCTTGTATCTTAATGTTGAGAATACAAAAATGTAATTTATGGGCTATAGATGTCATTTTTGGCCACAAAGGTTACTGAAATAAACTTTAACTAGCTAAAGTGAGTTATGGTGATGCGGAGCTCTCTGAGATTTACAATTTTTTTAGAAAGTGCTCAATTAGCTTACTAGATTAAAAGTCATGGGCTCTAGAACTTAGGACCCCCACATCAAAAATGTAAGAGCATCTATGATGCATAAGGGAGTTGTAAGAGGGAGTTACATGTGTTGACCAAGAACACATACCAACCTATGACATGTCAGTATGACTGTCATAAAACATCTTTAGAAGGTTTAGACAAGACAAATTGAAACACATGAGTTGAGACAATAACCATGCCATCTTATGACACTACAACAAATCCCTATGATTAGCTCCCTTTTTTGCTCCGTTTTTTGCTTCCACCCACTGTTTTAATGTATTTTTCTCCTTTTTTTGAAAAAGTCGGTGCTATTTATTGGGATGGCACTGTTATTAGCATTTTTTGCACCGACCAGAACAAGTTGACGCTAAATTAGGCGCTAATTAGCGCCTAATTCAGCACCTAACTTAGCATCTATTTTAGCACCTACTTTAGCTCCTAATGTAGCGCCTAATTTAGTGCCACATGTGACGCCTGATTTAATGCCTGATTTAGCGCCTAGTTTAGCAACCATGTTAACGCCTTATGTAGCGCCTAATGTAACACTTGCTTTAGTGCCTAATTGAGCACCTAATTTATGGTTACTTGGGTTTAGGAGTATTATTTAGGGTTTAGGGTTTATGGTTTTGGGATTAGGGGTTAAGGTTTAGAGGTTTAGGGTTTAGGGTTTAGAGAGAGATAGAGGACCAATAGGGAGATATAGAGGAGACCGAGGGGAGAGATAGGGAGTGAGGGACATGGCTAGAGACATAGGGAGAGAGATTGAGAGGTAGAGGGACAAAGCTGATAGGGAGAGAGGGGAGAGATAGGGAGATAGATGTTTAGGGTTTAGGGGTTAGGATTTAGGGGCATTATTTAGGTTTGGGGTTTATTGTTTAGGGGTTAGGGGTTCAGGTACTTAGAGGTTTAGGGTTTAGGGTTTATAGAGAGGAATGATAGGGAGATATAGAGGAGACTGTGAAGAGAGATAGGGAGATAGAGAGTGAGGCACATGCACATGGCCAAGGACATAGGGAGAGAGATTGAGAGGTAGATGTTAGACTTAGGGCACACAACTGAGAGGGGGGGTGAATCAGTTGTGCCAAATCTTTCTCAAATTTACACACTTAAAACTTCTTGGTGATTAGCAGTATATTAAACATGAAACTTAATGTATTCAAATCAAAAGCAGAAACTCAACAACACATAAGACACCAATATTTTGACGTGGAAAACCCGGTTAAGGAAAAAACCACGGGGTGATTAACCCAAGAATGTATTCTCTGTTAGAAGAATAGAAAGAACAAATGGCACATGCCAATTAGGGCTCACTGCCCGAGCACACTGCTCACAAGAGGCTCACTACCTACAAGAGACACACTATCTACAAAGAAATAAGTATCACATACATGAACTGGAGAATAGCATCTTCACCATGCTTGAATCAGTTCCATTAAAGCCCAAAAACTTCTGCTCTGCCTTTCGCTCTCTTCTTCGCTACCACACTCTCATCTCCACAAGACACGCTTTGGAATGACTTCACAATCCCTTATTTATACAAGGCATTGACTTAGGAACAATCATCTAAGTTGGCAAACACTTATAGATCATCCGGAAGACGTGTAATACATCCGGTCAGCCTGTCTCAGGAAGAACACCAACATCCGGTGGTTATTCATCAAATCCAAACTCTAACTTCAATGCAGACCGCCAACATGAACTAGACATGATCCAAAGATCACCACAACCTTTCCTGAGTCATCAAGAACATCCACACTTTATCAGCTTACTGGAATTCTTCTCTCCTTCATCTGGAGCATCAAGAACACAGTCTGTCATCACTGTCACAAAGTAGTAGGAGCTTCCGGACCTTCAAACCATGAACCAATCTAGTTGACACTTCTCAAGAACTTCCTCAACACTCCCTCCAATCCGCAAAATGGGATGATGCACTTCCGGAGCTCACCGGACCTATCTGTGACACTCTGTCACCTCTGAACACCTGCCAAAACTAGTTCTACTTAAGCAGCCATAACTTCTTCAGATCTTCATGCGGACCTCTAAAAACTTGACTAGATCATCTCAAGACTCATAGCTACAAACCCTTTAAACCGCATCATCTGATCCTCAACCTATTATAGACTTTTACCTTCTTGTAATCACTGTTCTTCACTGTTCCTGATTAAGACTAATTTTCTCAATATCCTCAGCACATAGCTCATCCAAACCTTCTTATTAATGCAACATGAGTATGTTGACATTAATGACAACACCAGTTAGGCCCATACTTGCAACAGTAGAGGGATGATAGAGATAGGGAGATAGGGGATAGATAGGGAGATTGAGGTTTAGAGTTGCTTGGATTTAGGGTTTAGGGTTGCTCAGGTTTGGAGATAGCGAGAGAGAGAGAGAGAGAGGCTACTAGAGTGAGCGAGATATATATCTTGCAGAGAGATAGGGAGAAGGATTGAGAGCTAGTAGAGGGACAATATTAGAGATAGGGAGATATAGGGGTTTAGGGTTTCTCAGGTTTAGGGTTTAGGGGTTAAGGTTTAGGAGCATTATTTAGGGTTTACAGTTTAGGGTTTAGAGGTTTAGGGTTTAGTGTTTAGAGAGAGGACCAATAGCTGGGAGATATAGAGAGTGAGGTAAATAGCCATAGACATAGCTAGAAGTGATTATAGGGATATATATGGAGAGTGAGGGACATGACTAGAGACATAAGGAGAGAGATTGAGAGGTAGAGGAATGATAGAGATAGAGAGATAGGGAGATAGAGGTTTAGGGTTGCTTGGGTTTAGTGTTTAGGGTTTAGGGGTTTGGGCTTTGGGGTTTAGGGTTTAGGATTTAGGGGTTAATTAGGGTTTCTCAGGTTTAGGGTTTATGGGTTAGGGGTTAGGGGTTAGGGGCATTATTTAGGGTTTATATATGTTTTAGGGGTTAGGGTTTAGGGGCATTAATTAGTTAAGGTTTAGAGGTTTAGGGTTGCTTGGGTTTAGGGTTTAGGGGCATTATTCAGGGTTTACAGTTGCATGTCAAAAGAAGTCTCTCTCTCTCTCTCTAAATCCCTCAACCCTAAATAATGCCCGTAATCCCTAACCCCTAAACCTGAGCAACCCTAAACCTCTATCTCCCTATCTCTCCCTTATCTCCCTCCCTCTATCTATCATCCCTCTACTTCTCAATCTCTCTCCCTATCTCTCTAGATTGACATCTCACTCGCTCTCTATCTCCCTATCTCTCGCTCGACTGTCTCCTCTAATCTCTCCTAATCTATCTCATCTCTCTCTCTCTACGTACCTATCTATCTCTCCCTATCTCTTGCCTGTATCTCTATCTCCCTATCTCTCTAGACATCTCTCTAGTGATCACTCTCTATCTCCCTATCTCTCCCCTCTGTCTCCTCTATCTCTCTCTATGATATGTGTCCTCTCTATCTCTCTCTACCTAGCTATCTCTCCCTATCTCTCTATGATCTCTTACCTCTCTCCCATATCATTCCTATATCTTCCTCTCTCTCCCTTTTATTAATTCTCCCTCTCCCTTATCAATGAAGGAATTAATGAATAAGAAAACTTATAGGACTCTCTCTCTCTCTCATGAACAAAGCAAATGGAAACAAGAAAACTAGGACATGATTAAAAGAGGGATGAGGATATAAATTGGCAGCCGGATGAAATGGAAACAAGCTGATAAAACTAAAGTTCATTGGATGGGAAGAATGATGAGAGGAGAGGTGGAAAATAGTAAAATAGGGAAAAATTGGTGGAATCTAAAGGGAAATTGGAAAGGAAAAGGAAAACTAGGAAAGCTAGGAAAAGGATTTAACTAGCTAGGAGCTGGTAGATAATATATAGGTTAGAGAGAGACAGAGACAGAGTTGGGGTTTGCGGTCAGGGTTTAGGGGCATTATTTAGCATTTATGAGTTTAGCATTGCTCAAGTTTAGGGTTTAGAGTTTACTAGGGTTTAGGGTTTATGGTTTAGGGGCATTATTTATGGTTTATGGTTTAGGGGTTAAGGTTTAGAGGTTTAGGGTTTAGTGTTTAGAGAGAAAGGACCAATAGGGAGATATAGAGAGTGAGGGACATGGCCAGAGACATAGGGAGAGCTATTTAGAGGTAGAGGAATGATAGAGATAGGGCTAGATAGGGAGATAGGGAGATAGAGGTTTAGGGTTGCTTGGGTTTAGTGTTTAGGGTTTAGGGGTTTATGGTTTAGGATTTAGGGGTTTAGGGTTTATGGCGGGTCACAGTCGGATTAGGGCTTAGGGGCATTATTTATGGTTTATGGTTTAGGGGTTAGGGGTTGTAAGGAAATGAGTGCAACTTAGAATGAACATCTAAGAATAGTGGTATCTTTGGTAACTTTAAATTTCATTAAATTGCCTCAAAAACACTCACAACTATGCCACAAAGTGGAATCATACATAGTTCATTTCCAACATTAACCCTTAGAGGAAAGTACAAGCAACATTAACGAGTTTCAACAACAAGCATTATACATTTCAATAACAAAACCATTAAACATGAAAGATGGAACATAAGAGATGAACACAAATTTATGTGGGGAAAACCCTTTCGGCTAAAAAACCCCACACTCCAAAAGCCCAGATCGCCATTGTATTATTCAACAATAGAAAATATAGTTACAATACAATTCAGGCACTAAGCCCTTTCATGGAGATTAACATCTTGTTCCATCTGGAGATTATTCAATAGTCACTCCTCTTCTCTCTATCTGTCTCTCATCACACTATCCTCTGTTACCATGCGTTAATATATCACATTACAGGAGAGAACATTCGGTTTGATTACCATAACGGACCAGACAATTACAAAAGGCAACCATTCAATTGACAATATTTGTGATATGCATTGCCAATACAACGTTGGCTTTTCTATCCTTATGCCATGTCAAGGAGGCCACGTCATCACTGTCAAACCATTCCCAACACCCCATCTCATAATTGTTTCCATGACTATTGAGATTTGTGAGACCTCAATAGTCCCACATGCATCAGTCGACGGCCACTTTTGCAGTTTATGTACAAGACCACGAGATAGTTAACCGTCGGCACTTTTGTTGCTGACGAGACCAATAGTCTACAGCTAACAACCATCGGGAAGACCCTAGCCGATGTCGCATCGGAGTGACCACAACCAGCGGAGTGACTTTTCCAAATAGTGTCGATCCATAACCTCCATAGGAAAGACACAAACCATCGGAATGACCTTTCAAAGCCAAACTGACAACTATTGTTACGCTGATACAGAGCCTTCATCAGAGTGACCCAGAGTGCCGGAGAGAGTCATAGCGACATGTCAGGTCTCGCCGATGTCAACCTTCATCAGAGTAACATGAAGACCCTATGAGACTCTTACCGAAGTGTCATGTCCCACCGATGCCAAGCCCTTGTCTGAGAGACACAAAGCACTGGAGAGACAACTTCCAATCACGCCGATCTCACAAGTCACGCTGATACACTGCACCAAGCCTGTCGATCCATCGTTAGGACAAGCACCTTAGTCCCACCGAAATGATCAACACTCACCGATGCCTGTAAATTTCAGACACATGTACTCAACAGGGGTTAGGGTTTAGAATGTAATGGGTTTTTGCCCCGTCATCTCGTGATGGTCATTCATAACATTTGTGGTTGGGCGGTAAATAGAAGGACATTAGGTAATAACTTCTCGTGGTCTAGCAAGGGTCAATCTAAGCATTTGTGGTCTGGTGGTAAAGGATGAAATAGAAGTGTAGTGGTTGTAAGCCACCACTATCCCGCAATGGTCATTCATAACATTTGCGAGTGGGCAGTAAACAGATGGACATTAGGTAATAATCTCCCACGATCCCGCGGGGGTCAATCTAAGCATTTGTGGTCTAGCAGTAAGCCCCCGCTATCCCACAGATAGTCTGGTCGAACCTTATGGCGATGCGGTAAAAGAAATAAATAGCAAGCACATTCAATGCAGGGTCACAGTTCTCGAGAATTACTGTCAAATCTTGAGAAAGGAATTGAATGCTGAGATTTCATGATCTCGTGGCACGAACCAGAGTAATGGCAATATGATGAACTCCTTGGCCGAATAAGATTCAAAGATTTCTTGGCATTTGCTCATTTCAGAGAATTCACAAGTTGGAGAAGGTGCAACTCATCTTAGTGTGTTTTTTTTGCAAACTGCAATTGACCGGGTAAGTTCATTCCTTCACTCTCTGATTAGAAGTTGGCGTATATTTCACTTTGTTTTTTAGTTGTTGGTACTGGGGGTTCTTGTAATTACATCTTTGGTTAATATAAAATTTCTCTTTTAAAAAAAGGCTAGGGCTAAGCTTTTGTGTTATACAGTAGGGGGCTATAGTCTGTTCTATCTTTGCTACTTGCAAAGTTCCCCAATTTGACTGTGATGCTGACCGAAGATACAAATCCTGTTCTTATCCATTCTTGAATGGGTTTATTTTTAATTTTAAATACTGTTCTTTTATTCCTATGTCTACCTACATTAATTGGCCATGTCAAGTTCATTTGCTCTTTCACTCTATTTTTCAGTTGCTGGTACAGTAAGTTGAATTTTGAAAAACCCTAGCCTGTTCAATTCATTAAACATGGAACCCAAGAGGTTTGAGTCTGCCAGTAAAGGTGATGAGCCTATAGTTCCCAAGAAAAGACCACTTCAACAATCTCTGCTAGAAGTATTGCCTTGGTCCATAGACAAGGGTCCAAAGAAGATGTTCATAGATGCAGCAGAAGCGTGTCGAGATGCTACAATCCCTATCTCCGGGTGGGATTTGTTTTGGTATTTTTATGCAAAAAGGGATGGCGAGCGACCAGTGGGAAATCCATGGAAATTGGATTTGGCAAAGTTGGTGGTGCCTGCTGTATTTGTGGATGTGGAATTGATTAGGGCACTAGGACAATTTTACCATCCTACCACTAAAACAGTCAGAATACCAAATGGATTGCCATTGGTGACAGTAAACAGGAATGCCATTGTTGATTGTTTTATGTTGAACAAGAAAGCTCTCACTCAAGTGGATTTGTAGAGATTTGAACGAGATTACACAATCCTAAGGAAAACACTTAGGAGAGATGAATTGCCAATATATATGAGAAGGAGGGCCAACAACAGAAAAATTGAGATTCCATCAAATGCTATTGAGCCTTTCCCTGTGGAAGAATTTGTTGTATATTTCAAGAGAACCTATTTTGCACTGTGCCAGGTCTTGGGAATTGATGCATAAGGAAGAATGCCAACTAGCCTAATGATGATGGCTATGAAAATACAACATCCAGAGGTGAACGCTGAATACGACTTTGCATCTCATATTGAGAAAAAATTGCAAGAAGGATTCTTCTGTGTGAAGGAGAACAAGCAACCCTTAGATGTCAAATTCTATTCTTTATTGTGTCACTTGATTCTATATCAGAACAGAGGGAAATGGTCAAGCAAAATGGATCTAAGCATGGTTGATGAGAAAGGACAAAGATTGTCGACTCAGTTTTGGTGTTATAAGTGGGATTCCTGTTGCCAGAATAGTGACTACATTGTATTTCATGATTTGTTTGTTGTCAAGATATTGAATTCTCTTGGTATCTGGTTTCCTAGGTTGACTAAGGAAGTAAGGGTAATGTTGAGGATGCTTGCACACAAACCAGAGCAGGGCCACAACCGTAATTTTGCTGATTCATTTTTTATGTCAGATCATACTATAATTAGAGTGTATGGTTGCCCCCATCCACCTCACGTATTGCCAAAATTTGTATCAGACATAATTGTATTCATGGAGTTTATGTAGCAAATGATGTGGATGGAAAAGGAGGTAATGAAAAGACAAAATCTTGAAAGGTACATTTCTGTCTGATGCTACAATTTTTGGTGATTGGTCTATTGGCTCTGACACTCTTGAAAATTTGCCAGCTTTTTTAAAGGCAAAATATTCTTTGAAATTGGGTATTGAGAGGAATTGTGACCCTGAGGGTCATATAAATCTTGTGAGACAATCAATTCTGACTAAAATGGTCGTATCCCATCAGGTCCTGTTTGATGAGGATGTGATAAGAAATCTTGTCACTTTTGATGAGGTATACATTAGGAAGAGAAAATGGGATATCTTGAAAAATATTGAAGATGAAAAGAAAAAGTAGAATCCCCTATTTCTTGGATTCTTTGTTGAAGAAAAAGACCCTCTGAAGAGAATTGATGCAATCATTGATAATTTTGAAGTATTTATGGTAAATCTGAGAAGTCGCCTCCTAAGGCTACTAAACTTTCAGTGAAAAGGTCTGCAGGGATTGAGATTCATGAGTCTGCTCCTAATGTTATGTCAGTGTAAGATCCACAGGTCCCAGAATCACCACCAGCAAAGAAGCAAAGAACAGAAGAGGTATCTCCACTTGTCTCCTATGAAATGACTGAAGAGGTGGGGGATATTGATGAGGTGGCTATCTTGAGGCACATGGGAGATGAGCAAGAGGTTGATCAGCCATTGGTTGGTCAACCCACTGATGCACATAAGCCTGAGGCTAGGAAGGGTGAGAAAACCCAAGCTGAACCAGAGTTGGAGGAGGATGAAAGGATTATAGCATCCATGAGGTTCATAGAAGATGACGACTTCATCAAAACTCCAAAGTTCAAGGATTTTTGGCTGAAAATGAAAATGAAAGAATATAATGAAAAAGTTGCAATAAATAAAATGGGTGCTGATGAAACACAAGATGATCAAATCATTACACAAACTTTTAAAGAATTGAAACTAGATGAAATTGATGTGAGTCCAGAGGAGGCAAGACAAATGGTGTTGAAAAGTAATATGCTCATCATCCCTGGCCTTGAATTGAAAAAGGTATTTTTGCTTGACCAAGTTAGAAGTCAGGATGATCCACAACTTGTTTCAAAATTTGATTATGAAGATGGCATAAGTGGATGTGGTTTTAATCCAAAGACAGAGACCCTTGCAATCTAGACTATTCAGAAGAATACAAGCAAACCAAGATTACTTGATATTGTTCAAGAAATGAGGGGTACAGCTGTGGTAAAGACTTTACAAGATACATTAGCAACAAAAGCAACTGCTCTCAATGTTCATACTGCTATGTTTACTCATGTTGTTGTGAAGAGGTTAGAACAAAGGCTAACAGATTATGAGCAAACTCAGAAAGTAATGAATGATGAAGTAAACAAATTGTATTTTGAAAATGTGAAATTAAAGAAACAATTGCAAGCTGTGAATTCTTCTCAAGGTCAAGCCATTATACCCTATCAACCTCCTGTGCCACAAACATCCAGTGATGTCACAATGTCTACTGAAAAATTTAATGCAACAAGATTGAAATTTGAAAAGGAAATTGAAAGTTTGAATAAACAAAATGAAATGACAAAGAATGAGGCAAAGATGAAAGTTTTTGAAATTTTTGAGAAAATTTTGGAGCATAGAGTAAAATTGGTAGTGGATAAGCTTGGGAGTGTGCATGATTGCTACTCTTTTTTATCTCAGGCCATTGAGCAATTGAAGATAAACTTTTCTATTTTGGATTTGTTGTTTAAAAAATGGCAACCCTATCGTCACAATTTGGTTACGATGTGCTTAGTAGTGCAAAGGAATCTTGATGCCCCTATAGCTTTGAAGCCCACTGAGAAAATAGTCAAAATGACCATTGATGAATACCAATATGTGAATGGGGAAAGCCAGAAGATGCAAGCAAAGGTTGAATCTTTTACTACGTTCAAGCATTAATTTATTCCTTTCATACTGACAGAAGAAGAGAATCAAAATTCTTGACACATGGAAGATGGAATTCGGCCAAACAGTATTCCAAGTTATGGATTTTTTGAAAAAGCATGGAGATGTCATCATTCTCAGTTTCAACATGATATTGGACCAAGTAATTGCGTTGGATGCTAGGTATGAAAAATTTGTGATGGATGTCAAAGCCTTGCTTGATAAAAGATGGAAAGATCACCAGGAGAACTTGCTTCAGATTTAGGCTTACCAATGGCCTGGTGATTTTACAATATATATATATGGGAAGAGAAATATCTTAGAGATGACTCATCAGTAGCACAGGTTGAGGTGCAGAAGAGCAATGAGCCATATGATGGCGTTAAATAGCACCACCACATCTTGAACACTCTCTTTTTGTCTCTTTATGTTTTCTTCATGTTTTCAAAATGTATTCAAATATATTTGAAAATCTAAATTAGACTTATAAAAGACAAATATTGTAATATCAAGGGTTAGGAATACAAGGAGCCATTTTGAATGTGAAAGGTCTAAAGCTTGTTGCTTCCTTTATAAAAGGAAACCAAGACCTTATGGCTCGGAATCTATCTGGGATTTTGATTTTTTGAAAGAGGCATTGCACTGCCTGTACTTTGAAGCAAATCAATATAAAAGCTACTATTCTCTGGTGGTCAACTTTTAGTTATCATTTGTTTGTTGAATTAGATTGCTAATAATTTATCTGGTTGTCTCCAATTTACTTGTTCTTTGTTATTCAAATCAAAAGAGACCCATGCATTCACATTACAAAAGAGGATAGGTGATATTTATCAAACTAAAATTATAAAGTAATAAGTTATATCTCAAAAGATGTTTATATTATTTAAAAATGAAGGAAGGATATTCTACTGTAGAACATTTTGACACCTTTAATATGATTTTGATTCAAATAGGTTCAATAAATGTTAAACTTGATGAGGAAGACAAATGTATCTTCTCACTTTTTTCTTTACGCAAAAATTAGGAGAACATAATGCTTGTTATATATGGTAGTGTAGGTGACTATGGAATCCTTTATTGTTACAATGCTCAATGGAGATATGAGGAGAAAGTTCAATGATGAAGGTTCTAAGGATGCCTTGCATATTCCACAAAGGCCCAAGGACAAAAGTGGATCTAAAGGGGAATGGTATAAATATCAATCCAAGTCAAGAGGAAAATCTAGAATCCCTAGGAAGATAAGAGTAAAGTTTTGGAAATATGGAAAAAGAGGACAACTGAAGAAAGAATGCAAAAAATCAGTTAATCACTGCCACAATCTCATGATCATTATTCTAGTAGAAAATCCTAGTTTTCATTCTTTTTCATAATGCATTAGTTAATCACACACTTCACATTTGACATCATGCTAAAAAGATTAAATAAGTTTTGTATTTCTTCTCAACTATTTCATTTCTCTATCTTAATTACTTAATATCTCAATATTTTATTCTACTCTCAACTCCTTGTACTTTAAAGTTTAATTAAATCTAGGATTGGACTTAAATCTTCTATTATAGGGTATGATTTATTTCCTTACATTTTTTTGAACTCGCAATTTCCATGCCTATGTTTAGGATAAAAAAAGATTGATTTTTTATTTTGAGATTTTTGTGGTTTGCATTTGTTGGAAACAACCCAATGCCTTTAATTTTGCATTCCTAAGAAACATCTAGGATTCTTATGTCCCCTTCAACAAAGTACTAGGTCAAACCCTCACCTTGCAAACATGACTACCTCTTTCTCCTACTTCCTATGACAATCACATGTTGCATTCTAATGATGAAGAAGAATATTATGATCATGATGTCTTTATTAAAAGTGTTGAAAATGAATAGAAACATGAGATCGTTGATAAATTGAAATATTTGTGCAATCAATTAGCTAATATAGATGATAATATGTCCACTTCATATTTCATTGATGGTCTTACTCAAGTACTTATCACAAGATAACATGGCATAGATACAATTAAGGATATATATGAAAATTAATTAAAGATAAACAAATTTAATTAACATTATTGCCAACAATTCATACCAAAGATTGAACAATTTAAGGATATTGCAATAGGTAATCTGTCAACAATTGAACAATCCATTTAATTAACATTATTGCCAACAATTTAATCATCCTTTTTCAAACATGGATTACAAATAATTCTGAAAATTTAGAAGTCTTGGTCATTAACTTTACTATCTGCTACAATGTCATCCAGTGTATCATTGTCAATGTTCATATGTTCTTTCAAGTATTTAATATTATCATCATCCTCATCTTGACCTCCATCATCTTCATCATCATTGAAATCTGACCGTAGACCATCTATATTGTTACCAGATGTATTTGGATCATCATTTTGTATACCATCCATATTGTTGTCTTCCATAACATCATCCAACTCTGGATTGTTGTCTTCTTGTTCTTGAAGATAACCATCTTCAACATCATCATGGATGTTAATTTCTTTGATGTTCTCTAATCCCTCTCTCTCATTTTGTTGGCCATCATTGTTTTGCTCAGTATCCACTAATGCATCGTCAAATACATGCCTTAATCTTGGATCATAATGTATGACAAATATCCATTTCGGGTCTAAAATATCTTCATAGAAAAATACCTATGTGTGAATGACATACATATATTAGACGTATGGTATAACAATTTTATTGATTAATAAACACATGTATATATTCGTAATAAACTATGAATTAATAGATTAATGATCACTACCGCTTCTTGTTTGAGTTAAAGAACTACCTGCTCACAATGAATTGGTAGAACATAAGGCTCCTTATCCTCTGGTAGGAAACATGAGGAATCTATAGAAAACAATCCACTATGGGTATCATGTCTTCGTGTCCTCTCAAATGCTTCATACCATCTACACTTAAAAAAACAACATTTAAAAGAGCGGTAATCCAACTCAATAATTTCTTGTATTTTCCCAACATATTGTAGATTCCCTTCAATTATATTCTTATCTTTTGAGCTTGATCGACTAGATTGCTTGAAGTCAACCATGATGCCACAATTGAAGGATCGTCTCTTTACATCTACACTTTCTACACGATAATGTCGACCATATGCCCACATTGCTGGATATTTCCTCACCTGTGAAAGACCATTTATTTAAGTGAAAACAAATATAATGATGAATATTAAAATAGTTAATAGTGTCAAAGCTGTAAGGAAACAACATTTTGTAAAATTCCAATTATACCTTTCTTTCACATTGTCTAGACATGTTGATTTCATCTTCTGTTATGTTTGAATCTATACCTGCATCTTCTATTTGATTTTGAATTTGTTCAGTAACCCATTCTAGTGTGCAATCTTTGCCTCATTCCCCAAGTAGATCAGTGGGAAGTGGAGTATTCCTTAGGTTTGATCTCTTAAATTGTCTCCTTGCTTCTAACACTTCTCTCTTTTTATCATACAGATCAATCCATTTGTTCATAAAGTCCATGTGGTACAGAATGAACTTGTCGAGTATAGCACTTTCGTCTACACCTATTACATGTCAATATGTTTATTTCAAACTCCAAATGTCATGCTGTTAATTTAAAAAATAAATTACAGAGTAAATTAATGATTGCAAGAAAAAAAACCACATTGATCATGAATTTACTTACTAATTTCTACTTGAACACCATTAGATTGTGGTTTTTCTCCATCAATAATATCTGATGCTCATTCTTCATCCCAGAAGCGTGGCCCATCTTCAAAATCTTTACCAAGGAATTCACACAGGAAGAAAAATGCTTCATTCAATACATACCCTTCAACCATGCAACCCTCTGGATGTGTCTTTTGTCGGACATATCTTTTTAGAGTTTTCATATACCTCTCAAAGAAAAACATCCACCTCATTGATACGACACCCGCCAATTCAATGTCATCGACTAGGTGTATAAGTAAATGGACTTGTAGGTCCATGAAACTTATAGGGAGCTCCTTCTCAAATACACATACAATTTCTACAATTTCCTTCTTCCATTTTGGCACTTCACATTCGTGGATCTCCTTCGAAGTCACCCACCTAATATAAGAATAGTAAATTAGTATGAACCTTTAGTCAAAAATTAATATGCAATATAATATATCTATGTCTCTCACACATTAACCACATACCTTGTAAATGCTGACAATTGACTTATGGCATTCCTTAAGTCAACTGTAAGACATGAATCCCCCCTAATTGCCAATGGCATGATATGCTATGAAACACATTTATGAAAAGGTCATTAGTATTTTTTCTCACACAACATAATGATATCAAAATATATTTAGTACTTAATCAATGTTACCAGTAAATGTTAAATGATGATATATAATACCTTTATAAAATTAGGAAAATCATGTGTTTTAAATCATGTGATATGTCCATCAACTATAAAAGCTTTAGCCAATGATGACCCATAGCCAGTAGGTGTCCTTGTTGAACGGATGACATTTTTTAGTTGGTCTAGCTCTTTTTTTTTCAAAATCCATGGAGCTTCTGCATATGTTTCATTTTCTCTGTTTGACCACAAATGTTTTCTATCAATTTTGGTACGCGAAAGAGCAATATCTCTCCTCAAAGACAAGGTGTCCTTCTCTTTGCCTGATATATGTCGAAATATAGAATCTGGGACATTTTTGAAGACATGCATAGGATCTAATAGGTGAGATATTAATAGATCCTTCCAGTAAGGGAGCTCATAAAATATAGATTTCCTTTTCATTCCTTTTGGCATATTAACTACAACTTGTTCTGATTCTTCAATTGAATCACCCTAATCAAAAAATCCTCCCAACCTTTCAATTCAGCATCTTCATACTTCTTAAGCCAATCACCTGGACCCATAATCATGGGAGGACCTCTATTTTCAACTTTTCCATGAAATTGATTCTTCAGGCGATTTCTAAACTTATGATCTAGTGGTAGAAAAACTCTGTTGTTTGCGTAAATAAATTTATGTAGATCTTTAGAATACCACCCTTGAAATTGTTCTACACATCTTGGAAATACAAATATCCCCTTTGTTTGAAGCCCTGCAATTCAATAAGTAATGTTAATAACATCAAAAAAATAGTATAAAACTAAGTATGAAAGTTGGGATGAAAATAAATTATGAGTGTAAATACGTAAATATTTTATCTTACCAGAACAAACCCCAAGTCCTGGGAAATCATGAATAGTCCAACATAGCACACCGTACAACATGAAGGACCTATTTGATGGGGGACGTGATATGTCATACATTCTTATGCCTTTCCATAGCAGTTACATCTCATCAATAAAAGGCGCAAGATAAACATCCATGTTTTTAACTTGATGTTTTCTTGGAACAATGAGAGTCAGCATAAGGTGCTCCTTTCTAACACTCATCCATGGGGGAATATTGTATACTATCAATCCGACTAGCCAAACACTATAATTTGAGCTCAGGAAAGAGACTGAGCACACTCCATCAATTGCAAGACCAAACCTGATACTACGAGGTTCATCTTTGAATTTTCTTGGCCATTTTTCCTCTATGTGTTTCATTGCTTTAGAGTCAGCCAGAATTCGCATGAATCCATTTTTATTCATGTTCTTTGCATGACAGTCCATCAATTGTGCAAGTGACTTGCAACGAAACATTTGTTGAAGTCTAGGTATAATTGGCATGTGACATAAAACCTTCTTTGGAATTGTAGGACCTTGTACATCTGTATGATATCTCTTCTCTTTGCATACAAGGCATTCTACCTTGTTTTGATATTCATCTTTGTATAAAATGCAATCATTTTTACATGAATGAACTTGCTTATATTCAATCCCCAACTCAACCAACAACAGACGCACCTCTCTACAAGTTGATGGCAACACATTATCTTCAGGGAATATTTTAGTTTTTAGTGCCCTGTAAGATTGCCAGAGATTAAATCAATTGAATGCTTTGACTTATGATGAACATGTTTGATATGTCAATCTATACTAGGACTATTTAGATACAATATATGGTTTTAAAAACCCCTTAAAGAAATATAAACGAAGTTGACATGAATGTTTACAAATTATGTACACCAATTGACAATTGCAAAGTAAGAAATAGATTTCAACTCACTTCAGTAGGGTAGTGAATCCTTTGTCTGACCAACCAAATAGTGACTTGATTTCTAATAATATTAATGTGCATGCAAGTTTTGAGGTTCTACTTGCACCCGATTTAAACACGGGTGTCTTCACTGCTTGCTTGATGGAGTCTTCCAGGTTGTTATCATCAACATTACGTTGGTGGTAATTACCCCTGCTATCATCGTTACTGTCAACCATATGATCATTATTGTCATCATTGTTTTAATCCCCAAAGAAATCTGTAAGCATTTCATTCGATCCTTCTTCATACACTGCATTTTCACTATCATGATCATCATCATTAAGGCTAGCTGGCATGTCATCAGTGTATGCGGATCTCATCAGCTCTTCAAATTTCTTAGCTGATAGTATTCTCTTCAATAATGCTCTTTTTGCCCTGGTATTGTTTAAAGGATGGTTTGGATCATCCCGTCCAAATCTTAATAACCCAGTTGGATCTTGGGTATTAGTATGTGTTTCATCAACATCTTCTACCTATCAACAAATGCAAGCATTATTTAATGTTTGGCAACAATTGGATAAATCATAAATGTATCAATTTCAAAGAAATATAATCAAATATGGCTTTTTAAATAAAAATATTGGTTGTATGAACATATATACATCAATTGAATAATGGAACATTATTTTATAGACTACCTTTTTAATACAACAATTTAAATAAAACACAATTTGGACAACATAGTTTATAAAACATCAGTCCACACTCATTTATTATTCTTTAGTTTTCTACCCTTAAGAACATCCTTAGGGAGACCTTGTTCTTCCCTCTTCTTTTGCGCAGGAGTGCATTTTAAGAAGGGGTAATCAATCAATAACTCATCCCCAATGGTAAGGTCCATAATAGCCTCAACCATTATCAATATATCAACCTCTCTTTCCATATCTCCATCTTTATCATTTATAACCTCAAAAAATTGACAATTCGGTCTTACAGTAGGGTCCCTTCCCTTACTACTATTTATAAATCCTGCAACATTTTGTGTGTGTGTATGCACGTCCATCTATATACATAAGATGACCTCTATTCATTTTTTTTCCACTTTCCAATTGCAGACGATGTGTATACATATTCAAATTTAGACCATATGCTGACATGCTAGGCTTATATTCTGTTAGCCTTCTCCATTCACCACTGTAATATGATGGACCATAATATGGCATTAATCTCCTAGTGGTTTGTTCTGAATTGTTTCTATGTTTAGATCCCACATGTACATTTTGGACAATAAAGAGGCCTAGATTCACTCCATGAATATTGGAGGGTCGTATCATGTAGCTGTATCCCCAAAATTGAAACACCTTGTACACTCTAGGTAGTTGTTGATCACTAGGCCAAGCGCAATATAGTCAACGATCAAATGTCTCTTTGTAAATTGATTTCAAACTTAGGGGCAAGTCATCATCTCCATCACATTCATTCTCATAGGGTATGTAGTCCACCTTCCCCTTGTCTTTAAGCAAATTATGCATTTTTAAATATGTTCTTGTTCTGTTGCATGTTTTCATCAATTCCTCGTCTTCTGAGCTGGTATATTGGCACATATTTTTGTTAGTTGTATCATCTGATAAATGATCATTGCCCTCTAGGCTGGAAGTCGGTGATCCAGGAAACTTTAAACCAAGAACTTTATCCTGCAAGTATCCATTAAGAAAAAAATAGTTATTTAAATAATATAAAACAATGTTTAAACGAAGTATACATGTTATTTATATCAATTTGGAAAATTCCTTACCACAATTCCTATTGGATTTGAATCGATTGTAGAGGGCATACTACCGACTGGAAGCTCATCATTTATGTAATGTCTTTGTACAATCGCTCGTTTGAATTGTTTCTTTCCACGACATATAAAACATCCACAAACAACAATTTTCTCAAAGTATTCATCCCATGTACTAGAGTCCTGACCAACCTCTTGTTTAGTGCAATCATTTGTTGTGTCTGCAGGATCCATTGTCATATCCTCTTCCACCCACTATCGTCTATGTGATTTAACAGTTTTAGGTCCACGTCCACGTACATATATTTTTTGTTTTCTAGTTGAATGCTCAGGCTCTGCATTTGCTCCAATCTCCATCTAAAATAATCGACAACATGCATTAATTTATGTCAAGATTGGATAATACATTATAAATTTCAATAATACTGTGAAAAAAGATGGATGTATCACAAAATGCCATCAGATCATTTTTTCCTAAGGAAATTGGATTTGAGTACCTGATTTCCCGCTTCATCCGTTGTGTCCTCATTTGATATGACATGATCTGTTGCCATGGCCTCGTCTGGCCCCTATAATACATAACATAGTAAATAATGTTTAGTACACCAATTATATCATTTCAACGAATATGCTATCCAACACAAACATCACTTTAGTCATATATTTGACATATTGATATCATGTTTTGGCCATCCTAATTTTCAAACTTTTCCCTCGATCATAGAATCATATTTAATCACCATTCCTGTGCATTTTCAACCAATAAGTTTGACCTTAGAGGCCTCGTGGACAAAAAAAATAACTTTATCTCCTCTATGTTGTAACATTTGTGAATTCATAAACACCTTCCTCGTTTGGTTGAGGTTGCTTTCTCTTCTTACCTCTATTGTATCTGTAAATTCCGTTGTCATATCTATTTCCACCCACTTTCCTCTCTGCGATTTAGTAGTTCTACGCCGTCCACGTCCTCTCTCCATGGCCTCCTCTGGATCCTGCAATACACAACAATGACAATAGTCACATAATAGCTATGCACCAAGAGAATATTCTTGAATTTATCTTGTTAATACACTCGCTTTTCATTAACACGCACTATGAAAAACAAAATAGGACATTGTAACATTTTGCTCTTCAGAAAAAGTTTACACGTGGAATCTTGACAACTAGAGCTCAAATCTTATGATTACAAGATGACTATAAATTCACATCAAAAAGACATTTATTTCATATTTGACTCTCCTTTTTCTTTTATGGGTCATTTTAAGGTAATCTATATCTCTCCAAGTGGCCATAAAACCCTAAAAACAGTCTCAAAGAGTCTTTGGCACCAAAATTTTAAATTCTTGATGGAGGGAAGGATAATTTGGATTAATTTTGAAATCACATCATTAGATCTTTGTTAGGTTAATCCTAGCCATTGGATATTCTTTAATTATAGGGACATTATGTTATATTTCACCATTACCTTTCACTCCAAAATTAACAGTTTCCTTTGAAAAGAAAACCCTCCATTAGCTATCATAACCCCAAATATCTGTTGAAGTGAACTTAAACATTATGTGCAATTTTCATTGCTCATATTAAGCACCTACCTCCCTTCTTAGTGGTCCCACATGTGTGATGTATGCGAATGAGTCATATGGTACATGTGCTATATGTTTAAAGTTTGAATTTTGTTCATATTGTTGGAAAAATGCCCAAAAAGACCTTTGATTTTTGAGTTTTATACTCTATAACATGCATCTCCTTGATCTTTTCATCTAATCTATGACATGTTGTCTTTGCATTTCAATGAGATCAATTCTTGAAAAATGACAATCCAGAGGTTAAAGAGACAAGTTGATACCTTACCTAAGTTGTCATGTTTTTGAAACCTTGTCACTATAAAGAGGAGATATCTAGAGAGTAATGTCACAAGGACATAACCAAGGCATGCACTATCATGATCATAGGGACAACTTACTACACCATCCAAAACTCCATTTCAACTAGCTACTATCAATAATTCACATTATTGGGGATTGTCATGAAGAAAACACCATGCATAGGACTGTCATAGTCAAAGTGGAGAGGATTGTCTAGTCATTGTATGACTATCATAATAGCTAGTGGGTTAGTTACCATGCTTAAACCTAAAATAGGTTAATGAGAACATAGAAATGAAAATCACAATACCATAAGCACACTCCATAAGCTGCCAATATAGTCCCAATATCATGTCATCATGATAGTAAGAGAAGAGTTGTTTGGTTTTTCCAAAGCCATATCAGTTTCATAAGGATTGTCACCAACCATCTATGTAAGGTCGTGAAAGAGTGAGTCATTATTGAGCTAATCATAAGAGAAGCATGAAGTCAAAATGCTATCATGGAAATAAGATATAGTTACTTATTATAAGGACAATCCAAATTTGGTGAGATTACGTTTTTATCAACTTTCAAGCAAAATACATCATTTTGCACTGATTGGCGCTAAATTAGGCACACTTTATGCCGTCTTTGGTGCCCCAAACAGATTACATTTTTTTCCTAAAAGTCAGCGGTAAAGTTGACTTTAATTGCTCCGACTATAGCGCTGACTACTGGATCAAAAAAATTTAAAAAATTCCCGCTTGCACATACCCAAAACAAAAACAAAAACAAAAACAAAAAAAAACTTTAATTTTGATTTTTGGTGTTCATTTTAATATATTTTTGTTTAGATTAAATGGAGAGGATTGTGAAGAAAGGGTTGTAAATATTGTTTTGTTTACAGGCGAATTGTTCAAGTCTCATGTGGTTGTAAAGGAGGAGGGTAAAATTGTAGACATTGCATTATTTCCTCTGCATCTGAGAGCAGTGAACGCATTTTTCAAACCCCAATGCCCAGGTTTGCTTATCATTACCATCAATACCTTTCTCTGAACACAACTTTCTCACTTCCTTCCTAAAAAAGTAGTCGAGTGCTTTAAGACAAGTCGATTGTGAGTAAACTAAAATTAGGGATTTTGAGACAAGGGTGAGAAAACTAATACAAAGGTTGGTCGAGACAATACGAGGAGATAGGGCTTTTGAGATGACATTGAGCAAACTAAAATTAGGCTGGGAACTATAGATTCCCTCCCAAGGCATCAATTGATTCATAGGAAAATAGCTTCATGATTTGCTCTACAAAGTAAAGGTCAAAAACCTTAAGGAATACAGAAAAACTGGATGAAAACTTTCATACTTGGTAGTGTGTACTTCGTTTGCCTCCACAGATTGAAGGAAAATAATTTGTCCTAGGTCACCTCAAAATGTCAAGCAATAGAGGGAAGAGAGTAAAGGAAGCAAACTCTGGCCACAATGAGGTAATTCATTGTCAATTTATAGATTTGTAAATGTTTCCATTGTTTCTTTGATTTTTAGTTTTTAGTTTTTTATTTGTAAATTTAAAATAAATTTATTTTATAGGAACATGATACTGACAAAGATAAAGAGGCATTGGCTTCCATATTGGGGGTAGAGGCAGTGAACAAATTGGATGGTGTGGACTTGACAATGCTTGCCAGATACATAGAAAAATGATCTGGTAAAGCCCCTGAAACATTACAATGAAATCAACAGTGTCAAAGGGAATCAATTGATTCCCCAACCAGTCATGGATCGAGCAAAATATCTAGGAGGAAATCAATAACAATAACCTCTAAGAATGTGGAACAGGGAACAGCAGCTTCCAGTGTCCCACCCACTCCTAGGACACAGACTTCTTTGACCACCACGCCATGTTTTGCATCTTGCATTGGTACCTACGATACCAAGATAAAATACGATGTGGTTTCAAGGGACGTCTGAATGATGGATGCCAGAAAAACATTTGTGAATAGGTTGAAGGAATCATGCCTTCAATAGTTCAAAGACCATCTACATTTTCCATTCTCAAAGATACCCATGCACCTGCAAAAAGTAGTTATCTAAGACATGGAGACTGAATTTGGCACAGGTTGGTCTGTAAAGAAGATAAAGCTATGAATGTCTCAAAACTGCAAGAGATTTTGGTGCAACCAAACAAAGAAGATAAAAAAACTCCCTCCTGAGCAAAGGCTCAAAAAAAGGCCAATTGATGTAAGTTTGAAAGTATGGAAAGAGCTTGTAAAAGCATATGAGAAGTCTGATGCACGAAGGAAGTCTGATGAGGAGAGTACGTAGGTATTTGAATTTGCTCATAAGATTATATCAAATTTATTAAATGATTTTTAAATTTTATTTGTGCATAGTTAAATTGAATTAGTATATGTTTCAGGACAAGGCCTCCAAGGCTAGGCTTGACAAACTTCGTGCCACGCATCATAGTGGCCAGAAAGGTTTATAGGCCTTGATCTGTACATTTGTAAGTATATTTAATAAGTTAAATGATATATTTTTTTAAATTCCTAGGAAAAAGTAAATGATTGCATATTAATTAGTTTAACTAGTCCATGTGCCATGTTTTGACAGGAGGAGAAATATGGCCAGCATCCAAGCCAATTTGAAAAGGAAATATTACAAAGCAAAAAGTGGTCCAATTTTGTAATCTGGATGGAGAACGAGGTATCAATAGTTGACTTTCAATAACTTAGTTGGATATTGTTGTGTTAATATGTCAATTTGAATTTCTTGTGTTGAGTTGTTTATTGATGCGTAGGATGAGTTCTAAAGTGCTTCTTTGTTGGCCCTAGCGCCCTTAAATGTAAGATTTCTCTTAGATGACAAATGATTACTCTTATATCTTTGGGGACCCTTCTTGGTGCCAAAAGGATCATAATGAGTATACTAGTCTTGTGCTTGCTTACAAAAGTAGTCACAATTAACCTAATCTTGTGATCATTATCCACAACATTTTGTGTGTGCCATGCTATCTCATATGCTTAAGTTAAAATGGCTAATAATGAATAGAAAACCCTTGTTTGGCTGCCTCCAACTAATAAACTTGTTGGAACCTAAAATTTCCTACCATTTTTAACAAAAATTTTAGGTTCCCATGATGAAAAATCTGACTATAGCACTCAGAAATGCACCTGTACAATATACTTCAGTGGCCTACTTTGAAGGGTTATAATTTGAAGCCTATTCATTTTTATGTCAAACCACTTGGTAGGCATACTTATCTGTCATATGTGAGTGTACATGCTTGATTTTGGCTTCCCACAATCGGATTGGACAAGGTTTTGTAGTGCCAAGTTAAAGGGTTCTTGTGGTACCCACCTAGGGTTAGGGTTTTAAGTTGAGTCTGCAAGCCTATATTTTTATTCCTTTAAACCCCTTAAGGCCTTAAGTTTTCTTGTCCTTTGGCCTCTTGCACTTTATCTTTTAAAATTGCATTGACTTCCTGAATTAAAGGGCAATTGTCTTGAGGTCTTCTAAGAGGGGTGATATGTGACTAGAGTATGAAGACTAGGACTTTGTATGTAATCTTAAGCCCTCCTTTCTAATTTGTTGGAAGCCTTCTTCACTAATACATAAGGACTGTCAAGACTCCTATGATAGTGCATTAGAGAGGCATTGAAATCACAAAGGAGATAAATGATATTAGGCCATCACCCAATGGAAAAGGGATTGGCATAAAGAGCATGACAATGTTACCTTGTCATAGTCACAAAGGGGATAGTCTTTGTGGTGGTAATTAAAGTCACTAAGTTTACATCCACCTTCCTAGGGTCTGCAGAAATGTCTGAAGTTGAATATGCCTATTTTAAAGATCTTGCCATGAGTATTTTCCATGTTTTTACAAATGGAGACCTCCCCAATCCTCCTCTCAAGTTTTAAATGCACAATGAAACGATGGAGGACAATCATAACTGTCATAATAGTACATTAGCATTTTTTGTCTCAAGGTGGCCCTTGAGACTGCCAAGGGGATGGATATAGAGTTGGGATTATGGTTTTTGTTTAAAAGCCTTGTGTCTGTTGGAACTAAAAAATTTCACATTATTCATCTGCTAAGAATTCACCAAGTGTCCACATAATGTGACTAATGTCCCTCATTTTCAAAACTAACCACCAAAAATTTGTGTGACAAGATCCATTTCAGAATCTACACATAAACAATCTCATGAATATACCTAGCTCTCTGACCACAGCCTAATTCTGATACTAAGTTATCTATATCGGGAAGACCTTAAGTAACTCACCCCAAATAGCAAAATACATTCTTGAAGTATAATGTGATAATCGGTGAGAGATGATTGATGTCCGAACGATCAAAATTTCATATGTCAAAAGATCGGGGAGACATTTTGTATGTATCACTGACGCATACTCATCGGTATGAGTAGAACAATCAGAGTGAAATCCTAAAGTTACACTGAGCCTTTAAGTCACACCGACCAATGGCTCATCGCCGGGAAGCAAACAATCTCTCCCCGACGCGTAATATTTAGACTATTGGCGTGACATATACAATCGGAATGAAATCCTTAAGCTTCCCTGACCACAAAAGTCACCCCGACACAAGAGACAAAAGGCTTTCGGTAATACTCTCATCGATATGTTGTAATAAAAATGAGCGATGGAGATAAGATCATCAGGAAGACCTAACCCGTCAGGAGACTATCGTATTCTCTTGACGATGGAGATTGTCATGCTGATAAAGATGAGTAACCCTTATCTGTCGGAGAAACACTCACCGATGCCAAGGAGAATGTTCACCACACCTGATCAAAATGACATCGGGATGAAAATTATAATATCTCCCCAAAATGACAATAAAGGGTTCATAACTCTATGAAAAGAGTATTTCATGGAGACACCAACGCACCCTTGGCGACCAACCAAAAACATATGAAAGAAAATGGCGCCAAAACAATATGAAGATCGGTGAAAGAATAAAATGGTCTGACCGATATGATAAAAAGAGCATCGCCCAAACATTTTGAAATTCATGAATTCCCTGCATTCAATTCCGGTGGCAGCCATTAATGGCTAATTGAACATAATGTTGTAAAAGCCATTCTGATCCCCACTAAAATCAACACAAGGGTTACAGATAGAGAAGAAGGAATTCATCGAGAATCAGGAGATTTGTATGGAGCATATATAGGTAAGTCCTTGAACTTTCTTTGATACAATCAAGTTCTAGTATAAAATGGAAGGCTCCTCTGAAACAAAGAAAAGGCAACACACTGAAAAGAGCCAAACCAAGGGCAAAAAATAGAAAATTGAAACAGAGAAGGGAGAGAAAACACCAGAAAGGAAACTAAACCAAGATCTTGTGGACCAATTGCCCGATTCTAGACCCAAGGCCAGAAGAACTGCACAATTGAGGGCAAATGTGGAAAAACTCAAAGATAAATACAAATATGTCAGAAATATATGGACTCCTATCCGAGGGTAAGAATTATTCATGTTCCACTATCACAGGAGACATAGGATGGAACCCGTCTGCAACCCCTGGCAACTCAATTTAGGGAAATTAATAGTCACAGATATTTTTGTCAATATAGACCTTTTGAAACTGCTAGCATACCATTATGATCCTGACCAAAAGGCCATATGCAATCTACAGGGAAAGCCCTTGTTTCATATATCTAAAAATACAATTTGTGAAGTTTTTGATTTAAATGACACATATAACGCCCCTATTGTACATGAAGCCCTGGAAAAGGAATATTTCAGATTGGATACCACATATAAGGGCTGGAGACTGCCATTACATTGGCCACTGAATGAGGGGAATCTAGTGCCATTTGAAGAAGGGGATGAACCTATGAGGCTAATTATTTTCCTTCCATCTTTTGATTGTTTTACGTTTCAGTTGATGACATTATCAGACTTTTAGAGACTATGGTTCCTTTTTGCTGAGTTGATTATATCTCCTGATTTTGATATGACATTGATTAGACATATGGTGATTCAATTTGATCATATTTTGATGTTATGTTGAGACTAGACATACGAGATATATTAGATGATGTTTTGTATGTGATTTCTAGTTCTTTATGTGATGATGATTATTTGACATTAGATAGAAAATGTAGTTTAATCTCAAATTATGTTATAGATGATTAATGTTGTTTTCAATGGCATGAATTTAATTCCAGTTGCTTTGGCTATGATTATTCATGATATGATTGACACTTGATCAAGATGTGCAGGATTACATTCCCAGGCCATGGGAAATTGGAGGTAGTATTCACACATATGTTATTCCCTATGAAACCGATCCATTCCCAAGAGGGATGAGGATCACATTTAAATTGAGTGTTGATTAAGTGCTTGTTTATTTTTTTATCATTTTGGCCTAGTACCCCTTTGTTTAATTTAATTATATCATGTGTTGTATAAATTTTATTGACTTATACCACTTGATATTGTTTTTATTTTTGAGGCCATTTAAAGTGGATTTATGACTCCCTAGGTGAACCTTAGTGTCCCAAAATTTACCCTAGGTGGTTACCCATGGGTCTATGGTCAATTTTGACTAACTAATCCTTGGGATAACTCACTTTTGGTCACTCTAAACTGAGGTTTAGTCAAAGTGACGAATTTTGAATTAGATAAGGGTTGGAGATGAGTCATGCTTTGGGAAAAACTCATCTCCCTTCCCAAAGTTTGGGAATCCCTTCTCTAGGAAGACTTGGGAGGTCTCCAAGACTCCCAAGTGTGTGGGATCTTCCTCCAAGACTCTCACACACGTGTGAGAGCATCTTGGAGGGAGATGGCTCTCTTAGAGAATAAGAGGATGCCATATGGCATCCCTTATCCTCATGGAGGCTTGAAGGGGAATGCCACCTCACCACTTGTTCTCTCACACGTGTGAGAGCACAAGTGGATAAGGTGAGGATTGAGATGGAATTGGAGGATGACACTTGTCACCCTCACACTTCCTCTCCCTTGCAAGTGGCATAGGAGGAGGAAGGAGAAGGTGACAAGTGTCACCTTCTCATTGCTCAAGGCCAAATTAGAAGGCCTATATTACCTCCTCTTGTTGAGGAGTGTGGGGTTCTTGCATTTTGAAGATTTCTTTCTATTTTGAGTAATTTTTGGGGAAGTTAGGGAGATTTTGGAGATTGGAAGGTTTGGAGAAGCTTGGAGCTCATCACCAAACGTGCTTCTATTATAGGGCTTTTGAAGGTAAGCTTCATGACTATGTTCTTTACCCTTGCATATTTTATTATGATGTGTTTGTAGATTTTATTTTTTGTTGTTTCATTTTTATGTGGGATGGGAGTTTGGTGAGAGCACCTCCATTTGGAGGTAAGGCTCAACTTGTTTGGGGTAGGGGAAAATGAACCTCCTCGAGGTCACCCCCATATTTTGTGCTACTTATGGCCTTGAGGGCTTTTTACTTGGTGTTGAGATTATTTGGATGGCAAGAGTGCCATGGAAGTTTCTTTTGAGGTATTTGAAGAGTTGTGGTTTTGGAGGTATTGGCTTGAGGCCATGAGACTTGGTGTTTTGGCATTTTTGGTGTGGCCTTTGAGTAGAGGGGTCCATTCCCTACCCCCATCAAACTCATTCTCATGAGTTGTGTTATGTGTTTATCCTTGGAGTTAATTTTTGTGTTGTTGTTGCTTTATTACTTGTTGTTGTGTATTTGCAACCGTGTGAATCCCTACCTCCCTAGCTCGGGGGTGACCCACTTGCGGGTCTACAGTAGGGAAGAGGACATTTCGAAGTGGCTTGGTTTCCCTTTTTTTGTTGTGTTTTATTTGCAGGTGTTATTAGAAAAATAGAGATTTGGAGGAGTCCATTTTTAGTGTGGTTGTAATGTTATGTTGTTGGCTGTTTGAGCCATGGCCTTTGTGGCCCTATTGTAATTTTTGTCAAGATGTTCTATCCATTGTGATGGCTGTTATAAGTGGTTGAAATGTGGACATTCTTTATGATGTATTTAGAAAGTTGTTTATTTCTATATGTTGTGGAGTTTGTGTGTTCTGAGAAATACAAGAGATGATATATTTGCTGTCATTTCTTCTTTGCAAAAAAAATACATATGTTGTTGTTTATGCTTTAGTGCATACTAGAAAATATGAAGGAAAAATTTAATGTATTATTTTCTGTTATATTGTATTGAAACTTCCATGTTATTAGTTGTTGTTATGAAAAATGGGTTGTTAGAAATTTAAATGAAATTGTAATTTTCTACCTTATAGGTTGCATTCAAAAAATAATAATTCTATGTATTTGAATTGTTCAAAAAAAAAATACTACTGGACTATCTCTTTATGATACATAATTGAAAATTTAGTATTCTATGTTAATCAAAATTAGAGTTAATGAGAAAGTTAGTTTAATGTGTATATATATAATTATACATATATATATGGGAATATATATATATACACTTTTTTTTGAAATCTAGTTGTTCATTTTTTTTATCACTGTGTATATACAAAAATTTGAAAAAAAATAGGGGCTTATATAATTGTTGTATATATTAAAAATATATATATACACTTATATATATATATAAATAAGTGCATATGTATATATATACCATAATAGAAAAAGTATATATATTGTGATATTTTGAAAGGACAGCATGTATATATATATATACACATGTATATATACATATATATATATGTATACCACATAATGAAATTTTAAACATTACAAAAAAAGGGCAGAGTTCAAAACGTATGGCGGACTATATTATTCCGCAGAAAATATTTTTAACAAAAATATTAAGTGAGGTGGGGCTGTGGTGGGCGTTGGCGCCCACCACAGTTCTCGCCGCCGCCGCCATCATTGCCATAGAGGGTGTGGGGAGGGGGTCGAAACTTCCACCCACACCCAAGGGTGTGGGTGGGGGTTTTGACCCCCTCCCCACCATTAACACTTCAAACAAACTAGCGCCAAATCTACGTTTCGCCCCTGACTTGGCTGTCGTTCGGCTTTCTTTAGTTTAATTTCTAACCTTGTAAAACAATAAATGCGTATATATATATATATATGCACATTTCTGTGCGTCCAAAACGTTGTGTATATAGAATTTTATCTCAGTTTTTGTTAATAGTTTTGTAAACAAAAAAAAAGAACCCTACGGGGTGTACTCTAAAATTTATAACTCTGGGTGTAAACCCTCATGGCGGCCATTGTAGAAGGAGCTCCAAACCTGCAAAGAAGAACACACAGAGACAATGGAGGCCATTCAAAACATAGAAAAGAAGAGAAGAAACACAAGAATAATTAGGGCAGATCTATAAGGAAACTATTAAAATATTCATTAGGGCTATCCCATTAGAAAACTAATTTAAAAATGGAATTAGGGCAAGAGGAGGATGTGAGGATTTTAAATTTGGTCTCTTGTGCACAGAATTTCTAGTTCTTCCCCCTCTTTTATTTTTGGGGACTTTTTAGAGAAATTTGATTTGCTTGTGGATTACTTTAATGTTTTAGATTTGTGTTTTATTTTGGGGTTGTGTTACTTTTAATTTATTTTGGAGATTTTATTTTAGTGGTGGAAGGGTTGGATTTTGTTAAAATGGGAAGTGTGTTCCCTTGAATTTAAATTTCATATTAATTGGAGTATTTATTTTATTCCCTAGCGTGTTTTAATTATTTTGTCTTTTTATCAATTTTACTATTATTTTACGGGAAAGAGTATGTTTTAATCTTTTCCCTTCTCTATTAATTTGAGTTAGTTAATAAATATAATGTCGAAATTATATTTATTAACGGACTCAATTTTAAAATTTATTTTGGTGTAACTTAGTTATTTTATTATTTCAAATTCGAGTTTTTAATATTTTATTGCAAGTCAAGTTATTTGGACTTGGTGAAGTATTTAAATTTTAATTTGTTCTTAAGTTTAAATTTTATTTAATTTCTTATTGGAATTTTATTTTAAAAAAATTTAATTTGATTATTGAAAATGCGTTATGCTATCGAATTTTTCCTAGATTCTAGGGTTTTAATTTTTACGATATGTTATTAACTTTTATTTTACCATTCCACTTTATCATGCATCCATCATGCCATTATTTCTTAATCATTATTTCGATTTCATTTTTGTTATGAGTTAGGGTTAGGTTTCGAATCTGACGAAATCCCCTTCTCACCTAGGAAACTTGGGGTTAGGATTAAAATCATTCTAACCCTAAAAGCGACACACTTCGTGTCGCATACCCCCTAGACGGCTATCATCACGCAGGGGACTGCGTAGGACAACGCACTTCCCTGAATTATGTTGACATGTTTACGCCTTATGCATATTGCCACCGAGCACGCAGACGCGTGCGAGGGGGTTCCTAGGGATAGGTAGAAAATTTTTTCGTATTTTGTGTCATAACCACATGACAAATGTGGACATGACACGTGTGTTGTGTGTCGTGACCGCATGGGAAATGTGTGCATGACATTTGGTATTAGAGCCCAAGTTTAAACACTGGGCTTGTTTAGGGCACATTATTATTTCCGCAACCTTGATTAATTTGTGGTTACTTCATTTTTGTAGGATGCCTCCCCGACGAGTTCGGCGAGCGCAGTCCCGCCACACCACGTCCACTGAGGTGCACAGTGATTCTTCAGCTGAGGGACAGGCACCGCCGACCCCACAAGTACTGTAAGCACCACCGGCCCTACCAGATATTGGGCCACAGATATTACAGGCATTACAGGCAGTGTTAGATAGGCTTCCACCGGCCGTAGTTGAGCCATGTATAGAGCCACGTGTTGAGCCCCGCGATGATCCGTGAGAAGAGCCATGCGTGGAGCCACAAGCTGAGTCACGTGTCAAGCCACATGTGGAGCCCCGCGTTGAACCGCGAGAGGCACGACGTGTGGAGCCATATGTTGAGGTGTCAGATACAATGGTAGAGGAGGTTGGATCGACCGGCAGGGCCCGTAGCAGGAGCCCTCCACGTCATGCTAGGCATGAGGAGGCAGTACAAGTGGAGCATATTATTCATAGGCCTTATGATTATTATGCGGATGAGCCTATTAGAGGGCACAGAGACCGAGGCGATCCCATCAGGGATTTGTTGAGACTGAACCCTCCTACTTTCGTCGGGACCACAGAGGTAGTAGAGGCAGAGGCCTAGCTCATCAACTTAGACAAATGCGTCACGTTGCGTCCTTATGAGGGCAACACGAAGGCTTGTATGGCAGTCCACCTGTTGCAAGATGCAGCAGCTACCTAGTGGCGCACTGAGGAGTGCAAGCGCCATCTATCATTGGACACACTCACATGGGAGACCATTGAGTGCTTCGATGCGTGATATTTATCAGATCAGTACCGACAGTGTCACATAGACGACTTTCATGACCTTCAAGAGAGAGGACTTACGGTTGCTCAGTATGAGGGTAGATTTACCGAGTTGTCTCGATATGCGAAGTATCTCCATGACGAGAAACTCCTAGTTCATAAGTTTATCAAAGGATTGAACCATAGCATAGCAGGGCCTGTTCGCATGGCAGACCCCCAGACATTGAGTGATGCTGCCGAGAAGGCATACATAGCTGAGGAGATATAGGGACGAGGGTAGAATTCACGCCCTTAATTTCAAGATCGGGGGCAGCAGAAGCATTAGCAGAGTTACTGCAGACCATCACTGCCACCTCAGAGAGGAGGATTTAGTTCCACATCCTTACCTCCTAGGCCCCCACAGCAGCAACAAAGAGCCAGGACACAATAGACGGCACATGGGGGGCATAATAGAGGTTGGCAGCAGCAGGGCCCGTGCAGAGATCAGAGGCAGCAGGGACCACCTACGGGACCCGCGAGGTCACAGCAGTCATATAAAGGTTCATAGGGGTCCACAGGTAGATCTGGACAACAACAGTCGAGTAGGACTCAGACTGGACAGGTACGGGCTAGGGGCCCATGTTATGTGTGTGGTGGAGTAGGACATCTAGCCAGAGAGTGTCCACAGGGCTTTACAGCAAGGGGCAGCCTCGTGCAGGAGGATTAGAGCAGACAGTTGGAGATGTGGGTAGGTCCCACCATATGTTCACAACGGTTGATAACCGCCAGGCTGATTTTCAGGCATCAGTGATTGAGACATCAGGTATGGTAGGGGTATCCCCATTTCTATTCTCTTTGACTCTGGTGCTACTGACTCTTTCATATCTCCATCGTTAGTGGAGCATTGCAAGTTGGTGGCCTCAAGGCAGGGTGATAGGTGGGTGGTTGAGTTGGCCTTAGAGGCCAAGACGACAGTAGATGCCCTAGTCCACAACTATGAGATTTCTTTGGGACCCTTTGCCTCAATATGTGACCTTAAAGTTATGACATTAGGATCCTATGATGTGTTTTTGGGTATGGACTGGCTTGCTGCTCATCGAGCCAAGTTAGATTGTCACCGAAAGGTGATTAGCTTCTTAGACGATCATGGTACATCAGTTGAGATAGTGGGCATGTAGAAGCCCATAGCAGTGTATACAATATCCGCTCAGCAGCTTAAGCGCTGCATGCGGAAGGGATGCCAGATGTTTGCTATCACAGTGAGTGACAGATCAGATGACGAGCCTGAGGCATCTTTGGATGATCATCCCATCCTGAGAGAGTTTGCAAATGTGTTTCCAGCAGAGTTACTGGGAATGCCTCCCCGTTGTGAGGTAGACTTTCATATTGACTTAGTGTCGGGTGCCGAGCCAGTGTCTCGTGCACCCTACAGGATGACTACTCATGAGCTCACAGATCTCAAGTTACAGCTTGAGGACTTACTCGAGAAGGGGCACATCCGACCGAGCATTTCACCTTAGGGCGCTCCTGTCATCTTCATGAAGAAGAAGGATGGGTCTCTTCGATTATGCCTGGATTATAGGTAGTTGAATAAGGTGATGGTGAAGAATTGTTATCCTCTGCCCATGATTGATGATCTCTTCGATCAGATGCAAGGAGCCAGGGTCTTCTCTAAGATTGACCTGAAGTCCGGTTACCATCAGTTACGTATCACAGAGGTGGACATCCATAAGACCGCCTTCCGGACTCGATATGGCCACTATGAGTTCACTGTGGTCCCCTTCAGTTTGACGAATGCCCCTACAGTGTTCATGAGTCTCATGAACGGGGTGTTCCGTACCTACTTGGATCGGTTCATGATTATTTTCCTCGATAACATTTTGATCTATTCACGGACTGAGGAGGAGCATGAGGAGCACCTACGTCAGGTTCTACAGTGTTTGAGGGAGCAAAATCTTTATGGGAACTTGGTGAAGTGTGCATTTTTCAGGATAGAGGTACAGTATCTGGGGCATATCCTATATGGCGATGGAATCTCAGTAGATCCATCGAAGATCAGAGCTATCAGAGATTGGCCAGCACCCACTAGTGTGACAGAGGTTAGGAGTTTTATGGGGTTAGCTGGTTATTACCGTAGATTTGTTGAGGGTTTTTCTCGGATAGCGCACCCCATCACTTCCCTTTAGTAGAAAGGGAAGAATTTCCTATGGACTAAGCAATGTGAGAGGGCCTTTGGGGTCCTCAAGGAGCATCTTACCAGCGTTCCCATTTTAGCAGTTCCCGATCTTGCAGCAAATTTTATGGTTTGCATGGATGCATCACTTAAGGGTTTGGGAGTCATACTTATGCAGGGTGGTAGAGCAATCGCGTATGAGTCGCGAAAGCTCAAGACCCATGAGCTGAACTACCCCACTTATGATCTGGAGTTAGTGGCAGTGGTTCATGCTCTAGTTCGTTGGAGACATTTCTTATTGGTTCATCGCTTTGAGCTTCATTCAGATCACCACAGTCTTCAGTATGTATTTAAACAGTCGAATCTGAATGCCCATCAGCGGCGTTGGATGGAGTTTTTTTGCGAGTATGACTTTGATGTCCACTACATAAAAGGGAAGGAAAACGTGGTTGCTGATGCATTGAGTCAAAGGCACCACGAGCTCTTGCCCTTGACTCTGAGTGTGGACTTGAGAGGACGCATTATTTAGCATCTGCCTGAGGATGAGTAGTTTCTTGAGGTGCAGCGGGAGATCAGTTCACAGAGGGCCCTTGTGGGAAAGTTTGCAGGATATTCACTTGAGGCAGATGGGTTACTTCGTCATCGACAACGCATCTATGTACCCCACACAGGTGACCTACGTACTGTAGTGTTATCAGAGGCTCACAGAGCACCATATGCGGCACATTCGGGGGTGAAGAAGATGCATGCCGACCTTCGATAGCTGTACCATTGGGCGGGTATGAGACAGAATATTGCAGAGTTTGTTGCTCGAAGCCTTGAGTGCCAGAGGGTCAAGGCTGAGCATCAGCATCCAGCGGGTCTTTTATACCCTCATGAGATACCTGAGTGGAAATGGGACACCATTTCTATGGATTTTATTGTTGGTCTTCCTATGTCTTCGCGTCACCATGATGCCATCATGGTGACAGTCGACAAGTTGACCAAAGTGGCAAATTTCTCACCTGTACGCACAACGTACAATGCACCAGTAGTGGCGAGAATATTCTTAGACGATATTGTGAGATTGCATGGAGTACCTCGCCACATCATTTCTGACATGGATTCAGTGTTCACTTCAGCATTTTGGAGAGCCTTGCAGCAGGCGTTGGGCACACAGCTCAACTTTAGCTCCGCTTATCATCCCAAGACAGATGGACAGACAGAGCAAGTGAATCAAGTGTTGGAGGACATGCTTCATATGTATGTTATGGACCATCAATCTAGATGGGAGGAGTATCTGTATCTGGTTGAGTTTGCCTACAATAATGGGCATTACAGCTCGTTGGGTATGCCTCTTTTTCAGGCTTTATATGGCAGACCATGCAGGACACCTTTGAGTTGGGATCGAATGGAGGACAGGGTTGATTGGTCCAGAGTTAGTTCAGGATATGGAGCAGCAGGTCACACTGATTAGGCAAAGACTTCAGGAGGCACAAGATAGACAGAAGAAGTATGCCGATGCTAAGAGAACTTATCGGAGCTTCTCAGTGGGTGACAGGGTATTCCTTAGAGTGCGGCCACACAAGAGTCCAATCTGTTATGGAAAGGGCTCTAAGCTCGCACCACGGTTTGTAGGACCTTTTGAGATCTTGGAGCGGATAGGACATGTTGCCTATCGTCTAGCGTTGCCACCTAACTTGTCACGTATCCACGATGTCTTTCATATTTCTATATTAAGGTGATATATATCTGATTTATATCATATATTGGACTGGAGTGCTCTATAGGTAGAGGCGGACAGGCAGTTGGCTTTGGAGCCAATTCGCATATTGGCTCGTCGGACGCTGGGCCTTCGAGGTTGAGAGATGGACTAGGTTAGGGTCCAGTGGGATCGTTATGATGAGGTCATAGCGACTTGGGAGGATGCAACTAGTTTGAGGGCACTCTATCCTCACCTTTTTGACGACTTCCATGAGGAAGTTTAGTCTTAGGGGGGAGGATATGAGGCTGATTATTTTCCTTCCATCTTTTGATCATTTTATGTTCCAGTTGATGACATTATCAGACTTTTAGAGACTATGGTTCCTTTTTGCTGAGTTGATTATATCTCCTGATTTTGATATGACATTGATTAGACATATGGTGATTCGATTTGATCATATTTTGATGCTATGTTGAGACTAGACATGCGAGATATATTAGATGATGTTTTGTGATGTGATTTCTAGTTCTTTATGTGATGATGATTATGTGACATTAGATAGAAAATGCAGTTTAATCTGGAATTATGTTATAGATGATTATGTTGTATTCAATGGCATGAATTTAATTCCAGTTGCTTCGGCTATAATTATTCATGATATGATTGACACTTGATCAAGATGTGCAGGATTACATTCCCAGGCCACGGAAAATTAGAGGTAGTATTCACACATATGTTATTCCCTGGGAAACCAATCCATTCCCAAGAGGGATGAGGATCACATTTAAATTGAGTGTTGATTAAGTGCTTGTTTATTTTTTTATCATTTTGGCCTAGTACCCCTTTGTTTAATTTAATTATATCATGTGTTGTATAAATTTTATTGACTTATACCACTTGGTATTGTTTTTATTTTTAAGGCCATTTAAAGTGGATTTATGACTCCCTAGGTGAACCTTAGTGTCCCAAAATTTACCCTAGGTGGTTACCCATGGGTCTATGGTCAATTTTGACTAACTAATCCTTGGGATAACTCACTTTTGGTCACTCTAAACTGAGGTTTAGTCAAAGTGACGAATTTTGAATTAGATAAGGGTGGGAGATGAGTCATGCTTTGGGAAAGACTCATCTCCCTTCCCAAAGTTTGGGAATCCCCTCTCTAGGAAGACTTGGGAGGTCTCCAAGACTCCCAAGTGTGTGGGATCTTCCTCCAAGACTCTCACACACATGTGAGAGCATCTTGGAGGGAGATGGCTCTCTTAGAGAATAAGAGGATGCCATATGGCATCCCTTATCCTCATGGAGGCTTGAAGGGGAATGCCACCTCACCACTTGTTCTCTCACACATGTGTGAGAGCACAAGTGGATAAGGTGAGGATTGAGATAGAATTGGAGGATGACACTTGTCACCCTCACACTTCCTCTCCCTTACAAGTGGCATAGGAGGAAGGAGAAGGTGACAAGTGTCACCTTCTCATTCCTCAAGGCCAAATTAGAAAGCCTATATTACCTCCTCTTGTTGAGGAGTGTGGGTTCTTGCATTTTGGAGATTTCTTTCTATTTTGAGTAATTTTTGGGGAAGTTAAGGAGATTTTGGAGATTGGAAGGTTTGGAGAAGCTTGGAGCTCATCACCAAATGTGCTTCTATTATAGGGCTTTTGAAGGTAAGCTTCATGACTATGTTCTTTACCCTTGCATATTTTATTATGATGTGTTTGTAGATTTTGTTGTTTGTTGTTTCTTTTTTATGTGGGATGGGAGTTTGGTGAGAGCACCTCCATTTGGAGGTAAGGCTCAACTTGTTTGGGGTAGGGGAAAGTGAACCTCCTCGAGGTCACCCCCATATTTTGTGCTACTTATGGCCTTGAGGGCTTTTTACTTGGAGTTGAGATTATTTGGATGGTAAGAGTGCCATGGAAGTTTCTTTTGAGGTATTTGAAGAGTTGTGGTTTTGGAGGTTTTAGCTTGAGGCCATGAGACTTGGTGTTTTGGTATTTTTGGTGTGGCCTTTGAGTAGAGGGGTCCATTCCCTACCCCCATCAAACTCATTCTCATGAGTTGTGTTATGTGTTTATCCTTGGGGTTAATTTTTGTGTTGTTGTTGCTTTGTTACTTGTTGTGGTGTGTTTGCAACCGTGTGAATCCCTACCTCCCTAGCTCGGGGGTGACCTACTTGCGAGTCTATAGTAGGGAAGAGGACATTTCGAAGTGGCTTGGTTTCCCCTTTTTTGTTGTGTTTTATTTGCAGGTGTTATTGGAGAAATGGAGTTTTGGAGGAGTCAATTTTTAGTGTGGTTGTAATGTTATGTTGTTGGTTGTTTGAGTCATGGCCTTTGTGGCCCTATTGTAATTTTTGTCAAGATGTTCTATCCATTGTGATGGTTGTTATAAGTGGTTGAAATGTGGACATTCTTTATGATGGATTTAGAAAGCTGTTTATTTCTATATGTTGTGGAGTTTGTGTGTTTTGAGAAATACAAGAGATGATATATTTGCTGTCATTTCTTCTTTGCAAAAAAAATACATATGTTGTTGTTTATGCTTTAGTGCATACTAGAAAATATGAAGGAAAAATTTAATGTATTATTTTTTGTTATATTGTATTGAAACTTCCATGTTATTAGTTGCTGTTATGAAAAATGGGTTGTTAGAAATTTAAATGAAATTATAATTTTCTACCTTATAGGTTGCATTCAAAAAATATATATATATTTCTGTGTATTTGAATTGTTCAAAAAAAAATACTACTGGACTATCTCTTTATGATACATAATTGAAAATTTAGTATTCTATGTTAATCAAAATTAGAGTTAATGAGAAAGTTAGTTTAATGTGTATATATAAAATTACACATATATATATGGGAATATATATATGTATAAATATATATATATATGTATATATATATATATATATACACCTTTTTTTTGGAAATCTAGTTGCTGTTCATTTTTTTATCACTGTGTATATACAAAAATTTGAAGAAAATAAGGGCTTATATAATTGCTGTATTTATTAAAATATATATATATACACTTATATATATATATATATATATATATATATATATATATATATATATATATATATATATATATATATATACCATAATAGAAAAAGTATATATAATGTGATATTTTGAAAGGACAACATGTATATATATCTGTGTATATATATATATACATATACATATATATATAATAGCCAATACACATTTCGTATACAACAGAATGAAATTTTAAATGTTACAAAAAAAGGGCAGAGTTCAAAATGTATGGCGGACTGTATTATTCCGCAGAAAATATTTTTAACAAAAATATTAAGTGAGGTGGGGTTGTGGTGGGCGTTGGCGCCCACCACAGTTCCCACCGCCGTCGCTGTCATTGCCATAGAGGGTGTGGGGAGGGGGTTGGGGGTGGGGGTTTCGACCCCCTCCCCACCATTAACACTTCAAACAAACCAGCGCCAGATCTGTGTTCCGCCCCGGACTTGGCCGTCGTTTGGCTTTCTTTAGTTTAATTTCTAACCATGTAAAACAATAAATGCATATATATATATATATATATATATATATATATATATGTACATTTCTGTGCGTCCAAAATGTTGTGTATATAGAATTTTATCTCAGTTTTTGTTAATAGTTTTGTAAAAAAAAAAAAAAAAACCCTACGGGGTGTACTCTAAAATTTATACCTCTAGGTGTAAACCCTCATGGCGGCCATTGTAGAAGAAGCTCCAAACCTGCAAAGAACACACGGAGACAATGGAGGCCATTCAAAACATAGAAAAGAAGAGAAGAAACACAAGAATAATTAGGGCAGATCTATAAGGAAACTATTAAAATATTTATTAGGGCTATCCCATTAGAAAACCAATTTAAAAATGGAATTAGGGCAAGAGGAGGATGTGAAGATTTTAAATTTGGTTATTAGATAAATTTTTATTTTCTTTATTTTCTCTTGTGCACGAAATTTATAGTTCTTCCCCCTATTTTATTTTTGGGGACTTTTTAGAGAAATTTGACTTGCTTGTGGATTACTTTAATGTTTTAGATTTGTGTTTTATTTTGGGGTTGTGTTACTTTTAATTTATTTTGGAGATTTTATTTTAGTGGTGGAAAGGTTGGATTTTGTTAAAATGGGAAGTGTGTTCTCTTGAATTTAAATTTCATATTAATTGGAGTATTTATTTTATTCCCTAGTGTGTTTTAATTATTTTATTTTTTTTATCAATTTTACTATTATTTTACGGGAAAGTATTTTGTAATCTTTTCTCTTCTCTATTAATTCGAGTTAGTTAATAAATATAATGTCAAAATTTTATTTATTAACGGACTCAATTTTGAAATTTATTTTGGTGTAACTTAGTTATTTTATTATTTCAAATTCGAGTTTTTAATATTTTATTGCAAGTCGAGTTATTTGGACTTGGTGAAGTATTTAAATATTAATTTGTTCTTAAGTTTAAATTTTGTCCTTAAATTTTGTTTAATTTCTTATTGGAGTTTTATTTTTAAAATATTTAATTTGATTATTGAAAACGCGTTATGCTGTCGAATTTTTCCTAGATTGTAGGGTTTTAATTTTTACGATATGTTATTAACTTTTATTTTACCATTCCACTTTATCATGCGTCCATCATGCCATTATTTCTTAATCATTATTTGGATTTCATTTTTGTTCTGAGTTAGAGTTATGTTTCAAATCTGACGAAATCCCCTTCTCACCTAGGAAACTTAGGGTTAGGATTAAAATTATTCTAACCCTAAAAGTGACACACTCCGTGTCGTATACCCCCTAAACGGCTATCATCGCGCAGGGGACTGTGTAGGACAACGCACTTCCCCGAATTATGTTGACATGTTTACGCCTTATGCGTATTGCCACCGAGCACGCAGACGCGTGCGAGGGGGTTCCTAGGGATAGGTAGAAATGTTTTTCGTATTTCGTGTCATAACCACATGACAAATGTGGACATGACACATGTGTTGTGTGTCATGACCGCATAGGAAATGTGGGCATGATTGAACCACCATTTCATGTCGAGTTGTTCGAACCTTACCTGAGATACACATATTACTCAGTGGGGTAGGTGTTGGGGACTGAAGTTCCAGAATTTATGTCCATAGTGCCCATGGTTATCTCTGCGGATATCCAGTGCCATCATGCCAGGACATTTGAGTATGTTACTTTTATTTTTAAGGAAATAGACTCAGGTCTGAAGGCCTTAAAGAATAGTTCCCCCACAGTCAGCTTCAGACACTATTCTATTCTCATGCATATGGTTTTGTATTTTGGACAAGATTTGAATCTATGGCCAGAGCAATTGAAAATTTCACAAATTGATAAAGATGGTCAATCGCTGCCCCCACAATTATGGACCTCAATATGGGATAGCAGGTTTGTGAATTCTAGTTATGTTCACTTAAAACAATTCTTTGTAAAAACCCTGTACAAATGTTATGGCTACCCATGCAGTTACACTTTGTCAGAAGAAATTAAAAGGTTTTTGAGACCTAAGGATTTTGATGGGCCACCTACTGTAAACCATAATTGGGGGGATTGGTATTGTTTTCGTGATTCCACAATGATCAGAGTATACGGGTTTGAGGATACCCCTTTTCTGTTGCCAAAAACTATACCAGATAGGGTGGCATACTTGGAAATAGTTAGACAGCTTGACTACTCAAATGTGATGAATCTCAGTGCATATGATAAATAGTCTTTTATGCCAAGCACCTTATGTTTTGGTGACTTTATTGTGTTAGCTAGAGAAGGTTATGATCTCATTCTTGATAAATTGTCTCATTTTAATCTTAGGAAAGCAATACAGAGGAAAAATTTTGACCGGAGGGCTTTATTGATTATGCTAAGAAGAAGCAAAAACTGAGTGGATATACTAATGTACCTTTCCCTCATGATGATGTAATCAGAAATTTGGAAGAAGCAGATGTTGAAACAGCCATTGATGAATATAATCAGAAAATAAGGGAAAGAAGAAGTGAAGCACAAGAAATTCAAGTGTTTTCCTCCGACAGTGAAGGGTCTGTGGCCTCTAAACACCATGACTTTTCTGATACAATTTCAAAATGTAGAATTGAACCATACCAGCCCCCAGAAAGAGGATTGGAAATTGAAGAAACAGGGGATAATGATGCTAGACAGGTTGAATATAAATCTTTCAGATGATCAGTTTATTCATACCCCCGAGTTCAGATCCTTTTTGTACAAACACAAGGGGAAGGCTATTAGAGAATCAGTCTTAGATGTTACACTAGACAACCAGACGTAGTTAATGAATGCTTTAAAAGTAGAAGTTGAAAAGGAGATGGAAGATATGACTCCTGAGAAAGGAAGGGAGTTGCTCAGAGAATCTGGTGTAACGATCTTCCCGGGTCTTGATTTGAATTCAGCATTTGTTTTTGACAGTTTTCTGCACAATAATGATACAAAACACAAGCTTAGTTCTGAAGGGGTTGTTGAAGTATATACTAGAACAAAATACAATCCAAATGAGAACTCCCTCATGATATGGGCTCTATACCCAGCAAACAAAAAGCTTGCTGTCATTAACACTAAAAATGCTTTTGGCCATGTTATGACATTGAAAGCTGGAGAAACTGATCCAGTCATTACAGTAGATCTTGGAGTAAATGTGGCAAAACTAAATAAAGCTCAGATTCAGTTGTTGATAAAGGAGATGGATACCTAAAAAATGAGCTGGGAAAGGTTGAAAAAAGAAAATGATTTCTTAAAGGAATCAATCCCTCTTAAAATGATTACACAGACAGAAAGCTCACAACAAGTCCAATCACCCTCAAAAGATCAAATGGCAGGTCAGAATAGATACACTCACTACCGTCCTGCAACAGGCATGCTCATTTAATGCAATGGATGCCTAAATTATGAGATATTTGGTTTGAAAACTAAAAGGTCATTCAAGAACATGAAAGACTAAATAACAGAATACACGATAAGTTACATGAAATACAAGGCAAACACACCTCTGACATGCAAGCACATATGATGCAGACAATCTTATTAAGCAACATCAGAAGTACCATGACAAGCTCCAAGATGAAGTGAAAGAATGCATGGAGACTTCTCAGATAGGTGTACCTGTGTTACTCAAGAATGACAAAGATTTGAAGAGCAAGGATGAATGGGTCAAGGAGTGTCAAGGAATATTAGATGAGGCCCTAGAAATTATAAAACATGAAGATTCGGCATCCAAGGAATCTTGCTCGCATCTGGAGAAGATGGTTTCAATAGAGGTGGACGTTAGGGATGCCATTGAGTATGCAGAGACACACCTGAGCCAAAAACATTTGGATTATCTTGCTCAAATCTACTTATGGCTCAACAGGGCTTAGTATTAAATGTATTTGTTTATTTTCATAATTTTGTTAGTTCTCAAAAGACACTATGAAGAGACGTGGTCTCTTCACTAATATTGATATAAAAGTTAAAACATATGATGGTCATAAGATCATCGATTGATAGGTATCTCTCTTTAATTTGAAGAAGACTGTATATATTACATATAGAAAGAACATATATTGACAGTTCTATTTTAATTAAAGAATTTCAGTTACACATGTTTATTTTCTAAAAAACATAATGGAGTAGAATATTTCTACACGGTGATTTATTTTTGGTGTTCAATAGTTGTGTTAATTTTCATGATTATATGTTATTGTGCTGTCTCCAAAGTGGTTCTATTGAATTATTCAGATTTACATTTGTCAGGGCATATTTACTGTCACTGTGTGAAGTTCTTTGATTGGTTTCCAGTTGATGTGAATTAAAAATCCTTTCTAATAATTGACTTTAATTGGTTCTTATCAAAGATTAAATCCTTTTGAAGAAGTTATTGTGATTGGTTTCCATCAACTCAAGAATTAAATTCCTTTCATAATTTCACAGTAATTCAACAGAATACCATTGGGATTATATAAGAAGAGCACTATCACATACAAACCTGCACATTTGCACAAGGTGTAAATATCCAAAGTGCCCAACTATTAGAGTTAAGCTAGGAGATAAGCTCACCAATCACATACATCTGTTTCCATTCACTGACTCAAATAGCCCAATAGATTTAGGCACTAGTCTTACTCATTTTCATTAGTTGAACATATCCATTAGTTTTGCCTTGATATTGCTTATACAATTTATACCAAATTAGAACCATACCATTTTCAATCACTGTTCATACATTAGAAATAAAAAGTAAGCAACAAGTAATCATCTATTTCGCACCATTTGCCACTGTGGGTAGATTCATCACTCAGCCTAGATCACACATCCATTTAATCTGCTTCATTAGTAAGGTGCACCCGCCTAGGTCTAGCAGAACCTGAAGTGCAGGGAGTCATCAACCCTATAGGTTAACTCTGTTTCATTAGTTCAAAAATGTTGCAAATCTAAGCATAGAGCCTGGCATCCTCTTAAGATTTGCAACTTGCATTTTTGAGACCTAACAATGTCATTGACCTAATATTTATTTGTGGCAAGTATCCCAATAGTCTAAAGATTACAAATTGTTGTCAAGAAAGGAATGTCATAGTTAAGTGTGGTATAGTGATACAATTTCATCTTGGTTGAGTATTGTAGAAATCTCAAGCTATTTAGAATGCATGGGGTATTAGGGTGTGGTATCACTATATAGGTAACCATCAAGTGATTTCTTCAACCCAATCTTGGCCTATATAGTACCCAGTGTGAAGAGCAAGATAGTGTTGTCCAAGAACCTTGTTACAGTCACAAATGAGGGCAGTCTTAGCTATCGTAACCATAGTTGGAATCCCTTGTTGTTACCATAACATACGTGACCTAAAACCATGACTCTACGAGTATGAGTTGTTTGAAAACCAAATTCCACAACCTTTGACACCATCCTCCCTGCCTATGTCAAAATGGGAGTTTTAGAATAGGGTATGGACATCCATCAATACATAAAGTATAGAGGAATTTTGTCAGATGTTGTAGTTGCAATTGCCCTGTTAGACATGTATGCAAAATGTGGAAGCATTGACAAGGCACGTGAACTGTTTGACAGAATGCCTCAAAGAAATGTGGTCTCATGGACTGCAATGACTGCAGGATATGCACAAAATGGATTTGTTGAAAAGGCTTCAAAAATTTCAAAGAAAATGCAATTGGCTAGTGTAAAGCCAAATTCCACAACCTTTGCCAACATCCTCCCTGCCTGTGTCAAAATGGGAGCTTTGGAATAGGGTATGGACATCCATCAATACATAAAGGATAGAGGAATTTTGTTAGATGTTGTAGTTGCAACTACCCTGTTAGACATGTATGCAAAATGTGGAAGCATAGACAAGGCACGTGAACTGTTTGACAGAATGCCTCAAAGAAATGTGGTCTCATGGACTGCAATGACTGCAGGATATGCACAAAATGGATTTGTTGAAAAGGCTTCAGAAATTTTAAAGCAAATGCAATTGGCTAGTGTAAAGCCAAATTCCACAACATTTGCCAACATCCTCCCTGCCTGTGTCAAAATGGGAGCTTTGGAATAGAGTATGGACATCCATCAATACATAAAGGATAGAGGAATTTTGTCAGATGTTGTAGTTGCAACTTCCCTATTAGACATGTATGCAAAATGTGGAAGCATAGACAAGGCACAGGAACTGTTTAACAGAATACCTTAAAGAATTGTGGTCTCATGGACTGCAATGACTGCAGGATATGCATAAAATGGATTTGTTGAAAAGGCTTTAGAAATTTTAAAGCAAATGCAATTGGTTGGTGTAAAAGCCAAATTCCACAACCTTTGCCACCATCCTCCCTGCCTGTGTCAAAATGGAAGCTTTCGACCAAGAAATTTGTAGCACTTAAGGTTATGTAATAGAATTTATAGTTGATAGTTAAATTTATAACAATTTTTTTATGATCTTTACTAACGTTTATTAGAATTGTTGCATGTTTTACATCATTGGAATGACATATTAGCTATAACTTTTTTGAAATTTTATTATGGTATGTGCACTTTGATATGATGTAATATGATTATGGTTTCGTTTCATATGTTGTAATATTAGATATATAACAGAAAAATAAATTATTGCATGAAATAAACAATAACTTTTCATTTTAACTGTTTTTTTTTTGCAGAACACGGGTCTTCTAGAAGATCAAGATGATCCTCCTGATAGAGATCCATATTATGTTAGTTCTGGTACAGATCACATGGTAGAGGATGATGATGACGCTGATACAGAAGACACTGAGGCCGATGACGATGATGATGATGATGACGATGATGGTGATGATGATGATGATCACGATGGTGATGATGATGATGAGGCAGTTGCTCGTAGTAGCTAGTGACATTCATGATCATATAGATTGCATCATGGATCATTATTGATATATCGTTATGATGCCTCTTTTCATAGTCGCTAGCTATCATATGTATCATTTTCACGGCTTGCAGTGCCATATTAATGAGTTGTATCATAAATTTATGTATCATTTTGACTTATATCATTTGGACATGTATCATCTTGACTTGTATCATTTTGAGTTATGTAATTTATCATTTTTACTTATATCATTTTTACATGTATCTTTTAGACATGTTATTGATCTACTGGCATATTTGACTTTCACTTGTTTTAGTTATATATGATGATGATCTTATCTGTATTGACTTGTCAATTTATATATATTGAAAGTGGTCGATGATTTTTGGATGGATATTTATTACGCATGATGATTTTAATTTACTGCTCAGGATGGATGTTGTCAAATTCAATTAAATTATAGATATTTGACTCACTTGTTTTACATATAGATGATGATCATGTTATAATAATTATCTTGTTATTTAATCATATGAGTTAAATAATTAAATTACTTACTTTATAATCATATGAGTTATTTAAGAGCCATGATATATTTAACTAATTAAATTGAAATAAAACATATTAAATTAATAAATTTAAGCAAAACAATAAACATTTTTAGAAGCAACAAAAGACACAAAAATGGAAGCAACAAGCGACGTTATATCGGAAGCAAAATTGGAAGCAAAACTGGAAGCAAAATTGGAAGCAACAGTGGAAGCAAAACTGGAAGCAAAATTGGAAGCAAAAATGGACGCAAAATTGGAAGCCAAACTGAAAATAAAACTGGAAGCAAACCAGAAGCAAAATTGGAAGCAAAATGGGAAGCAAAAGTGGAAGCAAAACTAGAAGCAAAACTGGAAGCAAACGTGGAAGCAAAATTGGAAGCAAAACTAGAAGCAAAATTGGAAGCAAACCTGGAAGCAAACCTGGAAGTAAAATCAGAAGTAAAACCAGAAGCAAAACTGGAAGCAAAACCGGAAGCAAAATTGGAAGCAAACCTGGAAGCAAAACTGGAAGCAAAACCGGAAGCAAAACTAGAAGCAAAATTGGAAGCAAAAGCGGAAGCCAACCTGGAAGCAAATCTGGAAGCAAAATTGGAAGCAAAACTAGAAGTAAAACCAGAAGCAAAATCGGAAGCAAACTTGGAAGCAACACAAGAAGCAAAACTAGAAGCAAAATCGAAAGCCAAATTGGAAGCAACAAAATCCGGCGCTAAATCCGGCGTTAATCCTAGCACAAAATTTTGGCGCTAAACCCGGCGCAATAGTGAGATGCTATTGGGCGCCGAGTTTTGCGCCGGCAGAAGTGTCCAATTCATGGAATCAAATGCACTAAATTCTAGCGCTATTTTAGGCGCTAATTGCCTCTTCTGTTGTAGTGTGATAAGTATGAGGAATATGCTATATTTAGCATGATGACTCTTCTTGGGATTTGGGCATTGAAATTTGACTAGGGGATTTGGGAACCACTCTTGGGTGGTATAAGCTAAGTATGATGTTTTGATTCCCCTTTGGTGGTTTCATCTATTAGTTTCTTTGTTTAATGGGTTCTTGGGATGAAGTTTTGTATAGTGTATTTAGTAAGTGTTGTTATGCTATTGGTATTACTCTAGATTTGAATGTTGGTGGTATCTCTTGTGAAGGCTCCTTGCCTGAATTTTATCGTAATTGATATTATTGTTGATTAATACATTAGTTTGGAGTCTGAAGTATAGGGTTTTTCCCAAAGGGTTTTTCCTAGGATACAGCATTGTGTTATGGTGAATGATTTAATCATGTTGTTTCTTTCCTACAAATTATCTTAGATCATATTTTTTGTTCATGTCTTCTCTTAGATTAGCACGTAGGAAGTGTTTTTGTACCTTAGCTTTCTTTCAGTTTTGCTAGTGATAGAATCATAGGGTGATTTAGAATTGCCTAGGTGATTACATAATTTTAAAGTGGTTCAATTAATAGGGGTGATTTTTTCATTTAAGAGGCAAAAAGAAAATTCTCAAAGTTGATAAAGCATGAAGGTTAGGCAAATGATTGACAAACATGAAGGTAAAAGAAAAAAGGGGGGGCCTATAAGCTAACTACACATTCCCATCAGTTAGGATTAGTAGAGAGAAGATTTTAATCATACCATGTGGGTCATGTCTTGGGCCATTAGGCCATGATCAGACTTCCCATGTATGCTTATTCATTTTAAAGCACTTACATAAACATAATATGTTATGTAGGTTGATAGGGGCAAGTTGTTTTGTGGGAGGTTCGAAAAGGCAAAAAGATCTTGCTAAAAGTGTTAAATTTTGTGATAAAGAAAATACAACCTAGGACCTAATGTATATGGATGAGCTACAAAACTAGATTAAAGAATAATGCTATTCTATATTAAATATAATGGAGCATAATTACAAAGAGTAACATGCAAATATATAGACCTCTTGGATGCATGAATCAAGGAGATGTCGTGTCCAAGATGTATGAGTTTAACTGTCAATCACTCCTAATTAGGGGGTGTGTTAACTTAGTCTAACTAAGACAGAGATGGCGTTAACCAAATAGAGGTGGCACTTAACTACTATCAATCAAGGATTAATGAGGCAATGGTCGCACTTGTGTTAGAACACAAGCAATCTACTAAGAGGGGGGCGAATCAATAGATCTATAAAACTTCAAACTTCAAACCTCTAAATTGCATATCAAATTAACTTTCAGTGCATTAACAAGAACAAAAAGAAATCATACACACATAAACACTAGATATACATGGAAAACCTGAGATGGGAAAAACCATGGTGAGTAAATGCTGCTAGGATCTATTGTCCTAATCCAACCTCACAAATGAAACCATTGATTACAATGTTTAAGGGCACCAACCCTAAGGAGTCACCAAACCCCTGGTTTAAGAGCACCAACTCTAAGGAGACTGCAATCCCCTTATCCGAGCACCAACTCAGTCCACAAGAGGCACTAACTTCAGTGATATGAAGCACCAACTTCACACATACATAGAAATGAATACATTAAACATTACAGTCCTGACTACAACTAGCTCTACACCAATTTAAAGTAATCAAATTTGATTCTGCATTGATAATCTGATCAACTCACCTCACAAAATTGATCTGCATCACACCACCTTGCTCTACTCTGAAAAATTAGATTTTCATTAAAAACCCACAATCTCCCACACACTCTATCATAACTTATAGTTATACCATATTTCTTTTTTGGATTGACTCTTTCCTTTAAGATTGCTTTATTGCTTTGTTGCTTTACATAATCTACTATCACTCCAAACTCCCATGCATAGGCATGCACCACAAAATCAACTCTATATATAGCTTTGTGCATGCAACAAGTTGGATTTTATGCATTTTAGCCATCGCCATCACTAACTAGAGTCATAACTCTATATATATATCTTTGTGGACATATCTTCTAAAACCTTGGATTACTCATGTTCTCAACTCACTCTATTTGTATTCCAAACCGAAAGCCAAAAGAACTAGCTGTGGTAAAATACGATGGACACTGGATGCTCACTTGGTATGGATTTATTCACTATGCTCCGCGCTAGACCTCTTGTTTTCTGCGTCACTAATAACTATACATCTTTGACATCGATGACAACAATCCAACAATCTCTTCATCCTTCTTTTGAAATCAATGACAATATTTCCAACAATCTCCCCCTTTGTCATTGATGGCAACATAAACACACTTCTTTCCTTTTGCATTTATGCTCCACACTTTTTATCTCTCCCCCTTTGTCATCAATGGCAAAGGGATGCATCGGTCTGCTAACCAACTAATATCATATCAACTCCTCCTGAGAGGGATCTCTCTGCTAGGTGTGAAAAATATCACTTGTTATATTTCCCCCCCTAGACTAAAGCTCAATCATAGTCATCTAATGATGAGAGGGAGGAGATCTTACTCCCAACTTCTATCTTAGATATTTGAATGTGTCTTTTGGAAGTGGTTTTGTGAAGATGTCTACTACTTGATCCTTTGTTGCAACATATTCCAACTTAACCTCTTGATCGACAACTTTTTCTCTTAATAAATGATACTTAATGGAGATGTGCTTTGTTCTTGAATGCATCATAGGATTCTTTCATATATTGATTGCACTTGTATTGTCACAAAGAATTAAAATAGGATCATTATACTCTACCTTTATGTCTTTGAGAGTCTGCTTCATCTATAAGACTTGTGTGCAACATGAAACAACAACAACATATTTTGCCTCGATAGTGGAAAATGTGACTGAATCTTGCTTCTTACTGAAGCAAGATACCAACCTATCACCAAGGAAGAAAGCTCCACCATTGGTGCTTCTCCTGTCATCTATACTTCCTACCCAATCAACATCTGTATATGTTCTCAAAGTGAAATCAACACTCCTAGGATACCATAAGCCATATCCACAGTGCCTTTCAGATATCTAAAGATTCTCTCCACAGCTTGAACATGAGATTCCTTAGGAGCAACTTAGAATCTATCCACCATGCATATTGCTTGCATGATATGTGGTCTTCATGCAGTTAGGTACAATAAGCTACCTATCATAGATTTGTACATTGTCTGATCTGTATCAGGTGATTCATCATTCTTGCTCAACTTGCACCCTGTCATCATGGGAGTACTAACAAGCTTACACTCTTCCATATTGAACTTCTTGAGCATCTCCTTTGCATACTTGGTTTGGCATATAAATACACCTTTGTCTAATTGTGATATTTGTAAACCAAGAAAGAAGGAAAGTTCTCCAAGAATAGACATTTCAAACTCTTTTTACATTTGATCGATAGATTCCTTACACATCTTGTCATCACAACCACAAAAAAAAATGTCATCAACATATTCAACAACAATCAACATGTGTTCACCTTCTAATTTGAAGTACAAATTTCTATCTACACATCCTTTTTTGAATCCTTGTTGCTGGAGGTAACTATCCAACTTAGAATACCAAGCCCTAGAAGGTTGTTTCAGACCATACAATGCCTTTTTCAATCTACAAACATAATCTTCTTTCTCTGACAGTTGAAATCCTTCAAGTTGCTCAATGTAAACTTCTTCTTTAAGGTTCCCATTCAAGAATGTAGATTTGACGTCCATTTGGTAAAGTTTGAAGTTCTTATAAACAAACAATACCAAAAACATTCTAACGGCTTCCAATCTCGCCACAGGTGCAAATGTCAGATCTTAAGCATTTGATTGTCAGACCACTCTCCTTCTCAACCATAGATCTAAAAGTCTTAAATATCTCAAAGGCTTCTGATTTATCCTTAAGAAAGGTTGCCCATGTCATTCTAGAGAAATCATCAACTAACAACACGAAGTATCTCTCACCTTTTAGTCCTTGTGTCTTGGTTGGACCACATAGATCTATATGAACTAACTCCAAGGGTCTTGAAGTAGCATATTCCTTTTATTTTGAAGCTATACCTTATCTATTTCCCATGCTTACATTCCTTACATATTGTATTTGTTGGCTTGGTAAATTTAGACATGTGCCTAACTGCTTTCTTTGAGCTTACCTTCACAAGATTGTGAAAATTGATATGTCCCAATCTTCTGTGCCACAACCAACTTTCATCATTAAGTTGACTTGTAATAGGCAGTCACCCCAAGCTTAAGTTATAACCTTATGTCTTTAGTCCTATTTGAAACAGGCCCCTTAGGCCTAGGAACTAACTGCTCCCATGAAGTTTAGTATTTCCTAAGTCTAAGCACATGTTTTTTAAAGACAGATTGACAACTGTCATGACATTGCGGGCTCCAGATCTGTCAGATATATCAGAGTTGTGCTAATGCACTGGCTGTCGATCTCAAAATAGATGGGTCTAAGGTCTTATCGACTGAGTTCCCTTTGACATGCTCCCTCCTCATTAGACCATAAGGGCGCGTCATCAGAAAGATTCTAAGTATATTCCTTGCACTATTGCGACAGAGTGATAGCTGGCATATGGGTCCCGTCTGACAAAGCTAAGCCAAAGGTTAGCACATGAGCGCGAGGGCAGTGGTGTGGGTCTCTTATGGGCTTGCGCTACTGCAATGAGCTGACACATGGATCCAAGGTGGAAAGTCTCTGCTGAAATGGTGAAATCGGATTGGTCCACGTTGTTTCAAAGCACATAAGCTACTTTTCAAAGGTTCAAACTTCAAATCTAAACTGTTGATTTTCCTATGGGTGTATTGCATCTACGGTGGAGATTCAAACATGAAGAACAACTAGTTTCTAGCTTGCTAGTCGACCCGTGCTTGCAGTAATGGCGATTGGATGGAAATCAGCCCAAATCGTGTCCATTCATTGAAATAAATATATCAATTTTTTTGTTGTAGTGATTAAATTCTATTGCAATCACACTTCTTGTGATAATCGAGCACACTGTGTCAAGAGTTGAAGAACAAGGGTTTTCAACTGCGAAGCTCTATAAGTGCAAAACCTATTAATTTCTTGGTCAATTTGCTTCTAAATTTCATAAATTGTTCTGAAATATGTCATAGTGTTTGAATTCATAAAGGAATTGAGACAAATTGTAGCAGTTAGTGTGTTTTCAACAAGCCCTAGTTCGCATTCAAACCCTGTATATATAGAAATGGCTGGTCCATCAGAAACAAAAAAGGGGTTTTTAGCAAGATTTGTTAATTCAATGTCTTGGGTCATTTGAGAGGGCTATTAGCCTTGTTGGGAAGGGAAGAGATGAAAATTTTATAGATAGCCATGCTGGAATTAGGGATGCATTTATTCCCCTATCAGGCTCGTCCTAATTTGAGCGATGGTACAGAAAGAGAATGGCAAGGTCACCACTAAGGAATGGTTGGTGCCTTGATATGGGCAAGGTTGTAGTGCCCAATGTGTTCATAGATACAGACATTGTTAGATTGGTAGCTAGCGGGTATGATGCTAATACAGGGCGAGTGTTATGAGCAAGTGGCAATTTTGTTATTGCATTCACAAAATCATACGTTGCTGAGGTATTTGGTCTGAATAAGGCTACAAATAAAGCCATTGACTTTGACAATTTCAAAATAATATATGAGACACACAAAGCAGTTTAGGGGTTTGCCAAAGTCCCAAGTCATAGGGTGAAGATTTTTGGTGGCAGAGGAATGGGAGTTTTGAGAAGGGGCAACTTAGCATCAAACCTTTTTAGGAGTACTTCATTAAGACATACTATTCATTATGTCAAATTACTGGTTAGGATGCAAAAGAAAAGATCCCTTTGCACTTGATGTTTATGGCTATCAACATTCAGGATGACATTGTGAATGTAGAGTTTGATTTTGCCACTTTCCTGGCTGACAAAATGCATAAACAGATGATAGCCCTCAAGGCTAATCAAAAATTGGAATTTAAATGGTACTCACTCAAGTGCCATATGTTCTTATATACTGGTAAGGAAGTGTGGGAGAAGACTCTGCAAGTAAGAAGATTTGATGACAACAATAATCCCCTGCCAGTTCAGTGCTGGACTTATCTATGGGATAGAAACTGTGAGAATTTAGACTTTATTATTTTTCAAGAATTCTTTATCAGAAAGATGATGGCATATCTAGGAGAACACATGGATAGAATACCAAAGGAAATAAAAGATATTCTCAGACCTTGTGAGAGGACTCTAGGCTTGGGAGTAATGCATAATTAGGGAGATTGGTTCTTGAACCAATATTCTACATATTTCAGAGTTTATGGTTTCACCATGCAGCCTCATTTGTTGCCTGTGTATGTGTTGAAGAGATTGGCTTATCTAGAGATTATCTGGCAATTGAATAAAGTGGATAAGTTCCACCTCAAGGGTCAGAAGAAAGGCTCATTTTTTTCCTATTGCTTTGAAATGGTTAGACTTCCAAGTAGCAAACTTGAGGAAGGTTTGGACCAAATTTATCCTTTTCTTAATAATTTTAGATTATCCTATGTTATTTCTAGAGAAAATTTTGACCCTGAAGGATTCATTAATTCAGTTAGATTGAGTGTAAAAAATTCTGCATTCCTTCATGACATGAAATTTGTTGAGGATGTAATAAGAAATTCCCTAACATGTGAACAAGTGGAAAACAAAATTGAGACATGGAAAAGAATTATCAAGGGAGAGAATGAGAAGATTAAAAAGGATCCTTCATTTCCTGGCTTCTATGCTGAAGAGAAAGATAGAATTGTTAGAATCGGGAAGATGTTAGAGCATGCATAAGAACTGATGATTCTTGAGGAGTAGAGACCTCGTAAAGTACAAAGAGATCCTAGTGTAAGGATAAAACATTATGTCAGACCAAGAAGTGAAGATACCGAGGAGGGAGCATCTCAAGATATTGAGGAAGTAGATAGTCAACAAAGCAAAAGACATAAGATCTCTGAGGACAAAATATCCTCCCAAGATAAAGGAAAAGCCCCCATAGAGATTGTTGATGTTGAAGATACTCCAGGAGAAGTGTGAGCTACAGAGGTAGATGTTGAGGAACAAACTAGTATGATAGTGCCTCCCATGCCTCAAAATAGAACTATTGATTATTTGAAAGTTGCTAATGATGAAACCAGAGACATAAGGGCACTAGCTTGCCAAAAGTTTTTATAGGTTGATGAATTTGCAAAAACTCAAGAATTCAAAGATTTTTTATTAAGAAGAAAACAAGTTGTGTATCGGACTAGGATTTAAGACGAGAGAAGAAAAGTTGATCAATTAGAAGAGAAGGATTTGGCCACAAAAGTGTTATCAGAGTTTGATTTGAAGCTTGACAACATCACTCCTAAAGAAGGGAGACATATGGTGATCGAGTGTGGCATGTTGTTATTGCCAAATTGGAGTATGCCAAATGCTTTGGCTTTTGTGACCATAATGAAGTAGAATGAAGTAGTTTTCTCTACTAAAGAGCAGGTAGAGGAAGTTTTTGGATCTGATTTCAATCCATCTTTTGAGACATTAGCTATGTGGACCTTGGCAACCAACACAAGTAAACCAGATGTGGTTGAAAGCATTGATTAGCTGAGGGGCAATCTCATTGCGAGAAGAGTTGTTGACACTCCAGCACCAAATGTAGCAGCCTTGGCAGTAGACACAACCATGTTCAGTCATGCTACAGTCCTGAAGTTGCAAAAAGACTTCAATGAGTTGCAGAAGAGATATGCAGATGATCTGGTGAAGTTGAGATCTTTGGAAGAAAAGGAGTTGGCATCCTCTAGCACCCTTATGCCTATCATTTCAAGCCCATCAGGTGAAGCTTTTCCATCTGATAGAGATGCTCTGCTTGTAGAAACTGTAGAATTGAAAGGAATTGTTGAGATTCTGAAGGAGACAGAATGCAAGCATACAACAAAATTGTGTCTGATATAGTTAACCATCAGTTAACTAAGATCAATGGAAAGGTGGATGATGCATATAAGGGGATTGTAGATTTGAACTAGGTTTTGGTCAAGCATGAGCAAAATTTAGCTAGTCTACAACAAATCATGAACAAGTGGATGCCACTGAATGCCACAATACAACAAATAGTTAAGACAAGCAAGTTTGATCCAAATAAGCCCCCTGGACTGCAAGGTGTATCAAAAACCATGGGAATTTTGCATGATGTTGCTTCCTACATGATGAAATTAGAAAAGCAACTAAAGGAGAAGGTGACATCCATTGATCAGATGAAGATGAAGGTATTACTCAATTTCAAGGATGATTAGAATCAGGCCAAAACCCTGGACTAGTGGAAAGTAGAATTTAGTGTTGTGGGCTCTAAGGTGATTGCTCTGGTATGTGTCGATGGTGAGTTGTAAATAGGTTCCTTTAATTCAGTGTTGGATGAGCTCATTTCATTAGAGAAGCTCTGTGATAGTATTGGCAAAGAGTCAAACGCAATCTTGGATGCTCAGCACATCAGTCACAATGATAAGGTAGTCAAAGTTTTAGAGTTCCAATGGCCAGAGGATAAAGAGTATGGAGCTTGGGAGGAGATGTATGAAGGTGATTGATGCTTGAGTTAGCTTTCAATCGGTCATCAGTTATTAATTTTGGCAGTTTTCAAGTGGTACTATGTTTTTGGCCTATGGAAGTGGATCAAGCATTATCATTGGAGGATTATGTTGGCACACATGTGATTGTGATTGAATTGTAATATTAAATATTGTAGTGAGCACAAGCTCCAAAACTATTCTTGTGATTATAATGTCAAATTTTCTAAAAATGGTTATAGGAGGCTTAGCCGACATACTTTTGTACTTTTCCTATATGAGGGGAATTTCGTACTATGCTCTATATTAGAATCAATCTAGAAGTAATAGGAGAAAATAGAGAATGCTCTGAAGATTAGAAACATGCTATAAAGCCTTGTGATTTTGACAGATTCCAATAAGAAAGGAGTACTTCCAAGTTGCAGGTCATATTTTGCATGTGAGATTATTTGTTTTTACATGGCAATTTTCTATTCAGATTGAATTATATGAGAAACACTTACTGTGTGTGTTATTTTGTGATTGTCTCCTTGGATATGAATGCTTTTCTTTTGAGTAAAGTTGCTAAGGGTTACTAGACTCATTCATACCCATTTTCTATATGATATATCTAATTTGTTGCATCTGTTCAAGGAATGGATTAAATTGCTTTAGATCAGATATAAGGGAAAGTGTGTTGTATCAAGGTATTAGTGAAGAAGAATCACAAATAATACTCTTTCTTGGGCTCATTACTGTAAGGAAGTAGTGATTTTATTAACCCTTTGAGTATGAAGTTTTGTTTTCATGGGAAAGTTGCTGCATGCTGGGTTTGACTCTATTACCTTGAAGAAGACACCAATCTAAGGATATGTCCTAAATCCAAGCACCTAAAACTATAAAATCAAAGAGATAAAATTTTTTTTCTTTTGTTTGCAATGTGTTCAAGTTGTTCCATGTTCTCAAAGTATTGATTTAGATATATGTTGAGGATCTAGCTAATCTAAGATAGAATCTGTTCATCCCTCAATACCAAAGAGAGAACAATCTGCTTAACCAATATCTCATTATACTTAGGATACATATTTTAGATATTGTCATAAGGGATACCCCTTAGGTTTAGCAGAGCTTGAAGTGTAGAGGAGAACAAGGAATTGTCTCTTGTTCATTGGCCACTGACTTGAAAGTCCTAAGCATTGAGTATAGTTGATGCAAGACAAACCCCATCCACAACCCACAATACACACAACTCACAACAAACTCACAATTACTCAAATCACCACATGACTCAAATCCACACAAAATGGAAATACAACACAACTCTTATTGATTTTTATTAGATACCACAAATTTACATATAATGTTATTTTACAAAAAAAAATTCCAACTTGATATTACATGGTGGTACCTACAACTACCTCAACTCTCTACTACTCTTCCCTGGTAGCTCTCTTCTCATTTCCAGCCTGTGAATATCCCATAGAGACTTCCCACTCTATTTTTCATAGCACTATTGCTGCACACATATTCTTCTTTTTCTTATTCCTCAAATATGCCCTCTTATTCTCTTTTGGGCGCCCCTATACATCTTTGTTTTATTATATTTTAAAACATTATAGTATCAACATCTTAAAAGAGGCGTTTCATTCCTTTTTTGGCGCCTCACACACCCTCAATCTGTAATAAAAATTAATTAAATGCCTCTATGAGGCATCCTTTTAGATTCCTAAAGAAAGGCTCTTCGTTCTTCTTCAGTTTTGGTGCCTCTTCTTCTGCAAGGTGGCACTCATTTTCCCCTCTTTTCTAGTGTCTTTGAATATTCTTTTTTTGTCCTCTTTTTACGATCCAAAAATGGTGTTTTAGTTCTTTTTATTAGCTGCAATTTTTAATAAATTTTGGCCGTAAAATGGGCATCTCACTAACTACTGCATTACCATCTTCCCCACTTTCTTTCAACAATAAAATAGAAAATTAAATGAACCACCTTCCAGAATAATAATAATCTCATTGAAAGCACCCTCATTTAAATTTGCTAAACAGGGTGATATTCTTATCTTTACCAAATGACCTCTATTTGACATTTGAAAATGCATTAAGAAAATATATATGTATTAATCAAATTTTGTGAATAATTCTCTTTCTAAAATTGCACAAACAGATCTGGGAAGAGATTACTCTATGTAATTGCCACAATTGCCAGAAATCAGGTGCCCGCAAGTGAAAAACTCAAACTACTTCGTTTCTCACGAAAATTGGTGAGCATGCTTGGAATGGCATACTAATAACCCCTGCAAAAGGATTTCACTCCAAACTTCAAGGAATTCAACATATTAAACTTTTCGTAATCCATCTCCTTGGACATGAAATTTTAATATCTCTGAAACTATATGAGATATAAATGTAAAATCTTCACCGATGCATTCGAAATGCCCTCAAAATTATACTAGTGAAAGGATTTGTCACCAAACTATAATGATCTCCAGAAACAATTGTTTTCGTAAAACTGCCTACGACACGCGAAAACTGCGATCCGACGAAAAATTGAAAAATTGCAATTCTGACCAAAGGAGAGCTTTCCAAATGCTGAGAGATACCTAGAACCACCACAACACACCAAAAATGAGAAAATAAAAAGTAATTTTTTTTGGGTGATGCAGGATTACCTATGGACCTAGATGCTCTTGCATCAATAGCTGCCTTATAGGGATAATCAGACAATCAGTTGAGAACACCAACATATTGTAAAGATTATTTTCTGTTCTGATTGCCTTAGCAACTAACCTACCAAAGCTTTTCTTCCTAATCTCACAACCTTTTGCATTAAATATCAGATTACATCCATTATGACACATATGGATTACACTAAGCGAATTATGCTTTAGTCCTTCAACATAATAGACATTGTGAGTCTTGGCTTTTCCATCAATACTCAGTGTTCCTTTACCACAGATCTTCGCAGATGTGTTGTCACCAAACTTAACTGAGCCTCCATTCCATTCTTGCAGACTTATGAACTTACTTTTATCTCCTATCATATGACTAGAGCATTCATTGTCTATCACCCATGGATTATGTCTCTTAGCATGAAATGTTGTCTGTACTATCAGAGATTCCTCTTTCTTCAGATCATCCTTCTTCTCCTTCCAGACTTTCTTAGTCTACATCTTCTTATCCATAGGAGAGTCTGCTACTTTATCCTTCTTAGGAGGCACATTCTCCTTTCTTTCTTGTTTGTTATATTTTGTAAAATTTGTTCTACAATATTTTGCAATATGACCAAAATTATTGCATTTGTAAGAAACTACTCTGAAATCTCCTAGAGGTGCAAAAGAATTTTTGCTAGCAAAATCAGTTCTACTCCTAGGAACAATTCTACAACCAACAACCCTATGACCAAATTGATTACATGAATAACAATAGCCATAAAAGGATTGGGAAAACATGATCATAGCATAATATTTTGCAAGAGGAGGGCCTCTGTAACTTTTCCTCTTCAGATCTTTGAGTTTTGTGAAGCCATCATATTCCTTCTTCTGCTGCTTCTCTTCAGTATTTTTAGGAGGATCACTGGATTTTGATTGTTGACCTTTTTCAAACCCTAATCCAGTCACATTCTTTGGGGATCTCTGACTGTTAATCATTTCATCAAGGATGTTGGTTCTCTTTTCAAACTCCATACTCCTGTCAATCTGATCCTTAGCCTTTTCTAATTATTTTCTTAAAGATACAACTTTAGATTCCAACTTCAGGCATTCTTCAAATTTTTCCTTCAATTCAGATTTTGTAACTTCATCTATTCTCTTAGGTTCTTCCACTTGTGTCTTCAAATCGACAATCAACTTTTCTGATTCTACAAGATTCTTAGACACCATAACTTCTTGAAGTTGCAGCTTCAATTTTGAGTTTTTCTTCGCAAGTTTCTCAATTTCTTGTAAGGCACATATTAGCTCTCCTTCCAAGTCTACTTCTCCTTCATCTTCATTCTCAAGATCTTCCAAATTAGTATTGTTCTAATCTTTATCAGTAGTCTCCACTGCCATAAATAGAAGTTCATTTTCTTTAGCCTCAAAAACACATTCATTGTTTTCTTCTGAAATGGGGCTTTCTTTAGAGGAGTTATTGTCACCTTTTATGTAAAGACTCTTCTTGTTCTTCTAAAAATTCTTCTTCTTTGGATAAAACTGCTTGTTACTTTTCTTACTATCATATTCATCACTTTTATATTTTCCTAAAAAAGGACATTTAGCAGCAAATTGACCAACCTTTCCATTGTATTAAAACATTTGAAACTTACCTTTATACTTTCCAGATCCTCTCTTCAACCTTCTTACAAAATTAGCCTCTTCCTCACCTATCTCATAACTAGATTCAGGTTATACATTCTTTTCCTTCTTTAATGCCTTAAATGCATCTTCTCTCTTGGAGATCTCAGTACCAACCATCCTCATTTCATAGGCAGTAAAAATACCATGTAACTCATCAATAGTTATCTTATCAAGATCTCTAGATTCTTCTATAGAAAAGACTTTAGAATCATACCTGGAGGGTAGGGATCTAAGTACCTTCTTGACAACCACTGACTCTTTTACTTCTTCATCTAGATCTCTAATAGCATTCATAACTTCATCAACTCTGAGCAAGTAATCAACAATCTTTTCTTCCTCTTCCATTTTTAGGCTTTCAAACCTTCCTTTAAAGGTCTGCATCTTGGCTTGTTTCACCTTTTTATCTTCTTCATAAATACTCTGAAGCTTATCCAAGATTTCTTTAGTATATTTGCAATGCATCACTTTCACAAATTCAGAGTTAGCCAAACCACATAGAATTCCATTCTTAGCCTTAGCATTGTTCTCACATGCTTTCTTACCCACCTGGTCTATTAAAGGAGTTGAAAGAGTAGTATAACCATCCTCAATAGATTGCCATACATCAAACCCTAGTGAGGTTAGATAGGATTCCATCCTTATACTCCAGAACACATAATTTGCTCCATCAAATAGTGGTGATTTGTTTGAGTGAGATCCTTCTTGACCGACCATGTGTTCAATCTCCCAGATCAACCTTATTTAGTATGCTTCTTCAAGAAACCAGGCTTTGATACCAATTGTTAGAACACAATCAATATACTGAGAGGGGGGTGAATCAGTAGATCTATAAAACTTCAAACTTTAAACCTCTAAATTGTAGATCAAATTAACTTTCAGTGTATTAACAAGAACAACAAGAAATCATGCACACATGAACACAAGATATACATGGAAAACCCAAGATGGGAAAAACCATGGTGAACAAATGCTACTAGGATCTACTGTCCTAATCCAACCTCACAAATGAAACCATTGATTACAATGTTTAAGGGCACTAACCCTAAGGAGTCACCAAACCCCTGGTTTAAGAGCACCAACTCTAAGGAGACTGCAATCCCCTGATCTGAGAACCAACTCAGTCCACAAGAGGCACCAACCTCACTGATATGAAGCACCAACTTCACACATACATAGAAATGAATACATTAAAGGTTATAGTCTTGACTGCAACTAGATCTACACCAATTCAGAGTAATCAAATTTGATTCTACATTGATAATCTGATAAACTCACCTCACAAACTTGATCCACATCATACCACCTTGCTCTACTCTAAAAAATTAGATTTTCATTAAAAAATCACAATCTCCCACACTCTATCAAAAATTATAGTTATACCATCTTTCTTTTTTGGATTAACTCTATCCTTTAAGATTGTTTTATTATTTTATTGCTTTACATAATCTACTATCACTCCAAACTCCTGTGCATAGGCATGTACCACAAAATCAACTCTATATATAGATTTGTGCATGCAACAAGTTGACTTTTATGCATTTTATCCATCGTCATCACCAACCAGAGTCATAACTCTATATATATCTTTGTGATAACACATATCTTCTAAAACCTTGGATTACTCATGTTCCTGACTCACTTTATCTATATTCCAAATTGCAAGCCAAAAGAACTAGCTGCGGTAAAATGCGGTGGACACTGGATGCTCACTCGGTATGGATTTCTTCATTATGCTCTGCACCAGACCTCTTGTTTGTCGCATCACTAATAATTATCCATCTTTGACATCAATGACAGTAATCCAACAATCTCTTCATCCTTCTTTTGATATCAATGATAATATTTTCAATAACTTGTGTACCTCAAGCTAAGGTGAACACATATCATTATTAGCTACCTAGGCAAGGGAAATTAAATATTCCTAATATCTTAAGTAAATTTAATAGCTAGGTGTAATATTATACTTATGATAAACATTATCCTAGGTGAAGTATAATATCTACACCAACACTCCCCTTAAGTGTAACTTAGGAGGAAATAAAAATGGGTCATGACAACAAGGCCATATTAGGTACCCATATACAATTATACCTCTTTTGGTGCTCATACATGTAATCCCACAAATCCTAAATACATGTACCACTTTGTTGGTGCTCACACATGTAATCCCACAAATCCTAAAGGCTTGTGCCAACACCTAGGGCTAGTGGTGTGTTAATAAGGTGATGGGTAGTACTTATGGCTAGACAACGACATGAATAGACCAAGGCATGTGAGTGGGTAAACTCATCTTCATCTTTAGGCTCTATTAGGCCAAAGAAGAGTATTCCTTGAGGTGCAATTCTTGAGATGAATAAAATTAAATGATAAAATTGACCTTGAGACAAATCATACCCAATTCATAAGAAATTCATATTTAACTTCACTAAGCACCTATATGTTGGTTTATCTTGAAACAATGATTCTACACCTCTATAAGTAGAAACACAAACCATGTAGAGACTAAAATGCCTTCTTAACCCCTTGAGATGTTCAATGCAATATTGCACTTCATACATGGATGCAATAAGGACAACCGTGCATACCCCAATGTGAATGATGTTTGTGAGACACACAAACACTTTGTGGTATTAGGGCAATGCAATCATTCTATGTGGAGAACAAACTAGCTCTACTAATGTTACCAAAGCTTGGTATTTTTTTTTTTTATAAATACAGTGGGATGATAGCAAGTTGTCAAACAAATTTGGAGATGAGTGCCTTTATCCTATATGGACAACAAAGTCAAAATTTCGTAACTCAAGGAAATTACCAAAGGACTGTGCATCATAACCTTGCACATAAGCTAGGCTCTACACATAAGAACTATTAGCAGATGATATTGCAAAACAACTAGAAGAGCATAACTTAATAATTCATTAACAAACTCATACACTTCATATGCAACTTTGATAGGATGCCTTATAAAAATGTTTGCAAGAAGTTTTACAGCCTTCTCATTGACAAACTAGAAAAGACACCATTCAAATCAATAAATGTGATTAAGATGATTAAATTGATAATCAAAAGAATACAAAATATTCATGGAGACATTTAGGTGGTTACAAACTTCACATTATATACATTCAATGTGAAATGCTTAACCTACTATAAAACACTTAAGACAAACATATACACTTTCTCTTCTATGTTATACAACCTTGCCAAAAACTAACCATTTTCCCTCCCCAAAGCATGAATATATAACATTCAAACATCAAGTCTTGAGGGAAAAATCAAATTTATGTCAAATCATCTTCAAATCGACCACAAGGCTCACATAACACCTTGTTAGAAGATTGGCACCACGAGGAGAGGAATTCTACCTGAAATCATGCAAGTTTACCTCATGAAGACACCCAAGCCATTCCTCATAACAACAAACATGAAGGATATCCAATAGCAAAGGGAAACCATGAAACAATATAAGAAACCACCATGGGTTTATCCACTAGTCGGATCCAACATCAAAGTTCAATGTTACGATGATGAGGAATGTTTGAAATAAGAAGAGTCACCACCAACATGCACAAAGTTCAAGATAAATGTTTGAATAATACCATGCCATAGTAGATGAACCAGTAGTCCCTAGAAGCAATACCAATGACGAGAATACATGCAACCAGTTGTGAATCCAACCATAAAGTTCATATTTTTAAATGCAACCTAAGGAGCAGAAACATGATTAGGTAGGTGGGCTGGATGGTGTTTAGCAGGTAGGCAAACATTTTGAAGTTCATTTGATTATGTACCAACCACATGGAAGTTAGGCATATTAGATGATAAATGACATGTAAAGAGCAACTTTCGCCCACATAAAGATGAGGTGACACAAGGGCCACAAGTATAGAAAGTTTTAATTCATCATGAAAACATCACTTAACATGTTGTCGAGGAAGACACACGTCCACCTCAAAAGCACATATGACTAAGATGTTACCTATGGTCAGAGTATAAGAGACCAAATGGCATACTGACTATTACCATATGACTAGATTATACTACAAATGCTATTGAGCACCACCATAGGCACAAAATTCTACTGTGAACAAAGTAAATAGGATCATCGTCTAGAACCACGAATAAAAGCAACTGCTAAGATGGACAAACTTCACTTTAATTCCATAAATAGACCATCTGACACCACATAGGCATACCATGGGACATGTCCATGAAGATGTAGCATAGTTAAGTCTTCAAGAAATAACCATTGCAATACCACAAGGAACTTGGTCCAAGATAACTTCACCACCACCACCACAAAAATCATAAGAGCACAAGGAGGTTGCCACAACACTTATACATGCTCAAAACAACATAAGTGACCACCATGGATTCAAGGAAGTTACCACACAAATAATATTTTACCATGAGAGGGATGACAAAAGTGAGTAGTTAAGATATTATTCCCTATTAGTAACAATAACAACTTGAAGAATGTATGTGGTACTAACTATAGGTAGGAAAAAGTGACAAGGATTCATAGCAAGGCACTAGGGAGCACCACAACATGAAATAAGACACTGCATAACCACAAAAAGAAATAAGGAAGGTGGAACAATCCACCAAACATCATTGCAAGTGAAGGATAACATGAGTGTAAGACTTGCGATGGACAGACACATAGAATAAGACCTACTAAAGACATATAGCCAACCTAAAGGATACTACACTTATAGTAGACATCGAGCTTAGTCATGAAATTGGACACAAGACAACACCCCCTAAGAAGGAGAAAGAGAACCCCCAAGAAGAGATAAATATGAATAGAGAGACAAGTTAGCCCCTTAGATGTGATGCCTCTTGCACCAATTGTAGATGCTTGATTCTAAATGCTAAAGAGGATCCATGCTCATTAAACAAAATTTCACCCCTTAAGAAGAAAGAAATGTAAAGGTGAATGTCAATGATCTCCCCATTTTAAAAAATGAATGTGTGAGAGGAAAATGTAAAATGTATGCCTTTGGAAGCTGTGTAATGGTCCCCATATGGTGCTGAGCGGTGTCATGATTAGATCAGGATTCCTAAGCATGACTAAAGAGGATTATTGCTCAAGGCTGTGTGGAAATAGATGTTTAATATATACAAATGAAGTAGTTTATGGATGAGATCTCAGTGCATGCTATGTGGCTATATTGCTCATCCCACGAGATGCCCTACTGCAAGGAATCACTAGAAGCCCTTGGTGAAGAATCTTCGAACTCTATAGAAACAACATGTGAAGATGGAATCTTAGTGCATGTCATGTGACTACATTGATCATTCCATAATATGTCCACATCAAATTCTTGAGTATGAAAAAGCAACAAAGTTACCGAAGGTGTTGGAATTTTAGTACATGTTGAATGACTACACTACACATCCCACAAACATACTCACAGTAGTGGTGTGAGTATGAATTAATGTAGATAGATCATCAGGATGATCAATTGTTTAGTTTCATCTACATGTGCAAGGTTCTCTAAGAGAACATCATAGTCTAATGGAGGTTCAAGATCTCCATATAATTGTTTGATTATGACCATGCTGATGATAGTGCAATCGATGTTCTCTATGTGATGTAGGATGTCCTTTGAAACTATAATACATATTAGTTAATAGACCATGTCATTGTAGTTTAACCAAACATCTTTTTGTTCATAGCCATTTGGCTCAAGAACAAGTCCCTAAAGATAGAGTAGTAAATCTTGCTCAAGGTAGTGATTCTTTATCCCTTCTTTCAAGGATGTATAGTTCTCTAAATTTAGACTAGCAGTATAATGATGGAATGTAATACCAAACATCACAATGAAATTGCCCAAAAATTACTCAATGAAGAGATTAACCCAGTATTTAAACTTTATTTTAGTTCATCACTACAAAATGCCCATGTTTTTATCCCCCAAAGAAAAGTACATGATGTGGAACTTTATAAGTTGAGTATGTTTACAGTAACACCCCCAAATAGCTCAATTTAGACACCCTTATTAAGTAATTTTTGTGGCACTTTATAGTTCAGTGCGAGAACGATAATTGTTATATTTTCTAGGTTTTGAAAGTGTCTAAGAAAAGGACATAATGTTAAAAGTATAATTCTAGAATATGATGTGGGAGAATGAACAACACCACTACAAAGTATAAGAAAACAACATGCACTTTCAAAAAAAGGGACCCAAAAAGGAGTACATTTGAGAAAGTTATGGTCCTCCAAAGGTCTCAAAACAAGAACTGTGTAGCAAAAAGTTAGAAAAACTTCATTGCTAGAAATATTAGGTGTCATGAGGAAAATTAGTTATATCACTATGAAGAGCACAAAATTTTGGCCCATTTAAAAAATTGCAGTAAAAAGCCTTTTGTATGGCTGGAAAAAGGCATCCTGAGGATTGCTTGTTAGATTACAAATGTAAATGGCAGGGGGTTCCTAGTTGGGTGGCAGGTGGGTGGTACTTAGGTGGTGGATCAACAACACCACTAGTAGAGGCGGTGTTAGGGCTAAGTGTGGGTGGTATGTGGGTTAAGGGCTACTTGGGTAACACCTTGGTGGGACACTAACTTGGGAGTGATGAATCTAGGCAGTTGAGTGGCACTACAAAGGCCATGGGGTGAAGCGGTGTTGCTAGAAAAAATGGCTAGATAGTAGTAATGCTAAAAGGCTTGTAGTTAGTGTATTTAGAGGTGGGGTTGACCACCCCTAATTAACAAGTGTGGTAAGGGGGCTAGGTACTCCATACCCCCTCTACTAAATCAATGCTATATGTATTTTAAGCAAAACTATTTCACTTTTTTTAATTGATTTAAATAAAAAAAATATAGAATAAAGCACAACATTTTTATTAATAAAAAATACAAACTCGTACAATACTATATATGGAGGTCATGTGACTTCGTTAGGCATTTGTTTGCCTCTAGCCAACAACTTCAGTTTTGACAAATTTTATGTCTATATGTAAGTTTTAGTCCCTTCCAAATGCAATGTCATGGTCCATTTTTAGTGGCTCTCTTCCTACAAAAGATTCCCACCAAAAATAAAAGTAAACCTTTGTTCTTCACAACAAGCTTCCACCTATTAGATATAGATAAAATAAAAGTGGATCATAGCTAGTTTAGTTGTTCTAGACAAAATGGTGAAGTTAGAATAGCTCCGCCATTCACCAAATATGCCAAATACTAAAATTTAGTCGCTTCCATTACCAAAAAACGAACTATCCCTATGACATCTTGGCTTTGATGCCATGTTAAATTTTGTGATAAACAAAATACAACCTAGGACCTAATGTCTAGAGATTAACCACAAAACTAGATTGAAGAATAATGTTATTTTGTATTCAATATAATGGAGCATAATTACAAAGAGTAACATACAAATATATAGACATCTTGGATGCATGAATCAAGGTGACGACACATCCAAAATATATGAGTTTAACTCTCAATCACTCCCAACCAGGAGGTGAGTTAACTTAGTCTAACTGAGTTAAATGTGGCCTTAATTAAATAGAGGTGGCATCTAACTACCATTAATCAATGATTTATGAGGCAATGGTGGCACTTTTGTACCTCAAGTCAAGGTAAACACATCACTATTAGCTACCTAGGTGAGGGAAATTAAATATTCCTAATATCCTAAGTAAACTTAACTAGGTGCAATATTACACTTAGGATAAACATTGTCCTAGGTGAAGTATAATATATAGACTAACAAAAAGTCTAATAGTTGAATTGGATAATAAAGGTCCCACTTCAAAAAGTGATTCAGAAGGGAAAAAGAAAGGTGTGGCATTTTCAATGAAATTGTTGATAATTTCAAGAAAAGAAAGCTTGTTGAGTCACCCTATGGTATCCCTAAAAATGGGAAAAATGTGAAAGAGGAAAATATGCTATGGTTTTTTGAGAGGCCCTACAAAGGACCTAATCCCTCTCCCCCCGTTAAATGAAGATTAAAAGTACAAGTTGGAATTTTAGGGTCTTGAGGTCCCTAATGAGAAACATGTCCTAAGATCCTTGTGTAATTCTAAAAGTGGCCTAGAGTTTTTATGGGTTCAAGAGGTGAAATCTATTGGGTTTAATCTATAATATTGCCAGAGATTTGCATGGAAATGATGCTAATTTTTTAATTCTAACCATGATAAATAAAAGGGTGGGGTTGCTATTCTAATTGGCAATAATATTTTACCCCACAATCAAATATTCATGTTGCTCTCCATCTCATAGACTTGTTTGGGTAATCATAAAAAATAATGATATGAAATTTGGCATTGCATTCCTATATGCCTCCAATGACTATAGAGAAAGATGTGAATTCTAGAGATGGGTTACCTCTAACTTACCTAGAGTTCCTTATATTATTGGGGGGATTATAATATGATTGAGCACAAAGAAGACAAAGTTAGGGGAAATTCTTTTTTTGGAAAGATAATTAATTATTTTTCTTGTCAAAGTACAAAAGAATTCTCAATTTCTTTAACCCCTTTGAAAAAAGAAAAAAAAGATAGTGTATATGGTTAACATAGTGAAGTAACCAAAATGGGTAGAAAAGAGTCTACTCTAGGCTTGATAGTTTTTATTTTAATAAGCATGCATTTTAGATATGTTGTATCCACCAAATCTCCTCCCTGCCCTCCTCCCCGCCAACCACCCTGCCTTCGCCCTCCCACCACCGCTGCCTGCAACCTTCGCCCTGCCTCCTCCACCTTGCACAGACAGCACAATACATTTTAAAAATATAAAAAAAAAACAAAGCAAAAAACCCAAAAAAAACCCTAGCATTTACTTTTTAGGTTTAACTTTTTTTTTTTATTTTTTTAATGTTTCAGTTTAATTTTTTTTCAAAGCCTTCAGCCCCTGGTCACATGGGTGACCAGGGACCCTATTTAAACTTTAACATTAAACTTGATTGTGAGCATTTAACTGCCCATGTGACCACTTTGTGACCAAACTACTAGTTGTTTATCTGACCACCAGGTTTGTCCTAGTTTGCTCTCACATGCCCAAATAGGCTCTTTTTTTTTCTCTTTGGCATAACTTTTTGCAGGTACATCAGATTTTTGCAAATTTATAGTTGTTGGAAAGTTGATTCGACAAACTTCGCAATGGTACAGGTATCTTCAACCCACTTTATCAAAATCATCAGGTATTATCAGTCAAAATCAACCTTCCTTGGAAACTTTAAACGACTATAACTTTTGCATTTTTTAACGAATTTTCATGAATTTTTTTTTAAACAACATAGAATTTCTTATGGATTTTGATTTTACTATCTATTTTTCTGTCACAAATCATATTTCCATGAAATTTTCTAGTTTATGTGTTTTTCACTTAAATATTTGATTAGAAAGCTTTTTGATTCTTTTTTGTTTTCGTGGACTACAGGTAGACATCAGGACCCTTTGCATATCGTGTGACGAAGAAAAAAATAAAGATTTGAGACTACTAATCCGGTTTTGGTGCAGAACGTCCACCAAAGACAATCATTTTTATATTAAGTGTTGAATCGGATTGGTTTAGGCATTATCATACAATTTGCATACAATGTTCACTTAGTTTTTCATTAGGTGGAAAGTAAATCATTTTGTTGCATCACAACTTTCATCTAGTCCCAACCTACGGGTTAAAAACTGAACAATTTCTTTATGTTTTTACTATATTGCACTACAATCTATCACATAGCTTAATAGGGGAAAGTAACACTTGTTTATTTCTTCAAGCAACAATCTACACCTAGATTTGTTAAAAGGTTAAAATAAACAATCTTTTCCAATTTATTGTTATCTTGTTACAAATTTCAGTGCTTGGTAGAGTTAACACATTTAGTTATTTTCTTTTAGCTAGGAAGATAACGAACCACTGTTCTCCATGCTTGGAAATGGTAATAGGCCTATATTATCCCCTTTCTTGGGTGACCAGAATGCCAAACTTATCATTTCACATGTGTAACCTTTAGAGAGGACTGCCCTTGGAATTCCTTCCTTCCAAGTGGGACGACCTTAAGTGATAACGAGCTAAAGCCAAGCCACCTCCGAGTCACTATAAATAAATTGTGTTTGTGATGAAATTTGCAAGCAATGGGTGTTGTTGTATTACATCGACCAATGTTTCCCCCAAAACCCTGTGGAGCATAACCTTTGCATGCTGGGAAGCCTCCTTATCGGAGTGAATGGCCACACGTGTAACCACCTGAATGGATGCCTTGACTAAAATCTTTTTGTCCTAGTAAGCCAAAATCCCCTATTTGGTGACACAGGAGGAGGAACCTCTAGAGTTGTCCAACGTCATACACTCATTTAGTGTAGAGACAAAAAAGTTCAACTCTTCGGAGGAACTATAACTTGGTATGTGTGAGAAGTGAGTGCTGTGGAGGGGAGCCGGTGCTACCAAGTTACTAGCTATCCACCTTTATGCAAGTGGCTGGTGTAAAAACCAAGTTGGAACTTATCAAATATTATCCTTGCCAACCTTAGGATTGTGCTTGCTTTTTGGTCAAAAATTTGTAAAAACAACATGGAATCTTCTTGTTTGACATGTTTTCTTGCAACTAATTGATACAAATCATCAACGAAAATACCAAACTTGCTTCAAGAAACATTGTGAAACACAAGCCAAGATCGAGAAAATTGAAACAAAAAGACAACACTACCTGCAGTTCTACACATTTAAGCCATTTTGCGGCGCATTTGAGACATTTTGTTGCACATACAATACTTCTGTGCATTTGACGCATAGGGCGGCACATGCAAACTACAGTACTACGCATTCAAAAAATTAGAGCATTTCAACCAATCCTATGCATTTGACCTACATAGATGTGCATTTGACCATTCTTCCTACGCATCTGAAGCTGCGCATGCAAAACAAAGAGCTATTTCTGTACACTTTTGAGAAAATTTTGAACCAGTTTTGGATACCCATTATTGCATATACCTCTTTTGTGATCTCAGAAAAACCATACAAATCAGTTTCGCATCTATTTTCCAAACCAATTCCATTTGCCATATCATCCATAGTAAAAACATCAAACAAAGCAAACCAAGTTTCCTACTAAGGTGTCATTAAGATCTTCTAAAATTCAAAACAAAAATCTAGTTAGTTTCATAACAGGATATATCATCCTTCATCTCAGAACTACACTATATCAATAGCGGTGATCAACTCTCCCTAATTTGACTATCTTTTACCTCAAGCACATTTGTTCGAACAACAGTAGATCAAAATTTAAACCTTACGAAAATCTTGTCATCTCAACCACACCAAGTTCACCCTCACAAACCAAATCCCCCAAGTCTTGCATCCAACTTCTTTCACATCCACAAACTTGCATGGTTCAGACTAGGTCCCAATCAAACAAAAGCAAAAAATGGGTTCCCTAAACAATAATGGGCATAATTCTGATGATGAGGAGATTACTCAAGCGGAACTCCTTAAACAACTTCAAGATCCAAAATTCCTAAAGATGATGGATAGGGCCGTTGCCACGGATCCCACAAAGTACTTCCTTATGCTTGCACAACAAGGAGCAAAGTTACCTTCCAATTTTGACATAGAAAAATTGAGAGAAACAAGGCAAACAAATAAAACTGAAGCTCCCAAAAATAAGAAAGCTAAGGATGTGACAAATCCATTAGAAGCACTCACGCAACAAATCCAAGCTTTACAACAACAAGTTGGGGATTTACAAACTAGATCTTCCACAAAACGATATTCATTAAAGGACATATCCCCTTATCCATTTGATAAAAGCTTGGTTACGACACCTTTCCCCTCTAGATACCAAGATCATGCATCCTTAACCCGTCTTAATGATACTATTGACAAGGGAAATACCGCCTTACGTTTGGAATCATATACCTTTACATCTACTAGTCCTCCATCACCGTCCCCTAGAATGCATATCCCAAAGCGTACTAATCCTACACCAACGCCGCCATCAAGTTTCCCAAGCTCTAATCCACCAACCAAAGAATCCTTGAACGATCTTCTCCAAAGACTTTTTCCAAAATATTACAGCAAAAGAAAAGCTATGGAGAAATCAAAATCCACTCATCCAATGTCATCCCTATCCAGCACAAGCGATCCTAACCTTAATCATAAGCCTACACCTTCTACCATTATTCTCCATTCGTTATATTTCCCATCCACACATTCACTCATGAAGGATGTGATCCAATGGCTATTATCAAGGAACTAACCATCTCCATGTCATAAAACACCTACCCAAGAGCATATCAAAGAGCCTTCAAACACATCCATTGCTTCAACCCCATCATATAGTCTACAACCCCTTGAGCCTATTAAAAAATCTCCACCAATGAATCCAAATCAAGATCCATCATCCCCTCGTGTTGATAACCCTCAAGAGCATGTCAAGCGTATCCAAGATTCTATCACTTCTATTCAAGTAACCCAAGAGGTATGTCAAGAACCTAATCCTAAGCATATGAAAACATCAAGTCCTAATCCTAATCAAGATCAAATTACTTTCATTCCACCCATCCATAACGTTTATCTTTTCCATGATCAAGATATTACCTCTGAAGAAGATATCCATGAACAACTTGATCCTATACCCATACATGAGAAAGAAAACCAAATCCAACCCATCCATAACCTATATCTTTTCTATGATCAAGATATTATTATTGATGAAGAACCTATACATTATCAAATTGATCCCATCCATATCACACTTAATCCTATCTATGATCAAGATCTCGTCTATGATCAAGGTCCTATCTATGATCAAGCGAACCATGATGATCCTCTTAGCCAACTTTATGCATTCCATGGTCATGAGCTTATTACCCCATCTATCCATAACCCCATAACCATCCATGCACAAGAAACCTCCATTACTCCTATCCATCCTCCACATAGTCCTATCCATGATCCAACAACACACACTTTCCTTGATGAGACACTTGCCTCCCAAGTGCACATAGATGATCAAACCAATAACTTGGATCTTAGTGAGCATAACGATAATCAAGATCCTAATGATCCTCCACCATCCATTATCAACCATGTTGCAAATCTGTTATCCTATCCCCTTGGTCTCACTACCTTCATCCATGAATGTTCTTCCTTAGGAGAGCAACAACCATTATCTACCACTTCACCTTCCCCATCAAATATTGAGATCACATCTAGTGTCCAAATCACCCATAATCGCATTGTCCACTACATACTCCAAAATATGAACTATCAAGGTAAAGGCTTAGGCCTTCATGAACAAGGTATTTTGGAGCCTATCCATGTCGAAGTCCCTCCACCCTCTTATGTCCTTGGTTATACTCCCCAAGAAAAATAATCTCATGATGTTGGTACTTTCTCCATGCCTTCTAAATCCACCACTTCCCATCGCAAACCCTATCATATTCCCAAAACATATGTTGCCATTCCACCTCCATCATCCTACAAATCCTAGAAGCATGTGACCATACACCTTCCACCATCCAATCTCTCTTCGCTACTTCCAACTCCTAACATCCCTCCATGAATTTTACCATCACTTCTCCCAACATCAAATCCATCCATCCACAAATCATGACCAACAAATGCACATATTGTCTAAACATGAAGCTTCCACTCAATCCACCAAACCTATGGGATTAAAAAATAAACATTGGGATGCCTCCTTTCATAAAGTCAAAAATCCTAAGGGTCCTAATACCTTAGGAAATCAATCTGAATAATCAAAGAAAAACCCATCTCAAAAGCTGCATACACCCACACACCTCAAAACAAAAATGAAAAAGGTGTGGGTCTCCAAGCAACAAGTAATTACTTCAGAAGCTACACAAAAGCTGCATATACCCAAGCCCGTACCTTCACAAGTAAAGTCTAAAAGCAAGATGGTTTGGGTACCTAAGCAAAAAGCCATCAAGTTACATGAGGCATCCACCTCTCAAGAATCCCAACCATCCACTTTATCCTCTTCCATCCAAAAATCCCATTCCATCCAAAAGTCTAAAATCCTTCCATCCCACATAACAAGCAAAAATCAGAAAAATACTAAGTATATGTGGGTCCCTAAATGCCTAAATCACCCATCCACTAAGCAAAAATCTCCATTGCTTCCTACACCACCTTCCCATCATAAGCTTTAATGTTTATCATGGTATGTGCAACCGTTGGTCATGGTTCCCTTCCATCCCATGACACTTCCACATACCTCCATCTCCCTTCCTTCCACTACTATCCTACATATCTTCCCCATCCTATTCCTATGGTCCATGCTTTTGCATAAGCCTTCCCTCCATCCTTGCATAAGTCTTACATAATCTGCATCATAATCCACTATCACACCTTCCATAATCCGCTATCTACCTTCTCCATCTCACTTTCATGCAATCCCCTACCAACTTCTATGAGAACACTTGACATAGTCCATGCAACGACATCCATCTACCAGGACTATCACCTTTCATAGAACTAGACACTTGAGTCTCTCCCATCCATATCCACCTTCTCCCATCCAAATGTTTCAAAAAAATAAAAGTAAAGAAAAATCCCTTCGTCCAACGGTGAAAACCACCCTTGGTGGCGCCTTGGATAAGTACCATGATGAAAACTTGGTAAACAGGCGTCATGTGTAGGTTGATCTTCCATGTCATTTACCCTTGGGAGTGCATTGTCTCATTGACCCTATCATTCTCCCTCCTATCTCACCATACCATCCTACCATCCTTATCCTACGTGTACCTATTATATTAAGTCCATTCATTCTCCATTCCTCTTTTGATATTGATAGAGATATGGGGGCAAAATGTCGAAACATGCTTTGGAAAAACTCTTGATATACCTTGTCTTTTTAAAAACAATCCAATCCTCTCATCCTCCTTCGTCATAAGCTTTGTCATGTCAAATCCCAAGTTATTCCTATGCTACATAGTCCTTGGAGATCACATCCTTGTTTCCTTCTACCTACCCATCCATTATCCATTATCACCCATCCATTTACCTATCCATGGTGTTCCCTTGTCATCAGTATCCAGCATTTAGGCTATCCAAATTACCATCCAAAAATCCCACAAAGCATCAAAACATTAGCAAAATCCAGAAAATCCCAAAAACATCAAGTCGTCTGCAACCCCATCATTAGTACCATTGTCGAACTACGTTGCCTTTGACCTATCACGTAGGCAAGTCCATCATTGATGCGCCTCCGAGGCTCCTTTCAGATCCATTCCATCAAATGTCATCCATCCTTTTGTCCTTCCAATCTGCACCATTTCCCATCGCCTAGGTCTTAGGTCCCCAAGGTCCACACCCTGAACTACATTGCCTCTGCGTCATCACGTAGGCAAGGCCATCATCGATGAGCCCCCGAGGCACTAGGTCAGTCCCTTAGGGCTCGTTTCTTTGTGTCTATTGTCAGTTCGTCCATAATAAATTGATCCTTTACTTGACTAGGGACAAATCCTCGACCTAGTTAGTGAATTGGATTTTTGAATGCTACAACTTAGAGGATAACAAATCGGATCATGGTTTTATCACTAGACATCAAGCAATGCAGTAAAGCAAGCTTTAAAACATCATCTTGACAATGAGGCATCAAACTACACCTGACAACACTGACCTACCTAAAACATCAAACATGACTCTATCAAGTTATTGCAAGAAAACATATATCTATGGAAAGAAGGTTTGATGGTTGTTTTAAGTCTTATATCATGATTTTTGTTATTATGTCTTTTTATGCTACTCAAGGATGTCAAAAACTAGAGGAGCTATGATGGGGGCATAATCATTTTCTTTGTCTGTTGTTCGTGGGTTTATCCTTAGTAATGTTAATCCTTGTCTAATGACATGATCAACATAATGATCATCGTGGACATTAGGGGTCTAAACATGAAACAAGTATAATCCTTGTCTGTTGATACGCAAGCAATACTCAGGTCATCTTAGTTCAATTATACTTAGATGCTTGTATTAACTTGCTAAAACAAAATCCATGTAAGTAATACTCAGGTCATCATGGTTTAATTATACCTAGATTCTTGTATTTTCTTACAACATAATAAAAGCTCAATGATGAAACAACGTACTTCAAATGCTAGCATATACGAAGATGACAATCCACACATCCATACATATCAAATTGTATTTCATTCCATAATAAAACCTTTTCCAAGTGTCTTAAGACCCAAGTCTTTTCTGACAGTTTATCCAGTTGTATCTTCCAGTTATCCATGTGATACATTCATCCTTGTCCAATCAATCCAAGCAATGATCCAAATGCAAGTCCATCCTTAATCCATATCAATCGAGTAAAGTCAATCTTGTCAAATTATCAAATCGCAATCACTGGTCTTGATCCTAATCTTGTCGTAAACCAAGTCAATCAATCATAATTATTAGTGGGATATATCTTTCCCATGTCTTTGTGTTGATCTAGGGATATATTGTTCCCCGCAATGAAAAACACTATCATTGATCATTATCGATTAATCATTGATTTACAATTAGACAGGGGCAATACCTTGTTTGTTCTTGTATCATTTGTGCATACTTGCTTGCTTGTGTGTGTTATCATTTTATCTTGCATCACGTGTCATTCAGCTCTTTCATTCCATCCCTTATCTTACATCAACCAATTTCTTCACCCTAACCTGTCGTTCATACCTATCTCATCATGAGATTCTCAGTCATCCTGTCATCACATTCTTCCCGTCCAATCTCCCGACGGGGCATCCTATCGTCAATAACCTGTACCAGGGGCAAACTAGGGCATGTATCAATTGCAACAAATTTTTATTCTTTGAAACAATGTGATACAACACATTGCATCAAAAATGGGCAAAATGTATACACCTAAAAATGGCTAAGTTGAATTAAATAAATATTTTAATATTTATTTTTATTCTCATTCCTTTATCAATTAAATAAATATCTTAATTTATTCAAATGATTCACATCCCTCCAATAATTAAATAAAATCAATTTATTTTATTAAATCCCCCAATTCTTTTAATGTCTCATCTAATTAAATAATTCTACATTATTTAATTAATCCCAAATTCCTCTATCCCTAAGTCCTAATTCCATAAATCCACATCACTAATTGATGTAGGAGTATCCTTGGTTCAAGAGAAATCTTGCATCAACCAAAAACATTTGCATTTCAGTTTGTTTGTAGTTTAGTTTGTTTCTTTTCATTTTCCAGTTCAGTTCAGGCAATTCAATTGGAAGCAGTTTCATCTTTTGATCTGACATTCTATCACAGTTACATTTTAGACCTTGTGGAGGTGGACTTAGCATCTACATTCATTCATCTACATCGTATCCAGAATTCAGAGGTCCGCACATCTTTACCGGAAAGATATCGCTATCAGAAGATCGATTGTTTCTCAAAATAGAGCATCTTGATAATAGCAGACAACCAGCTGAAGGAGAAACCTGCGGAAGAATCCCCTAATCTTTGGAGCCTAATGACACATCATTCGATGATCTTTGGTTCGTGGTCGACCTTCCCTGGAGATCCGCACTTCATTCCATTCATTTTCCAGAGGGGTTCTATGCTTTTAAGTCTGACCTATCTGTGTTCACATGTTACATCTCTTCATTGGAGTTTGTGACCTTCTTTGGCCAACGCAGAGGAATCTGTTGTTCCAGAGATGATATATATTGATGTAATATATCCCTAGGAAAGTAGTTCATAACATAGTGATAAATGATAGTTTAGATTTTGTGCGAAGGAGCTCCAAAGTTTTATCTTATGCATGTATGTAATTAGGCCTGTGAGCCCTAATTATAAGCTCGCATGTTGTCGGCCGATCTCTATTTGAATTCTATGATATACTGAATGACTGAATCTGCATTTGCTTTATATCTTTGAGTTGTTTCCATTGTGTTTACTCTTGCTGCATGGTCCAGATAGTTCATTCTGTGAACCCTCTTACCGTGACTGCACCAAGTGGTATCAGAGCGAAAGTTCGAATCTTTAGGAGTGAATTGAGTGAAGTTGGAAAGGGAATTCCATAAGATCTTGTTGTGGACAGATCACCGATCTGAGGTAGGTTACTTGTGTTGCAACTGATCACCGATTGAGAGACAGTTGTCACCTTGTAGCCCGATCGCCGAACCTGAGGCAGTTTACACTTGATCCTAGGAAGATGTCATCGCGAAGAGTTGCTGTTGTTAGAACAATGGCTAGTAGAATGGATGAGAAGATGGAAATGATGAAACAATGCGAATCCATTTGGATGTTGTTGAAGAAGATAGGCGAAGAGGATTGACACCGAGACCTAATGTTGAAAGTGATGATGAGGAAGAATTTCAATCTGCTGAACAAACTGGTGAAACCCTAGGAGGTGATGAAGAAGAAGAATCAGATCAAGTAAAGATGCTGTGAGATATTTCAAAGATTGGAAAGATACCTAGAGTGGATGTGCCAAACTATACTGGTAATTTGAACCCCGAAGAGTTGATTGATTGGATAAATGACATGGAAGAATACTTTGAATATGAGGAAATTGAAGATCCGGAGAAGGTGAATTTTGCAAAGACAAAATTGAAAGGACATGTTGCTATATGGTGGAAAGAAGTTCAGTTGGAAAGAAACAGAAGAGGAAAAGAAAAGATTACAAAATGGGATAGGATGGTGACAAAGTTGAAGAATCAGTTTATACCTACTGACTATGAGTTGGAACTGTTGAAAAGATTGCAAAACCTAAGACAAATGGAGAAATCTGTGAAGGAGTACACTGAAGAATTCTATAAAATGATCATAAGGACAGGACATAGTGAAGTAAACAAGGAGAAAGTGGCTAGATACGTCAATGGACTGAGATTAAACATTCAAGAAGAGCTAAGCTTGGTAAGGATGACATCTTTGGAAGAAGCATATCAGTTTGCCTTGAAAGTTGAAGAGAAGCTGAATAAGAGGCATGATCAGAGAGAGAGATAGAGGAGGTAAATTTTAGAGAAGTAGAACATTTTCTGAAGGAGATAGATCACATCCAGAATAGAACAAGTTTGATAACCCATTTAAGAAGGATGATAGAGATAACAATGCTTACCGGAGAGATGACAAGAATTTTTACTGGAGAGGAAACCCTAGTGCATACCGGAATGAAGGATACATAAGAGAAGGAAGAGGATTTGATAAGAGAACATTTAGAGGTACTTGTTTCAAGTGTGGAGGTGAAGGACATAGAGCATTTGACTGTAATCGAGGCAGTACAAGTAAGAGGACAGAAAATAGTGGAAGAACAACCTATGTTGAAGAACTTGTTGAACTAGGTGATCCCTGTTCGGTTGGCAATCCGGAGAAAGGAGAATCATTGGTAATGAGGAGAGCACTATTTCAAACAGAGGCAAATGAGGAACCATCGCAGAGGAAAAGTTTGTTTAGAACCAAATGCAAATCAGGAGGTAAGTGTTGTAAAGTTGTGATTGATAGTGGTAGTTCAATTAATCTAGTTTCAAAAGAGATGGTGACTAAGCTGAAGTTGAAAAGATTGAAACACCCTAAACCCTATCAGATAGCATGGATTTAGGATGATCATAAGGTACTGGTAAGTGAACAATTTTTGGTGAAATTTCATATTGGATCATATCATGATGAAGTCTTGTGTGATATTATGCCTATGGATGTTTGTCATATCTTGTTGGGTAGACCTTGGCAGTATGATAGAAAAGCTATACGTGATGGGATAAAGAATACATATACTATAACATCAAATGGAAAGATAATTACTTTGATTCCTTTGGAGGATGACCCTAAAAATGAAGTATGTGGGAATGCTAAAATCTTTTTGGTAGATGGAACAAAATTTCTGGATGGTTTGAGACATGAGAATATGTGTTATGCCTTAATTCCTAAAAAGCTTGAAGCATTGAAGAAAGAGACTGAAGAATCACAACTAGAGGAGATAAGGGAGTTGCTGACAGAGTATGAAGACATCATATTAGATAATGTACCTGAAGGATTACCACCTATAAGGAGTATCAGTCATCACATGGATCTTATACCGGGAGAAGGTTTGCCTAACAAATCAGCACATAGAATGACACCGACAGAGAATGAAGAATTAAATAGATAGATACAAGAGTTGTTGAGGAAAGGTTTGATCAGAGAAATCTTGAGTCCTTGTGCAGCACCTACAGTGCTAGCACCGAAGAAAGATGGAGAGTGGAGAATGTGCACTGACTCTAGAGCAATAAACAAGATCGCAGTTAAGTATAGATTTCCTTTACCTAGGATGGATGATATCATGGATTGTTTGAGTGGAGCAAGATATTTCACAAAGATAGATTTAAAGAGTGGATACCATTAGATCATAATCAGAGAAGGAGATGAATGGAAGACTACTTTTAAGACAAATGAAGGATTGTATGAGTGGTTAGTGATGCCTTTCGGACTGACAAATGCACCGAGTACTTTCATGAGATTGATGAATGAAGTTCTGAAGAAATTCTTGGGTAACTTTGTGATTGTATACTTGGATGATATTCTAATTTTTCAGTAAGACAAAGGAGGAACATTTGTGGCATATTAGACAAGTTTTACAGAGACTGAGAGAAGAGAAATTGCTGATAAACATCAAGAAGTGTAGTTTCATGAAGGAAGAGTTAGTATATTTGGAATTTGTGATTTCTGCGGAAGGATTGAAGATGGACCCTGAGAAAGTGAAAGCAATTGTTGAATGGCTTACATCGGAGAGCATTGGAGAAGTTAGATCATTTCATGGATTGGCTAGTTTCTACAGGAAGTTCATCAGAGATTTCAGTTTAGTTTGTAACACTATGACAGAGACAATGAGAGGTGACAGAAAAGATTTTAAGTGGACATCAGGAGCAAATAAAAGTTTTGAGTTGTTAAAGCAGATGGTGATAGAGCAACCTATTTTGGCATTATCAAATTTCAATAAGGTATTTCAAGTTGATTGTGATGCAAGTGGAAATGCAATTGGAGCAGTATTAAGTCAATAAGGTAGACCTGTAGCTTATTTTAGTGAGAAGTTGAATGATGCAAGGAGAAGGTATTCAGTTTATGATCAGGAGTTCTATGCCATAATTCAAGCCTTGAAGAAGTGGAGACATTACTTGTTGCCTAAGGAGTTTGTGTTGTATACAGATCATCAAGCTTTACAGTATTTGAACAGTCAAGGTAAGTTGAATCAGAGACATATGAGATGGGTAGAGTTCATGCATAGTTACACTTTTGTGTTGAAGCATAGGAGTGGAAAATCAAATAAAGTTGTTGATGCATTGAGTAGAAGAAGAAACCTACTGACATAAATGAGAGTTGAAGTGTTGGGTTTTGATGAATTGAAGAACATGTATGTGGGAGACATTGATTTTGTAGAACCTTGGAAAGCATGTAGGGAACCTGTTGTGACAGATAGAAGTAAGTGGTTGGATTATTTCATTCAGGAAGATATGTTGTTCAAAGGAAGTCAGTTGTGCATACCTAGAAGTTTAATGGGAGATAATTTGATCAAGGAGAAGCATAGTGGTGGATTGACAGGACATTTTGGCATTGACAAGACAGTGGCTTTGGTAAGTGAAAACTACTTTTGGCCTTAGATACATAAGGATGTTCAGTGATTTGTGCAGAGTTGTAGAGTTTGTCAAGTTGCAAAAGGGGGTAGTCAGAACACTGGATTGTATAAACCTTTGATAGTACCGAAGAGACCTTAGGAAGACATAAGCATGGATTTTGTAATGGGATTACCTTTGAAATAGAGAGGACATGATTCAATATTATTAGTGGTTGACAGATTTCCAAAGATGGCTCATTTCATACCTTGTAAGAAGACAACTGATGCAGTGCATGTAGCTGACCTATTTTTCAAGGAGATTGTGAGAGTGCATTGATCACCTAAGAGTATAGTTTCAGATAGAGATACAAAGTTTGTTGGATACTTTTGGAAGACACTTTGGAAGAAGATGAAGATAGATTTGAAGTTCAGTTCATCTTTTCATCCATAGACTGATGGACAGACCGAGGTAGTGAATAGGAGTTTGGGAAACTTGTTGAGATGTTTGGTTGGAGAGAAGGTAGGAAGTTGGGATTTGATTCTTTCACAAGTAGAGTTTGCATACAATAATTCAGTAAATAGGAGTACTGAAAGAACACCTTTTGAGATTGTTACCGGAGTGAATCCTAGAGGAGTAGCAAAACTAAGAGATATCAGCATGGAAGAAAAGAGGAGTGCCGAAGCAGAGGAATTTGCAGTTCACATGAAGACAGTGCATAATCAGGTGAAGAAGCATTTGGAGGATATGAACAATAAGTATAAAGAAAAGGCAGATGAGAAGAGAAGACATAAGGAATTTGAAGTTGGAGATGAAGTGATGGTGTACTTGAGAAAAGAAAGATTTCCAGTTGGGACATATAACAAGTTGAAGATGAAGAAGTTTGGACCTTGTAAGATACTCAAAAAATTTGATTCAGGAAATGCATATGAAGTAGAGTTACTAGAGACATTGGGTATATCACCTATTTTCAACATTGTAGATCTTTATCAGTATCATGAAGCAGAGTTCAGTGACAACATGGAAGAAGATTTGAAGCAGTTACCACAACAAGCACCGGAGCAAATTGAAGACATTTTGGACAACAGAGTTGGACACAGCACTAGAGGAAGACAATACAAAGAATATCTTGTGAAGTGGAAAGGTAGACCGAAAGAAGATTCATCATGGATTTCTTAGGTTGAGGTGGACCGTCTTGGTTCTCCCCTAGCCCCAACAAATTGAGGGACTCACTTTTTCAATAACCCTGGATGTCTGATGCAGGAGCATCCCTGGTTCAAGAGAAATCTTGTATCAACCAAAAACATTTGCATTTTAGTTTGTTTGTAGTTCAGTTTGTTTCTTTTCATTTTCCAGTTCAGTTCAGGCAATTCAGTCAGAAGCAGTTTTAGCTTTTGATCCGACATTTTATCACAGTTACATTTTAGACCTTGCGGAGCTAGACTTAGCATCTACATTCATTCATCTACATCATATCCATTATTCATAGGTCCGCACATCTTTACCGAAAAGATATCGCTATCAGAAGACTGACTGTTTCTTATAACAGAGCATCTTGATAATAGCAGACAACCAGCTGAAGGAGAAACCTGCGGAAGCATCGCCCGATCTTTGGAGCCTAATGACACATCATTCGATGATCTTTGGTTTGTGGCCAACCTTCTCCGAAGATCCGCACTTCATTCCATTCATTTTCTGGAGGGGTTTTATGCTTTTAGGTCTGACCTATCCGTGTTCACACGTTACATCTCTTCATTAGAGTTTGTGACCTTCTTTGGCCAATGCGGAGGAATCTATTGTTCTGAAGATGATCTATATTGTTGTAATAGATCCCTAGGAAAGTAGTTCATAACATAGTGATAACTGATAGTTTAGATTTTGTGTGAAGGAGCTCCAAAGCTTTATCTTGTGCATGTATCCAATCAGGCCTATGAGCCCTAATTGTAAGTCCGCATGTTGCCAGCCGATCTCTATTTGAATTCTATGATATACGGAATGATTGAATCTACATTTGATTTATATCTATGAGTTGTTTCTGTTGTGTTTACTCTTGCTGCACGGTCTGAATAGTTCATTCTATGAACCCTCCTACCATGACTGCACCACTAATCCACATCACCTTTCCACCTCACCTTGTTGCACATGTAATTAAATATTTTAATATTTAATTAGCTAATATTCCCTCACCCACATGTCCTATTTCTCCTCCAGTCTAATTAGTTAACTCATCAATCAAATCTATTAACTAATTAGTCATTTGAGTTCACTGCTCAATCTATTTTGTTGACTCCTCAATCAACCCAGTTAACTGATCAATCATCTCAGTTAACTCTTCAATCTATTTTGTTAACTCCCATAATTTATGAAGAAGGCTTGGACACTTGTCCTCTCCTGATTCATGCATATTCTCTCAAGTCTTCTCAACCGTACACCTCACAGGTAATTCCTCCAGTCATGGATCTATTGACACTTGGATTTGGTCTCTCTTCACGAGCCTATAAAAGGAACCCTCATTCCCTCATTTTCATACAATCTAAGCTTAAGCAATCTTACTCTGCAGGAATCATTACAACGTGCCTTTGGCAAAGTTATCTCCACTTGCATTCACACAATCTCATTATCACAATCCTCATCCAATCATGTCTCCATCAATCCATATCCATTAGTATTGCATTTATAGTGTCATCTCCACTACATAATCCACCCATAGCCGTTCTACTCTTGTCATCTTCAACAACAAGGAAGTGCACACTTCTGAGAGCTCCATTACTATCAAGATCGAGAGGAGATAGGCGAACAATGAGATCATAGAGATAAAATGGTCTTCGAAGGTATATTCTTGGTTTACTTGTGTTTACATCAATTTCCATTGAGTTATTGGATGATTAGTTGCTTTAAACTATTGTTCACATTTTCCACTAACATATGTAATGATAATACTAGTAATTGTGTGAAGGCCATCCCATTAACAATGTCTGATCCTCATCTTGTTGAGATATTAGTAATGTTTAACGAGACTACTAATGATATCCAAAGATTCAAGAGTGGATTATATAAGTTGAATGCTAGTTTGCTTGCTGATAAAGTTTGTTGTAATGGTGTACAGATAATAATAAATATCAATAAATTATTTCCCTTCTAACTCAACTCTCTTGTTATGGGTCAATCTTACAAATAGTTCAAAGATATTTCTTAGCACCATTGAATTTTTTTCTTTCTATATTGATCTTTCCTCCTCTAATTGTAATAATGCAAGCATGGAGGCTAGAGAAGTATGCAAGAAAATTATCCAAAACAAAGATAATAAGGATGATGTCACTGAGCTCGACAAAGACTTCTTTTTAGAAGAAATTTGTACAACTATAAAATCTTTGAAGAATGGTAAATCTCTAGACTGGGATGTGCTCCCCATTAAATTTTATAAAAACAATATTGAGAGGATTGCATCTAATCTATTTGAGGTCTATAAGTAGGCTATTAAGGGGGCAACTCTCGGGAGTGAGATTAACAGATGGGTGATTAAACATTTTCCTAAAGATGGGGATATAATACTAATAAAAAATTGGAGGCCGATTACCCTCCTTAATGCATCTTAGAAGAATATGGCTAAAGCATTGGTTATTAGACTAAGAAGAATTTTGCTTGAGATTATTTCTAGACAAGATTTATCAAAGGGAGATATAATCTTGAAATTCTAATTCTCAGTTGGGAAGAGCTTGATTGGGGTAGGAAATCTAGACAAAATATTTGTACGACCCTTTTGGACTTTGAAAAAGCTTGTGATAGGCTTGAGTGGTGTTTTATTTTGTTGATTCTCAAAGTAATTGGATTTCCTAATAAATTTTGAAGAATGGTGGAAGTTCTCTTTAAAGATGCCTCAACTCAGGTGGAAATTAATGGTGAGTTGACTAATCCTTTTTTGTTGCAAAAGGTCCATAAGACAATGAAATGTTCTCCTATAAAGGTTCTAATTTTCCCAATAACAATGAAATATTGAACATCTAATTTGCTCATGGCATTGCTTTGTTTATTGTATTTAAAGAGAACAATTTTAACAATTTGATGGAAAGGGTCAATATCTATTGTTTGGCTTTGGGTTCCAAGCTCTCCTCTAGTAAATCTATTATTCTTAGTTAGAACTCATACCCGCCTGAATGGCTCAAAAAGCTTGGATGGGATTAGGGGGCCCTAATAGAACAATTAAATATTTAGGCATCCCCTTTGCTATTGAGGCCTCCCTCAAAGATATGTGGAATCGGGTGTACCATAAAACTAAAAAGAAAAACACCAAGTAGCAAGTCCATTTGCTCTCCCTTGCTGGTAGAGCTCAAGTTTGTTAGAAAGTTTTGTCATCCTTCGGTATATATTATGTTTTAGTTTGGATTTTTTGCAATTCCTAGCTTGAGAAGCTTTAGAAGATGGTTAGATGTTTTTTGTGGTTTGATGGGAGGGGTAGTAAAAAAAGACATGCTGTTAAGTGGAACTAATGTTGCCTATCTAAAATGTTGGGGGCATGGAATTGAAAGATCTAAAATACAAGGTATTGCTTTTATTGTTAAATGGATTTTATAGGCTTTGGAGAGTTTAGAGATATGAAAATTCCTTATTAGAAATAATATCTATCTTGCTACCTCAAAGAAAAATAAATTACGGAAGGACCTTCGCCACCATGACATCTTGTTTGGGAATTTTTAGTCAAACCTGGTGGCTCTTTTGTCTTTTGCAACATTTGGAGAGCTTGGAAGTTAGTGAACCATTTATTTGGTGGCCATGATGCATTCTCTAGAGTCGAGGGAACCTTTGTCAGCTACAAGTCTATTTGGTGTTGCCTTACATATAATAATAAACCTTTAGCCCTTATAAAAGTTGCTTTACTAAAGGACATGATATTAAAGGTTGGAAGGTGTTTGGTGATATATTTAGAAATGGTAATTTGATCTCATGGAAGACCTTCAAGATAATTTGCAAATTCCTACAATTCATAAAAAAAAACTTACTCCATTCTCAAGAAATCTCTACATGATGTTAAGTTTATCGTTAAGTTAAAATTAACACAAAAGTTCTAAGCAATATAATATGGGTGAATAACACACCCTTGTTGTTGGTCAAGACCTAAGATAATTCTAATATGTTTAACAATACCCATGAGATCTTTGATATGCTTAACCATATGTGAAACCTTTCTCTTTTTGTTAATGATTGCTAATATATTTTAGGTCACATTTGGTTTAGATAGCTTGAACCAAAGAAGGCTTGTTTTAGGTGGCTTCTAATTGTAGAAAAGATTGATGTTGGTACCATCCTTAATGATGTCGGAGTTAGTCCTTATGTTTGCTTTGCTTGTAATGTTGTTGAAACTATTGAGCACTTGTTTTTTGATTGTAAAATTGCTAAGAATTGTTGGTCTTTGATTTTGGGGGATAAATTGGGATGAGATAGTAAGAATAATATCTCATGGTGTGAGATTCATTTTAGGTTCGTGAAAAGCTTTGATAAATAACTTAATTGGTTGTTGCTTAATATTTCTACTAAAATCGTATGGCATCTGTGGAAGGATAGGAATGATGAGGTGTTCCAAAACAAAATAAGAATCCTTACAGACTCTTGCTAGGAGTTTACCTTTGGCTCTTTGTTTTACAGGTTACCATGACTTTGAAGATATCTAAAAACAAGTTTTTAAGTTGTTGGATCATAGCAAGGTAGTGTTAGACAAGACTAATATTATACAAGTAGGGTGGTGGTCATACCTTAAACCCTAAGCCCAAAACATGTGTAATGAAGGTTTCTTTCTAATTCACCCAAGTGTTTAAACTAGCTTAAATAACTGTTATATTTCATGTGTAGATTCAAATACCACTCTAACACTTTTAGTGTTTGCCTTAATTTATTAATATGTCTACACCTTACATTGTCTAATTATTTGAGCTACTTTAATAAATGCCATTACTAATGAGAAACCTTAACATAACTTGCCAACAAAGTAAAATTACATCATGTAATTTTTCATCAATTGTAGGTAGTCTAGTAACATGAAAGAAACCCCATTGTAGCAAGCCGTAAGTAGCACAAGCACATAGGCATGACCACCAGGTAAGTTGGTCTGGATTAGTGGAGGTCACACTTAAATAAGTAGGAAAACTAAGCATGTTATTTAATATATAAATCTATAATTCAAACCCTTATTCATTTTTATATAATCCTTTGTAAAAAGAAATGCAATTATTATTGCAGACAATTATAGCAATTGATTTATTTCCTAGTGCCAAACAATTTTATAGTGTTTGAGAATTTCTCGGTACTAACAAATTCTTGGACTTAAAATCCCACAAGACAAATAATACTCGCCCTTGAGAGTCTTCAAGTGGTTTGTTTTCTTTCCAATATAATTGCCTTGAAAAGTAGGGGGAAATTGATTGTGGGTCAACTTGTTCAAACCTTATGAAATGTTTGTGAGTTGGGTGCTAGCCAAGACAAACTTTTTTTCTATGTTCACTTCTATTCTCCTTTCTTGGTCAAAAGGCATGATAGCAACACAATTCTTTATAGCCCCATACACTCCCTTGCTTTGAAGTAGCTAGCCCTTGTACCATTGCACTATCACATTGACGAGACTCTTAAATCCCGAAGAGGGCCCCTCGATTATGAAAGAAAACTTCTCAAACCATTAATTGTGTTGTCTTCATACTTTTCCTCTAGCTCATGGTTGTATTCTTATTCACACCTATTTAACTCCTATTTGCACCATTTCCTAATTTTTTTCATACATTCGCTGTTTACTCATCAATATTGTACCTTCATTCACACTTACTTCTATATATTTACTTCGTACCTTAATATTATCTTTTTACGCTAAAATTTAATTTGAAGTGACAAAACAAACATAATTTTGTACCTTACCTCAAATTTATTTTAAAGTGAAAAAACAAACATAATTTTATATTACATGTCCATCCATATAATTTGCCTAGGGCTATAATATCTTCTATCACACAACCATTGCCCTTCTCAAGGGTGCAGGTAAGGACCACCACTTAATAAAAAATTGACATCTAATGGTGGGGAATTAGCAGTTAACGTTGAGAATGACTGGTTATTTTTTATTTTTTCTGTTGTCTTTCTCTAAGTAATTTTCTTTCTATTTCTTTATGGACTGGGCTGTGAAGACTTTGTCCTTGATAAAGTGAATTTTATACAATATTAGTGTGAAACTAGCAATGATGCCCCCAACTTTGGTAGAGCCTAAAGTCCAAGAGTCATCTCCCCACTCGCCTTTTGTTCAACCTAATCTTTGGATTCCACTTACATATTTTATTTCCTCCCTCCCATCCAAGCTAAAAACAATTATGCTGGACATAATTACAGCATACAATGGGCAGATGTTTTGAGGTGGTGAGGGAGACTCTCAGAGAGGATCCCGTATGGGTTGTATTGGAAACTACGATGTATTTGCTGGACTAGTTATTAATTTATAATATCGGCGTGTGTTCTCTTCAAGGCCTCTGATTTTGCAATGGGAGAAGAGGTTGAGGGTGCATGAATATTTGTATTTTATCTGTTTATCTCATCTGCTAGATAAGAATGGGAGCAATTTGCTCAAGGAGGTTCTATGTTGGGGGGCAGAGAGGAGAGATATCTATGAACAGTGACCAATTACAGAGCAACATGACTGTGGCTGTGCCTTCTCCACAAGAACAGACTTCATTCAGTTCAATGGACAGCAGGTCGGAGCAAAAGAGACTATCGAGAGTGCTTTCAGGCAAAGCCACGGCTGCAAAATCCAAGACCCAAATGGTGGCCAAGAAAGGGGCAGCCAAGGTGTGCTTGAGCCACTTTTTTTTATCTCCTCCTCTTCTTGTTGCTTATATGTTTTTTATCATTTCAGTCATAGTATGTAATTTATAATATACACCAATCACAAGAATGGACTATTTAGATAAAACCCAGATCAAGTAGTTTGTACACAACCTTATAACTTCTGCCAATGCATTGGATGTTTCTTTTAAAAAAAAAATATTAAAATTATGATTGAACCAGACAAAGAAGAATTTAATCGACATTTTCAATACCATAATGATCAATGTGATCATAAAGCGGTAACAAAATTGTTTACAAGAGCTAATCCCCCTCTTTAAAGAAGGCATGACAACATTCAACACTCAAAATGTCAGTTTATCTAGTTCAAATCTGACTATAGACTGAGCTTTCCTTTATGTAATATTATTTTGTTTCTGCCAGTCATTAGGTACAAGACAAGCATATTCTCTCCTCCCATGTTTCATAAAGTATTGCTCATTTATCAATCTTGCATCTGAGCTGTCCTAAACCAGTAATCAATTGGGCTATTGGCATCTTTGCCTTCCACTTGATTTCTGTTCCCATGTATGGTGCTTGTCTTTGGGTTTCAATTCATTGGGCTAGTATTCTCGTTTTTCCTGCTAGACTTCTTTGACCATATGGTTAGCATGAATCTTTATCCTACATGCTCGTTGATTTCTTTGATTTGTGTTTGAACTTTGAACATTATTGTAAGCTAAAGCCCCACATGCTCATCCACTTTTTTATTTTTTATTTTTGTTTCATCCATGTGCCATATCTCTCGCATAATTCTTCTCCTACCACTTATGGACACACTTAGTCTCCATACGTTCAATGTTCTTAATATAGCATAGTAGTCAACTCATTGTTGCTTCCTTTGAAGGAAAGCTAGTTGTTTCTTCCATTTGTATCTCATAGGGGAACTGTTAATTGATTTTGAAACTGTACATGATCAAATTTTTCCATTTGTGTCTATTTCAAACCAGATGTACAATTAGCCCCAACTTCACACTCATAGAGGAGCACAAGGGTGGCAAGTAACTCGAACAGAATCCTAGTGATCTTCCAGTTCCGCAATTCTACCTTTTCTCATTTATTCTGTAATAGTAGAGAACTTCCCAGCCTCCTTGTATACTCCTCATTTTGCATGCCTCTCAACTTAGCCGGAAATCAAGATCAAGATACTTGTATACTATAACTCCCCCCAGGGGCTTGTCTTAGGAAAGAAAATCTATTTGCGTCTTTTCACTCTGAGAGGACAACACGATATATGATTAAGTTTCATTCTTATATGAGTATGCAGGTATGATATTTGTTGTAGAATGAGAAAATAGGGCAGGTAGCCACAGAGATCTGCTCCAAAACAAACAGACATACAAAATAGCAGAAATAATCCAATAGACTGCAAACATGTACTCAGAATAGTTCATATTCAATATGAAATGACAACTCAAGGTCAACAATACTAAATAACAGAATTAGGGAAGGTAGAGCCACTTGAGGGGCAAACAGAACAACGTATAATACAAATGAACTTCACAGGTATTGCGCTTCAATTGATTACTTAGCTCCTATTTATAGATGACATTAGGTTGGGGCATTGCCAAAGCCCCAGTGAAGCTGACTACAAAGGAAAAAAAATAAAAATGTAGAATTTACTATTTGACTAATCAAAGATTATGGCCACAGGTTGTCTACATAAACCAACTTAAGAGCTGCTGGTGCTTGTGAAGAATGTTCTCATCTTCCCAAGTCATGACTTCCAACTATATTAAGTGTTGAGATATAGCTCTGTTGTGTAGTTGCTTTACAAGCTGATTCTTCATTCTTTGTTGAGTTCTCAAAGTTTTACAAGGACTGAAATTTGATTCCCAAAGGCCGTCTTCACGCATGACATATGAATGGCAGTCCAAATCCTCAAAGAGGTGGGTAGCTCCAATTTGTAAGCAACATTAGAGCTCCTGTATAATGTATTATAAGGGCCTTAGAACTTGTGCGCCAGCTTGCTGCTTCCAGTTTCATGACGATTCTTCATTCTTTGTTGAGTTCTCAAATTCCTGCAAGGACTGGAATTTGATTTCCAAAGACCGTCTTCAAGCACAACATAGTCCAAATCTGGGTAGCTCCAATTTGTAAGCAACATTAGAGGTCCTGTATAATGTATTATAAGGGCCTTAGAACTTGTGCGCCAGCTTGCTACTTTCTGTTGCCAGAGGGACATTTGCTTGCAAGGTGAATTTAAATCTGATCACTAATGCATGAGACACGAGATGTGTCTTTGCAAAAACAGAATCGAGTGATGAATTAATTTGCTTGAGAAGAAGAAGAATCTTATTGACATTCATGATAACAAAATAGTCCATGGGATCACAAAGCAGTAACAAAATAGTCTATGATACATGTTTACGAGGGTTAGAGAGTGCTCATATAATAAGGGCAGCAATCCTAAATTCAAGTGATCACAGATTCTTTGTGGAGGTTGGATCATATTGTGTTAATTTTGTTTAAAATGCACCTGCCTTTGTTAATATCCCCTCTTTAAAGAAGGCATGCGAAGACTCAAGCCTCAAGGTGTTGGTGTATCTAGCTCAGATCTTACTGTAAGCTGAGCACTCCATTATGTAATGCCATTCTGCCTCCACCATTCATAAGGCACAAAACAAACATACTGTTTCCTCCTGTTCTTTGTTAAGTGTTGGCTATCTATTGGTTTCGCATCTGGGTTGTGAATTAGTCCTTGAGTAGGCTATCAGAGATGAGAACATCCAGTGTAGTGGAGATTTATTTTATTAGGGTTCACTCTCAGATGTTGTAAAATTTTCATTGCAATATTTTATCGAATAAGCCTTTTGGCTTGTTTCCTTTGTTTTTATTTGTGCGAAATAGACATAGCTGGATAGTTGAAATAGTCTACCAAGCATCACCTGGAAGCTTGACTTGGTTGAGTTGCTCACCCAAGAGCTCCACAACCAACACCAACAGAAAAATCCATTTCAATTCCAACTTATGCAGCAAACGACAAGCATGTTCCAGCTATTGATTAAATGACATGCAGAACCATGACATCTCCACAATGGTTACACCTAGCAACTTGACTCTATTACATGTCCAACCTTGTCATCTTCACTTCTTTAAGTTGTCAAGGAAATTAATGATTGTCCTTTGCTACCATTTTTACAGTATGCTCTTCTAACCACGAGGTATAATGCTCTCCCCAGATGGTTAGTCACATGATTTGTGAAGATATTGTTTTGGAGACTATAACTCTTTTACAACAAGCTCGTCATGTGGGTGACTTTGTTGACTACCACATCACCACCCTACTACCTCTTTGAATGGTCATATCCATAGGAAGGGTCATTAGCACTACTTTGAGACTGTTCCTACTTCTCTGACTACAATGTACCCTTCTCATTGGGCCAATTTCAAAATCAGCAAATTGATGATGAATTCCATACGGCTCACTCCCTTCCTTAGTTTAAAGTTGTCAGTAGTTTCTGATCTTAAGTGACCTTCCTCATGGCTCCAAGATGGGCTCTTCACAGCTTCAATGTTGGCATCTTAGCCTCTTATGTAATATCCCTTGCTAGTTCTGATGCAAATTTGCTGATTAGAGGCTCAAGGAATATCGTCAAACACTTGGCATACAATGTCTATACTTGCTGGTACTGTGTTTCAGTTTGATTATACTTGCTTGGAATGATGACAAATGTGATTGAAATGCTTGCAAATGATTACTACTATGTCTAAGCAAAGAACTAAAATGTAAATGCAATTTACTTTTGTCTTTTGAGTGCATATAAATGATCTCTACATGAAAAATGTGCACCTGCAGCCAATTGGTATTTTATCAAACACTTGGCATGCATACTAATATGCTAAATATGAAGGATGTAAACATGCATATTACATCAGATATATGGCCTGCAACTTATCACTCATTTATTGAGATATATTGTCTAATACAATGCTGATATGAATGGCCAAGACTCTTGGCTTTACAATATAATGCAGCTCCTAAAGTCTGAGTAACAATGGCAGCCACTACAATATTTCTAAATACTCATATATCAAGGAACCCACTAGCAGATATACCTTTATTGGTCATATAACAGGTCAGATTATACTACTTATGTCAGGTCTGAATACAATATATCATCACAATAAACCCCTTAAAATGACAATAGGAAACCCTTCCCAAAGATATAGATGAATTTCATAGTTAATGGAGCATACCCGATTCAAGCTATCTTCCATTACACCTTGGAATCACTCGTAGATGCTGATGGAAGAATGTCTCAGACAACAAAATAGGCAGCTACAGGTCTGCCTAGGGTATTGGTGATCAAATACAATATGAACACTGTTATAGCAATGTAGACAGGTCTGATGACACTCAGCAACTGAAGTATGATGATAATGTCTTCAATATGGTAGCGAACCCTTTCTTGAGCTATGAATGATATATGGCAGTCCTGATCAGCAACAGCCTTCTACAGAAATGACCACGAACCTCCCAACTAGGGCAGAGGTAAGCACATTCAACAACAATATTCAAACCCTATCAGAAACTTCTCCAATAAGCACAAATTGGACCTTTGAATGAAGCCCACCCTCTGGCAATGATTCAGCTGATCTTTCATAGCCTCAAAATTGCAAATGCATTGAAGAGTTTTCGTTCTTCATGCAGAAAATGCTCTGAAACCCTTGTGTATTTCTACACTCAGCTCTCATATCAAAAAACACAAGTCAAATAACATCAAGAATGAAAAGGCATTTGCTTTTTGAGTCCTTTTATAACCTCAATCTCCTTAATAGCATTTAAATCCACTTTCAAATCCACTTTTAGGTTTTTAATAAAAACTTTATATTATCTCCTTATACATGGGCGCTCAACTCAATAAATATAAATGCACTTTAAGTTGTTTTTAATTGAGGGTCATGGTCCCATTGATTATAAAGTACACTTTACTTTATAATTTAACTTTATAATAAACCTTTTTTAATTAAATATCACTTAGGCCACTTTAAAAATTAATAACTCCTTAAATACTTATGATTTTCCAATTCCATCTGAACAAGGAGGTTCACTATGATACCCTCTGTGTATCCAACCGCCTTACCAAAAATAGCAGGGGTCCCTCTCTATCAACCACAGTCTTACTATAAATAGTAAGTGTGTCAAACTAAGTCCAACGAAGGCCTACCCCGAACCAAATTGAGCTCTGAGAGAAATCACACATTGATCTCTGCCAAAAGGGACCCTCTAACCATCTGCCTTAGCCTACGAGGGTCAAATGACAGGCTAATCCTCCGAACTCTGATGCTTGCGAAATTGGGGACATTACATCTTACTTCATTGCCTCCCATACATTCCGTTCTTAACTATGGAATACACCCAGTAGATTTTCTTTCAGCAACTCCTATGATTGAGTTCTATGCCTTGGATCCAATAATCTCACCACTATATTACTATCTTAATGCAAATATCTTCCTCCATGCATATGATCAATTTTTTGAGCTTGAATCTCCATGCTAGGATCCTTTTGACGTTAACAATGCATTTTAGACTCCTTGCTATTTCATTCCTAGGTATTACGATTCCTCTCCTCCAACATTTAGATTATATCAATCTAGGAACTCCATTATCATTGGTTGTGGCCTGCATGGGCTCCATTTTCTGTCAAATTCCATTTTCTCTTTGTTCATCTCAGCAGCTACAATGTCATGTTCCGATAGTGATTAAGGACGGAAGTCGCTTTTCGAGGAAATTATGTATGTATTAATATTTAATACATACAAAATAATATTATTAAATATTAAATAATATATTTATTTAAATAATTAAATATATTATTATATAGATATTGAGAAATATAAGTATTAATAATATAATATTTATATTAAATATTATTATTATTATTATAATAATATAAACATCTTAATATAATATATTTAATTGAGTAATTAATAAGATATTACAAGGTGGCGCCGGTTATGAAAGGAGGTGACTGGTCAAAGACATAATAGGGGAAATCATTGGGCATTATTGGGGATATAGGGGATTCCATCTCATCAATCCATTAGGAAGCATTGGACAACAAATCCCAAGGCGTAAACCATGGATCGATTGGCAGTATTTGGACGTTAATACACAGGATAGATATAAAGGAAGACAACGCCACAGATAATGGACATCGATCATTACAAAGGAGAAACCAATATGTGGGTAACGATTACGTTATTACAAGGAGATAACGATTACAAAGGGGTTGCCGCTTTGTGAAGGAAGAGACCACAAAGGGATTGTAAAGGAAATCGCAGGTTCCAAACGCAAAGACTTGGCATATTACGAAGTGAACACAAAGAGATGGCAGCGAATATTGGAAAGAGGCGGAGATCGTACATTGAATGATAAACCATTAAGTAGAGATCGCAGGAAAATAGTAATCAGGCATCAATGGAGAAGAATCTTTGTGAGGTTAGAGCAATACATAGGAGTTGGACAGCAGCAAATAGGGAGAAGGAACAAATCTGCAGCAGGTACACTGTCTATCAAGAGCCTTCAAACAAGGCTGCAGGTAAATCTTCTATTTAGTCAATCCATATTTATAAGATTATAAATAATAAAGAAACTAGTATGCATAAATTATAAATAAGAATTCAATAATTGGGAAGATATAATGGCAAAGTAAAAATCTAGTATATAGGGTGAAGAAGATTAATAAAATGGATATTTCATATGAGGGTTTAACTAGGAATGCTAATTAATATAAGAATAATAAGAGTACAAGAAATTTATAAGTTGATAGTATGATTATGAGAAAGATAGAATGAAATCTTATACTTGTTTGTTTGCTTATCAAAGTTTGGTTATGTTCATAATTGAGATCAAATCTGAATATAGAGTAAAACATATGTATGATATGTTATACTAGAATATGCATTCGTAAAGGTTAAATAACTGGTTATAGTCCAATGTTATTGAAACATGAAATTAAAGAATAAATAAAGGAGAAATTATATGATTACCCAAGGATAGATAAGAGGCCTTAGTGTTAATCCACCCAACACTATGGAGAGGAAATAAAGGTTAGGATTAGCAATTGACGAAAGGATAGGTATGGTTTGAGTGGTCTAGGGTACCCCGAATCAAAGGAAAAGTTAAGATAGGCCTTAGGATGGCCGATGAAAGGAAGGACCTATGACAGTTGGTATGACGTTGCACCCTAACGCACCCTAACGAGTTCACTCTCATAAGGTGGAGGGTTTGATTAACAATAGGCCCAAGTATATCTCTTTCATGGTAACATGAGACTTACATAATAGATCTATGATAATAAGGGAGCATATAATTTATGTTTTATTGACATAGAAAAGAGGAATTGAATACTAATGTACTCTTTTACAAGTTGAAATTGTTTGCAAGGTTATGGAAATTTTGGCTTGCTAGAAGGGGACATTACATACAAGGTGTTTTCATTTCGTTCATTGAAATTGGAGACAATTTTCTCTAAGTAGGGGTAAAATGATGAGGATATCTGTTATGGTTAGTATGTTAACTATAGATATATATATATTTATACTAGTCAAATCCATGCTGAAGTGGGTAAATGAAATTATTCAAATGGTAGATACAAATTAATTATAAAGGATGTGGACAGTTGGAAGTTAGTAGGTGGACTTGGAAACATTAAATAATTTAAATGTCTTTGAAATGTTTTTAACTTATAAATACAAGATTCTCTTATGTAAATAAGCATTTAGAAATAGAATCGTATCGATTTGCATCTATGTCTCTCCCTTGGTTTTTGCTCTTATAAAGCTTTGTAATGGTGCTCATACATAGGATTGGATTTATTAGGGTAGTATTCTCGTTTTTTGTTGAATATCTGTGCACATGGTTAGCCTGCATTATTCTCTTACATATTTTTAATTTCCTATTTTATAAATGAACATTCATGTAAGCTAATGCCCTACTTGCTCATTGTTTACTAGCAATGTGGTGTTTCACACAAACATGGAGTAAACAGAATTATGTAGTATAGTGCATCACATAGAACATGAATTTATAACAGCATTGCACAAAATAAAGCATTGTTTCCATTCATTGAATATATCAGTATTACACTACAATGTCACAATGCTGCCTCTACATTGGAATGGCGATACATATATAGGTTATCTAACGGTTGCCAACCGTTGCCGACACTGGTCGGGAGTAACTACTCGCCGATACCAACTAACCAACATATTTACCGATACAACAACATAACAAATATAATTTCCGCCTAACATCATCCCCCCCTCCAAAAAAAAAGTCGTCTTCCAGACGACGGAAAAACATGAAGTATCAAGTGACATTAGGTAAGCTCTGCCAGACTGATGACAATGCTGAAGCAGGAGCTGTGTAAAAGTAGAACCAACACATTCGGAACACCTGCCAGTAGACCAACCAACCAAGGGACCCAATTTGATAGCACATTGAATGCTGCGAATGTTGCACCCCATTGCTTGCCGAATCAAGATAGTACTGGTTTGGTTTGATGGGGGTTTGGGGGCAGCGCCCCTAGCGGGGTTGAGGGGCAGCGCCCCTCGTGGGGTTCAGGGGCAGTGCCCCTCGCGCGCTCCTTGTTGCGATACAGGGTGGGGTCGAGGGACAATGCCCCCGCCACCAAGCCCAAAATAACACTTTCAAAACCATTCGGACCTTCATGGCGCACATCATTTTTTAAAATTGTGGGTTGATTATTCTTGCACTTCTTCTCACCTCTTATTTCCTTGTACGGTGTTAGGAATCTCCCATACTTGGCAAAAATTTGTAAGGATTCTACGAAGAAAACAATCCGTACGGTCGGTAGAGAACAGTCGTCAGTGAACCTTTGTGCATGTTGAACCTCCCCTTTTGATCGTACGGCTGCTTGAATTGCACGACCAAGAGTTGTAAAAAATTATTTGTTTTGCAATGAAAATTTCTGTGCGAAGGGGCGGGGGTGAGGTGAGCCGTACAACCATGGTCGTACGGCTTGGGTTGTACGGGCCCCAAGTTGTATGGCTCACTACTACTTTTTCTTTTCTTCTTCTTCCCTTTTTTTTTGCACTTTCTCTCTTTTTCTCTATTTTTTCTGTTTTTTTCAATTTTTCATCCATGTTAATCTGAATCGGATTTTTCTATTTTTCTCTGATGGGGTCCACATTCGATCTGCAACTCTGATTGTAGAACTTTCTTGTCGCGTAAATTGTCTAGTAATATTTCTCTGTGCCATATCCTCCAATTTAATTATTTTAACTTCATTATTCGGAGACGTACCTTTATTGATTTTGTAATCGTCGATAGGGTCGTCGGCAGGGTCCGGTGCTTTTTTTCTTGGAACCGAAACTGTTGTCTTCCGGGAGCGATGTTCTACGTTCAGCGAAAATAAACTCTCTGACTTTTTCACATCATTTTTTCTGTGTTGATTGTCATCGATCGCCAAAACATTGCAAGTCGACGGAAATACTCTATAGTCCTTATTCCTTCTGTATGGTCTCTTTCTGGCGGGTGCTTCCAATACTGGATTCCTATTGTTAGTTCCATCACCCCGTTTCACCTTGTTTGCCAATGGCTTCTCATACCTGATCACTTTGTCTGGTTCAATTTTATGTGCAAGTGTATCATCTATCTTGGCTTCACCCTCTATATATTCTTTTTGTGCTTCTCCTGGGCGACTTGTTTGTTCTGGTCGACTTGTTTCTGCCACTAGTTGCTCTGTTACTTCCGGTTGATTATTACCTTCCTCCCCTTTGTCACTCATTACTGGTTCTCTCTTGCCTAGTGGTCGAGTGTTTGTCAATCCATCTAGTGCTTCATTCATCAGCAATGTTTCACTGGGCCCAATATTGCCGAGTGTTTCACTAGTCGCCCGAGAGCATTCGCCACTTCCTTTTATTGAAATCATGTTACTCTCCGGTTGGAAGAATTCATAGTCTTCCATCTACAAGTGGAAGAGCCCACTAAAGGAATTAGTTTCATCCTCAGAACATTCTTGCAGTTTTAATACTCTTTCCTCATCAGGTTCTATTGGTCCTCTGCCAATTGACTCCCCTCCGTCTGTATCAGAATCTGATGCCAACTCTTCACTTACAGTCTGTGTTCTTAGATCTATGACGATCCTCTTACCCTTGTTTTCAATCGACAAGGTGTTCTTTTTCCAGTTGTGGTTGGCCTTGGCGGCTATCAGCCACCCTCAGCCGAGTAATGCATCGTACGACACATTCTGTGCTGTTATGACTACAAAGTTTAATAGAAAGGGTTGGGTGCCAATCTTCACTTTTTGAGCCATTAGCAGTCCCAGCGCTTTAATTCCATGTTGGTCTGCTCTCACCAACTAGAAATTTTGTGGCCATAAAGTAGGTTTTCCCAGGCACTTCCATGTATCTTCTGTCAACACATTCACTTCGGATCCTTCGTCGATTATTGTGTTCGTTAGGTAGCATCCACCGATTGACATGTGTACGACGGCTGGTCTCTTCCCCATGTCTACTGTCAACAGCCTCGGGTCAATCACTTGTTCTCCCTTCGGCGGTGGCTCCACTATGACATCCTCGTCTTTTGTTTCCCCGCTTGGGTTTCCTTCCATCGCCTTAGAAATTGCCATCCTCAATTGTGGCATGCTTTGTAGGAGATCCGCCATCCTGATGGATACAGTGGTCTGCAACACTTGATTTACAATATTCTTGTCTGACTCCGATCGTACGGTGGTTATTTTTCTGTTCTTCCCTTCTGTTTTCGTCGCCATCTCCACTTCTTTTCTGGCATTCTGGAGTCTCTCCTTCTCGGTTTTGGGGTCTAGATAAGTGGCCTTTTTCCATTGTGTTCGAGTGACAGCAAGGATCTCTTCATCATTTTCCTCGACATTGATAAGGTTCACCCCTTTCTGTTTTGGGCAATTTTTTTCTTCATGGTCTCCAGGCCCACACCACTTGCATAATGCATTTATTTTGTTCTGATTGTTGTTCAGGCATTCCCTTGCAAAGTGCCCCCATTCATTGCATTGTTGGCACTGTATCATGGGCCTCCCTTGACCATCGTACTGTATCTTGCTTCTCGGGCTTTTGTTACTTCGGTAACCTCCAGGGGATGCATTGCTATTGTACTGGGGCTTCGGTGGTGTGGTTGGCGGAGTCGACTGCTTTCCTTGTGTGAAGAGTACTTGTGTACTCCTTGTTTTTAGGTTAAATGAGCATTCCTTGATGGAATGTCCCATCACTTGGCAGATATCACAAAACAATTTTTTCGGATAGTTTGCCTTTGTGTGACCTTCCCCCTTGCAATCAGTACACCACAATTCTCTGGCTTCCCTTGTACTCTCCTTGTCGGCCTTCAATTCTTTCATCATTCTCATCATGTCCTTCCTGAGTGCTTGCACGGTCTTGGACTCACTATCGCTGTTGTCGTCCGTACTCTCCTCGTCGTCCGTCTTCCTTTTCCTTTGGAAGGATGTTTTGTTTTCACTCTCTATATCCATCGCTCGATTGTATGCTTCATCGTACAACGATGGAGGCACGACTTTCATTTTCTTCCTCAGCGATGGGCGCAACCCTTCGATGAACCATCGCTTCTTCAGCCCGTCGGCCGGCTGAGTCTCTAGTTTTCCCAACAATTCTTTCAGTCTCCGGTTGTAGGTTCGCACATTCTTGTGCTTCCCTTGCTTCGTACTGTAGATCTCTGCTACAATTTCACTGTCATCCCTTAGGAGTTTGAATTCGTCTTGGAATGCCTTCTTGAGTGATCTCCATGATGCCCTGTGTACTTGGTCCAACTCTGTGTACCGGTCGATGGCACTATCTCTTAGTGTCGTTGGAAATGCTTTTAGCCAGTAGTCCACATCATCTTGCCCATTGGCTATCCAAATAGTTTCGCATGTCTTACAATGCCAGACTGGATCTTCTAACCCATTTCCCGTAAATTTTGGCAACTTCTGCCTCTTGGCTGGCGGAGTCACCATCCTTCCCCGATGCCCTCCTTGTGCGTTGGACCTGACTGAACTGGTTCTCTCGCAACGTCCCGGTGCATCACTTGCACTCTCGGCCACGTTCGAGTCTTCTCCGCGTCCTCTGTCGGCGTCCTCTACACCTCGAGTCTCCTTGGGTTCGTTCTGGTACTCCCTTTGCCCTGGGGTCTTAGGCTCAGATCTTCCAACTCTCGGCCCTTCGTCTGAAATTGACAATGCTACAATACGATGTATACTATCTTCAAGCTCTTCTGTCAATTTCTTTCCATTTTCTTTTTCTCTGTTTGTTGCTGGTGTTCTGAAGTCTTGTTCATCAACTCCCTCGTTGTGAAACTCGGTATTGTCTTGATTTATTTCTTCATGCTGTTCATTCCCTTTTTTAATAATCTGTTTTAACCTTTTTCTACGCTCTTGTTCTTTTAATCTTCGCGATCTTCTCAATATCTCTTCTGGTGTTTCCTGCCCACTTGGTATTTTATTCTTATCCTTATTAAGCTGTATGGGCATGAATCAATATTTCATCTATTGGCAATTGTGTGGTGTGCGACGGTGGCTCTCATCGCGCCCCTCCTCCTCTTGTTTCATACGTTCTTCATACCCCCTGAGAATTTGTTGTCTGCGTTGTTCTCGATCTCTTTCCTCTCGGAGGTCTTGTAGGATCAGAAAATTTCTCGCCAATAGTCTCGGTATACGACTCTGGAGACGTTGCACTTCAGAATTCACTTCGAGGTTTTCTTCAATGATATCTTCAGGAATATCTTGACGAATGGCCTCGTTTATAATGTGTTGTTTCAGTGATAAATCCCACAGGAAGACGAGATCTTGTGTCAGATCATCTTCCCGATTGTTCGGCTCTCATTCGTTGTCACTGTCCTTTCGTATTCTTCGTATTTCCTCCTCTGTTCTTTCAACTTGATATCTGGTGTATGATTCTTCTTCTGACTGTATGGTCGACCCATTATGCTGTCATTTTCATTGTGTTTTCTTCGACCCCTAGTACGTACGACGGTTCGCTCGTCCCTGACGACACCACTTGTCCGATGGTCTCCACGACTCAACTTTTCATCGACAGCCAACTTGTCATCGACTGACGACGGTCTCCGACGACTCAACTTGTCATTGACTGACGATTCCTCTTGTCATCCACCGACGACTCTTCTTGTCATCGACTTGTTACCCTCGACCCGTTTTCGAATAGGCAATGGCGCCAAATGTTTACTGGCAATGTGGTGTTTCACACAAACATGGAGTAAACAGAATTATGTAGTAAAGTGCATCACATAGAACATGAATTTATAACAGCATTGCACAGAATAAGCATTGTTTCCATTCATTGAATATATCAGTATTACACTGCAATGTCACAATGCTGCCTCTACATTGGAATGACGATACATATATAGGTTGTCTAACGGTTGCCAACCGTTGCCGACACCGGTCGGGAGTAACTACTCGCCGATACCAACTAACCAACATATTTACCGATACAACAACATAACAAATATAATTTCCGCCTAACACTCATCCACTTTTTATTTTGTTGAATCCAAGTGCCATATCTCTTGCTTAATTGTTCTCTTACTACCACTTTAGGCCACCTCTTAGTCTCAATACCTTTAATGTTCTCAAGGCAGCCTAGCAGTTGAATTAATGTTGTTGCCTCTGAAAGAAAGATGCTTGTTCATAGGGAACTCAAGCATTGATTTTAAAACTACTTATGATCAAACTATTTAGGATTATCATCATTTTCTCTATTTTAAGTCATATGTACTGCTATCCAAACTTCACACATGTAGAGCAACACAATCATGACAAGTAACTTAAACAGGACCATAGTGATCTTTAGGTCCCACAATTATAACAAGTAACTCAAACAAGATCCTAGTGATCTTTAGGTCCCACAATTCTAGTTTTTTGCATCTGTTTAATAGCAAGTGGAGCACTTTCTGAACTTCTATTCTTTTTGTCATGTGTGACTCTTAACTGGGCTTGTGGTGGATATTGAGACCAAGATATTTGTTTTCTGCAACTACTAGGGGTTACCTTTTGGAAAGGAATTCATTTTTCTTCTTTTCCTTTTGAGGGGATAACAAGATATTAAAAATTCCAATCTTGATGACTAATTACCTAATGCTGAAAACATTGAATTAATCACACAAAGCATTGAAATTCCAACTGCGGAAATGAACACAAGTACGCAACAATTTACACTTTGCAATCTGCTTTGCATTCCTTCGAAAGCTTAAAAGGCAACCTCCACAATTGATACAACTCACAGCTGCACGGGATTATTACATTTTACTGAGTTATTAATTTTCTATCTTGCATCTATCTTTATACTATTCAGTTAAAAATCTAATCTTCCAATAAAGCATTCTTATCTCTTGAAAAGAAAACAACCTTATCTCACGCAGGAGATGACTTGAAAGATAAGTCTAAGTCATTAGTGCTTATCCGCACTTTATTAGACTTAATTAACTAAATAAAAGACTTTCACTTTAATCACTAAAATGAATTACAAAATATAAATAACTCGAACTACTTGCGCGTTCACACTGAACCTATGCAGAAGTTCCAAACTGAGCTAAAAAACTCAACACAAGATATATGACTAAGTTCACCCTTTCATGAGTTTGTAGCTATTATGATATTACTATATTGTAGAATGAAAAGATAGCACAAATGGTAATAATAATCCATTTCCATTGGAAATAGATATTCAAAATAGCAGAAATAGTCTAATCCAGTGCAAGCATATACTTTAAAATTTAAATAGTGGATATCCAATATGTATATGATGGCTCATGGTCCATAATGCTAAATACTAGTAGGAAAGTAGAGCCACTTTGAGAGGCAACCTCCAAGAAGCACAGATGTAAATAATTCTCAAAATAATTCTACAGGTTTGCCCTGCAAGTGACTACTTAGCTCCTATTTATAGATGACAAGGTTGGGACATCCGCAAAGGTCCAGTGGATTCAAATACATGAAAAATGGAAAATCAGGAAACTATAATAAAGACTATGCAAGTCATAAGTTGGCTACTCCACAATCTTACATTTTATATAATTACAAATGAACGATTTGGGGCATAGCATGTCCCACTCTTCAGAAAGTATTGCCCTCGACACTAAGAGTTGTTGATGCTTATGGAGAAAGTTCTAGTTTTCTGAAGTTGTGTCTTCCATGAGTAGGTTCTTATACTTTATGAGATTTTCAAAGATGGCTCTACTGCATTATTGCTTTACTAGCTTATTAATGTCTAGTTCCAGTTTCATGATGATTCTTCCTCCTTCATTGAATTTTTCAAGTTTTGCTAGGACTGCACTTTGATCCCCCATGACCTTCAAACATGACACAAGAAAGATGGTGTGAATCCTTGAAGTGGAGGGTAGCTCCAATTTGTAAGTGACTTTGGAAATCATGTGTATTATTCAGAGTTACCGGATACGACACTCCCTCTTGCCCCGGCACGCGTACCAACGTACCTGGTACGGATTCGGGTACGGTACGGCCTGGATACGGCCTGGGTAGCATACCCGTCCGTGCCCTAATTTTTTTTTTTTCCATGCCGTGCCGAATACTTAAGGATACGGCATTTTAGAAAAAAGTGCCCGTATTTCGTCAAAAATCAGTATGTTTTGTGTTAAATACTGTAGGAAATAATTAAATCCTCTCCGCATAGGAATAGTTAAAATTAAAATAATAAAAACCAGTCGGATTTTTGCATAACGCGATTTCTTCAGCGTTCCATTTCCTGCAATTTCCTGCATCTCCGTGAGTTTTCAGCCGTGAGTTTTTATAATATATTTTTAACGTATAAAATTGAATCCAAAGTTTTATAACGTTTTTTATATTTTCCATGGCATTTCCGTGAGTTTTAATCTTCTTTAATTTCATTTGAAATGTATCGAATGTTCATTCTTAAAATATGTCTTTGGATTCGAATTATATTTTGTTTTTATATTTATATTTTATAAACGTGTATTTGTAGTTATAGTTTATATTTAATATTTATATTTGTATTAAATTGTTAATATTTATAAATTTATATTTATATATCTTTTTATTAGTTAAATACTATTTTTTCTATTAATTTAAAATTTCACTCTATAAAACTTTTTATTAATTTATCTCAATTAAAAATAATAGAAATATTTAAATATTTGGATATTCATTTTTTATTAATTTAAAATTTCATTGGATATCAAAATTGTAAAATAAATATTATTATATTTCAATTAAAAATATAGAAATATATAATTATTTAATATCTATTTTTTTATTAATTTTAAATTTCATAAATATTATGAAATTTATTAATAAAAAATGGATATTTAAATAATTAAATATTTCTATAATTATTTAAATATCCATTTTTTATTAATTTAAAATTTCATTAGATATCAAAATTACAAAATAAAGTCTTATATTTCAATTAGAAATATAGAAATATTCAATTATTTAAATATCCATTTTTTTATTAATTTAAAATTTCATAATATTTATGAAATTTAAATTAACAAAAAAATTTATAAATTATGTGTGTTTTTTATGAATGCCGTATCCAGCCGTATCCATATTAGGGGCCTTGAAAAATGGCCGTATCCGTATCCGATACCGTATCCGTATCCATGCAACTCTGGTATTATTTTATAAGGGCCATAGAACTTGTGAGTTAGAATGTTGCATTTTTGTTGCTGGTGGGACATTTGCTTGTTAGGTGAATTTAAAGGAAAATCTGATCACCATTCTCAAAATGCCTCTCACGTTGTTGCTTATCTACATCTGTTTGATCCTATTTTGAGCCATTGGAATGTTTTCTTTGAGGATTTGTAAAACATTATGTTGACACCGATGATACATATCCATTGTTTGCACGTTTAATGAACTATGTAAATAGAAAGTAGTGTATGGTTGAGGGCACCCACAGAGGGGTTCAAGTGGATTCATTTTAGTAGAGATATGAAAATTTCTGTTATACCACCATTCTGCTGATGGAAGCAAATTGTATGATTAAAATTGCTTGTTAGAAGCAAACAAGAAAGGTGTCCTTCTAGACACTTGTTTCCAAAAGTTGAGAATGATAAGAACTATGGGAAAATTCGGTACCGAAAGTGGCAACTAAATTTGTGCAAAAGTTGCTGGTAAAGGTAGATTCTCTGTCACTCACAATTGTTTCGAGAGTACCATGAAGCATCTGCACTTTGTTCATGAATGCTTCTGCTACATTAGTAGCCGAAATTGGGTTGAACAGGCCACAAAGGTGGGCATTATTAGTGCCTTGATACATGGCTACCATTATCTCTCATATCTTTTCAGCAATAGTTCACAATGCAAAGTGGTAGTGATGGACCTAGAACCTTAATTCTCCCCACTTTGTTTATCTGGCATACCAAAAATTTGATGTCAAATTTCTGCACATCACCCTTTAGTTTTCTTAGAAGAAATTCTTCTTAATGTGATGATATGTGTTGATTACTCTTGAATGCTCTATAGGAATCTCATGCATTTCTGCTAAACTTTGATTTTATTGAGAGCTCTTGCATGAAAAAGAGCCCCTACTTATACCATAAATAATTACACTTCTATGAAACTTGTTTGATTACTAGAGATTTTATTGCAATTTTTGGTTGAATTGACTTATCGAAGGATCTTGTTTCCGTTTAACATTGTTGCTTTGACCCAATCTGACTGAATTGTATACATTGCATGTAAGAAAACATCTTCAATTTCTTTTGTTCAAAATGCATTTCCTGCCACATTTTTCTTGCTTTTGTTATACAGGATCTCAAAATCACATCCAAACAACTTTGTTACTGTTTTTGTTGTTTCTCGGAGGACAATCTATGCTCCAAAAAGTACTTGATGCTCATGATCTGTCTTGAACTTGAAGTGTCTAGCCGTAAGGTATTGATGCTATTGTTTGGTTGTGTGGATGGTTGGCCAAAATCTTCTTTTCATATGAATGCGACAAATTGTCACCTTTCAATTGTCTACATCCAAATGCTAAAGGGTGTCCTTGGATCAGCACCACTCCAATATCTTTCCTTGAAGCATATGACATTCCATAATAAATGTTTTGGTGAAGTTAGCTGATAGTCTCCCATAGAAAGTTTTATGTTATGGCATTTTCCTCTACATGAGATTGTTTTCCTATTTGCTATTTGTCACTTGAAAGTTGGACACTTGGTACATAAAGCAATTGAGATTGAATGCTCTCCTCTAGTCAATATTTTAGAAGAATTGAGACACAAAGAATGAGTAATACTCCATGAGACACACATTGGAATGTATACACACTTATTTATTATTGAGTGGGGAAGTTACATTGCTTGTAACTTACATTGTATAAGTTACTTTATTTGACATAAGTAATCGATAAGTCATTTTTGCATTATAAACCTTATGTCTAACACCTCCTTAATGACTAAAACCCAAACAACCCCAAGTTTGTCCAAACATTTTACAATCCAAATAGAACCAAGAGGGTTAGTCAGTATATTAGCAATTTGTGCTTGAGATGAGTAGTAGGAGAGAGAAATGTCTCTAATAACAACCACATGTTGGATGTAGAGATGATGAACCTCGACATGTTGGGTGCAAACATGATAAACTTGATTCTTCACCAACTTCAAGACATCCTAATAGTCACATAAAAGTTGAGTTTGAGGAAGCTGGTGTTCACACAAAACTTGATGTAGCCATACTGTTGCAAAACTAACACTGGCTATTGCTTTGTATTCAGCTTTAGTGGAAGATAAAGCCATAGTGTGCTGAAGCTTATTTTGCCACGAAACAACTTGAAAACACAAGGAGAAAATAAAGCTAGTAGTTTATCTTTGAATATCAATGGATCCGACCCAATCAAAGTCAGTAGCTTGTGATCCATAATCAAGGTGGATATTTCACATCTTGATTCACTAGCATGAGTCCTTCTCTTCCTTAATGTAACTTGATTGCTTAAGTACCTGTTCCTAATGAGAAATGAGGAAAACCAGTCCCTACACTTGAATTTTAAAGTCTAGAACAAGATATTAAAGTATGCAAATGCAAACAAAGAGCATAATAAGAATGAGAAAACCAACAAATTGAGCCGGAGAAATCCAAATTGGGAGAAATTTGAGGAGAATGGGATGTTCCTTCTCAGGCCACCATCTCAAGAGTTGCTATAATGGTTTCTTGCCCAAAAGAAGGCTTAGAAGGACTTCCTCTTGCCTACACCAGCAATGTCCTACACCATACAACTCTCTAATGGTTTCACACACTCCCTAAACCTCTTCTCCACTCTTAAAGATCCATAGGTTACCAGCAACATGTTGCAAATGTTGTCATTCATGTCAAGAAGGAATTCGTTGTCCGAGATTGTTGTCATTGATGTTAAAGGCGTATGGGAGATTGTTGGTAAGTTTATTGTCATTGATGTCAAGAAAGATGTCATGGATGTCACGATGGAATTCGTTGGTCCAAGAAGAAGAAAATCGCTAAGGTAGCAATGGCCAAAGGCCACTAATCGTATCTTTATTTGAAAGTCATAAAGACGCACACAAGGCTTCCAAAGATGCCACCAAACAGATAAGATAGTGCAAGTGATGGCCAACTTGTAAAAGACATATTCATGAAAGGAATCGACTTGTTGCTTTAGTTTTTATTGTCCAGATCTTATGAAGAGCAGCGATTACATATAAGGAAAACAAAAGGCATATAAGTAAAGATTAATTGCCCAAGTCAAAGGTATATTAATCGCTCAAGTCTTATGGTTATGTAGTGCCAAATTTAAAATCAGATTAAAGTTTAAATGAGTTGATTGACAAGGCCGACCCCTTCTCATTGCCGTCACTCTTGAGGGAATAGAAGTTAAAACAAATAAATTGTGATGAAAGCCGACTTCCTTATAAGGAAGATTAAAATAAATTAAGGCCGACTTGAAATGGAATAGTCGCCTCTTTTGGTGTAGATACATAAAGAGATATAAATAGAAGATGAATGGAGTGTTATCACAGCAAGAAAAACAATGCAACATCATACGAATTAGGGCAGATCATATTTAAAGAGCAGTGACGATGAAGAGGAGCGATGATATTATGAGGAATGGTTAACATATGAGCAGTGATATTTGTATGCAGCGATCCATGTATTTGTGTAATATCCCTTGCTAGATATAACCCAAAAACTCAGTTTTGAACATTTGACATTTCGTCACATGGTTGGCATGTAATCTGGTCTGAGACTGATTTCTGAGTGTGTATGTGTTGTTTGAAGCCTTGTTGGAGTGCTTAATGTTGCCAAATTAAAAAGAACATGTATAGAAATGATAAACAAAGATTGCATAAACATATAACATGAATTCCACTTCAAAAGTTGCCTTTATTCAATCTATATCAGGTCTGATTTGCAATAATAACAGGTCTGATATAAAGTTATCGGACTGTAACAACACTATCACACCCCATACAAATGAAAGATTTATATTCCCAACATGCCAAGAACATACCCGATGATAGTTTGATGGTTTCCTTTGACAATGCAGCTCCAAATAAACTTCTTTGAGACTCCAATGGTGAAGGTGCGGGTCTGATAAGAGTCTGATCAGCAGTCTGATATACTTCCACTCCTAATACAAGCTAAAAACCCTCTCCAAGAGTTGCAGTGAAGGTATGGATGATATACCAATAATGTTCTATCCTTCCACAAGGGTTCTATGCCTTAATCTTTGGATTTTATCCTTCCCTAATGACTGATATGTCTGATTCAAACTGATACAAGTTTGATGGCAAGTCTGATTGCAACTTTAATTCGCTATACACCTTCCAAAAGACCACCAAACCCTTACCCAAGACTGTTATAAACTTGCATGTGACTGTAACAGCATGTAAAAATTGATAGAAACAATACCCAATAGCTCAAATATACAAAACTCAAATACCCAGATGGATTATTTGCAACACAACATCAAAATCCATCACTCCTCAAACATGCACACCAAAATACCAACATGCAAGCCAAAATCTCCATTACCTAGATGGATTATTTGCAACACAACCTCAAAATCCATCACTCCTCAAACATGCACACCAAAATAGTAAAATACCAATATGCAACCAATATTCTGAAATCTGCAAAGATATGGTTCTGAATCTCCACAAATACTAAACAATTTAATGCAACTGTAAATCCTGAGATGAATTCACCAAGTGGGCTGCTCTGGGTTTTCGTCCAAATAGCCAAAACCTCTAGGGTTTTCGTCCTAGGGTTCTTTGAACCTACAAGCCAAAACTCTCAAGCTCTCAAGGAAAAGTTTCTTTCAAAATAACATATCAAGAATGAATCCTCATTGCACTTTTTCCTCCTTTTATATTTTTTTTCCCTCTCGAAAGTAATACTTTATTTTATTCCTTTTTTAATTTACTTTTCCCCTCAAAAGTGACCTTATTTTATAATTTGTCATTGGCATCATTATAAAGTCACTTAATATCCTTATACCTCAATATGTTGGCACCCCATTTGGCATAATAATTAAATACTTTATGACATTAATATATTAAATGCACACTTGACCCCTTATATCCCCTTTAATCATAAAGATATTTAATTTAATTAATTATATCAAAGTCAATGCTAGATTAGACTTAATTAATTAAATTAAATCATTAAACTCCATTAAATGCCAAATATCAAACCAACAACTGATCCTGCCAACTTCCCAGATATAACCGTGGTGCCTTCTGACCATCCAGATGACTTTCCATAAATAGTATGGACCCAAATGTTCAAGCGACTTACTAAAAATAGTAAGTGTGTATAAAATGAGCCTGAAAGACCTCTAGAAGGCAAACCACAAATAAACTGATGCATTCAGGAGAGTACTGAAATATACACCCAAAGGGTCAGTTTAATAACCCTGAATCACCTCAAAGGCCCCCCTAATCACCACATTAGCCTATGGGGAACCAATGATATTACACAGGGAAATGGCAGAATGCTGGATAATATTCACATAGAGCAAAGGCTCTTAAATAGGTTACAAGTAATTACAAAGAAAGCAAGTTTCTATATTTAGAAACTGCCAAAGATTGCCAGAGATCGACACACAATCTTGTCATAATTACATACCGTTACAAGAAACTGACCATTAACTAAAAATAGGAGATTCTAAGTATCAACAAATAAAAGAATATCTTAATACCCTCCCTTAATGGTCAACCTATTCACTACACCAAGAGACCACCTGAATTTTACAAACTTGTTAGGACTAAGGGACTTGGTGAGAATATCAGCTGTCTGATCCTCAGTCGGAACATACAGCAACTGAACTGATCCGTCTTCAACCAACGATCTGATGAAGTGACAATGCGTCTCTACATGCTTGGTTCTTTCATGGAAGACCGGATTCTTGGCAAGTTTGAGAACTCCTTGATTGTCACAAAACAGGGGAGTCGGACCTGCTTGAGATAGTCGCATATCTGCAAGCATCCGATGAAGCCAAACTGCCTCACAAGCTGCCTTCACTGCACCTCGATACTCAGCTTTTGTGGAGGAGAGTGCTACAGCTTGCTGCTTCTTACTGGTCCATGCGACGGCACCGGATCCCAAACTGAACACATACCCAAAAGTTGATTTTCTGTCATCAACTGAACCTGCCCAATCTGAATCTGTGAAGCCTCTAAGGCTGGGATCAGAATTCCTTGTGTAAAGAATTCCAAAGTCAGAAGTGCCTTTCACGTACCGCAGCACATGCTTAGCCGCTACCCAATGAACAGCCTTAGGAGCTGTCAAAAAACGTGAAATGTAGCTGACTGCAAAACTGATGTCTGGTCTAGTAGCAGTCAGGTAGATAAGACTGCCTACTAGCTGTCTAAACAGAAACTCATCAACCACTGGTGAGTCAGACTTAGTGGACAACTTAAGTCCTTTTTCCATCGGGGTGGAGGTTGGTTTGCAGTCCTGCATTCGGAACTTATCCAGAAGACTGCGAGCATACTTCGATTGAGAGAGGAAAATGCTGTTCTGAGTTTGCCAAACCTCAACACCTAGACAATAGTGTGAAAGTCCCAAATCTGTCATATCAAAGGATTTGCATAGGTCCTGTTTGATCTTATCGATCAGGTGTGCCAAGCTACTAGTAATGAGCAAGTCATCCACATAGACAACGAGCAACAATATATCATTACCAGTATGTTTGATGTACAAATTTGGGTTAGATGGACTCCGCTTAAAGTCATGATCTGTGAGGTATTTGTCGATTTTGATGTACCATGCTCGTGGAGCCTGCTTCAAGCCATAAAGTGCTTTGACTACTATACAAACTTTCTATTTTTGTCCGGCAACCTTGAAACTAGGAGGCTGCGTCATATAGACTTCTTCCTGCAACTCACCGTTGAGAAAGGCACTTTTGACGTCCATCTGATGGACTTTCCATCCAAACTGGGCTGCTAAGGCAAGGACGAGCCGTATGGTACTCATCTTGGCTGTAGGAGCAAAAGTCTCCTCATAGTCGATGCCTTCTTTCTGTGAGAAACCCCGAGCAACAAGCCGTGCTTTGTACTTGTCCAGGGTTCCGTCAGCCTTGTACTTAACTTTATACACCCATTTGCAGCTAATGGGTTTCTTCCCTGGAGGAAGATCTGAAAGGACCCAGGTGTGGTTCTTCTGAAGGCTCTGGAGTTCTGATTCCATCGCCGTATCCCACTCTGGAATACCTTTAGCCTCTGAATGAGTCTGAGGCTCATAGACACTGTGCAGGTTGGCCATGAGAGCAAAGTTTACTGTATGCTGCTGTTTGCTCTTATTCCGGGAGGATCTACCCTCAACAAGTTCATCATCATGAAGATCGGCAATCGTCTGAGACCACCATTTGGGGCGACGAGTAGATGGGCCAACGTCAGGTTCAACAGGAGGTGCTGGAATAGGTGCATCATGTAGAACAGGTGCATCAGGAGGACACTCAGGATCATCCTTAGGAATGTCAAACTGAGAATCATCGGAATCTGAAGAATTATCAACATCCCTCCCATAAGGTGGACCTAATGGAAGATGGACACCCAAGTCAGGAGCCTTCAAAGGATGATCTTCGGATTGCTGCACAGAAGAGGGAGAGAAGAAGGGTCCTCGCTCTTCATCAAAAACCACATCACGACTGGAGATGAGTCTGTCTGTTTCAATGTCAATGAGCCGATAGGCCTTGTGATTTTCACTGTATCCTGTGAACATTAATTTTTGACTCTTGGAGTCTAGTTTAGAGCACTTGGCATCAGGAATCCAAACATAGGCAAGAGAACCAAAAATTTTCAGATGACTGACCCGCGGCTTACGGCCAGTCCAGACTTCTTCTGGAGTTTTATCCTTAACTGCATAGGTCGGAGGTCGGTTAAGGAGGTAAACTGCAGTGAAAACTGCTTCTGCCCAAAATTTCTTAGGAACACATCTGTGCTCCATCATGGAACGGGCTAACTCAGTTATAGTGCGGTTGCGCCGCTCTACAACACTGTTCTGTTGAGGAGTGTAGGGTGTGGTCAATTGGCGTTTGATGCCATGTGTATCACAGAAGTTGGAGAACGCATTTGAACAAAATTCCCCTCCATTATCTAACCTAAGAGTTACAATGGAACAACCAGACTCTTTTTCTATTAAGGCCTTAAACTTCTGAAAAACTGAAAACACATCTGATTTCTGTCTAAGAAAGTAAACCCACATTTTCCTACTGAAATCATCAACAAACAGTAAAAAGTAACTGAAAGAGTATTCATAGGTCCACAAACATCAACATGAACCAATTGAAGTACCTTGGATGCGCGCCAGGAGTCGCTAGTCGGGAATGGCGTGTGGTGTTGTTTCCCAGCTTGACACGATCCGCAGACACCGAAGTTCTGAGCCCGAATTTCAGGGAGCCCATCTACCAGGTGCTGTCGGGAGCGCTGAGACAGGTAGTGCACATTCAGGTGCCCATACCGCTGATGCCAGAGACTGGTAACCGAAGAGTGTCAAGCTGCTAGGGCTGATTCAGGAGGACCATCTGAATCCACAAGTCGATAAAGACCATGGTCCTCAATGCCAACAGCTACAGTGCAGTTGGTCTCCCGGTCGATGATCGAGCACTTGTGAGTGCTGAACACCACATCAAGTTGTGGAGAGTGTTTCATGATCTGGCTGACTGAAAGCAAGTTAAGTTCCATACCAGGAACATAATATACGTTGAGGAATATGATTTTCCTCCCACCAGACTGAAGCTGAGCAGTGCCCTTACCGGCAATTGTGTACACTTCTCCACCACTGAATCACTGAAAGGGGAGAGTTCTGTAAACCAGTCACGACAATGAGTGAAGTGACGCGAAGCACCTGAATCAATGTACCAGGCAGAGGATTTTGCATGGTCTGCAGGGCTTTTAGCCATGAAGGCGTAAAACGCAGACTCCTTTTGCTCAGTGTGCTCCGCACTGTTGGCCTTCTGCTGAGACCCTCCCTGCTTCTTCTATTCAGAAGCGATACGTGCGTGACAATCTTTCTTGATGTGTCCAAACTTGTGATAGTAGTTACACTGAATGTTCTTCTTCTAATTGCTGTCCTGAGATGGCGCTGGCTGTTTCTGTTGTGGAGGCTAACTTTTGCCTTTATTTTGAGCCTGAAACTTGGCTGCAAAAGCCTGCTCTGAAGAGGACGAAGAAGCACTACTACCAAACTGTTGTTTCTAGCGATCCTGTTACAAGAGGATAGTACAGAGTTCTGGAAACTTCAGATCAACATTAGCTGATGTAATGTTGAGAGTCTCAATGAAATGTTCATAGGACTTAGGTAGACTTTTCAAAGTGATCACAACTAGGTTTTCTTCCTCCATTTTTCGACCAATAGCCTCCAGCTGATCTCTGATCTCCTGGATCTTGTTCAGATGCGTCTGCAAAGATGTCTTCTCATCCATTATGATAGAAAACAGTATATTTTTCAGGAAGAACGCACGACTCTTGTCGGAGGTTTCATGCAAACCCTTTAGATGGTCCCAAATCTCCTTTGCTGTTTTTCCAGCCGGAATCTGAGGTAGCTGATCATCTGTGACTGACAGCTTAATGAGTATGACTGCTTCACGAGTTTGTTCGTCAAACTTATCCTGGTCTTTACCTGCCATTGCTGGACGAGTGGTAGTGCCTAGAATGATCTCAGCGAGGCAGCGATATTCAAAGATGGTCATCATTCGCTGCTTCCAAGTGTTGTAGTTGCGGCCGTTGAACCGCTGACTGCCTTCCAACATAATATTGGACAAGCTCGCCATTCCACACGCTTTTCGAGGCACAAAAAAACGATGAACAAAAGTGGATGCATATTGAAATTCCAGACAGAACACTGCAGGTACGCCGAACAGAACAGAACTGGCACAAATTTTGGAACAGGTATGCTGCACGAAAAACAGTGCATGGAAAACGATGCACCAAAAAAAATCGGACGAAGACCCAGAAATCTACTCGAAAAACCCACCAGGAATGTCTTCGAAAAAAAATTTCGTCAAATTTTTGAGGGTCAAAACCCTAGACGAAAAAAATCCCGTGTCCTAGGCACTCAGCAAATTCGAAAAACAGGAAGTCTGCAGAAAAAAAAAAAATCCGGCCTCACCGAAAAAAAAGAACCAACCAAAGAGCTCAAAACAAATTCGAGATTCGAAAAAAACTTGAATAATTTCGAAGTCGAAGCAAGCTCTGATACCATATTACACAGGTAAATGGCAGAATGCTGGATAATATGCACATAGAGCAAAGACTCTTAAATAGGTTACAAGTAATTACAAAGAAAGCAAGTTTCTATATTTAGAAACTGCCAAAGATTGCCAAAGATCGACACACGATCTTGTCATAATTACATACCGTTACAAGAAACTGACCATTAACTAAAAATAGGAGATTCTAAGTATCAACAAATAAAAGAATATCTTAATAAATGATAATAGGCTAACCCACCAAACTCTGACTGTAATGCCCCTTTCATGATACATGGTTAGTCCATCATTGGGTTCGCGTGGACTAGCAGTTTGGTTAGGGAACTGTGGTTAGTTTGGCAGTGGTGGTGTTTGTCGGTGATGGAGTTGTGGTCCGAGTTCAGTGGATCCAGTTGGCACCCTCAGTGTGGCTCCGTTTGCTCTTGGCCGTTACTATTTTTAGTAAGTTCCGGTTTAGTGTCAGTTTGGGATTTTCAGAGTGGGGTCAAATTCGTCTCGTCGAGGGCTTTCCGTCGAGCTATAGATCATTGCATTCCGACACCGTCTTCATATTTATTTTAAAGTCCGAAGTTTATTAATGTTATATTTAATTGGGACTTCATAAATATTAAAGGATAATAAACTTTATGAGAAATGAAGACTTAAAGTAAGTCTTGACCATGGGCGCCCATCCCTAGGAGGAAAAAGTGATTTTAAAATTATAATATTCCCTCTCTAATTCCAACGCCCAACTTGAGGAGGGAAATAAAAGATGGAAAGGAAGCTCATTTGCATATGCTATGTTTTGATATTTCTCTTGTGAGCTCTGCTAGGGTTTTGAGGGTTTGAGAATTCGAACCAAGCTCTTGGAGACGAAAACCTCCCTGAGTGACGGCATTCTACAGGTGTGCTGTCATGTCCCAACATTAAGACATTATTTGTCATCATCAAATTGGACGATAATTATGTATATAATAATATTTAATAAACATATATAATATTATTAAATAATATTATATATGATATATATATGTATATTATATAAATATAAATGTATATTAATATTAATATAAATATAAATAAATGTTATTATAATATAATTATCATATAATATATATAAGACAAATGTCTTATAATATATAAATATAAATAAGAAATATTATTATAATCATTTATTATTATTATTATATAATAATGATAATTATCAATGTAAATATTAAATCAAATATTAGTATAAAGTATGATCATTATAAATATATATAAATTAATATTAACTAATATCCTTGGAAGATATCAATAAAGGGCTATGATTCGTATACAACAGCGAATAAAGATAGACCAAGTTTATTAAAAGACAAAGTTTATTAAAACAAAGATAAATGCACGATTATGTTAGAGGAAGCGAGTTAGATTATTAGTAAATAAAAGAGGTATATATTAATTAAAGGTTATTTTCAATAAGACACATCCCTTCATTAAAGGAGGATATAAAGATGGGAAGAAGATAACATAAATGGCATAAATAAAGGAATAAGAAAAATATATATCTAGAGAGGGTAAGGAAAATAGAAAAGAATACATAAGGAATATAATTCTGATTTATAAATATAACAACAAGAAGGATATAATATAGAATTTTTGGAAATGGTAAATATAGTCATGGCAGATTTAAATATGCAATATATAAGGAATAATATATTTTGAGTTGTAATATACCATTTTAGAGATAATTATGTACACTAGCAGCCTTATAAGAACATCAAATATATCTGAGATATAATATATATGCTTTGAGTTAAAGGAAGGAGATATATTAAAAGGGAATAATTGTAATGCCCCTTACCTAGTTTGCCCTAGAATTCGCTTGTGGATTAGATTTAGGGTTTCTTCTCTTTAAATATTCTCTTGGTATAGTACCTGTAACAGCATATATATATGTACAAATCCATATTGCCATACGTCAGTTCTAATATCAATTACCCAACAATTCAACATAATCAACTTACAAATGAAAACACATAAGAAAGAAGAGTCACTCAGCATGCCAGGGAGGAGAAGTCATAAATCCTTAGTAGCCTAAGGCCTACCACAGTCCTATTGCCCAATCCCTTGACTCAGGCCTACGGGGCATATCATATTGCCCCATTCCCTCGTCTCGGGCCTATGGGGCATAATCCAATGTGGGACCCCCATCCCTCCATGATCCAATCCCTTGACTCAGGCCTAAGGGGCATAACGCCCAATCCTGGTCTCGGGCCTATGGGGACGGAACCTAGATGGGGTTTATAGGCAATCTACTAAGACTTATGCATTCACCCCTTCTGGCTGAATCACAAACAAAATATATGCAGTTTCCACACAAGTTTCCAAAACATACAATTTACCTTTATTATTAATGGAGTCAAACATTAATTTATGATACAGCATAAGATATATCAGAATGCAAGAGGAGAGATATTATACATCCATCATAATCTATAGATAAAGACAGTCCATCATTCAGTCTTGTTTGTTAAACACAAGTATACAGTCTCATAATAGAATAAGTCCTCCGTAGAGCAACAGCTAAGTTACCGGATTCCCCTGTTCCAGGGCCAGGGCCGGGTGCGGTGCGGCTCGGGTGCGGGTGCGGGTGCGGGTACCCTGTGGGTGCGGGCAGGGTGCTGCACAAAAGGGTTGGGTGCGTCCCGGACGCACCCGGGTTCGCTGGGTGCGAACCCAGCCTTAAAACTTCGCACCCGGAGCGCACCCACGGCCCTTTCAAATTTTTTTTATGTTTTTTTTCACTTATAACACAATTTTATATTATTTTAAACATTCAAAAATGCAAGTATAACCCTAAAAGGTCATTATAAACACACTTTTGCCATTTTCAACTCATTCTTTCATTCCAAAACACAAAAATTGTCCATTGTGGCTGAACTCATGAATTTTTTTGTGGTTGAAGAAAGAAGCTTGAAGATTGAATCCTGAAGGTTGGAAGTCGATTGCTCCACCATTCCTACTCATTTCCAACGTTTTAGAGGCTGCCAAGAAGATCAAAGGAAGAGATTTTTGCAAAGAGGTAGGTTTTCTATTCATTTTTTTTTTGCATTTTTGAACAACAAACAAATTCTTTTCAACTTGTTTTTTCTTTTAAACTATTTATATGAATGATGAATCATGAATGTATCACCATGCTTTTGTTTTTGTTTTGATTCTTGAAAGTTTTGAGTTTTCATTGTTTCCATTTTGTTTACAAAACTTATTGCCACACCCACAGGTGACAGGTATCACAATGGCAGCTAGTTCTAGCTCAGTATCACAATCAAAATTCAAAATCGATCCACACTCACCACTTTGGAGGCATGTTGAAATGATTCAACAACAACCAGGTGGTGGGGGTTACCTTTGGAAATGCAATGGCTGTGATGTGCAATACAACAGTTCATATAGTCGGGTGAAAGCCCATTTGTGTAACATCCCTGGGATGGGGATCAAAGCTTGCCCAGGAAAGAATAATAAACCTATACCACGAGAGCAAGTGCTGGCATATATCACCGAGCAAGAAGCAGCAGATGAAGCAGCAGGCCGTAAATCAGTAGCAAACGTGTTAAGGAAAAGAGGCAGAAATCAAAGAATGGGTCCTCCATCTATTCCTAGTTCCAATGTTGTGATAGAGAGCCACCCATTTTTGGTCACTCCTCAAGAGCAACGCACAAGCACTACAAACAAGAGACCAAAGGGACCTTTAGAAACATCATTTCAAAATGAGGCTCGAGATATTGCTGACCAACATATAGCCAGATGCATTTATGCAAATGGTATGTCATTTAATGTTGTTCGCTCACCATATTGGCAAGAGATGGTGAGAAAAATTAATGAGGCTCCAAAAGGGTATAAGAGCCCAGGTTATGAGAAGGTGCGTGGGACCTTATTGGAGAATGAGGTGAAGAATATAGAAGATGCATTGAAGCCCTTAAGGGATTCATGGAGTGAGACAGGGGTGTCGATTGTCTCTGATGGATGGAAAGATGCCAAAAATCGGCCTTTGATCAATGTCATTGCAGTGTCCCCTAAAGGGGCAATGTTTTTGAGAGCTGTGGATTGTGAGGGACAGGTGAAGGATGGTGAATTTATTGCTCAGATCCTCATTGCAGCCATTGAGGATGTGGGACCTCGTAATGTTGTTCAAGTGATAACGGACAACGCAAAAAATTGTAGAGCTGCTGGGTTGTTGGTTGAGGAACGATATTCACATATCTTTTGGACACCTTGTGCTGTCCACTCTCTCAATCTAATGCTACAAAAGATTGGGAAAAAAATTGACTGGATTAGAGAGTTGTATGCAGAGGCCGAGGAGATACGAATGTTCATCACCAACCACCACATGTCCCAAAGCATATTTAGATCATTTTCTACATTGGAGTTGTTGAAGGTAAGTGAAGCAATATATTTTTAAATTTAAATTTTTCATAGTGCTTTAAATTTTTAATTTCACATATTCTATTTATTCTTAAAAGTTATAGTTTGTTTTCAATTTTTTCAATGTTTAAATTAAATTTTATTTATTGTACTTTTTATTTTTGATATTTCAATAGGTTGCTGAGACCCGTTTTGCCTCAAACACAATTGCCTTGAGACGACTTGTGAAGGTCAAACAAGCTCTTATCAGCATGGTAACAAGCACTACTTGGTCCGTATGGAGGCAAAGCAACACTGAGAGGGCAGCAAATGTTAAGGGGATGATCCTAAATGACTATTGGTGGGATCGTGTGGAGTATCTCCTTAGTTTCACCGAGCCCCATTTTGAGCATGATTCGTTATACGGACATGGACAAGCCTTGCATGGGGGAGATATATGATGGCATTGATTCAATGATAGAAAAGATAAAGACTATCATAAATGAGAAGGAGAAAGATCCTCAAGAAATTCTCTTCAAGCAAGTGCATGAAATTATTGAGGCTAGATGGAACACAATGACAACCCCGCTACATCTTCTTGCATTTGCATTGACTCCAAAATATTACAGCAGTGAGATTCTTTCGGTGACAAATAGGATTCCCCCATGGAGAGATTTAGAAGTGTCTGAAGGGTACAAGGCAGCATTTCGTAGACTCTTCCTTGATCCAGATTTGCATGATATGGTCACTGATGAGTTCACTGATTTTGTACACTCCAATGGTCTAAGCATTGAGGCTCTTCGTGATAGATTCAAGAAAGATGCTCACAATTGGTGGTACTTTCATGGCCAACAATTCCGGTGCCTACAGCCTCTTGCAGTCAAAGTTTTATCACAAGTAAGTTTACTAAATTTCTATGTTTTTTACGATTTATAATTTTATCTTAAAGACTTTTAAAAATTTGAAGTTTGAAGTTCCATAATTTTTAATTATTATAAATTTTATAACTTGTAACTTTATAAGTTTTAACTTTGTAAGTTTTTATTTTTAACTCTTTCTCTTTACTTTGTCATCATAGGTTGCTAGTTCCTTTGCATCTGAGAGGAATTGGAGCACGTACTCTTTTATCCACTCGATAAAGCGCAACAGATTGCACTCCAAAAAGGCGGAGAATTTAGTGTATGTGCATTCCAACTTGCGCCTCCTTTCGCACAAAAAGCAAGACTATAAGGAGGGGGAATCAAAGTTGTGGGATGTGGAGCCAGAGCAAATTGACTTGGATGCTTCTACTTCCCAATCCAAACATGTTGCACTTGAGGGATCAGAGAGCGAGCATACTTTTTCAGCGAGTGGCAGTGGTGCTGGTTGTGGTTCTTCAAATGATCCTGCTAATGTCCAAGAAGATGATGATGATGTGGAGGATTTAGCAAATCCATATGATGATTGACACTTGTCATTTGACATTGAAACAATGAAAATTGATTGTTGAACATGATATTATTATTTTGAATCTTGTTATTGAACTTGAAGTTCGAGTTTTATGTTTTATGATATTCAAGTTGATGGTGGTTTTGTTGATTATATGATGCTATGTGGTGTTCTACACTTTATTCTTGCATTTCTACACTTAATTCTTGCTTCTATGCTTAATTTTTTTGCATATACATATATATTTTTATATATATAAAAAAACGAACCCAAAAACGAACCCAAACCCCCAAAAAATTTTTGGCCGAACCCGCGAACCGAACCCGCGAACCCGCACCCGCACCCGCACCAGAACCGGCAACTTAGAGCAACAGTAATGCCAAATACAGTCTATATAATGTTTTCTATTCATTTCTATGGACTGTCCAGTCCGTCAGATTATCATCCTAGATTATGTTCCCTGATTGGGTTCTATCATAGAGTGCCCATGTCAGACAATATAGACTTATACATTAAAGAATGGCAACGAGTTATATGCAGACTATGATCTTCGACTGAGGAATACTGAATATTAAAGCTAAGTAAGAGACTTACACTGTCTACGAATTTGCTGTTTGCTTTTACTTTGTACTCTTTCTATTTTTTTTTTTTTTGCTTTCAACCGAGTCAATTGCCTCTCGTATTTGTATGTGTTTAAATGAGGCGTCACTCTTACTAGTCATGGGACGTGACCCTAGCCAAGGAATCATTGCCCTAATCGTATTATATTGATCATAATTAATTTTAAACTTTTGAGGATAATTGAAACGTAGTGTCTATTTTCGGGGTTATGACAGTCCTCGCCGCCCAAGATTGCTTGTCCTCAAGCAATTTTGGTTTTAGATGATTGATACTTGATCCTAGGATTTGTTATAGCTTTTGGTTCTTTAAGGTTGGCACTTAGCTTTGCCTTATGTGATATGGCATAATCTTTGTACTTTGATGGATTGGATTGTCGTGAAATTTTATATCAAATCAACAGGAAATGTGACTGATCTGTAGTATTTAGCTTTGAATGAAGATATTTGGTATCCACATGAAGAATATGGAGTATAACTGGATTAAACCTATTATTATTGATTTGTATGATTTTGGTACTTATTCATTTGTATTGAACTTGAAGATAAGATAATAGCATATCATTATGCTACATTGCTGGATTCTCCTCTTCGATTCTGGCCCTCTTGTTGGGATACTCATCATTTGGATGTGCTTCAAGTTGGTGGGCTTTGCCACTACATTTGTGACCCTTCCCCCATGGTTGTTGGCATCTAAAACATAATCCTTCTTCAGCTCTTCCATATTTTTACACCAATGATCTTTGTCCTTTTTCCCCTTGCACCATTGGCAAATTCTAGTTACTTCTTCCCTTCTATCTCTTTCTTCTCTTTGAGGGGGTTTAGAGGAGTAGGAGAATTTCTTGGATTGGTCTCTTGACCAACTATCCTCATATTTCATTGCCTTTTGAATGGCTTCATCTAGGCGGGTAGGCTCTAGTGCACTTACCATGCTTCGGATCGATCCTCTTAGGCCCTCTATGAATAAATATGTGAGTCTTTCTTGGGAAATTTGTGGGATCATGATTGCCAACTTTTGAAATTCGGTGGCGTAATCTTCTATAGTGCCTTGCTGCCTTAATCGTGTCAATTCCCTAAAGTACCACTCTGGGTGCTTTTGATCAAACCTTTTTATCAATCTTTGGGTAAAGTCATCGTAGGTAGTGACTTGTTGATGGTCTTGAGTGATGAGGCCGTGATGTCACCAATCATGGGCCATTCCGGTTAGGTGTAAGACAGCGAACTTGATGGCTTTTGCTTCGGTTGTTGGGCTTAAGGATAGATAGGTATCTAGTTTTTGAACCCATGATCGGGTTGTGGTCTTGCTTTCTCCATCAAAGTTAGGGAAAGTTATTTTACTTACTTTGTTCTCAAGATCTCTATCTATTGGGTCCCTTCCCTCTCTCCTAGGTATGACTCTTTGTTTGGCCTCACAGTAGTCTTTGATAGGCACAAGTTCCCTCAATTCAGGTTCTAACTTATAATAGGCTGCAGCTATTTCGTCCACATCCTCTACGGGAGGCCTATTATTATTGCTTTCTTCATTTGACAAGAAATTGGGTCGGGTGGGTCTAGAGCTTGTCTCTTGAAAGGGTGTAGGATGGTTGTTCTCGGAGTGGTTAGAGGTGGCTTCTTTGGTGTTGATATTGTTTAGGTTTTGGAGGGCTTGAAGTAAAGCTTGGTTAGTTTTTTCACTTTGTTCCAATAAGGCTTGGGTTTTTTTATCACTATTCTCCACGAAGGCCCTAAGTTCATCTCTCAATGGGTTATCCATGGAGTTGTTTCCTTGGGTGTTCGAGCCTCTTCGGTGGTAGGTTTGCATTATTTCCCACGGGATGGCAGGAAAGATGCTCTGATACCACTGTAATGTCCCCTTACCCGATTTGCCCTAGAATTCGCTTATGAATTAGGTATTAGTGTTTCTTCTCCTCAAGTGTTCTAAATGGGGGAGCCTGTGGTTGAATTAGATCATACGTTCCTCTGAATTAGTACCTGCAGCATTATGTATATTCAAGTCCATATTGCTACATGTTAGTTTTAATATCTAGTATTCATCGGTCCAACATAAACACACTTGCATTTTGAAACACATAGGTAAAAGAAAACATTCATCACGCCAGGGGAGGTAAACACATAAGCCCTTAGTAGCCTAAGGCCTACCACACTCCTATTGCCCAATCCCTTGACTCGGGCCTATGGGGGCTGGTCCTTTTCCCCAATCCCTCGTCTCGGGCCTAAGGGGCATGTTACAATGTGGGACCCCCATCCCTCCATGATCCAATCCCTTGACTGAGGCCTAAGGGGCATAACGCCCAATCCTGGTCTCGGGCCTATGGGGACGGAACCTAGATGGGGTTTTTAGGCAATCTACTAAGACTTATGCATTCACCCCTCCTGGCTGAATCACAAACAAAATATATGCAGTTTCCACACACGTTTCCAAAACATACAATTTACCTTTATTATTAATGGAGTCAAACATTAATTTATGATACAGCATAAGATATATCAGAATGCAAGAGGAGAGATATTATACATCCATCATAATCTATAGATAAAGACAGTCCATCATTCAGTCTTGTTTGTTAAACACAAGTATACAGTCTCATAATAGAATAAGTCCTCCGTAGAGCAACAGTAATGCCAAATACAGTCTATATAATGTTTTCTATTCATTTCTATGGACTGTCCAGTCCGTCAGATTATCATCCTAGATTATGTTCCCTGATTGGGTTCTATCATAGAGTGCCAATGTCAGACAGTATAGACTTATACATTAAAGAATGGCAACGAGTTATATGCAGACTATGATCTTCGACTGAGGAATACTGAATATTAAAGCTAAGTAAGAGACTTACACTGTCTACGAATTTGCTGTCTGCTTTTACTTTGTACTCTTTCTATTTTTTTTTTTTTTTGCTTTTAACCGAGTCAATTGCCTCTCGTATTTGTATGTGTTTAAATGAGGCGTCACTCTTACTAGTCATGGGACGTGACCCTAGCCAAGGAATCACTGCCCTAATCATATTATATTGATCATAATTAATTTTAAACTTTTGAGGATAATTGAAACGTAGTGTCTATTTTCGGGGTTATGACAATAATTCTCTTTATGAAGTATTGCCCCTCTTGGCAATAGTTACAACCATACACCATTGAAGATATAAAAAGGAAGTGTGAAGTAAAAAAGATCATATAGTAATATAAATCAGCAAACAACAGATTGGTCTACCATCAAATACAAGTATTAGATCAACACAAGGTATTATATCAACAAGTATTACTAAGAGCAATCAATCATACAAGAAGTAAAATTGTGTACAAGGTTAAGAAATTTTGGGACATTACATGTGCAATACCACCCAAAGGTGCCATTGATGGTGGATGCATTCAGTATTCACATTTGTGCTTGTAATGGAGTTCTTCGAAGTTGTTTCTTGGGCTGATTGATATATCTTTCGTCATCAAGATTGTATGTTGATATTGGAGGGATTGGAGGCAGTTTTTGGTGTGAAGGAAGAGAGTTCTTGCTGCTGCATTTATTTCACTTGCTGGCCGTACTCCTAGCAGCCAGGCCGTACCTTCATTGTGGGCTGTTTGGAGCTTATTTATAGCAGATTTCCTCACCTTTCTAGGGTCACCCAGCCTAGGAGATTTGGTGCAAGTCTATTCGAAGGAGTTTAGAAGAAATTTCTGAAGTTTGTTTGCTGTTCATCACTTCTAGCAGAGGCCGTATTGTAGTCTCCCCTTCTAGCAAGCCAAAATTTTCACAACCTTGCACACAATTTCAACTTGTAAAAGAGAACATTAGTATTCAATCTTTCTTATCTAATCATATTAACCATAAGGATATATTAAATCAAGCCTTACAATCATAATCTGAATGTATTCTATCTTTCACAATATCCATTATACATATTTCATGATTCCACTTGGGAAAGTTATACTTGGGTCTACATGTTCATCAAACCACTTACCCAACGAGAGAAGGCTTATAAGGAAGCAATATTGTCATGAATCCTAATGTTCCATTCCTTTGATCCGGAGGGGTGAATAACTCACCAACACAAATCAAAGGCCCATCCACTTGTCCCGGAGGGGTCTTCTTGACCAACACGAGACAAGGGCTTATCCATTTGTCCCGGAGGGGTCCTTTTGACCAACACGAGACAATGGGCACTTATCTCAGAGGGGTACTCTAGACCAACTTGAGATAAGGATTTATTGGTCTTTAGCCCGGAAGGTGCTCTTGACCAACTCGGGCATCAACCATGATTACACCATATTGCTTACCCTTACCCCTTTGTCTCGATACATGGGTGTTGGTTGATTGACCATGAGCCCCTACTTCTCATCTCTTATTCTTCATGATTATCTTAAGAACTCATTCTAGTCATTGACAATATATAAGCAATGCCTTAGTATCTTAGGCTATGACATTTTGTTACTATAACCTTGATTATCAATTCATTCATTTTATGATGGTCCTTTCATATGTCCATATACTTAGATAATACATTCGTATTCTTACATGTTGCCTATCTAATTTAGGATAACAATATCAGTCTATTTTACGCTTTTATTCATTATGATGTCTAATCCTATGATTAGTATGACATATGCATCATTATGTAATTAAGAGATTATACATCGCTACTACTCTAATTTGCCAAATCAATATAAGGAATCTGATTAAAGATGTTCCTATACCTTCATTATTACTTGACATATCATTATTCATACTGGACAGCATTCGATATAGACTCATACCTTTGTACTGTAATTGTCCTGAAGCTATATTGCTATTTGATAATGATTGTTACTTGATATGCTGGTAATGATTTATTAATATGCAGAGATGGTTACTTATATGAGTAGATGCTGATCGCTGCCTTTTTCTTATGTCGATCTAATTGGATAATGCCCTCTTCGAATTGAATCTCTGTTGACTGGGGCAGAAACAATAGATATGATGTTCGATCAGATTATTCACTTAATGATTGATAGACGATGAATAGCAGATGTGTTCATCGCTGATTGCTTATTGATCGATAGGAATATTTGATGTCCGATTGAAGATATGGTGATCGATGGTGAAGATGTGTTGTTGTTTCCCTGAATGGTATAAGGCTTTTCACAAATTAGAATGCATCATGCATTATTCCTCGCTTCCTCCTCATCTACTCTTCCTCATCTACTCTTCCTCCTCCCGATCTACTCTTCTTTTCCTATTTTAAATATTCCCAAGAGATGCTTCTCTTGGTGTATTGTTACGTAACTGTCCCCTTAGACCATCGCTGCCACCTCTCAATGATTTGTTGACTAATCGTTGTTTAGTAATACTCTTCTGCTCCTTAAAGAATGACCTTCGCTGTTTTGCATATTAAACACTTACTATAATAAATCATAAGTCATTATGTATTATAATCACTGCTAGTGTAATTCACAGCTTATAGAGTATTTTGGTCCTTTAGAGCCTTTTCAGCCCTTCTCAAGGGAAGTCCGCCTCTTTATAAATTTGAATAATATTTAGTTTATAAAATATAAAATACATTATATCATATTTATATATTATATTCAATAAAAAATATATATATATGTCTATATATTATATAATATCACCATTAATTATAATTATATTGATTATTATACCATATTTTAATTATATAACATTATATATGGTCATTGAATATATATACAACCATCATCAAAACGGCTTCTCTAAATTTTTTAATTTGAACGATGCCATAATATTAGGATATGACACGTACACCTCCAGGAGTGACGTGGGGGCATTTTGGCTTCATTCCTCTTTGTGGGTATTGTGGATTCCGCATTGCTTGAGGCGTTTGGAGCCATTTGTATCGCTGATATCATTTTGTATGCTCATCTTTGTATTTCTTGGGAGATTGGAGTGATTTCCAGCCATACCCATTGCTGGTCCGGCTACAGCTGTTGTATGAAGTTGCAAATCTTAACATGGGTATGTGATAGTAATTGTTTATTGGCCATTTTACTATCTGGGTAGTTGATAGTTTCTTCATATCTATTGTATATTTTCTGGGTTTATGTTATATGCAATATATTGTATGCTCCGGCAACACATCTGCAGGGAAATTGAAAACCCCTTTTGCATTCTTCTCTCTAGTCTGAAAGATCACAAAAAATTAATAAAAATCACACATAAAAAGATCTTAAAAATACACAAACAGGTACGACACATTACACTGACATTGGCTAAAAAGGGGATATTACAATTTGACAGTGATATTCGTATGCAACGATTCTTGTATTTGACAATGATCCTTGTGTGCAACGATCCTTGTGCAAGAACAACTGTAGGCATTAGTCATTGATCACTATTATTTGAAGGCAGCGATCGGCTTTGATGTTTTGTAATCAAGAGTGAAGTTTCGGTTTGATGTATGTGGAGTGTTGGAGATAAAATCAGTTACAGCATCAGAGGTCTGAGTTTGTAAATGCAGATCTTAAAGATATACATGCAGATCTAAAGGAGGTATATGCAGATTTGAAAAAGAATGTGTTAATTTGTGAAGAGCACATCATCTACAAGAAGATCTTTGTGAACTCATTGAGAAAGGAACATCAAGAAGGCAGAAATCTTATTGTGTAGGAGGTTGGTGCTTCCCAAAAGAAGAGATTGGTGTCTCTTACTGAGTTGGTGCTCAGTTGTGGGGATGGGTGTCTCCAGTGGGTTGGTGCCTACAAATTCTACAAGCGGAGATTGGTGTCTCCAGTGGGTTGGTGCTTACACATTCTGCAAGTGGGGATTGGTGTCTCCAATAGGTTGGTGGCTACAAAGTTGTAAGAGAATTTTATATAAGCAATATTTTGCCATGGTTTTCTCCCAAAAGGGTTTCCACGCAAATCTTGTGTTCTTCTGGTGCTCTTAATTGTTAGATCTTGTATGTTTATGGTTGTTGTGGTTGCTTAAGTTTTGAAAAAGTAAAAGATTAGCTTATATTGATTCACGCCCCCCCCCCCCCCCCCCCCCCCCTCCCCTCTTAGTATAAGTGTGTGCTCATCACAACAGTCCTTTACAACCAACTTTCTTCAACAACACTAAGGAATTGAGTGTGTGCTCATCACAACAGTCCTTTACAACCAACTTTCTTCAACAACACTAAGGAATTGAGTGCAAGCAATGACTTTTGTTGAAGGTTTTATAATAAGAGAGTCATTGTCAGGAGGTTAGAGTTCCTTGCATGACACCATCCTCTCTAGAATAGAGCTCTAAGAGGAGAGAGCTGTCTAGTTTGATGGGCTTTACGAACGAATCCCTTGTTAAGACAACTACCATATACTTGACTTAGTGTACAAAGCTTGGGAAGAGAACTAGAACAAAGGACTTGAAGGATGGAAAGAGCATGGTAAAGGTCAACAATTGGGAGGAATTTAAAGGTGTGCCCAATGAGCAACTTAGACTTGGGAACTTGCATGGATGGCAAGGACCTAATTGATGGAACCGAGAGAAACTGGGAAGGTAAGTGATTATCTTAAGTCCTTTTTGACCTTGATGTTGGAAATTAAGGATATGTCCAAGATGGAAAAGTTGTTTTTGTTTATGAGGGGCCTGCAGTCATGTGCTAAAGTTGATCTAAGGTGCTAGAATGTTCAAACCATGGCTGCTGCCATTGCTGCAGCAGATTATTTGTTGGATTTCAAGAACGAGTCAAACAAAGGGTTTGGTGATGGGGTTGGGTTTCATTCCAACAAAAAGAAGTCGTCCTTAAAGGAAGTGAAGTCTAAGGGAGGAGAGCGAGCTTTGAATAGTGAGAGAACACCCTAAGCGAGGGGTTGATAGATCGGTCAAAAATGCCAAGTCCACCACGTTCAGGAAGAAGTCTAAGCCCTGTTTTATATGTGGCCATCTAGACCATTGGGCTTGGGATTGTACGGAGAGGTAGCACTTGAATGTGGCTAAAGCAAAAGAGTAGGATGAAGAAATGATAGAGATGGGGGTCATCCAATTTCTTGGGGCCATTTGGAACACCCCTGAAGACAACTTGACTGGTATGCAAGAGGAAGGACATGAAGTCCGACTGGTTGACATAGTGAAGAAAGGCATTCTATTGGTTCAAGGAGTTCGACTAGCCTAAAGCGAAAGGGCGTCTATTTGGCTTAGGGAGTCTAGACATCCTAAATTGGAAAGGGTTCTAGGTGAGGGCGACCCAAGACGAGGCAGTTGGTAGTGACTTGAAGGTAGGATCTTTGGGGGCATGCAGGACCTAAGGTCACTTATAGACGAGTCAGGGAACTTGGTAGCAAGTTGGATCATTGGACAAGGGGGCTTGGTGATTAGCGAAATTATGAGTTTAGGGTGTAGGATTTAGTGGCAAGGATCATGAGTTAGGGAGTAGCTATTTGGTAGGATCGAGTGGAGTTGGCAAGGCACCACTTGGTCAAAATAGTAGAGAGAAATCTCATCGTGTAGGCTTGGGACATGCAGTGGCACCAAGGATGTTGCCCATTTTGAGTTGGGGAGAATGTAAGGGGATGTGTGTGCAAGTTTCAATGTGTGCTTTTCATGTGGTTAGTTTGTTGCAAGGTGTGTGCCCTTGGTCTCCTTGTGCTGTGCAGCGCAGCGTAACGCTTGGGTTCGTGACAAGGCTTAACCGCCTCCCGTGGATTCATTAACTCTGGCGGTTGCATCGGGCATTAACAGGTCGATCTTTTGGTGCAACGACAACCGTTTTTGCAACAATTGGTATCAGAGCCTATGTCACGGGTTCGAACCCCTCGCGTGCGTTGGGGGGGATTGTTGCAAGGTGTGTGCCCTTGGTCTCCTTGTGCTGTGCAGCGCTTGGGTTCGTGACAAGGCTTAACCGCCTCTCATGGATTCATTAACTCTGGTAGTTGTATCGGGCATTAACAGGTTGATCTTTTGGTGCAACGGCAACCGTCTTTGCAACAGAGTTGTGGGTGGAGCGATCTGATTTGACCTAGGATTGAATGTTTGAAAACTTGATAGCTTTGGGAACATAAGAGTGAAGTGTATGAAGGTGGATCCATTGGTCATCCAAAAAACACAGTGCCTTGTGAATATAAGTGTGAGGCATATGGGTAGAGTGCCATTGGGCATTTAGAAATGTACTTGCATTGGGAATGAGCGGACTCATCCTTCAAAGCAATAAGGGTGTTTTGCCTTGGAAACATATGAACATGGCATATTGAAAGATAGTTGCATTGGGGACATGAGTGGACCCATACTTCGAAGAAGTGGTTAGGGCATTTCCTAGGGAGTAGGCAAAGTGCCACCTAGCCTATTTTGGGCAATAGTGCCATTATGAGGATGCAGTCTATAAATAAGAGGACAAGTAGTGACCCAAAAGAATATGAAGAGCAGCCTTGAGTGTGGTTTTAGTGGGATTAAGTCTTGGGGCCAACTTGAAGAGGACATATTTGATGTATTTTGGGGAGCATCATTTGGAGCAAATAAGTTCTTTGGGTTCCAATTTGATGTGAAGATATCTTGAGGCCAGCTTAAGGAGGATGGATTTGATGTATTTTGGGGAACCCGGAACATTATTTGGAGCAAATTCCTTGGATTTTAATTCGATCTGAAGAGATCTTGGGGCCAGCTTGAGGAGGACAAATTTGATGTATTTTGGGGAGGATCATTTGGAGCAAGAAAGTTCTCTGGATTTCGATCAACATGAATAGATAAAGTCTTTGGAGCCATTTGAAAATTGAAGTCTTGGGACTAGCCTTGGACGAGATCATTTTGGTTGCATCTTAGAGAGTTGTTGAGTACCTTGGGGGTGGTGTTTCTTGTAAGTCATTCTTGGCATTATCGGTATAGTTCGACTTAGATGCATTTGGGACTTGGATCTTTATTGTAATTCAGCCAAGGGCCAAAACATTTGTGTGAATCAATAGAGGCTATCTCTTTGCTCCAAAAATGTGTTATAGTAATTCACGATTGTTTGTTGGTATTTGGCTATTAATGTGTTTGTAGGATTTAGCTCAATGAGTTTTTGAGGCATAGTCTAGCTTGTCAAATTGCTTGGCCCTTGGGGTGAGTCTTGTAAAAGGTTTTCAGTGCCTCATGGGGAACTTTGACCTGGTGACAGTTACAACTAGGTCTAAGAAGGAAATTCAAACATCACAACAAATGAAGGGAATCCCTTGGATGCATTTTGGAGTTCTCAGACCTTGCAATCCTTTCTTTTGTTGTATCTGTGACATGTTCGACATTGGTCAAACCTACTTTACTTGTCTAGTTTTTGACATGGATGGTTTTGATTGATGTCGAACTAGTTAGACATGTTTGACTATGTTCGAACTTGTCAGGTCTATTGTCAAGTTCAATTTCACTATGTGTTTAGCTCCTTAAGGTACTTCTTTTGCATTTTTCGATCATCAACTTGTACAACTCAACTTAGGTGTCATTTTCTCAAGAAAAGTCTTCATGGTGCGCTTAACATAAGGTTTTGACTTTAATGAGAACATAAATGGATAAGCTAGCTTGCTTGACTAACTTGACCGATCCAATTTTGAATCTCACCTTCTCAATTAGAAGACTTTTTCCCCCCAAGTTTTGGAACTCACTAGATGAGACACAACCCCCATCTTGGTTCTGTGATGCCATTAGAGTCTTCATGGCCTAGCCTCTTTAGACCAACTTGTGACTCTTTTGCTACAACCCCTATGTTTGCTCTGGTTTCTGGTTAGTAGCTGAAACACATTCCACATTTTCTTTGTTTTCCATTTGGAGAAGGGAAGAATTCTTGCCACTAGCATTGATCAACCTTCCTCCTTCCTGTGCAATTGTTTTAAGGACATTTTCAAGCTTCCTTGATAAGTATTTGTTTTCCCTTCTTTGGTAAATTGTATCTCTAAGATAGATGTATGGGCTGCCAAACACCACTGCACATACATCAAGAGGAACCACATCTACAATAACTTCACCACGAAAATGGTCACCTGCACCAAATTTCAACTTGCATTGTTTGGTGATTGACAATTCTACTCCTTATTTACTCAACCCAAGCCAAATGGATTATGATGTTGATATGTTTCCAATCCAAGTTTCTCTACTAAATCTTTGGAAACTAAATTAGCGTGAGAATGAGTGATGAAGAGAGTATCTACCTTTGTCTTCTTCATTCGAATCTTACATGAAAAAGTTTGATGTGACCACCTTTCCCTTGCTCTTCTTTGCCATCCAAGCAAACTTCTTTGTTGAGAGATGTGCAAACAAGTCTTTCCTTTACATCAGAGCTACATTCCACCTCTTGGCTGACAAAAGAACTCATAATATTCTTTTTGTTCTTCTTAGGCGTGTTCTTCCATGGGTGCAACTCTGGGTGAATCTCCCAACACATTTTGTCTGTATGATCATCCATGTCACAATGCACACAATGTTTTTTAGATTTATTAGTAGTAAAAGGCCCAAGCTTACTTTCCTCCTCGCTTTTACCTTTGGCCTTTGCACCCCTTGCTGTTTGTAAGATACCCAACTAATTCTACTAAAATTTTTCCTTAAACAATTTTACTTGCTATCAACTCAACAACTTAAAGATATACATCAAAGATAACTATTTGAATGAATCAACCTTAAAGATGGGTACTTGTCTTATTACTTGATTCAATCATCTTGCAATGTCTTATTACATGGATAATGTTTTCAATAGCATGAAATTACAACCTTATTCAAATGGAATTACAAAAGGAGGCCTTAAAGCCTTGATGTCTACAATGACTTCTACACTTGATCAACTCAATCAAACTCAATGATGTTAACTGAATGTCAACACCTCACGTTACAACAAGGGAGCATCCCCTTGTCAGTTGAGGGAGCATCACCCCAACACTTGAAACTCGTAGGCCTCAAGAATACAAGCTTACAAGCTTTGTAGAGAGATATTCGCCAAAATAACAGATGTCAAATGAATGAGAGAGCTCCTCCTTTTATAGGCCTTCCAAAGGCAATGAAGGCACGTTTTTCAATGCACAAAGGGGAACCAAGGCACGTTTCCCAAGAAGCATATCCAAGGGAATATGCCATCTGATGACTCATTCTGAGTTGGCAAGCTTATCCAGAGACCTTGACATGGATCCCGAAGACATTCTGTCGACCAATGAGAGCTCAGGTAGTTACAACTACCTTATCTTCTGACTAGGCGCCAAATGTTGACCTAGGCGCCCAACTGAGGTAGCAGAGTCATGAATAGGCACCTTTCCAGGCTAGGCGCATTTTGGAGATGAGAAAATAGGTAGGAGTGCGCCTTGCATGTAAGATGACTTTCCTTGACGATTCTTCAAGTCTTGATGTTCTGGAAGGTGGAATGCTTCAATTGGGAGTGAGCGCCTAACTTGGAAAGAGCTTCCACATGTTGTTACCTTGATCCAGAAAGGTGTCTGGACACTTAACTTATCCAATCTCCTTAAGGCGCTCATTGAGATTGATCTAGACGCCACTTGGGGTTAGGCGCTACCAAAGAAGTGCGCCATATTTTGACTTCAATCTTGGACGCCCAACTAGACTCTAGGCGCCAAAATGACGTTGCAACTGCATGACTTTCAAGACCAAGTGCCAACTTGAGATGATATTGCGCCTTGCTAGGGTTAGGCGCCAAATTGGGGATTGCAAAGAGGCTAGGCGCCAAACTGAGTTCTTTAGAATCTAGATTGCTTCCAAGGTTAGGCGCCAAAACAAAATCATTAAGAAGGTGTTTAAATGCTAGGCGCTAGTCTGAGGGTGTAGAGGCATGAAGATGCGCCTAGTGAAGTCTTGGCGATTCTATATATTTTCCAACACTTATCAATCATTCAATGAAGACTTTTGGACCTTGATTCAAGATTAGGCGCCCAAATGAGCCCTCTGGAGTCTAGGCGCTAATTGAAGGTGGTGAATGCCAAGAAATGCGCCTAGCAGGATGAAGTCCTTTGAATACCTTCTCCTTCAAAAATAAAGACTTAAGTGCAAATTTACAAGATCCCTTGTTAGGCGCCAGAGCTAGGCTATTCAAGCTGATGGGTGCGCCTAAACTCACTTGTTGTTTCTTACCACTTCAACACCTAGAAGATGTTCCAAGATGTTCCCTTTTATAAGCGCCTTACCTCACAAGTTCCTCCATGTGTTCTTCTTTGAAGGCGCCAAAACTGAGCTCCAGTGCCATGGGATTGCGCCTATCATCTAGGGTAAACTCTAGCTTTGTTCAACCTACTAGGAGTTTCCAAGTCATATCCAAATGCAAGTATTCTGTCTAGAAATGAAAGGAATTCATCATCCTTTCCTTAGGCGCAAAATGGCCTTCTTGAAGGAGGTGCATCTGAGAGGTTAAAGAGGAGGGAAAGTGCGCCTCACTCTTTTTATCACTTTTCTGGATTTAGATGATGATCATAATTTAGAATGATGATCTCCAGAATCAATTTCAACACTTCGATGATACAAATATCCTTACAATTCACTAGGCACCATTCCAGGGTTCTTTCACCATGATCTATCGCCTCAAGTATCAACTTCTAAATGAGGCGCCAATCTAGTGTCTCAGAACCTTATGCTAACGCCTTTGATGGACTAGGCGCTCAATCACATTTGCAGGAACAGTGATAGGCGCCTAAGTGCTCAAAAAGGTTTCTCCACTTAGTTGTATGCATTCAACATCCTAGGCGCACATTGGAGTCAATTTGGATGGAAAAGTGCGCCTAGTGTTTCTTGAAGATTTTGCAGAATTGGAGTCACTATGAAGATCAGAACATTCTTTCCTCCCAAGCGCCCTAGTTGATGTGTTTGAAGTGCTTCAAAAAATGATGTTTCTATGCTAGGCGCTCATCCAAGAAGTATGATGTGAAATTGGCGCCTAGACAACTTCCAGCTTATTTGGCCTCCAGACTTAGCCAAATTTTGGGTTTCTGACTTAGATCCTGCAAAATAATAAAACAGAGTTAGTCAAAAACCACTTCATTCCCTCATTATTTATAATTAGCCTCCGGGAATGAGGACTAGGCTAATCCATTCTTCACTTGATGATCAAGCCGGAAACGGGGACATGACAGTCTCCCCTTCCTGGGATTGCTTGTCCTCAAGCAATTGAAGGTTAGGATGCTCTAGGATCTTCTCTCCTTCCCACATAGCATCCTCCATTGGCAACCCTTTCCACTTCACCAGATATTCTCTTATGCTTCGGTTGCGCAGTTTTTTCTCCCTTATGTCCACCACACTTTCAGGTTCAAGTGCAAGCATACCCTCTTCATCAAGTGGTGGTAGTTCATCAGATGAAACCACATGTTGACCTAGTGCCTTTTTGAGACACGACACATGAAACACATTGTGGATGCGGCTTCCTATTGGCAAGTCAAGTTCATATGCCACTTCCCCTACTCTTCTCAACACCTTGTAGGGTCCGTAGAACCTTGGTTTCAACTTTTCTGCACCTGACTTCTTCAAAGTACTCTGTCTATATGGCTGAAGGCGCAGAAACACCATGTCACCTACTTCAAAGTTCCATTCAACCCGATGTTTGTTAGCATACAACTTTTGTTGATTTTGAGCTCTTTGCAAATTGTCCTTAAGGACTCTCAAAATATCTTGAGTATCCTTCATCAATTCACTTGCTCTGGGAGCTCTACTGTCATCTAGTGCCAGATCAACAAATGAAACTGCTTCATACCCATACAATGCATAAAAGGGAGACATACCAATTGACATGTGGAAGGTGGTATTGTAGCAGTATTCACCCAGATGTAGCCACTTAATCCAAGCACGCTGATGATTAGACACATAGTTTCTCAAGTATCCCTCAAGCCATTTATTTACAATTTCGGTCTGTCCATCGGTTTGAGGATGATAACTAGTGCTTGGTGTTAAGTCAATTCCAGCTAATCGAAATAGCTCTCTCCAGAACACATTGATGAACCGGCTATCTCGATCACTGACTATGGTCTTAGGAAGGCCATGTAGTCTGAAGACTTCACGGAAGAATAACTCAGCAACTTGCAATGCTGATGACTCAACTGGAATTGCAAAGAAGTGAGCATACTTAGTTAATCTGTCCACAACTACATAGATGCAGTCTCTTCCATTCACCTTCGGAAGACCTGTGATGAAGTCCATAGAGATACTCTCCCACTTATGTTCAGGAATTGGTAGTGGTTGGAGTAACCCTGCTGGAAATGTATGTTTTGACTTATTCTGTTGACAAGTCAGACACTCCTTGACATACTGAAGAACTTCTTCCTTCAGACCCTTCCATGTGAACCTTTCCCTGATCTGTCTGTATGTCTTGAAGTAACCAGGGTGTCTTGCAAGTGGAGTATCATGGTATGTCTGCAAAATCTGTTGCTTCAACTCCGATTCAGGAGTTAGATAGATTCTATCTTTGTAATAGATGATATCATCAACTACTTTATACCCATCATCCTGAATGACTCCATCCATGATTTCACAAGCAAATTTAGATTTGGAATACTCAACTAGAAGCTGAGACTTCCAATCAACTGAAACTTTGCTCAGGGCGCAAACAACAGGTCTTCTAGACAGGGCATCGGCAACCACATTCTTCTTGCCTTTCACATATTCAATGTCGAAATCATATGCCTGTATCTTCACAACCCACTTCTGCTGTCTTTCATTCAAATCTTTCTGCCCTAGAAAGTATTTCAAACTGTTATAATCAGTTCTGACCACAAACTTAGATCCAACTAGATACTGGCAGAATTTAGCCAAGGCATGCATGATTGCCAGCATCTCTTTGTCATAAGTCGAGTACAATCTTTCTGTGTCCTTCAACTTCCTGCTCTCGAATGCAATGGGATAACGATCTTGCATCAATACTGCGCCAATACCTTCGCTCGAAGCATCACATTCTAACACAAAAGACTTAGTAAAATCCGGCAAAGCCAACACTGGTGTTGTACTCATAACTTCCTTCAATCTGTCAAAAGCAGCTTGAGCTTCTATTGACCAGATGAAAGCCCCTTTCTTTGTCAGATTTGTTAAGGGTGCGGCAAGTTGTGAAAAACCTTTAACAAACCTTCTGTAATAGCTACAGAGGCCAAGAAAACCTCTTAGTTCTGACACATTCCTGGGAACTGGCCAATTGCGAATTGCTTCAATCTTTTCTTCTTGAACTTTCACACCATTAGCTCCTATCACATGACCTAGGTACAGAATCTCCTTCAAGCCAAAATCACACTTAGACATCTTTGCATACAAAGATTGATTCTCCATGACATTCAATACTTCATCTAAGTGTTGGAGATGTTCTTCCCATGTCTTGATGTAGATCAAGATGTCGTCGAAGAGAACCAACAGGTACTTCCTAAACTGCTTGTTGAACACATGATTCATGCAGGACTGGAAAGTGGCTGGTGCATTGGTCAGTCCAAACGGCATCACCATAAATTCATAATGTCCATAATGACATCTGAATGCTGTCTTTGGAACGTCCTCTTCACGAACCCGAATTTGATGGTAACCAGATCGGAGATCTATCTTTGAGAAATAGATTGCTCCATGTAGCTCATCCAGTAGTTCATCAATCCTAGGTATTGGATACCTATTCTTGATGGTCTTCTTGTTCAATGCGCGATAGTCAATGACTCAATACACATCCGCATTGTTCCATCCTTCTTCTTCACTAGCACCACAGACGATGCAAATGGACTTGATGATGGCCGTATGTGTCCCATATCGATCAATTCCTTGATCGTCTTCTCAATTTCAATCTTGAAGTGCCTTGGATGCCGATAGGGTGCAATGTTGACAGGTTTCGCCCCATCTTCCAATTCGATGACATGTTCAAAACCTCTATTAGGAGGTATTCCTGGAGGTATATCCCCAAACACCTTACCATGTTTATCCAACATTGCCTGGATATCCGCAAGATAAAGTTCTTCAGCAGATAGAATCTGATTGTCCTTAATACAAACCTGTGCTGCCCACTCGATGCCATTATGCTTGAACAATGCTTCCATACGTTTAGCCAAGACAACTCTGGGGTTTCCATCAGACACTGACTTCAGTTTGATTTTCCTTCCCTCATGCATGAACTCCAATTCCATCTTCTGAAAGTCCTGGACTATCCTTCCAAGAGAATGTAACCATTGTACTCCAAGCACTACATCAATATGCCCAAGTCCAACCACATAGAAATCATCCTGTAAAGAATAATCTCCCATTTGAATTTGCAATTGGGACACTTTTCTGGTACAACTCATTAGGAATCCATCAGCAACAGCTATTTGAAATCCTTCGAAGTCTTCATCTGTTAGACCCTGCCTCGCTACCAAACCTTCATCTATGAAGTTGTGAGTAGCACCACTGTCAATGAGACAGGTGACTCTCTGACCCTTCACAACTCCTCTAATGCGGAAGGCATGATACTTAGGTACTCCTGAGATAGTTGCTAATGTTATTTTGTCAGATGTTTCTTCTAAAACAACATTAAGAGTTGGTTGTACCTCCTCTTCATCCTGAGTGGATTCTTCTTCACTCAGTGATTCTTCTTCACTTCCATCATCGGATACAACTTCAATCAGATGAGCTTTACCTTTACCAAGGCATCTATGTCCTGGTTCCCAAGGTTGTTTGGAAGAAAAGCATAGTTTCTTCCTTCTTAGCTCGTCTCTTTCGGCTGCAGATGGACCTTGAGTCATCTTTTGAGGAAAAGAGGGTCTCCTTTGAGTAGAGCTAACACCTTTATAGAACTTCTTCTTAGGCTGATAGACAGGAGTAGTATCAAGATCTAGAGCAAAGTCAATTGCTTCTTCCAAATTTGCCGGCCTTTGTACCTTTACCAATGGCTTGATCTGATTGTTCAATCCCTCAATGAACAGCATAGTGATTCTTCGGTCAGTCATATCAGGTACCATTACTGCTATCTTCTGAAAGTCATTAACATACTGCACAACCCTTCCTTCTTGCTTGAGTTGAGCTAGTTCGCGATAGTACACTTCAGTGTGTTTTCTATCAAACCTCTGAATTAGCTTGGTGACAAACTCATCATAGGAAATTATCCTATCATGATGTTGAGATACTAGGCCATGATGCCACCATTCATAAGCCAATCCTTCAAGATGCATTGTCGCAAATTGAATCGCCTTCTTTTTTGTTAAAGGCTTAAGAGAAAGGTATGTGTCCAGCTTGTTTACCCAAGCCCTAGCACTGAGCTTACCACTTCCATCAAAGGTAGGAATGGGAACTCGATTCAATGCTTCTTTATACTCCCTTGTATCATCATCCCGTCTAGGACGAAAGCCTCTAGTTCTACCTCGCCTGTCCCTATCTTCCCCCTTCTGACGGCAATATTCGTTGAAAGTCGTCATATCCCGAACACGTTCTGGTAATCTGGCATAGAGATTTGCAAAGAGAGCTACCTCATCTTCGAAGTTATTCTGATCTCCTTTATCAAACTCTTCATTAGCTTCATTGTCCTGTTCAGGTGGTGATGGAAGGAAAGTTGGTCTTAAAGGCCTATCAACCGTAGGAGTTCGTGTGCGAACCCTTCTGCCTGTTGCACTAGCAGCATCATCATCCACTTGTCTTTCTTGTCTCTCAGGTCTAGCTGCATCTCTACGACCTTGTCCAGCTACTTCACCTTGATTCATGTTTTGAAGGGATTGTAGGACTTGTTGCAATATTTGAGCTGTTTGTTGTTGTCCAACGACAATGTTCCTAAACATCTCCCTTGCTGCACGTTCACCATCAGCAGGTGGACTTCTACTTCTTTCCTCAGCCATGTTAGCTGGAACTTCTGTATGATGTTGTTGCTGTTGTTCTTGTTGTTGTCTAGCTCTTCTTGTATAATACCTGTGTGGACCTACTTCAGGTGGCTGCATAACCCAGAGGCTGGCAGGATCACAGCTTTGATACCACTGTAAGATACCCAGCTAATTCTACTAAAATTTTTCCTTAAACAATTTTACTTGCTATCAACTCAACAACATAAAGATATACATCAAAGATAACTACTTGAATGAATCAACCTTAAAGATGGGTACTTGTCTTATTACTTGATTCAATCATCTTGCAATGTCTTATTACATGGATAATGCTTTCAATAGCATGAAATTACAACCTTATTCAAATGGAATTACAAAAGGAGGCCTTAAAGCCTTGATGTCTACAATGACTTCTACACTTGATCAACTCAATCAAACTCAATGATGTTAACTGAATGTCAACACCTCACATTACAACAAGGGAGCATCACCTTGTCAGTTGAAGGAGCATCACCCCAACACTTGAAACTCGTAGGCCTCAAGAATACAAGCTTACAAGCTTTGTAGAGAGATATTCGCCAAAAGAACAGATGTCAAATGAATGAGAGCTCCTCCTTTTATAGGCCTTCCAAAGGCAATGAAGGCACGTTTTTCAATGCACAAAGGGGAACCAAGGCATGTTTCCCAAGAAGCATATCCAAGGGAATATGCCATCTGATGACTCATTCTGAGTTGGCAAGCTTATCCAGAGACCTTGACACGGATCCCGAAGACATTCTGTCGACCAATGAGAGCTCAGGTAGTTACAACTACCTTATCTTCTGACTAGGCGCCAAATGTTGACCTAGGCGCCCAACTGAGGTAGCAGAGTCATGAATAGGCGCCTTTCCAGGCTAGGCGCATTCTGGAGATGAGAAAATAGGTAGGACTGCGCCTTGCATGTAAGATGACTTTCTTTGACGATTCTTCAAGTCTTGATGTTCTGGAAGGTGGAATGCTTCAACTGGGAGTGAGCGCCTAACTTGGAAAGAGCTTCCACATGTTGTTACCTTGATCCAGAAAGGTGTCTGGACACTTAACTTATCCAATCTCCTTAAGGCGCTCGTTGAGATTGATCTAGACGCCACTTGGGGTTAGGCGCTACCAAAGAAGTGCGCCATATTTTGACTTCAATCTTGGACGCCCAACTAGACTCTAGGCGCCAAATGACGTTGCAACTGCATGACTTTCAAGACCAAGTGCCAACTTGAGATGATATTGCGCCTTGCTAGGGTTAGGCGCCAAATTGGGGATTGCAAAGAGGCTAGGCGCCAAATTGTGTTCTTTAGAATCTAGATTGCTTCCAAGGTTAGGCGCCAAAACAAAATCATTAAGAAGGTGTTTAAATGCTAGGCGCCAGTCTGAGGGTGTAGAGGCATGAAGATGTGCCTAGTGAAGTCTTGGCGATTCTATATATTTTCCAACACTTATCAATCATTCAATGAAGACTTTTGGACCTTGATTCAAGATTAGGCGCCCAAATGAGCCCTCTGGAATCTAGGCGCTCATTTCATACATTATGAGTTCTAGGCGCTAATTGAAGGTAGTGAATGCCAAGAAATGCGCCTAGCAGGATGAAGTCCTTTGAATACCTTCTCCTTCAAAAATAAAGATTTAAGTGCAAATTTACAAGATCCCTTGTTAGGCGCCAGAGCTAGGCTATTCAAGCTGATGGGTGCGCCTAAACTCACTTAATGTTTCTTACCACTTCAACACCTAGAAGATGTTCCAAGATGTTCCCTTTTATAAGCGCCTTACCTCACAAGTTCCTCCATGTGTTCTTCTTTGAAGGCGCCAAAACTGAGCTCCAGTGCCATGGGATTGCGCCTATCATCTAGGGTAAACTCTAGCTTCATTCAACCTACTAGGAGTTTCCAAGTCATATCCAAATGCAAGTATTCTGTCTAGAAATGAAAGTAATTCATCATCCTTTCCTTAGGCGCAAAATGGCCTTCTTGAAGGAGGTGCATCTGAGAGGTTAAAGAGGAGGGAAAGTGCGCCTCACTTTTTCATCACTTTTCTGGATTTAGATGATGATCATAATTTGGAAGGATGATCTCCAGAATCAATTTCAACACTTTGATGATACAAATATCCTTACAATTCACTAGGCGCCATTCCAAGGTTCTTTCACCATGATCTATCGCCTCAAGTATCAACTTCTAAATGAGGCGCCAATCTAGTGTCTCAAAACCTTATGCTAACGCCTTTGATGGACTAGGCGCTCAATCACATTTGCAGGAACAGTGATAGGTGCCTAAGTGCTCAAAAAGGTTTCTCCACTTAGTTGTATGCATTCAACATCCTAGGCGCACATTGGAGTCAATTTGGATGGAAAAGTGCGCCTAGTGTTTCTTGAAGATTTTGCAGAATTGGAGTCACTATGAAGATTAGAACATTCTTTCCTCCCAAGCGCCCTAGTTGATGTGTTTGAAGTGCTTCAAAAAATGATGTTTCTATGCTAGGCGCTCATCCAGGAAGTATGATGTGAAATTGGCGCCTAGACAACTTCCAGCTTATTTGGCCTCCAGACTTAGCCAAATTTTGGGTTTTTGACTTAGATCCTGCAAAATAATAAAACAGAGTTAGTCAAAAACCACTTCATTCCCTCATTATTTAGAATTAGCCTCCGGGAATGAGGACTAGGCTAATCCATTCTTCACTTGATGATCAAGCCGGAAACGGGGACATGACACTGTTCTTGTGTCTTCGAAGAAAAGGATGGACTCTTTTTTGTATCCATTTGAATATAATGGGCATAGGAGCATGCTTCATCTTTGTCCTTGAGATTTGAAAATAACTACATATATTTCATTAGTATATCATTTTCTTGCACATCCTTATCCATTTGGATAGCTCTCCTATGGAAATCACTAGTGTACTCTTGCACACTTTATCCTTGTTACTTGCCACTTAGTGGGCCTCTCTCTTTGATAACAACTGTGATAGAGTTGGTTCTTAAGTTCCGCCCAAGAACAAATAGGTGCTAACCTTCTTAAAGCCAAAGAATGAGAATGGATTTTAAACTTGTTAGCGTTTTAATTTGTACCTTTCAATGCAACACAAAATGAAACAAATGTGCAAAATTGCTCTTTGAATTAGAAGGGAAAGCTCCCTATAAAATAAAAATTAACCTATTATGAACAATATGTACTTGCAATTTACAATCTTTACAATGTTTTTCTGGGGATTTCACGTTTAGGCTGAATAAACTTTAAATGTGTATCTTTTTGGGTTTGCAAGTGTAAAAGGCTGAGATCCTCTTTCAAGACAAGGCAAAGGATTTTATGCTTTTTGATTGGAACTAAATCCTATATCCACACGCTTGCACTGCTCAGCTAAAAGTAGAGACCGAACAAAGCAAGTACACATAAGGATTAAATGACACCAAACATTATAAGCTAAACACAGTCGTTGCATTCAAAGCTACATGAGATTGACCTAACACCTATTGTAATACAAAGCTTTTAGTAATTGTTAAGTGATATTTAATTCATAAAGGTACACTAACACATAAGATAGAACACTTCAATAGTAATTTAGAAGCAAAGTAGGTGTACTAAATCCTGTTGAATGAATAACAAATTCTAGATTGATAGTAACACTTAATAGCAATTTCATCAATATGTAGGCGTGAGAATTACCATTCATTAAGACTAAGTGCAAAAAAACACTTATTTATACTATTTACAGAGCTATGCATGAAATAAATTGATTTGACTTTAACTCTAGATATGATTGCTTGCATGACGTGCAAGCTGTGATGTCCCGATCTTAAGGCATTGTTTAAATTAAAGATTTAAACGTCGAAGTTGCTCCATAGTCAAATTGAATAATTGTGTATGTATCAAATAAATGTATATTATATAACATTTAATAAATAATATTAAATAGTATTATTATTTTTAAATATAATATATATTTATTATCAAGATATATTATTTTATAAATAACAAATATAGATGTAACTATAAATATAAATATAAATAAACATATATATAATGCCATGGTATTGGCAGCGATCTTCAAAGCAGCATCAAATCTAATGGCAGCGATCTTCAAAGCAGCATCAAATCTAACAAAACAGAATATATATATTAGAAGGTAAAAGACAAATCATAGTGACCAGCGATTACCTTTAATGAGATTGGTAATAAGTTAAATATGCAGCAATCAATAATAAAGGAATCCTAATGAATATTCTAGGGGGTGCAATCTGCTATTTAGTGGAGAGTTATAAGGCAGCGATTGGTAAGGGAAAAGGCAGCGCATAGACCACAACAGCGAATCATGTCCCTTCCATAAAGTCGCCTCCCTTCAGGAGAGACGTAAGAAGGGTATAAAGGCATGATGAAGTTGAAGAGTAAAAGGGGTATGGAGGACAATTCAATATCATTCGATTAAAAGCAAAAATAAGGCAAATAAAATCTGATACAGATATTTCTAAATATATGAAACAATATCTGATTTGAATACACCGAATCAAGGGAAATACATTTTGGAATTAAGGTTATATATATATTTCTGATATATATATATATATATATATATATATATATATATATATATATATATATATATATATATATATATATCCTAAGTAAGAGATCTGCACATGAAGTATATAAAGAAGAGGCATGGATCAAGAATAGGAAACTTCTGATTTATATACAAATATGGAAGCATAAGAAAAGATATTTTTGAATCTGAAATATAAATATACAACAATGTATTGGGCTGCAGATAGCATAGAAGAAAGGAATACAATCCTTAGATCTCCAAGGACACAAAGCCAAGAGTAATATACTTGGTATGATATATCTAACCCTATGTTTATTATGTTGAATGCCATGTGGTAAATAATATAATTGAAAGATTATCATTAGTATCATTACACATGTATATAGAAGCATTGTGAAACTTGCTATGAAATATATAAGGGAAAACATCAATAGAATTCACAACACATTGAAGTAGTGGTATGTTCAAACTCAATGCCTATTTATTTCTATTGCCTCCAACCTGTTAGTGAGTGGCGAGGTGTTGTTAGGGAGAGGCGGAGTAAATCCATCCGTGGAGGTGGTGTCATCGTGCCCTAGACAAGTAAATCCCCATCCATGGTTGAGGATTAGAAGAGAAATAAGGATTGAGACTTGAACATAGCCAATATGGAATGTGCTATGAATAAATGTGATCATTTGGTATATTGAAGTATATCGAAGTATGTTCAAGTTAATACTTAGTCATTTCTATTGCCTACAACCTGTTAGTGAGTGGCGGGGTGTTGTTAGGGAGAGGCAGAGTAAATCCATCCATGGAGGTGGTGTCATCGCGCCCTAGACAAGTAAATCCCCATCCATGGTCGAGGATTAGAAAGGAAGTAAGGATTAAGACTTGAACATAGTCGATACTGAATTGTGTTATGAATTGAACTGATTGTGGATTATGCTATGATGATTTGATCTCATTGTTTATGTTATGAAGTATTGTTCTCATTATTAATGCTATTCTAGATGAGTTTAATATGAATGATAGATTTAATACGAATAATGTTAGGAATTGAATATTAATATCTCTAATGTTCCTTTCTAGTGATATTATTGTATGCAAGTAAAGAAATCAGGATTATCCTAAAAGGGGACATTACACAAGCTTTATTACAAATTATCTTGTCCACTAATTTAAACATTACATGTGACCACCAGTCGAACTGACGATTAAAATCATGACAATTTATCTTTTAATGCTCATGCATCTTGCATGATGAGATAGACGATCTAGCAATAGTCGGCTCTAGGCTATAAATAAAGGATGTTAAAAATAGCGGATTATGGTTAAAAATAGCTTGTCATAGAATATGTTGTTCTCTTTGAAAACAGTGACAGGCTATTTTTAGCGAGGTCTAGAAATAGACTTTTTTGGAAATGTGGCTTTGGATGATTTGATTCAAATGATGCTTTCCTCTGTTTTCAAAGTTTGGCAAACCCTTTGATAAAACTCTTAACAATTTGTCAATCTTGGTGACTCGAATTTGAAACCCTCTTTTCCGTTGATTCTGTTGCATCTCACCATCTTGAATACAATTTTTAAATCTTGGACAAACCTTCTCAAGTTGCCCCCCCTTCTGACTGATATTTTTTGAATTTGTTGCCTTGCTGTTGTAGAAAATGTTCAAACCTGCTTCAGTGTGAAAGCATGAAGAGAATAATGTTATTAAAGAATAAATCTTCTTCCAAATTGGACGCACCTCTCTAAAAATATTAGTATTTGCTTTTCCAAAAATAACAAATCTAAACTTAAGTGCTAAGTTTTTTTGGAGCTATCTTTATATTTATAGGAGGATTATTTATGCTTTGAATTGAGTTGGCTGGCTGAAACTATTAATAAATTCCCTTATAAATCTGTGCTAGTTGGCTATGGATCCCACCATTGGCAGACAAAAACAAATTGCCTAATGAGGCACATGTCGGAGGGTAGGTGCATGCCAATATACATAAAATTTGATCTTCAAAATTGCCTTTGTCTCTATGTTGAAATGCACCCTTTTGAACCCTGCATGAGCTTGTATAGAGACTCTGAAACTTAGTTACAAAATTTATTGAGGTGCACACCTATTCCTACTGTGCGCACCTATACATATGCATTATAATTTGGATTTCACACTAGTTTGTAGACATGATTTAGGGCATTGTTGAATGCATTTTTTACAAAAATGATTATTTTTTTGTCTCCATGCTTACGCGCCCTTGTTTGGCTACGATTTTTAGCAAACAAATCCAATTTTGTGCCTTAATATAGGTGCGTGACAACCTAACAAAGCATTCTGCCATTTGAACTAATGTTTTTATGCCCTTTGATGACATGCACCACTACAAATTTGATGAATAACCTATGCTCCCCGCGGATGCGTCCCCTGCCCAAAATGACACTGTCCTCCATAGGGGATGTTTCGAGGACACGGGTACATGTAGAGCATGCCCCCCTCCTATCCCCTTTTTTTTGAAAAAATAGGAAATGTCCTTGGTATGGCAAATTTTTTTAGGGACGTTTGGGTACGTCAGGGTATGGCTAGGGATGTCCCCGACCGTCCCAGGGACAGCTAGCCGTCCCTTGACGTACCTAGGCATGTTTTTAGTTATTTAAAAACACAAACACAAAAAATTGAAAAAAAAGGGATGGAGGGGCCAACAAGGTTTGTGTGGTTTCAAAGGTTTTAATTTAGGCTTGGTGGCGGGGGCTCCGCCCCTTGACCCCACCTTATATCATGCTAGGGAGCGCGCTAGGGGTGTTTCCACTTGACCCCGTTGGGTACGCTTCCCCCAGATCCCCACGAGGGGCATTGCCCCCAAACCCCTATGAGGGGCATTACCCCTTGAGCCTACTTACAACTTCATATAGTCAATGAAGAGGAATAGGCTTACCTCTTGAAATTGGAGAAGTTGCTGGTTGTGCATGGTGCCTTGCAGCAACATATTTCATATGTTTTTGCCATTTTGTAGTCGAAACTTGCAGCCTTTGGCCATTTTGTTGTAATTTTATATAATATATGTGCACATTGTCAAAGAAAGCAATTAAATTCTGTTAATTTGATTGCCAATTTTCATATGAAAAGTTGAAAACTCAATTCAAGTTTATTGTTATTGTTATGTATTTATTTTTAAGGTTCTATAATGTCTACACATGCCATATTCATATGGTCGGTCGGCCTATTAAGTCGGCCTCTTTGATTCGTTGACTTTATGAGAATAACCGTTGTTTAAAAGGGATCACAGGCTAGTAGGGATATAGAAATCATGTTAGTCAATGACTACTGACTTGTTGATAACAACGTTGCAACCGCTGCCTTCCCTTTTGGCTATATTATAATCTAAGGTTAGGATGTATTTAGTTGGTTCGCTGGTAATAGCGATTGCCTTAAGGCGATCAAGTCTTTTATGGGCTTTTCTTTATTCGCCGGTGGGTTAGAGGACATCGATCCTCTTAAGACAATTAATTTATATTTATTGTAATAATATTTATTATGATAATATTCAATTAAGAATATTTATAATAATTTATATTTATTAATATTTGTATTTATATTAATACTTATGTTTGTTATTATATTTAATAATATATTATATTTATATTAATTTATAATATTGTTTTATCCATTATTCAATTATATTTAATCTATATCGATTTATGTCATTCATATCTTTGATTGAATGAATAGTACATAATCGATTTAATTATAAATTATCGATATGGGGACATGACAAATTTTTCTAGTTTGAGAAATCTTTCCTCATTTCCAAGAGGTGTTGCATCATCACTTGGTATACCTCTCACTCTTCTTATCAAATCTCTGGATTCTATCTCTTGTTGCAAAGGAAGTAAATGCAAGTCCCCACTTGAACTAACTGGTCTAATAATGGGCATAAACCTGCAAACTGATAACACAACCACAAGTAGACAAAATCCAAGAAAATGTTGCTCTAATGCTAATCTGATCCGTAATCAGGTTAGATATTCCACACATTGATTCATTGACATGAATCCTATATTCCCTGATGCAACTTGATGGCATAAGTTACTGTACATAATGTGGAAATAAGGAAAACTAGTGCCTACTCTTGAATATTAAAGTATAGAGCAAGGTATTGAAGTTTGGAAATACAAACAAAGAGCATAAAAAGAATAAGAAAACCAACAATTTGACCTGGAGAAACCCAAATTGGGGAAAACTCTAGAAGAGTGAGGTGTTGTTCCTCAAGCCTCTATCTCAAGAGCTACTACAATGGTTTCTTGCCCAAAATAAGGCTTATAAGGACTTCCTCTTGCCTACAACAGCAATGACCTACTCATACAACTCTCTAATGCTTTTGCATACTCCTTAAATTTTTGCTACAGCTTAAGGAATCGAAGGCTGCCAACAATAGTCCTTTACAACTGGATTTCATCAGCAACACCATGGAATTGAATGAGTACAATGACATCTCTTGAAAGTTTAATAATAAGAGGGTTACAACTGAGTCGAAGAAGGAAGTTCAAACATCATAGCAACTGAAAGGAATCTCTTGGATACCTTTTGGAGCTCAGATCGTGCATACCTGCCTCTGTCATATTTGTGACGTGTTTGTGTTTGACTATGGTATAACATGCTATGCTCATCCAATTTCTCTTAGAGGTAGTTTCAACCATTGCCAAACTAGCTAGGCATGTTCGATTGCGGTTGAAACTGTTAGATTTGTCTTTCCTTCTGTTAGGGCCAGTTTCATTGTGTGTTTAGGTCCTTCATAAACTTCTTCCTCTGTATTTTCCGATCATCAACTTCTGCAACTCAACTTAGGTGTCATTTCCTCAAGAATGAGTCTTCATCGTGTGCTAGACATATGGAGTTGGCTTTAACGAGAACAAAAATGGATAAGCTAGCCTCTTTAGGTAACTTGACTTAACTTTGATAGAGAATACCAAAGTCAAGAGTATATTTGACATATCTCAGCACAAGTTTTACTTCCTGCCAATGAATGAGCTTTGATTTTGGCAAAAATTGAGAAATATAACTAACAATAAAACAAAGTTCTGGTCATGTGGATGTAAAATATATCAGGCTGCTCACCAACTGTATGTAGAGTGATTAACCAGTAATGAATAATCATAGGTTGACAATTTCAGCAAGATCTCCATAGGTGTAGTGGAAGGATTACAAATTATCACATGAAACTTTTCTGAAAGATTTATAATATACTTAACCTTAGCTATGAAGATGAAATGATAGAACATAAATCCTTATTTTACTTGCTGTAGTGTAGTGGCCCCGCTACCTGTGATGGCAAGATTGTCAACATAGTCCAACAAGAATCACAATAATATAACAATCACTTCTGACATTGAGAGTTGGGTTAGAAAGACTTCTTTTGAATTGAAAACCTCAAAGATGATCAATTTTCATGACTAGGCTTGTGGAGCTTGCTTAAGCCCATATAGAGACTTAAGAGGCTTGAAAACCAAATAATCACTACCAGGTACCTGGAACCCTTCAGGCTGCACCATGTAGACCTCCTCATTTAAATCTGCATTTAAGAAGGCGCTCTTCACATCCATTTGATACATCTTTCAACCAAACTAGGTTGCTTTGGAGAAAAGCAACTGAAGTGTGACCATCTTCAATGTAGGATCAGAAGTCCCCTTATAGTCTATCCCCTCCTATTTCAAATAGCCTTTTGCAACAAGATGGGCTTTGTACTATCCAAAGTACCATTGACTTTACACTTGTTTTTATACATCCCTTTTCAGTTAATGGGATTTTTACTTGGAGGTCACTTTGCCAACTCCCAGGTGTGATTCTTCATCAGGGCATCATATACTACCTGCATGGTGGCCTCCCATTCAGGTTTGTTCTTAGCTTCTGCATATTGTTGTGGTTCAAACAGCTAGAAAACATTAGAAGAAAGAGCAAACAAACATGCTCATCTGCATAAGCAATTTGTTTCTTTGCTCATTAAGGTTAAGCATTTAATTGAGGAAGTTCTTACTCTCGCATATCTTGAAGATTGGAATAATACCACTTTGGGTTCCATTGTTGTGTGACTTGAGATTCTTGTGGCATAGCAACAACATCTTGAGTTGAAGCCAACTTAGTTCTTTGTGGCTGATATACCAATGGAGAAGTAATAGCCAGAGTTGATGCACTGGTGACTGTGATAGGATACAAGAAGAATGAAATCCCTCATCTTTCAAAGGAACTACACCATTAGTTATCGATGTATCACTAACTGCCTTGGGTTTTAACTGGCACCAAGATTCTTCAGGTGTAACGTCCTACAAGGCTTTGCATGTGATTTTATTAAAGATACACAACTGTGTTCATTGTTTCACCCCATTATTTGTATGACATGCCTCTGTTGTGCATCATGTGTCAAGCCATTTCCACGATTGACTTATTTTGCCTCTCAACCACTATATTTTGCTAAGGAGTGTATGCTGCTGTCAACTATCTCTGAATGCCTTCCTTCTATAGTAATATGTGAACTACTTGGAAGTGAACTCACTCACATTATCACATTGTAAGGTTTTGATCCATCTACCTAAGTTTCAATTGATGCATTGAATGAAATTTACTAGGAAACCAAAGCAACTAGACATCTTTTTTAGCAAGTAGACCCACATTTTCCTAGAGAAATCATCAATGAGCAAAAGAAAATAACTTGCACCAAGGATTGTGGGCAATTTCTAGGATGTCTTGCACAAGTCTGCATGAATGGGATCCAAAAACCCCCTTTGCATGCCATGCCCCTTTGGTAGGAAACGACTTGTGTTTCTTCTTACTGGCCAAACATCCTACACACACATCTTGATTCTCTTGGATAGTCGGCAAATTGTGAACCCTTTTGGTTCTGCTCAGTTTGACCCAATACTGAAGATTGAGATGTCCATATCTCTGATGCCACAAAATTCTACTGTTATCCTCCACAGTTAATGAATGCAAATTAACTAAGATAGGATCAACTAGCTTGTACAACCTACCTTGGCCAATGCTTAGGGCAGCTATTCTTCCTTGCTTGACATCTGTCACAATATACTTATTTCCACAAAATCCACAACAATGTTAGGGTTATATGTTAGTTGACTAATTGATAACATGCTCTTGTTCATTTTCATAGCAGATCTAAGATCATTGACCATGAATTTTGTTGCATCACTTAACACAATTCAAACATCCAAATTCCACTCTACTGCATGTGATCTACCATCACCCACTGAAACAAAATTTGAATAACTGGAATCAACAATAAATTTAACAGGTCAATCTCTGCAGCAAGTGAAATGATGAGATGTGCCGGAATAAAAAAAAACCAGCAACTAATTACATCATTGTTGTCTCAAGAAGACACTATGAATGCATAGTCTTCCCCAGATCTTACTTCACCTCTATTATTACCACATCAGCCTGAGCCTGAGGCTTCTTGTGGGATAGTTCATATTGTTCGTTCCAACATTCTTTCTTGACATATACAACTTTATGATGGTAGTAACACTGGACTTTGTTTTTTAGATTGTGAGTTAGAGTCTGAATTTTTCTTTTCTTTGCCCTTATATTGTGCAGCAAGTGCACTCTTAGATTGTCCAGAATTGGACTCTCCCTTTGGTGCATGTCTTTGTTCCTTTTGTAGCAAATGTGAACTAATTTTTTCAAATGTGAGAGTTTGACTCTCTCCCAGCAGATGTAGAGATTCCACAAAAGTTTTAAAGGAAGGTACTAGGCTATCGATGACTAGAGCAACTATCATCTTCATCTACCTTTCTGTTGATAGAAGAGAGCTGAGCTCTTAGGTCTTTCATCCTAAGGAGGTGCTTGGATAGGGACCCACCATCACTCAATTTTTTGGAAAACAACAAATTTTTTATATACATGACATTTTTTTCTAAGGTTTGAAATTCGTTTGTTAGATTTTCCTAAAGATCACTAGCAGATGTGGCATTCCGGACTTCTGGTATCAAGTCAGTAGATATGGACAATTTTAATAACAGAAGTGATTCCTTGTGACGTTTTCTAAAAGTCATTAAAATTTGTAAGTCATTTGGTTTACGTTTTAAGGATTATTTTGTCACAGTGCTGACAATTAGCAATGGTAAGTATTTTGTGACTCCAGACATTAAAACTCTGTTTGGTTAACTTATGTGCTTTAGGGAGAATGAGATTTTGAGTGTTTGGTGTGACTAGGGTTTTGACCTAGGTTTTTGCAGATTATGTTCAAAATTTTTGATAGAATTTTGACTTTAGGATTTTTAATTTGATTGATTTGGCATATAATAGATAATCTCCTTACATACAGAAATTGCAGTACTGCAAAACATGACAATTCCATAAAACTTCTAATATCAGAATTCTGGAAAAAAATCTGGATATTACTTATCTTCAAACTACCCTAGTGAATTGTTTCTACTGTTCTGACCTAATCCCGTGCACTGTTTTCTGCATTCTGCTGTGCTCCAAATGTTAAAAAGAAGACATTGGGGCATAGCATCTGCTGTCTACCCTGCTACCCTGCCCCAATGTCTTCTTTCTACACAACATGTTCTGCAACCACAAAATTATCTAGATCTTTCTCCAATGTACCCAACCAGGGATTCCTTGCTACTTCAGACTTAATCAGCATCCAATGGCTCTGATATCAAATGTTAGAAGAATGAAGGCACAAAGAATGAGAGAATACCTCAACTTCCATACTGAGAGCGGAGGTATCCTGGTATCTTGACCTCCACTGACTGTATGCCATAAACCCTTGCAGCTGTCCTGAACTCCTAAAGAGGCCCTTTGATGATGATGTAACTATTTAATCCTCTTGTTAAACATTATGCTCAGATGATGTAACTATTTAATGATGTAAATTTCTGTTCCTTGGCAGTTTTATATGAAGCACTTTTCTCAAAAAACTAAAATAAAAAAAGAATGAGAGAATACCCTGTGAGACACATTATTATTGAGTTGGCAAGTTACATTGGATATTACTTATATTGTGTAAGTTACTTTACTAGATATAACTAATGGATAAGTTGTTATCACATTATAAATCTTATGTCTAAACATTTCATCAAATACAATAAAGTTCCATATGGGAAGTATTTCAGTGTCATCACCCTTTGCTTCTGGATGAATCCTTATTTTTTGAGTGTTTGAGGAGTGTCGATCACATGTACTGTATGCACACAAATGAGTTCTTCTTTTTCTCTTGGTTGCTCTTTCTCCATAATCATGCCCTCTTCTGCCTTTGACCCCTCCATTGCCTCATTATCTATAAGCCTATGTTGCTGGTTTGGGTTTGGGACCTTGGTTTCAGCGGTTTGTTGATTTTTTTTCTCAGGTTTGGTACTGTTGGGTTCATATATATATATATATATATATATATTTGCACAAAATGTACAAAATTAAATATAGAATTGAGAGCAGAGCTGATAATTGATAATTCAATGTCAATCATAATTTTTAAAGATAAATCAAAATGGTTTATATAATAGTAGCATTACTTGAAATCGGGATTGACTTGACAAACCAAAAGTATAAAGGCAATTCAATTACTTGGAATTTAATTGGAAAAACATGGGAAAAATGCTGCTTTTCCATCTGTTGCAGCCCAAAACAATTTTTCTTTTCTGCTTTTGAAAATCAGAGCAGGGGTCTAGGGGTGGGACCTTCATGGTGCATGTTATTTTTCATAATTGTACCCTTTTTACCAAGCTCCAAATCCTTTAAATAAATGCAGTTTTATGGCTAGTTAGGTGTTTTTTTTAAATGCAATTTTTTTGGAACTCTGTGGGTTTGCCCAGGGTGTGGCCTGGGCCTAGCCATTCAGCTGGGTACGTTCAGATGCACCTGAGCTGAATGGCCAGGCTGGGGCCAGACCTTGGCTGAACATAGGCTGGACTTGGACCTGTACAGGTTTGTCCAGGGTTCCTGGTGAACCCAGTAACAGCTACAAGCATCAAACACTTAAAAGGAAATTTATGTTCACTGAAATATTTATTACAGAATTGTAGCATAACCCGTTTATTGTGTTCTCCGCTTATTATTGAGTTGTGAGTCTGTCTATTGCTATGAGTTGAAGACGTTGAGGTTGCTGACTTTTCTGCTTATTGTTGAGTTGTGATCTGTCTATTGGGTATGAATTGAAGATTATGAGGTCGTTGTCTTGTCTGCCTATTATTGAGTTGTGAGTCTGTCTATTGGGCATGCATTGAAGGTGTTGAGGGGGTACTTCGACCCTCACTCAAGATTTACCCTTGAAATCTCTGCCTGAGATAGTAGCTCATCTTCTCAAGATCCAGTGCCATGTGCACAGCTTCCTTGAATTTTGCGGGTTTATGAACTTCCATATCATGCCGAATTCTTTCATTCAATCCTTTGATGTAAAATTCCAGTCATTTATATGAATTCAAATTTTTGGTTCTGGTGGATAGCCTAAGATTTTGGGAATTCTATTCAATTACTGACCTTGTTTGTAATTTGGAAAGGTACAATGTTTTCCCCTATCTCATAGTGAAATGCAATTTTCTTCCTTAACTCTTCCCAAGAAAGCAATGTGCTTGATTGTTCACTGCACGCCTATTCATACCACTGATGGTGCTCCACTTCCAAGTGGAAGGAAGCAATGTCTACCCTCATATACGGAAGTGTATTGTTAAGTCTAAACTATCATTCCATGAGGCTGAGCCAAGAAGCAACATCTTGCACTTATGAAGTCCCATGTTGGGCAAGTGAGATCTTTGTGCATAGTTTGGTCCTTCATATTCTTGATTTGGCAGCATCTGTCCATAAACATAGGGCATGCCTGTTGCAAATTCATTGACATGGCTAGTATATACGCTACTCATTGTTGAAGTTATTGTGGATCTCATGGCTGGGTAAGGCCTAAATCCAAGTGCAAGGTTGGATCCAATGCCATTGTGACCAATGGCATGCTCCCATATCCTCAATGTATGTTGGGTCTCATGACAACACTACTATTACCGAATCAATGACATGCTTCCATATCCTTGATGTAGGTTGGATCTCATGTTGATTTTACTATTGCTGATTAATCCTGGGATGTGTGTTGAGTACTATGCTAGTGCCTAGTCCTGCTGGGTTGGTTCAGATGCTACCATTTCACATTCCACTGGTAGTTGGATGTCCTCCTTCAAGGATAGTTCTGGGTTTACCATTGCTAGAGCCTCCACTTGAGTTGTTTTTGATGCCTGCACTTTCATGGATGATTTTTGATAGTTGTCACTGAATGACAATTTTGGAGTTTTTGTTTATACCAGCTCTAAGCCTGTCTTGAGTTTCCACTTCAGACGTGGAAATATTTCCTGCAAAATGTAATTAATAGCTACCTGCTGAACTTTGGAATCCATGGCAACTGATGATGCTGCTATTCTGGCCCACAAGTACCCGTGTTGTGATGCTCCTGCCGACATGATTGTTACTTGAGTTGGCTTATGGTCTTTCGATATTAAATAAATGGCGGGCAAGTTGTCTCATGTCTAGCAGCGACAATAAAGGCTAAGAGCAGCTTATTTTAGGTTTACTTAGAGACCTAGACTGTTACAAGTAGATCAGAGAATTGGATCCAGAGAGAAATGATTCACACAAAGGTTGGTTAAAACTGATTTAATCAAGGGAGGCGGGTGGCTTTTGATTACCTAAGACATAAATGGTTGCAATTGTCTCTGCAAGACGAATGCAATATTGCTATTTCCTTAAGTCTACTTTGGTTTTTTTAATTTTACATTTAATCTAACAGTTCAAACAATAACCCTAAATACTTCCTAGTTTTAGAGATACTATATTGCTGTGGGTTTTAAGCTAGGCAGACTCAGCATCAAATATTCTTCTCCAAATTACAACTATAATCAAAAGAGTCAAAACAATGCTGTGTCTACTCTAGAAATTTGGAAAAAAATTGCAAAGTTTTTCTTGAAAATTTGTAGAATTCGCAATTGTTGTGCCACTGAATTCATTTCCCAAACTACCACATGAATACCACTTTTAGATCAAATACTTTTGCAAGATGACATATTGCTGGAGCTTTTTTTGGATAACTTGTAGATCTCTAAGCTTTTGTCTGACATTTTGAGTTAGCTATCTCACTCATCTTCAGAGAAGCTCTTGATACATTTTATGACATTAGCATATTGCAGAATGAAACATTAGCACTATAGCAACAGTAATCCACACCAAATGCAGTCAAAGATTCAAAATAATAACAATAATGAATAATCCAATCCAATGTAAAGAGATATTTGGAATAGTACAAATCCCATATGTGGACAAGGATTCAGAGGCCAGTAATACTAAATAACAGAAGTAGGAAAGCAGAGCTACTCTAAGGGGTAACCTCCAAGAAGCAGAGATGTAAATATAGAACAAGAGAATTCCACTGCTGTGCCCTATTATTCAGTTTCTAGCTCCTATTTATCGATGACATTAGGTTGGGGCACCCCCAAAGCCCTAATCAAGCCAACTACATACAAAATAGAAAAATTTGAAACTATATATTACTAGTCACACATTATATGCACTCGAAGTCTGCTACTTCATAACCTGACATTACATATATTGACAAGTGAATTTCCGGGGGCATAACCAACATTACTTGTCAGTTTTTACATCAGTCTTTTATCTTCCAATCAAGGGTAATCTTAGATTGCATGAGCCATAAACTGTAATGTTCTTTGCAGGCACTTAGTTCTCCAGTTTTCCAACTCTTCCAAACTCCAAGTGTTACTCCAATAATAAGACCACAGCTTGAAGTTTTATGATATCTGCTGACTTTTAGCTTTGATTCCTTAGTGATCCTGCATGCATATTTTGGGTGAACATCTTTTTAGGAAGCACAATATGAATAAACTCAACTAAAATGAAGGCATTGCAGCATTTCACTGCCCGTTATTTCTAGTGGTAATCTCCTTTGATTGCAAAAGTTACTTACGAGTATATACTTGTAGCTCCAAAATAAAGTCCTATTTGATTTGGAACTCAATACCCTTATTTAGATTATCATCTAAGCCATTCATGCCCATTTATTACAATGCTTCTCTGTTCCTCACTCATTGCTGCCCAATAGATTTTAGCAACATGACTATTTCTGTTTGATCATTGACCGCTGATGACCATATTTGAGAAATGGAATACTGCTTCTAATAAGACAATCACATTTTATAAAATAGGCTGTAACATGACCTCAGCAGATTTGAATATAGGGTTATTGTCAGGTGCAAATATCATCTTCTGTTATCTGGCATTATTAGGCTTCTAATGAATTGGCATTTTGTTTTTGGTTCTTCACCTTTGTGGGCCTCTCTAGGATTCTCTTCCTAGACCTTTCTAATGTAAATCGGTGTACTCTTAAGTCCCATTGATCTACTTTTGGTCATCTGTGGACATTAATATGATTTCTTTCATTCTTTATTTAGAAGATAAGCATAATTATTCATGTATAAAAATACTCATGTTTATAAATGATCTTATAGGGTGTTTACCACAATATGGTGTGTTTCACAGAATATGAAGTAAACAGAAATAATGAAGTAGTAGTATAGTGCATCATACACACAGAATAGAATTACTCATAATAGACCATTGTATTCATTCATTGAGTCATAGAAAACTTACAATGTTCATGACAGCAACATACATATCTCATTATATTTCCAGTATCTCCATATATTAACTATTATCAAATCACACCTGCGTGACTACAATGTATTGACGCTTCTAAATACTCATCGCCAAGGTTGGTTGTGATGCCAACCGTTGGTTCCGACTCCAAACTACCCCCCCTGTCGGTTGGTACCGACAACTAATTACATTATTTATTCACTTAACTAATTTGCTGTCTACATCTATCCCCCCCTCAAAATTGGTCGTCTCCATATCAAAATAACAAAATTATGACAAAACTAGGATAACTCATAAACATCCTACTGAGAGTGGGGAGGTTGGGAGGACATCCCTAGGTGTACTGATGAAGTTGGGGTGGCTGATCGCTGCTGTGCTTGTAGCCTCCTTGCTTCCTCGGTCCTTTGTCGCAGTTGGTGTTGGGCCACTAGCTCCTGCTCTCTTGCTGCCTTCACCATGTGACCTGCTTCCATTACCTGTGCTTTGGCCTTCACCACTTCTGCCTCCTTTGCTTTAAGCTGTGCTCCCATGTCCATCTTTTCCTCCAACTCTTCCAACTTGGCCTCTAGGCTCGATGCTCTGGCGTTCTCTGCTTCGGTGGCCTTTGTCTGCTGTACTAACTGCTCCTGAGATCTTTGAATATGCTCAGCCAATTCTCTCTTCTTTGTCTGTAGGGCTGCCTCACTCTCCTTTTTTTCCAACATCACATCCTTATTCTTCATCTCATAGAAGACTTGTCTATATGCCTTCTCTATTGTAAACAGGGACTCTATGACCTCTGCATCTCTTCCCCCTACCACTGGCCGTGACCCTCTCCATCGGTCATGCATGTCTCGAGTGTCCACCTCTGGCCATCCTTTTGCTGTGAAATATCGAGCAAACTCCTCCTCACAGCCCAGCTGTACAAAGTTCCTGATTCTCCTTACCTCTTGAGCCACTACTTGTGATCGTCCCAATCTAAGCTGTTTGGAGATCTCAGCTATCTCCGCCATGTAATTTGCCACGCTCTCTAAGTCCTCCATGTACCTCTGAATGGTACCGATTGGGTCTGAGGGGTCGGGTCTGGAAAGTGTGAGGGTCATCCCCTCTGGAAATCCCTCCTCCTCTGGTGGAGTGGCCACTGGAGTGGTCACTAGGGAGCTCATGATGTCCATGGGAGACTCCTGTGAAGGTCCCCTTGCCTCCTGTGTAGCCGGTACTGGCTGTGGTGGAATGCTCTGCTGAGTGACTTGGCCAGTAACGCTAAGCTGCTCTACACTCTTTGTCCCCCTCGGTGTGTTCCCCTCCTCTTGACCCTCAGTCACCATGTGTAGTGGACTCAACAAGGGTACTTCAGACATGTCTAATGTTAGGCCAATGTTACTTAACCAACTATCTATATTGTCCTGGGGACCTCCTGATGGTGCTGATGGCGGCTCTACTTGAGATGTGACCAACCCCCCTATTGTGGAAGGCTCCATTGGTGAGGTCTGGCTAACTGTGCTGGTTGTCACCAGTAGTGTAGCTGGTGATGGTGTGGCTCGTGCTGACAGTCTTATCCTGACTGGAAGTGCAGCTGTGCCCTGTGCCTCCGTACTATGTGAGGGTGCCGGTAATGTGAATGATGCTGATTTGAGTTTTGGGAGTACCAAAACTCCTTCCATGGCCTTAGGCTGCCCCACTTTTGCTGTTGTTTTCTCCATCTCCATGGGCTGTCCCATTTCTGCTATTGTTGTATTTTCCCTCTCCTCGGCATCCCTCATGGTGGCCTCTCTCACCACACTCCGTGTCATTTTCCATGCAGGTATTTCATCTATCGATGAGTCACTTTCTACTATTGGTGATTGCCCCCTGTTTTCTTCTTCTTCTTCGTCTTCCTCTTCTTCTTCCTCCTCTTCGCTTTCCACCGATGCTTCCCTCTGCTTCCTCTTCTTCTTCGGCCAACGTGATGGCTCTTCCCCGTGGACAGTATCGAGGCCTTTCCAGTAGAAGGCTGTAGGCACCCCGACTCTATTTGTGACGTCGGTTGTAGCCCACCCCATTTGTCGGCTGGAACCTGGTTATGGACAGCATCAAGGAAGAGGGCAATGGCGTGCTATCTCATATAAAAGACCTTATGCCACTGTGATAAAAATTCTCTGATCCTCTCCGTCAAATACCTTGCCCAATTGTAAACCTTGCCAACACTCAGTCCAATCATATAATCGACCATCCAAAGGGCAATGTCCGATGCTCTACTGGAACCCGTCAGCCTGCATTTCATTAAATCCATGATACACTTCCATTCTTCGTTTGCTAATAAATTTTTTCTCAAACCCCAATTACCTGAGTTCTAGATGGTATCTTTTTCTTTATCTGTTAGGTCACTTCGACATACCCTTTGGATTAGGGCCTCTTTGTGCTGCTGCGTCATTCGGCCCGGTTTCACCACGCTCGTGCCGATGGCTGGAACTCCCATCACTCTAGTGAAATCTTGTGGCTAGAATAATACTGTGATTGTATGGCCTCGATAATCAACGATGGACCTATTGGAGTGCTGGCAAAAAATGTCGACCATGGCCTTCAGATACGGCTCAAACTCCCTGGTATTGAAGTAGGGCATCAGTATTGCTTTGTCTACCTGGGCATGTTTTAATGCAATCTTCAACACATTGTTTTCTGGTGCATTTTTCCACCATTGTTTGCACTCATTTCCTGTCAGGGTTTCCTAGGTGAAGGCCTTCATTCCTGTATCTGCACTTGGTTTTTTCTTGTCTTCGGCAATCTTCGCCCTGTAGGATGCAATCTTCTTCCCCTTGTCCATTTTCTTCCTCCTGACACTACTTTGCACCACTTATTTTGTATACTGAATGTTGAATGGAAACCCCTAAGCTATTCCGTTGATATTTCCCGTGCTTTGGCGATGTACGGCTGCTACTTGTACGGTCGTACCGTTTTCTTTCTTCACTCCTTCCTTTTTCCTTCAGACTCTCTTCTTTGTTGTTTTTTGAATGAGAGTTTTAATTTTTTCTGGAGGTACTTATATAAGAAAATTTCCCGTCCTTTCTCCTCGTTGGCACGACGTACGGCCCGAGCCATACGACTCAGGTCGTATGGTTGTACGACCTGCGTTGTACGACTTAGGTCGTACGATCTGAGTTACGTTGTACTCCTATTTTCTGTTTTCTATTTTTTTTTAAAATAATTTTTAATTTTTTTTTTTTGCCTAATCTAATTTTTCTTTACCTTTACCGGGGCTGCTACATTGTACTGGGCTGCTACGTCGTCCCCGACTCGATCGCCTCGTTCTCCTTATCTTCCACGACTTCGATATCTGTCATGTGGCGAAATATACACTGTATATACACTCGCTGTCGGAGACAATCATTGGAGCAACATTGATCAACTTCTTCAAGCTCCCATATCTGATCAAATACTGTGTTTTCATCTTGCATCATCCTCAGCTTCCACCCCATCGGTTCCTGGGCCCACTGGAATGTTCTTCCATCGCTGTTCATCTTAATGCTCTTAGTCTTGAACTTTGCTTTCCAAATCCGACTCCTGGGAATCTGGATAGGTGGAGTTCCCTGGTTCTTCATTCTTAGTTGCATGATCTCATCGTCGTAAGGCGATCTATCAATTATAAACATACTCTCTGCTACATACCTTGTCATTGGAGTTTTTACTTCTCTTGGCAACAAAAATTCAAATTTTTCTCTTACCTTATTGCACTCTCTTATCCACTGGATCCATGCCTGTTCTTCATTTTGAGTGTCTTCGTGTGAGCCATTTTCAATAATATCACTGTCGACCATTCCTTCTCGTACGCTGGTTTGCATTTTTCTCGGTCCAAATAACCCGGTTACAGGTTCCAATGGTGCACTTGCGAAGCATATTCCCTCAGCGCCCTTTGTTGTGTCTTTCATCACTGCATATCCCAACATGTTTATTTCCACTGTTTCTTCCCTTTTCTGCTTGTACTTTTTCAACTTTGACCTGTTCACTGTGTCATTGATTGGGGTTCCATCAAGGTTGTCGAGTCTTATAGCCCCATTGTCCAATACCTCCCGTACCCTGAACGGTCCCAACCAACGAACCTTGAACTTACCGGGTTTGATCTCGTTATGACCGTTATACTTCAGGACCAACTATCTCAGTCGGAAGTTCATCCGCTGGATATGTTTGTCATGCCAAAACTTTCTTCGTTTTTGCATCACCTCCGTGGACCACTGAGCCATGATCTGCTTCTCATCAAGTTTGTTCAACTATAGTAGTCGTTCTTTCAGACTCTGTGTCCCCCAGTTTGTTCTCTACGGCTATTCTTAGGTTTGGGACGAGATATTCCGCTGGCACCACTGCTTCTTGACTGTACATGAGTTGGAATGGTGTGTGTCCCATGGTTACCTTGTATGTCGTCTGATACGCCCATAAAGCTGCTGGTAGTCTTTCTTCCCAGTCTGCCCCTTCTATCCCGCAGGATTTGTGGATCACCAAAATTAACACTTTATTTGTTGATTCTGCTTGCCCATTCGCTCTTGGATAATATGGACTTGACAGTGTATGGAAGATTTTAAACTCCTTTGTCATCAGATGGATGACATGATTGACGAAGTGTCCCCCACGATCACTCGTCAGCTGTATGGGTATTCCGTACCTTGTCACTATCTATTCATATATAAATTGAGCCGTACTTAAAGCAGTGTTGTCCTCCAACGCTCTTGCCTCTGCCCACTTTGTTAAATATTCGGTGGCCACTATTATGTACCGACACCGGTGCAGGTGGCTAACCTTCAATGGCCCAACAAAATCTAAACCCCACCTTTCGAGTTCTTGAGGTTGGGTTGGCCACAAGGGCATGTAGTCCCTCAATGGTTTCCCTACTCTCTGGCATGTGTCACACTCCAATACCCATTCTTTCGCATCTGCATACAATGTTGGCCACCATAGTCCGGCTAACAGAATTTTTCTTGCTGTGGCATCCGGTCCCATGTGCCCTCCTGCCAGTCCTTGGTGTGCTTCTTCTAATACACCCTTTATTTCTTCTTCCATGACACATCTCCTGTAATGAAACAACTTGCACAATATCTGAATATAATAGTAATATGCTGCAAATACTTGATAATAATATGCCACTTCGAGGGGGCAACCTCCTAATCCACTTCGAGGGGGATACCTCCAATAGTCTTCAATGAGATCACAATACACAATATGATATGAAATGAGACTCACTACCTTCTATATATACCTATTTATGCTTAGGATATCACCCAGGCCGACTTAGATAGACCTATAGAAGCCTTAGGCCGACCTAAACAACTAAATAACAATATAATAATGATAATATGACTTAATTAGGAGTTAAGATGGCCACAAGCCAACTATTCATAACCCTATGTACACCAATATTAAGGGCGTAGCATGCCCCTGTAATGTCCCCTTTAAGAAGATCCTTATTTTCCACCTTGCACATGAGAATTACTTCTTAAAGGAAAGATTAGTAATAGATAAGATCAATAAATCATATTAAAATAATCAAATAAATAAATTATTTAATTATTCAATCTTAAGTGGATTCATACTTAGGGTTGTTTATTATATGTTAATTTTATTTATTTTCAAACCCTAGTGGAGATGGGGTACTATCTCTTGTTAGGTTACATGAATCATCCTCTACAGGTAGTGCCTTTGTATGATGTAACACATGCCCATTCCACCTTAGGTCTTACTAAGTGCCTTTGTATGATGTAACATATGCCCATTCCACCGCAGGTCTTACTTATTACCCTTGTATGATGTAGCATAGTCCATTCCACCGCAGGTCTTATCCATTGCCTAAGTATGATGTAACATGGTCCATTCCACCGCTGGTCTTATCTACCTTTTGATGTATTAATGCTACTTCTTCCTAACAAGTCTACCTCCAATCTCTCAATGTGTTCTATGATCTTATATCATGGGTTTGTTTCTAAGGACCTTGCCTTCATTATATAAATCAAGTATGACTACTCTTTATTGGGGCTTAATCCTAATGATATGGATTCTCTAAGCATTTATAATCATGTTATTCATAGATGTTTAAGCTATCTATATCATGTTAGTTATTCGCTCCACCTTGACTATAACATGCTATCATATCATCTATACATATTTATAATTATAATTATAATAATATTGATATTTGTTAATAATATATTATTTATAATATTGCTTTCTTATATTACTCAATTTATTACTTAAATCTATATTTTAATATCATTCATATTATAATCCCTTTAATTAATATCATTCCGTATAAAAAAATAATGAAATAACTTATAGATACTAATTTATTTATTTCTTTGGGAATATAGGTGTAGCATACTTATCTTATTTTCCCCAGCAATTAATCATGTCTGTAATTCAAACTCATAAATTATTATTTTATATCTGCTTGCTTCATTGTATTTTGTTGTCTTTCATTGCTTCCTCCACTCTCTACCTTTATATTTTCTTAAATGGTCAATGACTACCTTTTCACAAAGGTCATGTCTTTTTATAAATATATTAGTTGCTGCTACCTTGACGGATTGTCTTAAACGCAATCTAATATATTATATAATGTATGATTTACATTCATTTATATAAATATGTTTATTATATTATAATCATAATAATAATTAATATTAATATTAATTTTAACATTTATATTTATTATTATATATTATTATATAATAATAATAATATGCTATTTTAATATTAATATTTATATTTGTATTGGTTATTTATAAATATAATATATCGGTTAATATTTAAAATATTTATAGATACTATCATATAATATTATATATATTTATTAATGACCTATGGCCAGGATATTTAACATGACATTTTAAATCTTTAATTTAAACAATGCCTTAATATGGGGACATGACAGCCCCCCCTCTTCAAAGAAGCAATGTCCTCAATGCTAACCAAGTGTGGATTCTTTTGAATGAACTCCTCATCCTCCCATGTGGCCTCTTCAACTAGTAAATTCTTCCATTGGATGAGATACTGGGTGAGGGTTCTATTCCTCAGCTTCTTCGTGCATGTTTGAAGAATGCCCTCTGGTTCCAAAATTATTCTTCCTTCTTCATCAAGCTCTGGTAGTACTGTTTGAGTAGGAAAATTCTGCCCAATTACCTTCTTCAAACAAGAAACATGAAAAACTGGATGTATCTTTGTTGTTGGTGGCAACTCTAGCTTGTAGGCAACACTACCAATCTTTTGCATGATTTGGTATGGCCCATAATATCTTGGAGACAACTTATTATTTTTTTTTGTTGCTTCATTGAGATTTGTTTATAAGGCTGCAATCTCAAGAAGACCCAATCCCCAACTTCAAAATTTCTTTCACTACGATGTTGGTCCGCATGTTGTTTCATTCGATTTTGTGCCATAGCTAAATTCTCCTTGAGTCTTGAAAGTACCTGTTGTTGATGAAGCAAGTGGTCCTCTACTGCCTGAACTCTTGGTGACACCTTTAATGATGATGTGATGGAAGGAGGATGATATCCATAAAGTGCCAAAAATGGAGACATTTTTGATGAGCTATGAAAAGAAGTGTTATACCACCATTCTGCCAGTGGTAGCCAATCTACCCATTGAGATTGTTTCTCTGAAGTGAAACAACGTAGATATCCTTCCAAACATTTATTAACAACCTCAGTTTGCCCATCTGGAACTAGTTGTATGGCATGGTCATGATCCCTCTTAGGAGGAAGTCCTTTAGGCATATCTCCACGAACCATTGAGTGACGATCAATTATTGCTTGTAAATCTGGATGAGTAAGAGCATTAGATTGAGAGACTTCTAATGAACATAGCTGGGCCACAAATCCATCCGCTCCTTTCTTAAGCAACTTTTGCATTTGATGAGAGCTTACCATCTATGGGGATTTTGCCTTCAACCCCCTTAGCTCCACTACCTTTCCTTTTGATTGAAATCTCATGAATAGTTCATGGAAGTTCATCTCAATTGTTCCCAATGTAGTAAGCCATTGTACTCCCAAAACAATATTTGTTGCACCCATGGATATTGCATACATTGGGGTATCAAGTTGATAATCTCCCATGGATAATTTAATGCTATGACACTTCCCTGAACAACTAACTGTACCCCCATCTGCAATCAAAACCTGAAACTCTGGGGCTGGATATATAAAACAATTTAGACGAGTTGCCAACTTTTTGTTGATGAAATTATGAGTACTACCTGAGTCGATCAACACTGTTACTTTCTGCTTCTTTAAGAAACCCACTACCTTGAGAGTTTGTGGTGCACTGAAACCTGAGAGTGCATGACAAGAAATGATTGGTTGAGAATCATGTGATTCCTTACTTGACTCCCTATCCTCCTCTAATATGGGTTCCTCCTCTTCTTCCTCACTTGGACCTTCAATATAGAACAATTTCTTTTCACTACATTTATGTCCTCGACTGTATTTGCTATCACAATTGAAACACAACCCTTTTGCTCTTTTCTTCTTAATTTGCTGTGGAGTCAACCTAGTAGGTTGAGGAAGAGAAGGTGTTGAATATCCTTTCTCTTGTCATATTAGCCCCTTGCTCTCTAGGAATCAAATACTTCTCCTCTACCCTGCGTGCCAAGATAAAAGACTCATTTACTGAGCTAGGACTAAACATGCGTACCTCATGTTGAATGTGATCTTTGAGACCACCCAAGCATAAATCATTTAAGTTCTCCTCTGTAATTGTATCCACTCTTAAGGATAGATTTTGGGATTTTTGAATATAATCCTTAACTGATCCTGTTTGTTGAATTTTAGCAAGCTGGCTGAAGAAGTTGTCTGTCACACTATTGCTATATTGTGCTTGGAGTTCTTCTGTAAAAATTGACCATGAGACGGTGAGACCCTTTTTTCTCCGATGAGTACAAAGCCAACGATACCAAATGAATTGATCTGGTTCTAGATATAGGGAAGCCATCGTGACCTTTTGTCCATATGGGATTTGATGTACTTCAAAAAAATTCTCCATTTGGTTTATCCATGTTAGAGGATCCTTACCATCGAATTTGCGCATATCCACCTTTGGAGAAAAATTCCTAGATCCCATAGGAGTATTAAAATTTGTGTCATTATTAGCCGACTTGAAGGTTTCACCTTGGTTGCTTGAGAACTCCTTTCTTGGTTCATTCATATAGGCGCTTAACATGCTTCATATATCTGATATATCTCCTCTTAAGTCACACATATCCCTCTTAATTGAGGACACCTCTTCTTTGACCTTACTTATTTCCTCATTGGGATTACTATCCTCTATTATTTCCTCATCCTTATCAGAGGATTTCCCCGTTGTGGCAGCATTCTTTTTGCCTCTTGTTGCAGGCCCCGTCATGATGGAAACCAATATTTTTGAAATAAATCACACAAATGAAATGTAAATTCTCTGAAACTTTTACTGTAACTTACTAGGGCCAAGATACCACTTACCTAGAAAACAATCCAAAAAATTAGCAAATTTGCTGCCTTGAGAGCGAATTTGTTGGAAACCCTAATTTTGCAATAACTTGCTTATTTTTGCTTCAATTCCTCTAAAATCTGGACTGTAACTTCTTTATTATGGTCTTCAAAAACCTTTTAAAAATCTTTAAAAAATTCGCTAAAATCTGAAAGTTATGCTCTTCCCAAAATCGCCTCCAATGTTGATAAAAAATCTTGCCTCTACGGTGCCAAGATCATGCTCTGATACCACTTGTAATGAAACAACTTGCACAATATCTGAATATAATTGTAATATGCTGCAAATACTTGATAATAATATGCCACTTCGAGGGGGCAACCTCCTAATCCACTTTGAGGGGGATACCTCCAATAGTCTTCAATGAGAACACAATACACAATATGATATGAAATGAGACTCACTACCTCCTATACATACCTATTTATGCCTAGGATATCACCCGGGCCGACTTAGATAGACCTATAGAAGCCTTAGGCCGACCTAAACAACTAAATAACAATATAATAATGATAATATGACTTAATTAGGAGTTAAGATAGCCACAAGCCGACTATTCATAACCCTATGTACACCAATATTAAGGGCGTAGCATCTCCTCAGAATATAATCTGGTCCCATTTTGTAGAGTAACCCATTTATGAGCTGGAATGTTTTGCTTTTCAGCGCAATCTTTCTCCTCTCCTTTGATGGCATTCCCTGAGGGAATGTTGACGTCGACAAGTACTCACTGATCTTCTCGTACCATGATGGCAATGCTGCAATTTGAAAGAGATGAGCATTGGGGAAGTCTTCATTCACCCCTTCAGCCGGTTCCCCCGACCTGATCCGTGACAATTGATCTGCTATTATATGACTCTTCCCCGGTCGTACTATGATCGTGAGGGTAAATTCCTGTAAGAGTAGTAGCCATCTACTGATTCTCCCCTGAATGATCGGTTTGTTCACCAAGTACATGAGTCCCTGATGATCGACATAGAATGTAAATGGTGTTGCCAGCAGGTAGTGCCGAAATTTCTGCACTGAATACACCATTCCGAGAGCCTCCCTCTCGGTTGTGCTATAATTTTTTTCCGCCTTTGAAAGTAATTTGTTGGCTAAATACACCGGGTGGTCCAGACCATGGGATCCCACTTGTGCTAGTGTGGCCCCGATTGCAAAGTTTGAGGCATCGACGTGTACATGGAATTCTTTATCCCAGTTCGGGTATGCTAATATGGGTGCACTTATCAATCTGGTCTTTAACTCCTCGAATGCCTTCTGGTATTCATCGGACCATACAAATTGAACTCCCTTCCTTGTCAGCATATCAAGTGGGCAAGAGATCTGGGCAAAATTCTTTATGAACCGCTTGTAGTATCCGACATGGCCAAGGAATGATTTTATTCCTGTGATGTCACTGGGGGCTTCCATCTCCATGATCACCCGTATCTTATCCGGATCTGCTTTCAGTCCCACTTTGCATACAATGTGACTCAACAACTTCCCTTGTGGTACCATGAATCGACATTTCTTCGGATTCAATGCCAACCGTGTGGATCTGCAACGCTCCATACATTCAGCAAGTGCCTTCAGATGTGTTTGCTGATCGCTATAGATTGACCAATCATCCAAAAATGCCTTCAAATTTCTGACTGACATATTGTCAAAGATATGCAAGATGATTCTTTGAAAGGTTGTTGGCACATTACAAAGACCGAACGGCATCCGATTGTATGCATAGACCCCATCTTCTACCACAAATGTCGTCTTAAGTTTATCTTCCTCAGCAATATTGATTTGGTTATACCCCGAGAATCCATCCATGAATGAATAAATTTCGTAACCAGCCACTTCTTCCAGAATTGAATCTGTAAACGGAATGGGAAATGGATCCTTGATAGTAACTGCATTTAGGCATTTGAAGTCTACACATATTCTAATCTGCCCACCCTCTTTCTTGAGCGATATGACAATGGGTGAGACCCATTCACTGGTTTCTACCTTGAATATAATTCTGGCCTCCAACATCTTCTCTATCTCCTCCTAGACTTTGGCTGCATAATTTCTATTCATTCTGTATGGCCGTTTTCTCACAGGACGTGCCCCTGGTATTAGTGGAATCCTATGAACACATAGTTCTGGAGGAATTCCTTTCAAGTCCTTGTATGTCCAAGCAAACGCCTCCTTGTATTCCATGAAGATCCTGAATGCCGCTGCTTTGAGGACGGGATTCCAATCATCCCCTACTAGTATTACTCAAGGGTTACTGTCTTCACCCAGATTTAGCTTCTTCATGGATGGTTCCTCGTACTTGATCTTCCCCTCGGCTCCAAAGTTGTGAGCGGGTGTACTGTCTATCTCGGCTATCCCTTCTGTGTATTCCCCAAAGGCGGTCGGGAAGGTGTGTTGGTCACCACTTCCTTCCATTTTGTCTTCCTTCCGTTCTCTTCCATCCCCTTCTGTGTCTGTATTCACCTGAGAGTTCTCGCCAATATCCTTTATCAAGATCATGTTACATTCTGGCTTGAAGAACTCATAGTCTTCCATCTGCCAGTGAAAAAGCTCACTAAAGGAATTAGTTTCATCCTCAGAACATTCTTGCAATTTTAATACTCCTTCCTCATCAGGTTCCATTGGTCTTCTGCCAACTGACTCCCCTCCGTCTATATTGGAATTTGATGCTAATTCTTCACTTACAGCCTGTGTTCTTAGATCTATGACAATCTTCTTACCTTTGTTTTCTATCGACAAGGTGTTCTTTTTCCAGTTGTGGTTGGCCTTGGTGGCTACCAGTCACCCTCGACCGAGTAATGCATCGTACGACGCATTTTGTGCTGTTCTGACTACAAAGTTTAACAGAAAGGGTTGGGTGCCAATCTTCACTTTTTGGGCCATTAGCACTCCCAGCGCTTTAATTTTGTGCTGGTCTGCTCCCACTAACTGAAAATTTTTGTGGCCATAAGGTAGGTTTTCCCAAGCACTTCCATGTATCTTCTGTCAACACATTCACTCCGGATCCTCCATCAATTATTGTGTTCGTCAGGTAGCATCCACCGATTGACATGTGTACGACGGCTGGATTCTTCCCATTGTCAACTGCCAACAGCCTCGGGTCGATGACTTGTTCTCCCTTCGGTGGTGGCTCCACTATGACGTCCTCGTCTTTTGTTTCCCCGCTTAGGTTTCCTTCCATTGCCTTAGAAATTGCCATCCTTAGTTGTGGCATGCTTTGTAGGAGATCCTCCATCTTCACGGATACAGTGGTCTGCAGCACCTGATTTACAATATTCTTGTCTGACTCTGGTCGTACGGTGGTTATTTTTCTGTTTTTCCCTTCTGTTTCCATTGCCATCTCCACTTCTTTTCTGGCATCCTGAAGTCTCTCCTTCTCGGTTCTGGGATCTGGATAAGTGGCCTTTTTCCATTGTGCTCTGGGGACAGTAAGGATCTCTTCATCATTTTCATCGACATTGATAAGGTTCACCCCTTTCTGGTTTGGGCAATCTTTTTCTTCATGGTCTCCGGGCCCACACCACTTGCATAATGCATTTGTTTTGTTCTGATTATTGTTTGGGCATTCCCTTGCAAAGTGTCCCCATTTGTTGCATTGTCGACATCGTATCATGGGTCGCCCCTTGCTGTCGTACTGTAACCTATTTCTGGGGCTACTGTTGTTACTTCTTCTGTTGTTCCAATAGCCTCTCGGGAATGCATTGGGATTTTGGGGTTTCGGAGGTGTAGTCGGTGGAGTTGACGACTCTCCTTGTGTGAAGAGTACCTGAGTACTTCTTGCTTTTAGATTAAATGGTCATTCCTTGATTGAATGTCCCATCACTTGGCAGATATCACAGAATAACTTCTTTGGGCAATTTGCTTTTATGTGTCCTTCCCCGTTACAATCGGTACACCACAGTTCTCGGCCTTCTTTGGTTGTTTTTTTTATCAGCCTTAAACTCTTTCATCATGCGAATCATATCCTTCCTTAGTGCCTAGATGGTCTTTGACTCACCGTCATTGTTGTCATCCTCCGTACTCTCATCATCCTCGGTCCTTCTCTTACTCCGGGTGGATGTTTTGTTCTCACTTTCTATATCCATCACCCGATTGTACGCTTTAGCATACGATGACGGTGGTACGACTTTCATTTTTCTCTTTAATGACGGAAGTAGTCCTTCGATGAACCATCTCTTCTTGAGTCCGTCGGCTGGTTGGGTTTCCAATTTTCTAAGCAATTCCTTGAGCCTCCGGTTATATGCTCTCATGTTCTCATTTTTTCCTTGTCTGGTGTTGTAGATTTCCGCTACAATCTCGTTATCATCTCTAAGAAGTTTGAACTCATTTTGGAAGGCTTTCTTCAATCCATCCCATGAGGCCTTCTGTGCTGCCTCTAGATCTGTGTACCAATCAATAGCTATACCTCTTAGTGTTGCTGGGGACGCTTTTACCCAGTAGTCTTCATCCTCTTGTCCATTTGCCACCCATATGGTTTCACAAGGCTTACAATGCCGGACAGGATTCTCTGACCCGTTCCCCATAAACTTTGGCAATTTCTGCCTTTCACTTGTCGGTGGAATCACCATCTTTCTCCCAGGGTGCCCTCTCTGTGTCTTTGACTTGGTTGGACTGGTTCTACCGTGCCGTTCCGGTGTCTTCCACACATTGTCGGCCACGTACGGTTCCTTCCCACGTCTTTTCTCGGCGTCCTTTACACTTTGAGTCACCTCTGGTTCTCTCTGGTACTCGCTCTGCGCAGGGGTCTTGGGCTTAGGTCCTCTGATCCTCGGCCTTTTGTCTGAAATGGACAATGCTACAATATGGCGTATACTATCTTCAAGCTCTTCTATCAATTTCTTCCCATTTTCTTTTTCTTTGTTTGTTATTGGTGTTCTAAAGTTTTGTTCATCAACTCCCTCATTGTAGAACTCGCCAATATCTTGATTTATTTCTTCATGTCGTTCATTCCCCTTTTCAATAATCTGTTTCAACCTTTTTCTACGTTCTTCTTGTTCTCTTTATCTTAGTGATCTTCTCAATATTTCTTCCGGTGTTTCTTGCCCAACTAGTATTTTATTCTTATCCCTATTAAGCTGTATGGGCATTAATTATGCTTACACTTGTCAGTTGTACGGTGTGTGACGGCGATTGGCGTCGCACTCTTCCTCCTCTTGTTTCATACGCTCCTCATACCTCCTGAGTACTTGTTGTCGTCGCAATTCCCTCTCTTTCTTCTCGGAGGTCTTGGAAAGTTATCAGATTCCTTGCTAGGAGTCAAGGGATATGATTCAGGAGGTTATCCACTTCACAATTGACGCGCAGGTTTTCTCAATAATTTCCTCCGATACCTCCCTGCGGATGGATTCGTTCCTTACGTACTGGCCGACTGACAACAACCACAGGTTTACCAATTCCTGCGTTCAATCATCTTCTCGGCTCCTTGGTTCATTCTCTTCCCTATCACTTCCCTCACGTTCTTCTTGAATTTCTCGTGCTATTATTTCTACTTGCCTTCTATTTTGTAATTCCTTGTCGGTGTGGATCGGTTTTTCCCATTATGCTGCCATCTTCATTGTGTTCTTCTTGACCCTGAGTACACTCGACGGTTTGCTCTCCCTGATACCACTTGTTCGATGGTCTCCGACGACTCAATTTGTCATCGACAGCCAACTTGTCATCCGATGGTCTCCGACGACTCAACTTGTCATCGACTTGTCACCCTTGACCCGTTTTCGAACATGCAACGACGCCAAATGTTTACCACAATATGGTGTGTTTCACAGAATATGAAGTAAACAGAAATAATGAAGTAGTAGTATAGTGCATCATACACACAGAATAAAATTACTCAGAATAAACCATTGTATTCATTCGTTGAGTCACATAAAACTTGCAATGTTCATGACAGCAACATACATATCTCATTATATTTTCAGTATCTCCATATATCAACTATTATCAAATCACACCTGCCTGACTACAATGTATTGACGCTTCTAAATACTCATCGCCAAGGTTGGTTGTGATGCCAACCGTTGGTACCGACTCCAAACTAACCCCCCCACCCGTCGGTTGGTACTGACAACTAATTACATTATTTATTCACTTAACTAATTTGCTGTCTACATAGGGTATCACTTATAACAAATATGATGAAATCTGCATGCAGTTCTGAATGGGGGCTGCTTTACACACATAGCATTCAAATTAGAAAGCACAAAGCAACTTCCTGATAATCCATGTTTGTTGTCATCATACTTATGAAGTTTTAGCCTGGTTAGTTATAAGTCCAAACATTTGTTATATATCCTGTTTTGGACAATTCTTCTTAATGGTATAAATTTCTTCAAAGAAATCTCAGTAGCTGTATCTTATTGTTGGTTTTGGATGCAAGAAAATATATCTCGATGATTTTATGTTGCTTTCATCATATCAATGGTAGTACATTACAAATTATGAAACAGATATATTTGGATATTTTGACAGGTTTCAGAAGTTGGATCTCTCTTAGGGAGGGCTGGGACACTTGGTCTTGGAAAGGCAGTGGAGGCTTTAGATACCCTTGGAAGTAGCATGACCAACTTAAATCTTTCAAGTGGCTTTGCGTCAGGTGTTACTCCCAAGGGAAACAAAATAGCAATCTTGTCATTTGAGGTTGCAAATACTGTTGTCAAGGGAGCAAATCTTATGCAGTCTCTTTCAGAAGACAATATCAGGTTCTTGAAAGAGGAAATTCTTCTCTCTGAAGGTGTTCAAATACTTGTCTCCAATGACATGGATGAGCTAATGCGAATTGTGGCTGCAGACAAAAGGTCAGCACTTGCAGTAGTGTAATCTATTTGAACTGACTATGTGCTTGCTTTCGTGAGTGATTGAGAAGCAGTTGTAAATGCAAGGGCTATGATTACATCATTGATTATAGTTTCTTCTATTCTTGGGTTATACTATTTGATGCATATTGAAGGTCCTGTTATTTGTATTTTAGCCAACAGTGTGTAGAAACTTATTTCAGAGGTAAAGTGATCCGATTTTATATTTAATGACACAAAATTATCAAAGTCTATGTGAGGTGTGGCTGTCTACTTGCATCATCTTAGTTACCCACCGTAGTTCTATTTCGCATTTCGGTGTTAGTTCCATCATGATGCAAAATATGAGTTTTGAAGCTGGAATCCTTTCATTGGCATCAGAAGATCAGTGATTGACATATTTTGCATCCCTTTGGTGGCATGTATTGAAAAGATTGAAGGAAAATACACAATAATATTGTTAATAGGTTAGAGTTGAATTACGCCAAGACAAGCATTTGAAGCTTTTATACAAAGGATAAAGTTGTGAAACAATTCGGGATGTGCTAAAATAGGAGAAGACGACATGAATGACTTTGTTTGAGAAAAGACAACTTAGCAATAAGGGGCCCAAGAAAAATGATTATTGTTACACAATACGGTATGTCAAGGAGCCAAGGGAAGCATAGTTTGGTAAAGTTTTTTCCCCGATTCATGCATTCCTAGGAACTGTGGAATTGGTATTTTTGACTGAGTTTGAGTGCTTTTTCTTCATATCCAAACCTATATTCTGCATGCAGGTTACTGCAATTCTTCCTGCTCATTTTTAGTACTGCCTTGATCTTTGATTTGGAGAAGCATGGGAACTGGACCAAGGAGCACAGGACTTCAAAATTCTATTATAAAAGGACTGAAGCAAGCTCAGTGCCCGTGCTCACATCTTCCTCTACTTCAGATCTGTGTTAGGCACTTTTGTAAGCCTCTCTGTCAATTATAAAGCAAAGAAGGGGCTTCAATGAGCCCGATCTCTAGTCCAGAAGTGGTTTCTCTGTGCACTATTGGACAAAACACAACAGTATTTCCTAATCACTACAGGCAAAGAAATTTTGAACTGTCTCATAAATTCAACCTATGGATATCTCGGTGGATCCACAAATACAAGGTAAGCATCAAAACTGACAGGCCTGTGGTTTCGGGAGCCTCCAATCTCATTACATGGGTGCATAGGGTACCCTTCATAATCCTTGTTTTATTCAAGCGTCTTCCATTACTAATCTTGCTTGAGAGGCCATATCAACTTGAATTCTTCCACCTTTGCTCAACAATCATTCACACCGCCTCCTCAGTATTGCACCATCTATGCCAACAGGCATAAGCTTGTATCTCAGAACCCATCTGGTCCTAGCTCTCAACCTCTAGAGACCTCTAGAGCCTATTCTTTTCTTGATCACTTGCAGCCCCTCTTGGCACCCTGCTTTTGTTTGTCAGCAGGCTTAAGCCATCACTACTGGCCAACATGTTCAGTCACTCCTACCCCCTCTTGAATCCACCTCCAAATCTTGACAAGAAGAAGAAAATATTAGTAGGCTAAAGCATTGCAAGAATCATCAACCTCCTTTCACAAGGGATCTGCATTTTGTCTTGTCATCTAGAGTTTAGTCAAACTGCTGATGATGTTCATCAACCATCCCCTTGTCACCCCACTTACCCTCAATTTCTGCAGTCTTCTACTTCCTCCTCTCAAAGCCTTAAACTAACTGACAAAATCAACATCTTGATTAACTGCTCTGACAAGAACTCGTCAATATTTAATGCACCTCAGTCATATGTACAGATCCCACAAACACAGATACGAGGTCAGTGGTTCCATAGGAAGAGGACACCGTCTTAATTTTTACTCCAAACAAAAAATACAAATTGTCAATCTCAGCTTCAAGCACCTCCACCTACCATCTTTGAGTGCCTCCTCCTCCTCCCTGTCATACCGTGGAGAATCTGAATGATGGAGATGAAACAGATTAAAGTTGCATGCTCCTGTGGTATAGGAAATATGAATATAACCAAACTAAAGAGAAATATATATATATATAGAATGTGAACAGAAACTCCCACTTTATAATATACTCAATTCTCATGTACATCAATATCACCAAACTTGGGAGAAACACAATGAGAGCTTTCCAACAAAGATGGATACATGAAGGCATGTGGTGCAACCAAAAATTATTAGTTTGAGAACTGTTGACAACCATCAATTGACTAGTTTTCAACTAATCAAAAGCAAACTAAGCCTTGTTTGGACATTTGACAACATAAGTGGGCTAACATATATTTTTTCCAGTATATTTTCTTTTCTGGGTTCTACAAATTTAGATGCCACAACTGAAGTTAGCTCTTTTGTCAAATTCACCTGGGACTTGCACCTTGCTTCGTCTGTGGGGGTCTGCCATGGCCAGTGTGTTGGATGTGGTATTTTATCCAATTTCAACAGTTTATCATGTCTGGAGATTTGGACTTGGTGCTCTGCTTTGGAAGCCCCAGCACTTTACCACTTGAGCTTATCCCATTCAATTGAGCGAGCTAACCTCTTTATTCATCAGGTCTTTAGCCAAACAATTACAATATAAGCAAAGCATACAAAATATATAAGTAGTGCAAAATGGTTGCCTACATCTAACACCCCCACTCATACGAAAACTTGTTGGCACCTCAATTGACAATCTGTTACTAAGGTTGTGTGGCTTTATTGTCACAAATGGTAATCCACTAGAGGTTGCTTGAAAATATTAGTTTTTTTGTTGTGCCTTCTTTTTTGGAATAATCGCTTGAAAATCAACTTCAAAATCAAATTCATCCCCAAATGATGTCTTCCAACTGTAAAATTTGCTAAACTCAAAAAATGACAGACCCAAAACAAACTTGCTAACATCACTTGCTTATGTGATCCTGCAGCTTTTGATGTCACCCTGTTTACTTTTGGCAGGCTTGATGCTGATGTTACTTCTTTTAATTTTCTACTATTTGTCTTCCTACTGACATGACCTTGATGTTTATTAAATTCTGTAGGTCTTCTGACACTAACTGCAAACCGATCAACATCACCTGTAGGTCATGTTGGCTGAGTTAACCTCCATGTTGGTTTTCCGCCATTTGCAAGTCTATACTGCTTGCCGATTTCTTGTGTGTTGTCTGCTCTTTGAAAATTGCGCTCTTTACAATAAGGGGTTTACTGAATTAAAATCAAAATTTACCTTAGAAGTTCTCCTCCTCTTTGCCTGCTAGAATTTACATTAACATTTATGTTCTCGTTCACAAAATATTCAACTTGCCCAACTTGAAAATCAATGGGCTTTAAATCTGTCTGCTCCTCACTTCATTTTATGTTTGTCACACTGCTTAGCAACTAAAAATATCATAAGTTACTAACTTGATGGCAGATACGACTTGTTTGTCTTTAATTTTACTTGTTGCACATTGACTTGCTTGTTTTACTCCTTTGTCCTCACCACCATCTAAGATGACTTGATATTTTTCTTCGTTTCACTTTGTAACGGTATCCCATCTTGGTATGTGCTTTGTGGTTGTTCTTTCGACTCAACTTGTTTGGTCTTAATTCGTTCTTCCAGCTCATTATATTTCCACATCATGTTGGCTTCTAGACTAGGTTGCGGCATTTGATTCATGATGACACCTTCGACTACCTTGACATAATCCAGGGCAAGTTTCATTTGTTTATAATATATATACTTCTTTGAGACTGAAAACATTCTTTCTTATTGATTGCTTGCTTTCTTGCCTGAAAGCTTGTCCGCATGCAAGTACTTTCATGTTTTTCTGTGTCTGTTGAAGTCTTTCCTAGGACATCCTTTTTTGCTATGTCCTGCTCTCTCCCAGAAAATTCTTCTTTGTAAACTTGATCATACTAAAAACTCAGATAACATGTTACTTTCATATAATATGATATCACTTTTAACTTGCAATGCTTTCCTTCTCTGACAGAATAATAAGAAATGTGCCTTGAATGCAATTCTCTCTCCGTGTTAGTGGTCCCATTATTCATGACTCTCTGTACCAGACTCTGAAAAGCATTTGCAATCTCGATAAATTCCCGTTCCACTACGTATAATGGCAATCTGTACTCCTGCCCTATTCTGGGCAATCTTTAGATTGCAAGATCCTCCTCTTCTGCTGTAAGATGCTTGCATTCTCTCGTGCTCTAGTACCCTCCTGAGCATCCCTAGAGGCGGAATCTCCTACTTTGCCCCAAGCAATACTTGCAGCCCGCCTCTTCATCTCCTAAGCAGGCCTTGGACATGCTTCTCTTTGCTCATATGTTCTCAATCTCAGATCCATAATGACTATAGGATGGACCACTAAAATTTGACCGGCTTCATGCTTGACAGGTTTTCAAACCACTGGCACTAATTTTAAAAATTGATTCCATACTTGACAGACAGGAACTTCTCATTCTAATTCTCTGTACCACTAGTTGTGTGGACCTTCTACTTACCTATGAAACTTCCTGACTATGTTGTCAGTTCTTTTTGTTCAAATTCTCATTCATAAACCACCACTTCATCAACGAGACTTTTCAGATGTCTCTTGTTCATCCTGTTGGAGTCTGCCAGCATAAACCTACATGCAGGTGATGTAGAATATTGTAATGCCACAACAGTAGCCGGGCTATCCTGTCCATCAATAGCTTGACATACTTGTTTCAGACCAGGTTAGCCTTGATGCCATCTGGACTCACATGGGTGAAATGAGCTTCTTATTGTATTTTTTGAAACTGCAATGTTCCAGAGAAAGCAAATGTAGTCCATCAATTGGTCTTTTTGATTTTGATTAGATTGTGTCCTAATCAAATTCACCGGCCATGAAGAATATCTGGTCAATCATTCACAGTTCTATCAGGGACAGACATTGCCTTTGCGACTAGTAGGTGTCTGGTCTTGACCCAAATTCAGAAGACAATGACTCCAAAATTTAGTATAGGAAATGTGAATATACATAATATGGGAATAGAAAGTGTTACTTTGTTATATACTCATACTCCTGTACATCAATTTCTCCACACCAGAGAGAAACACAGTATGAGCTCCCCTAATCATCCTTTGACATAACGATATGAAGACCACATGGTGTGACCAAAAGGTGTCAGTTGACAACCATTTATTGTCTGATCTTCAACTAATAAAAATAAAACTACGTCTTATTCAAACTTAACAATAACTTGATTGGGATAAAAAAATATTTATTATGTCTTTAGCCAAATAACTACAACATAATGTAAGATTTCAGATAATTGTTTGAAATCTCTAACTAGGAACAAATAGAGTTATTTACATTAACCTAGTTGCTCAAAGAAATGACATAAGACTTGAAATGCAATGAAACTCCACGATTCCATTCATATAGTGTTTGCAATAAGTGCAATACAGAACATATAAGGAGGAGAAGTGGATGACAGCTCACTCTCCAAGAAGTGTAACTCCCAAGGAGTGAGACAACACCTCACCCTCCAAAAAAGGAAGTGCAACTCCTAAGGAAGAGGATGATGCCTTATTCTCCAAAAAAGACAAACATAACTAAACCTAAGTAAACAAATTACCTAAACTAAACATATACTGTAATAAATGCATAACTACACCAACACCTTTCTTAAAAGCAGCTTAGGTGGGTAAAATGGGTCTCAGTGAGACAATGATATGTTAGGTATCCATGTACAAAAGAATCCCCCCAAGAAAGAGAGATAGCACCCTCCAAAAGAAGACAGAGAAAAGAGAGGAAGAACTAGGTAGCCCCTCTCAAAGAGTAGCCTTCTGAGCCCCCGACAAAGCTCATAGATGAACATAATTGCTTTTTGTGAAGGGCTGGTGAAGATGTCTGCAACCTTCTTTGTAGTAGTACAAAACTATGGATCAATGGTCTGCTCTTGGATGGGCTTTCTAATGTAGTGCATATGAACCTTGATGTGTTTGATCCTCTAATGTTGGACTAGATTCCTCAAGATTTGAATGCCACTTTGATTATCACAATGAATGATTAAGGTCAATTGAAAGGAATGCTAAACTTTGTAAAAATTTGTTGAAGCTAGATGGCCTTTGTGGCAGTATTAATAATCCCTCGATACTCAACCTCTATGGAAGATAGAGCAATAGCATGGTGCTTTTTGTTTGACCAACATATTCGGCCAAAACCAAGATGAAAGTTGTAACCTAAGGTGGACTTATGACATTAGAATCTCCAACCTAGTCTAAATCTATGTATCCCACCAATCTTTATGTTTGCCTATTGTGTAGTAGATCCCATATTTGTATGTGCCTTTGACATAGTGCAACGTCCATTGGGTAGCTTTCCATTGAAGCTCAGTCGCTCTTACATAAAACAAGAAAACATATCGACGACATAAGAAATGTTAAGATGTGTAAGAGTCAAGTAGATGAGGCTTCCAACAAGTTGGCGATACAAAGTGGCATCAACCAATAGAGTGGAACACTTAGCCTTAAGCTTGGCTTTAGAAAGAAATGGAGTCAGTGTAGGCTTGCAATCAGTCATATGAAATTGTGTGAGAAGATGAAGAACATACTTGGGTTGTGCTAGACTAATCTCGGAATCGGACTAAGTGACCTTGATGGCAAGAAAATATTGCAAAAGACCCAAATTTGTCATGTCAAATTTGTCCTGTAGAGTTGACTTCACTGTGCCAATGATGGATGGACTCCTTGTGATGATGAGATTATCGGCTTCATATAGAACCAAGATTAGAAGTGCATCTTTTATCAACAAAATATAGACATTTGGGTTTTGGTGACACCAAGAGAACCTTGCTAAAAGGAGGAAGGAATCCATCTTTGCATAGCAAGTCTTAAGGGCTTGTTTGAGATCGTAGAGAAATTTCCAAAGTCTTCATGGTAGCAACAATGGCAAGAGTCAACATGACGGAGTTCATTTTGGCAATGGGTGAAAAGGTCTTTAGTGTAATCAATGCTTGGAACATGAGAGAAACCTTTAACCACAAGTTGTGCTTTGAACTTATCAATGCTACAATCGACAACATACTTGGTCCAATAGATCCACTTGCATCAAACCAGTTTTCTTTCCTTACGAAGTTGGACCTAATTTCAAGTGTGATTCCTTAGTAAGGAATTGCATTCTTTCCCCATTGCTTATCCCATTTAGTAGTACTAGATGTTTCGCAAAAAGATTGTGGATCTGAAGTAGTGGCAATGTATGTGTGAAGATAATCTTGATGATGTGACTGTGTTCTCCGAGTGTTAGAAGGATCTCCAACTAGTGAATCTACAACCTGCAAGGTCTTGTGGGCCCAAAGTGGAAGAGAAGTAGGAGAGTCTTTTGTCTCAGAGTTACGAGTCAAATAAGGAAGAGGAGAGTCCTCTTTCTCAAACTAATGAGTTAGAGGAGGAGGAAAGTCCATTGAAGTATTGTCAATAAGAAAGGAATTGAAAGTGAAGGAAGAAGTGATAGATGTTAAGCTTAGAGAGCACTGTAATGTCCCCTTCCTAAGCTTCGACAGTTTATTGACTGTTAGCCTATCCCCGGGGTTCTCGTAGGCTATTATGACATGGTTAGGGAATTCCATGATTTGTGGAGGTTGGTTGTCGTCTTTTGGTTGCTCCCAGGGGTTGTTTGAGCTTATTTCTTCAAATGCTCCGTGGTGACTCTTTTTGGGGATGTTTCAGACACATGTTCCGTTTTTACTATTTTTAGCAGTCATCGCTATTTTTAGCCAGTCATCTGTTTTAGCAGCGACTTTGGTATTCAGCTTCGGTTACCCCTGGCTCAGTTAGTTTCTTCATTTGATGCTCCATCGGCGTGTTTTGAGAATTAAATGTTAATTTTAAATAAATACTTATATTATAATGTTTTATTATTAAGTCTATTTAAGCGTTTATTTAATATTAAAAGAAATGACTATGTAAATTGGGCACCTAGGAGAAATAAGGGGCAAAATGAAATATTAAGTTAAAACATAACTTAATGTTGGGCGCTCAAGTGGGAGTCATAAGGAAAATAAATTAAATAAAGTGTTTTTACTCCCCAAGGCAAATCGTGGCCTTTTGGAGGGCATATAAAAGCTTTTTTGAGCTCATTTGAAGATTATGATATACTTAGATTTTTTGAAGAGAGTTACTAGGTTGAGCATGGAGTTCTACCAGAGGCTTTGTGAAGACGAAAACCTTCACAGAGGACACCAGCTGTGGAAGTGAAAGATCTTCCAAGGTTGGTTGTTAACAGATTCATTCAGAGTCTGTGCTGGATGCTTCATTGTTGATGAATTTTATAGTTGCAGGCAAGGGTTTTAATGACAAATCTTTGGAATTCGTTGAATAAAAATTTAAGGATGTGATTGGAGATTTTCCAGAGAGTTTTTGGAGTGTTTTTCAAAGTATAGCTGCTGCCATAGGGGCCATACCAGTGCTGAAGCTGGGCGTTGGGATTTTGGAGGTCTGATTTCAGACTTTTGATTGCTGTTTCACTTTGGAGAGGGGCGCTTAGGGCTGAAGACCAATGGTTTTTTGGCGTGTTGCAAATATCGAAGACTTGATGTGATTTTTGTGGCTTCCAAAAGTCAATTTATCGCTGTACTCAGCATTTTCAGAACTACAATTTATGACAGCAAAATGGGTATGTTTAAAATATGATGTTTGAATGATTCTATCATCTGGGTATTGTTGTTTAATGCTTTAAATTGCCATTTGAACATCTGGGTATCTTTAAAAATGTTTATATGCTATTATATTTCATTTTATGTACTGCAAACATCATACACAAAACCTTAAACAGCAGCAAGCAAACAAAAAAACAAAAAAACAAAAAAAATCAGAACAGGGGTGTATGTTACAAGCTTTCCTCAAATCTTACACTCCTTGCGATGATCAACTTGTGATTACTAAAATGCTAAGTTGCCGAATCGGGTATGGGTATGGGTACGGGTACGGGTACGTGGGTACGGTACTGGTACGGCAAAAAAAATTTAGAGGTTGGGTACGTTTGGGTACGTCCATACAAAAACCATATAAAAATTATAAATATATACATATTTACCGTATAAAAATTATATACTATTTTAATTTTAACTATAAATAATAATACTATATAGTATATATACTAAAATAGTATATAATATTTTTATTTATATTATACTATATAATTATAATATAAATAAAAATATTATATACTATTTTATTATTTTAACTATATATATATACTTAGTAATATATACAGGGTTTTAAATTTTCTTATTTAATATTGATATGTGATTAGAATTTTAATATAGTAAATCTTAAAATACTAAATAGTAAATTATTAAATATCAATATTATTAAACGACTAAAAGTTTTAAAAGTTAAATCGTTATAAAAAATAAAATTAAAAAATTAGAACTACTATCAAAATTTAAAAATAATGAAATTTTTAACCATTAATATTAGCCGATAGGCTTTTAAATGTGAGCACTATAGTGCTCGGAATTGTGTCACGCCGTAAAAAAAATTCACGCTGGAAAATTTTCTGAACTCTGAATTCCTATCGGCGTATATTTTGAACTTCCTATGGGTGCAAGCATGATTTTACGAACGGGCTAACTTTTGACCAGTCATTCGAAATCATTATGCGTCGAAACCAGGGAAGAAGGTGATGACAACGCAACTCAGACGCAACATTTAAAAATCGTGGAGTCTAAGGCAGCGGTAGCAGCGCGCAAATCCCATGCTGTAATTCTCAAAGGAACCCTGGCCGATTCCGCCGCGTTTTTTGAGGGTACCCAATTCCGGGACGTACCGTACCCGGAATCGGCAGGGTAAAGCTGCCGATTCGGCAACATAGCTAAGATGTGACAACCGATACCCCTTTGACACCATTTAGATAGCTCACTAAGATGCAAGGCTTGCTTTGTGGTTCCAAACTCTTGCATTTGTTTGTGGGAATATGGGCTCATGTAGGAGAGCCAAAAACTTTGAAATGCTTAATTGAAGGTTTCCTTATACTCAAATCTTCTAAAGGATGATGCCTTTCAAAGCCTTGTGGGGAACAATTTTGGACATAGTTAGCATAGTTTATGGCCTTATCCAGGTATTGTTGTGAAAGTGATTGAGAATGGATCATGCAATTGGCCATTTCTTTCAAGGTCCTATGCTTTTGCCATATGACCCTCTTCTACTGTGGTACAAAACTATATGCTGAACGTTAATACACTCTAGCACAAACATCCTCGAAACAGTGATTTACATATTCCTTACCATTGTTTGTCCAAAGGAAAGTGAAATCAAGAAAGTGTTTATCTTATTAGGTGTTTCTAAACTATCAATGTGAAAGAGAAGATTTAGAGACACAACTAGACATAAGAAACCATGTGCTTCATCACATTTGTTAAACTGCTTAACTTTGTTTGCATTTGTAAAAGTCTCTCATTCTCTTGCTCGAGTTATCTTATACAATCCCTTGACCTGCAATAGTATAGTCATTTTACTTTTCCATGTCAAAAATTCTAAGGTGTGTTGTGTGAGTATAGGGATTTCTAGTTAATCCATCATAGTAAACAGAAGAACACAAAGATAACAACAAAAAAAAAGCCCCCAAAACAAAACCCTCAAAAAAATTGATTTTGGCACTTTATAATTTAGTGTGGCCCCATATCAACTGCTTATAGACACAATGATTTTGATCTTGGATTTTGCAGTTTGTAAATAAGAACAAGAGGCTAAAAGTACATTTTGAAGCAGAATTAGAACAAAATAAGAGCACCAATGCTAAGTACATGAAAAATCATGCACTTTCAAAAAACACAACACTCAAAAATGAGTCTCTATGTGCAAGAACAAAGCTCTGGAAGGTTCTAAAACAAGAATGCCTTAGCATTCACTCAGAAAATAATCCACAAAAGGTTGCTTAAAAAATACTTTTATAGAATGAAAATGAAACTAGCTCGAGTGCAAACTTGCTTTGATACCATGTAAGATTAAAGATAATTGCATGAAATCTCTACCCAGGAACAAATGCCTTAAAGCTATTTACAATAACTTACTTGCTCAAAGAAATGATAAACTCAAGATGCAATGAACAAAATTCGGTTATTCCATTCATGAAGTGTATGCAATAAATGCAATGAACTTTTATCTATAGAAAGCACAATGAAGAGAAGAGAATGACAACTTGCTCTCCAAGAAGTGAACATTCAAGGAATGAGGTGACACCTCATTCTCCAGAAAAAGGAAGTGTAACTTCTAAGGAAGAGGATGACACTTCACACTCCAGAAAGAACAAGCATAACTAAACCTAAGTAAACAAAAAATCTAAGTGAAATTACTCTTCAGTGTATAAATGCATACACATAAACCAACTATAAAAATACTTTCATCTATTACAAAATGGTCCCCTACATCTCCCATATATCACATTTCATCATAATGAATGACCTATGTTTTGTGGAACCTTTGTATTGTACAATTTATAGTTATACTTGTGGTCTTTTGTATTTGCTTATATATTGAGAGGTAGGTTTAGCATCTATATCTGTGCATATGTTTGAACCAGTCTTTCATCTCTATCCTGCCGAGTATGGCGATTCTCCTGTTTTAATAAAATGGCTGTTTTAGTTATCCACAATAAAAGATAATACAACGGGGATCGCCTCTTCAATAAGATCTCCTAAAATACTATTAGTTATCTGTGAAAGCTTTAGATCTATTTGTTTGACCAAAAAGTATCATTGAATTCATACAACCATGATGGAATACAAAAGGCCATTCTTGTTGCACCAACTAGTTAAAGAGGAACATTCCAACTATTTGGAGCTTAGATCTTAAGAAATGAAAAATGCATGTTTTTTTTTAATTTATCTACAATATAATCAATTAGTGACAGGGGATAGACACCTCAGTGGTTACTTTGTTGAGATGTTGAAAGTCCATAAACTTATCATTCACTTGATTATAAATCCCAAAAATTTAGTGTTTATCAAACCATTTAAACATTTCTAATTTGTCACTTTATTAATAGTAAATACTACAATATGCAATCAACTTCCAACTAAACATCAGTTGTTTTACCCTGTTACGTATAATCTACTGCACATGTCACAGGTTTATTATCCCACCCATATTTCTCCCTTCACTTTTTCAATCCCCTTTTTTTAACTTTAATTCACATTACTAGTAACCTCATCCTACATTTCCCTTGGCAACTCACCTTTCTTGGCATCTAGAGCATGATATAAGGAAACTAGATTTGCAATCCTCACTCTTGCCTGAGTTATCTTGATGATGGTCACACAGTGTGATCAGAAACGTCTAAGATGTAAAAACTTGTTACAGTTTTCTCCAGAATCTTGTCATACCATAGGCAATATTGAAGACAATGTGATTGTCAAGTATTTTGCCTAAATGTGACATGGAGGCCCAAGGGATTCTAAATTAAAATGGATTGATGTCCTATACTAGCCATCAAAAGCTTCATTTCTTGCTATCGGTAATTCCCTTTTTTGAAACTATGAGAATATTCCGGATGCTTCAATTTATGGTATGCTTCTACATGACATGCTTTTTGTCATTTAGCTCATGTGTATCATGTTAGGAAAGGTGTCTCAACCTTGCACCTAATGTTAAGATTACAAACAGTGTGATTTTCAGGTTGAAAAACAGAAAAAACTCAATTTCTGGGTTTTAGAGTTGGTTTTTGGCCAAAATAAAAATTCTAGGTTGTTGGCACCGGTTCCCAAGTGCCAACATATCATAAGGCATCTTTGGATGGGGATAATGGAGCCAAAATAGAACGCCCAATTTGGTGAGTGGATTATAACGAGGTTATGACAGGTGGAAGGAATATGTTGTTTTTAGCCTGTGGACTCATCATGGAGTTTGGGTGTTGGATTTCTAACTAAGGATTTGGGTGCCACTATTTTGGGTGGTTTTAGCTCATGGTTTTCTAATTACCATTTGATGGTTTCATTATTTCATGTATTGTATCTTCTATTTATTGGGTGCTTGAGATGGAGGTTTATATAGAGAGTTTTGTAGGTATTGTTAAGTTGTTGGAATTCCTCCAGATCTCTAGTTGGTGATACTCTTGTGAAGGCTTGCTCTGCAAGTGTATTGTAACTGTGTTGTTTACTAAATAATACATTGGGCTGCTTTGGAGTGGGGTTTTCCTCTCGAGAGGGTTTTCCCTACACACACTTGTGTTATGGTATACTATTTATTTTATGCTTATACGTGTTTCTACTTTTTGTAATTGTTAAAAGATTGAAATTTGCACAACACTCTCCTCAGATGTTTAGCATAGGAAGTGTTTCCGTGCATCTTGCTTCCTTTCATATCAAACAAAAAACACAATATACACTTGCCTTAAAAATAAATTCTTCAGTCAACTCCAACAAGGGAAACAGCATATGTAATGACATTTCTATATTTCACAAGTGAATTAGCAGAGATCGTTTGACACAGCAGTAACCAGTCTTTATTGGAACACCAAAATAGGGTAGAATAGCACAAATCTGAATAATTTGCATTTCCTTCAACATTTGATAGCTGCCAATACTTTTGTTGAATGCATTGCTCATTCTTTTGAGCATCATCTTCCATTGGCAGGGTTTTCCGTTTGAGAAGATGCTTTGTGATTGCCTTGTGCGATTGCTTCACCCATTGGTTGGTTGATGCTTGTGGATCCAAGATGATTTTCCCTTCTTTGTCCAACTTTCAAAGCTTTGTTTGAATCTGAATCCAATGAACCTCTTTATGCATGAATAGATGGACTTTGAGGAAGATGCAAAGAATTTTGCCAGTCCTGTGATTCATGAACATCATTGTGCAGGTGCCCATAGAATTGAGGTGCAAGCTTGATACCTTTCTGCTGCTTTAGAGATATTTGCCTCTATGGATGAAGCCCGAGAAGGAACCAATCTCCAAGCTCAAAATGTCTCTCTTATGTTGGTCTGTTTGATGCTTCATTCTATTTTTTGCCACGGTTATATTCTCCTTGAGGTTCTGGAGGACCTTTTGTTCTGTCTAATGTTGTTAGCTATTATCTGGACCTTTGAAGGACCAAGTATATAAGAAGTTGAGGCTAGTGGCTAGTGCCCACAAAGTGCTTCAATGAGTGTCATTTTAGAAGAATGGTGAAAATTAGTGTTATATCAACAGTTTGCCAAGAACATCCATTTGAAAGGCTGAGATTGTTTGTCAGGAACATAACAATGGAGTGGTGAGGTAACCTTCTAGACATTTGTTCTCAACCTCTGTCTGGCTATTTGACTAGGGGTGGTAAGAAGAGTGGTACGAAGAGTTGTGTGCCAACTTAGTACCAAGAAATGCAAACAAGCCTGACCAAAATATTGCTGGCGAAAACAGAATGCCTCTTGTGGGGATAATGATTTTGGGCTTCCTTTGAAGCTTCTGTATATTCTACATAAAAGCTTCAATCATCATACTTGCTGAGAATGGCTGAGCCAACCCACAAAAAATAGGCATAGTTGGTGAGTCTGAGTGAACACCGGAATAATTCTACTACCCTCAGAATTAGGCAAGCTTATGATGAAGTCCATTGAAACTTCCTCCCAAAGTTGAATAGGAATAGGCAGAGGCTCTGGGTGTCTTGATTGGTTTTCCTTTTTTACCCTATGATAGGTTTTGGGGTGACCTTCCATTAGGGAGGGATGTAATTCTGATAAAATCTGATGTTTTAGCTACAATGTCTTGCATTAGTATAATTGGTCCTTGTGCCATAGTGAATCACCTCTCTACATGAACTTGTTTGATGTGCTTTGATCTTGCTGTAATTGCTGGATAAATTGTTGGGCAGTGGTATCCTAGTCCCATTCCCAATGAGCCCTTTCCACCAATTGGGTTTATGATAGAGATTGCACAAAGAAAGACCTCTCCTTTCCTAGAAACTGCATCTTCTGTCACATTTTAAAATCCTTTTTGTATAAGATGTCAAATTTAACTGCAGTGTCTTTGTGACCACTTCTATTGTTTTCCACCAGTGATAACCTCTGCTCTAGAAAGTATTAGAGACATAATGATCTATCTTCACTTTGAATTGTTGACCTATTAGATATTGGTGCCTTTACTTGGGTGCACAAAATGTGGCCAAAATTTTTTTTTTCATATGTTGGTTGAACTAGATTCTTCCCCTTAAGCTGCTTGCTTTCAAATGCTAGCAGACTACCCTAGGATGTTATCTGGATCTGTTAGTTGGAATTCTTCCTGAGATTATGTTGATGAGATCGTATTAGTTTGTCTGCATGCCACTCTTGCCTGGTGGAAGAAGTGTGTGTTAAGAGTTTCCTTCCTTTTTCCCTTAATTTTGACTTCCAAAACATTTCCACTTTTCCATATACTTATTCTAGTTGACTTAGAAAGTCCTATTCGGCCAAAAGCTGATTCAATAGACAGCCTTCCTTTGAGATGTTCCTTCATTTCAAGGATGTTTGTTAAGGTCATTTTATTGCAAACCTGAAAGCAGATTTTGGTGTATCTCAGTTTGTGTACCAGCTTGAACATCCTTGAGCCCCCCACTCTAGGACAATTCGACCACCAGTTCTTCATCAGGTCCTGAAGGGTCTCCTCCTTAAGCAGCACTAATTCGATTTTAAAGGGGCTGCCTAATGGTGCCCTTTCTGTTCTAGTTGAGACTAATAGGCACATGGTCAGAACAAAAGGCTTTGTGAATATCTACTAGAGTGCATAAGGTCCCTCTCCATCCAGCCTGGGGATCCCAGAAAACAATCAATTCTTTTGACAATGGCTGCAAACTCTTTTCTCTGGCTACACCGAGTGTACTTGCCAGTCTTTGGTTTAATGTCTCAAAGGGAATCGTCAATATTGAATTGGAGAAAATCCTTGTGTGTCATGTTCCAATAGTGATTAAGGATGGAAGTCGCTTTTCGAGAAAATTATGTATGTATTAATATTTAATACATACAACATAATATTATTAAATATTAAATAATATATTTATTTAAATAATTAAATATATTATTATACAGATATTGAGAAATATAAGTATTAATAATACAATACTTATATTAAATATTATTATTATTATAATAATATAAACATCTTAATATAATATATTTAATTAAGTAATTAATAAGATATTACAAGGTGGTGCCGGTTATGAAAGGAGGCGACCGATCAAAGACATAATAGGGGAAATCATTGGGCATTATTGGGGATATAGGGGATTCCATCTCATCAATCCATTAGGAAGCATTAGACAACAAATCCCAAGGCGTAAACCATGGATCGATTGGCAGTAATTGGACGTTAATACACAGGATAGATATAAAGGAAGACAACGCCACAGATAATGGACAGCGATCATTACAAAGGAGAAACCAATAGGTGGGTAATGATTACGTTATTACAAGGAGATAATGATTACAAAGGGGTTGCCGCTTTGTGAAGGAAGAGACCACGAAGGGATTGTAAAGGAAATCGCAGGTTCCAAACGCAAAGACTTGGCATATTACGAAGTGAACACAAGGAGATGGCAGCGAATATTGGAAAGAGGCGGAGATCATACATCGAATGATAAACCATTAAGTATAGATTGCAGGAAAATAGTAATCAGGCATCAGCGGAGAAGAATCTTTGTGTGGTTAGAGCAATACATAGGAGTTGGACAGCAGCAGATAGGGAGAAGGACCAAATCTGCAGCAGGTACACCGTCTATCAAGAGCCTTCAAACGAGGCTGCAGGTAAATCTTCTATTTAGTCAATCCATATTTATAGATTATAAATAATAAAGAAACTAGTATGCATAAATTATAAATAAGAATTCAATAATTGGGAAGATATAATGGCAAAGTAAAAATCTAGTATATAGGGTGAAAAAGATTAATAAAATGGATATTTCATATGAGGGTTTAACTAGGAATGCTAATTAATATAAGAATAATAAGAGTACAAGAAATTTATAAGTTCATAGTATGAATATGAGAAAGATAGAATGAAATCTTATACTTGTTTGTTTGCTTATCAAAGTTTGGTTATGTTCATAATTGAGATCAAATCTGAATATAGAGTAAACATATGTATGATATGTTATACTAGAATATGCATTCGTAAAGGTTAAATAACTGGTTATAGTCACATGTTATTGAAACATGAAATTAAAGAATAAATAAAGGAGAAATTATATGATTACCCAAGGATAGATAAGAGGCCTTAGTGTTAATGCACCCAACGCTATGAAGAGGAAATAAAGGTTAGGGTTGGCAATTGACCAAAGGATAGGTATGGTTCGAGTGGTCTAGGGTACCCCTCCGAACCAAGAAAAAGACCTTTGTCTCAAGATGGTCGAGGGTACCTTATGAGACAAGTGGTTAGGCCTTTGATTTGAGTGGTCTAGGGTACCCCGAATCAAAGGAAAAGTTAAGATAGGCCTTAGGATGGCCTATGACTTGAGTGGGTCTAGGGCACCCCTCGGAGTCAAGAAAGGAAGGACCTATGACAGTTGGTATGACGTTGCACCCTAACGAGTTCACTCTCATAAGGTGGAGGGTTTGATTAACAATAGGCCCAAGTATATCTCTTCCATGGTAACATGAGACTTACATAATAGATCTATGATAATAAGAGAGCATATAATTTATGTTTTATTGACATAGAAAAGAGGAATTGAATACTAATGTACTCTTTTACAAGTTGAAATTGTTTGCAAGGTTGCGGAAATTTTGGCTTGCTAGAAGGGGGCATTACATTGTGGGATTTGTTCCTCATAAAAGTGCCCTCAGCAGGATGTCCCTTTCACCAAAGTCCATCCACGAGTGCTGAAATATCAGTCCAGCATTGTTTTAAAAAAATGGATTGCTTGGGACGCTAACATGCATGAATTTGAGCTTCTAAATATAGCTCTGAACTGGGAGTGCTATCCAGTTATGGCCAGCTGCAAAATGTTCACATAGAACTGTGTTAGGATGCCACATGCTGATAGTTCCACCCGATTGGCCAACCATTGCCACTGATTTCTCAGTCCATCCTTCCCATTGTCTTTCTACTAATTCCCTTCTTCTTCCCCTACTTTACTTTCTTGATTTATCACCAGATCATTTTTCTGTAGTTGGAGCTACTTTTTCATATAGCTCTGAACTGGGAGTGCTATCCAGTTATGGCCAGCTGCAAAATGTTCACATAGAACTGTGTTAGGATGCCACATGGTGATAGTTCCACTCAATTGGCCAACCATTGCCACTGATTTTTCAGTCCATCCTTCCCATTGTTTTTCTACTAATGCCCTTCTTCTTCCCCTACTTTACTTTCTTGATTCATCACCAGATCTGTTTTCTGTAGTTGGAGCTACTTTTTCAGCAACCTTCATTTGTCAGAGGCATTGAGGCCCCTAACACTGCAATATACGATCTTTACCCCCTGCGGAGGGATTTCTGCCTTACTGTTCCTTGTCATGTCTTGATGTTGAAGTTGTGTGCCTAATACTATCGCTTGCTGAACTTCTCTTTGTGACCTTTTTGCTTCTGCGGGCCTGCTTCTTCTCTTGAAGGATGATTTATGTCAGCAGGACCTTTTTTACAATTTCCAACTTAGCTAGGCTTTTCTTTTTCTTTTCTCCCTGGGGTTGGACCTGGTATTCCAGTTGAAGTGTTTGGATTTTGGTTCTTTTGTTCTCCTAATGCTTGGGTCTGAGAAAAGATTCCTTTTGATGGTCTATCACACTCCCTCATCATCTGTAATTGGCAAAATCAATTCAGATTCTAATCCCACTTCTTGGCGGATCTTTATTTCATTGAGAGGTTCTATTTCTTCCGATGGCTCTTTCCTATTTCTTTCTTCCTTATTTGAGACTTATATGGCTCCAAAGTCACCGTAAATTTGACAATTTTTATCTTCTTTATGATTTATGAATTTGTCATGGTCCCTGGCCTTCATTGCTGCTTTCTGCTTCTATGTAACATTCTTTGGCCTCCACACTTCTCTTCTGCTTGTTTGCACTTGTGTTGATAAATGCTTGTTAGTATTATGAAGCATTTTAGGAAGCTTGTGGGGATGGTGTAGATTATGGGAGTAATGGAACTTCAATGTGAGGGTCTTGAAATTCAGATTTTGAATGAAAGGCCCTTTTGATGTTTTAATTTTAATTGACCTTGTTACGGGCTTGGGTATGTCAATCCTACACAGGTCCCGCCATATGAGGCTGGGTTTTTATCTGAAGTTGCCACAAATATTCAGATGAATCTTTGATCTTGTTTCTGATTCCAGTAAATTCTTCCACAGTTCTCAGTAGACTCTAGTCAGATGAATCCAGATTGGGATCAGGTCAAACAGTTCTATTTGTATATTGAATTGGGGTGACCATGCCTTAATACAGAGTTAAGGTTTTTTAGGAACCGTAGCCCTTCATGGTTAATCCTAGCTCATTGTTCCAAGAAGGGAAGATCACCATGAAGAAATCTTGGGAGAGGAATAGCAATTCCTCTACATCACTCCATTTCTATTCAATCCAATATGTGACTATTGACTGTGGGCTGTATCCATTGCAAAGTGCCTTATGAAGGCATGTTCAGATAGCCTGTTGATTTCCAGATTCAGAATTTTATCTTCAATAAGAAGGGGAAAGTTTTCTTTGGTGATTCTGATCTGTTATGGTGCCCTTGATATACTACATTACTCCTAGTCCTCGCTATCTCATTTCCACATTTGCTTGATTCTTTTCTTTTGTTTTTCATTTTTTTTTCTTTTGGAAAAAACAACTATGCAATAAACTGACATTTTCTCATATTTTCAATGTCATATCTTTTACATATATTAGTTTGTTAATGTTCATGCCCTTGCTGCCTATGTTATCTTTGTCTTTGCCCTACCTTCATGCATTTAGCTTTATTTAGCCCATCAAATGCATCGCTGATCTTTTTAGTTCAGATCCCCGTTCTTAATCCCCTATTCAAGTAAGGATCTAAGGAGGGAAAGGTGGAACTAACCTAGGGTTCTCTAGGTTTTAACGCCATTTTTTTGGGAAAATTATCCTCAATTTCTATTGCCATGATTTTTGTATTTTCTCTTCTATCTTTTGCTATTTACGTTTTTCATTTAGATGGAGAACTGTTTTTGTATCGTATGCGACGATGCGTATTGAGTTCCTTTTTCCTTTTTCATGATAAATGCCTTTTGTATAGTATGTTTTTGTGCTGAAAGACATTTTCAATTTACATTACTTTGACTGAAATTTTAAGAATTCGTTTGGAGGAAACTCAATTACCCATGAATTTAAGAGATGTGCTGTTTGGCAAGCTGGCAGGGATGAACTGAAGGTTTTTGCAGCGGAGGTTGTTCGATTTGGAAACCATTGCAGAGATCCCCAGTGGCATCAACTGGACCGCTACTTTGAAAAGTAACCTGGATATCTTAGATTAGTTGAATCTTGAAACAGATTAATCTTTGGTCTTTATTTAAGCGTCTCAAAGTCATGTTACTTATTTGGTATACAGAATGTAATATAACTGGTGTCTTCATATGTTCAGGTTGGGTAGGGAAATTCCAATACAGAAGCAATCAAAGAGTGATGCTGAAGCAGTGATGCAAGAGTTGATGACTCTGGCACAAAATACAGCTGTATGTGGGCTAAATTTTATTGAATTACAAACAGAATAGGTCTGCCTATGTCATATTTTAAAGTCTGAATTATAGAATCGATTTCTGAACTATAACATGTTCAGTTGTAGTGGTCTAATCAGTTTGCTTTGGGTATTTTTATTAGCATAAATGTAAGAAATACCATGATTATGCAGTCTCTGTGTACATTTTGATATATTATCATAACCTGGTGTGAAAAACAACATTTTGTCTTTTATCTTTTGCTCAGGAAGGAAAGATCCTTGTATTACAGTCATCCTACAAGATTATATACTAAGTCATAGAATTCGCCGCATTCTATCAAATAAATTCAAAATCTGTCAAATTTAATCAGAAACCTCCAAAAATTACTGATATTCGTCTGAAAAATTCATCCATTCAAACATGCACAAATTTAGTTGGAAACCCTAAAAAGTCATTTTAATTCGCCAAGTAGAGTTTTTTAGTTTGAGGGTTTTTTATTTCCCTGACCGCCATTTTCTTTAAATCTTCTGTTTGGGTGATTTGCTGTTCGGGTTTTTGTTTAGGGATTTTCTATTAGGGCTTTTTGCTTAGGTCGATTCACTATTTAGGGACTGAGTGATTGGCTGTTAGGGTTTTCCTCGTTTATCTTTGCTGTTGAATGGTGCTGCTAAAGCACCCTTCTGTAGTGCTGTTAAATCTTCTCTGGATTCTGGTGACTCTGCTATTATGCTGTGCTTTGCTGCTTGTTCTTCATTCCTCATTGACTATTTTGCTGCCGTATTCTTGATTCTCCTGCTGCCATCTTCTCATCCCATGCTGCTGTCCTCTCTTCCATGTTGCTGTGCAGTCCCACCTTCACCCTGTTATTCAAAAATTAAAATTATAATCCTAAACTAGTTATCTATATACTTGAACTTTTTATTAGTAATAAATATTCAATACTTATAATTTTATATTTAGAAGTATAACTTTAAGTTTATATTAACATAACTTTATATTAATAAAATATAATTTATATGTAAGTTTTAATATATATTTCTAAAATTCTAATTTTAAATATGAATAATGAATTTTTAGAAAAGGTTATTAAATAGAAATATGAATTTATAATTATAAATATCAATGTTTTTAGTTTTATTTTTTATTTATTTTATTGATTGGATAACATGATTGTCAATATTTTAAATGTCTTGTTTAATATCACTGTTTGCTATATTTTAAAATTTTATGTGCTTTTTAAAAATAAAAATAATAAAAAATGCATATTTATATTCGTTCAACTTAAATAACTAATATTTCCCAATTTTTATTAGTTGTTGAACTAGTTCCAAATATTTTCATCGCCGAACTCAAACATGAACATGAACGTTGTAACTTAGGTTATAAATAATAGGTTTCTTTTTGAGGTTCTTATTAACCACATAACAGATAATTAACCACACAGCAGACATTGCATCATATTCTACTTCTGATGAGGACTACGGTTGGACATTTTTCCTCCTCTTTCAGGATGAGTTCTTGCTTTTCCACTTCAGATTCCTCTTGTTTCATCTCTCTATTCCTTTTTTTGGGGGTTCCTAACCTCACTATCATTTCAGTATCAATGCTTATTGTTCTTACATGGTTAGTTTTGTTTTTTAATATTGTTTATGCTGTACTTAAGCCATTTTGGAGTAAGCTTTTTCTTGAGAGTCCTGACAGCCCTTGCAACTATTGGCTGGATGATCTACCTATAAGTATGTTAACCTATTTCATTCATATGTGGACACCAGTTTAATTTCTTTCTTTCTTTTTGCAAGATCTTGTCTAGGCTTATGTCTTCATTTATCTTGCTATTGTCTTCTTTGACATTTATACTAAGCAAACATACTAAACAATTATTCTGACAACATTTTTAATCGTATGATAAGCTATTTATAAAACAACATTCTCAAGTTTAGGCCACTGCTTCGGTAGACCAACAAAGTAGTTTTATACAAAGTAGAAAGTGCTAAGATAGAGTTGGTTATCCTGTTTAAGAGTATCCGACTCCTGCTTATTATTAGTTTGCTGGTTGCAATTTTTGTTTTTTGCAGACTCTTCAGCTTCAAAGATTATCTTTACAACCTCTGTTTATTTTTTGCATTTATCTAGAGATTCTATATGTTAGCGCTTGTACTTCAAATATTATATCACCCACCAATATTTGGTACCTGATGAGTTTTCGTTTCCCTCACATGACTCTGAGTGAAATGCTTATCTCCAAACCATGCCTTAAGGGAGCTTAAATGTTCCAAGGATATAGAATGGCTCTTAGTAGAAACAACCTATTATTGGCCGCATGACTTAATTTATGACTTGGTTTGGTCTTGAATATAAATTCTAATGGATTTGCTTACTTGTTAGTTGAACTCTTTAAAGAAGTTGGAGGCATTTAAATTTGGGATTTTATTTCATTTTCAGATCATTCTAGATAATTTTATGTTGAATTATTCTGTAAAAATCTGTAAGTAGGACTTGGAATGAGTGGTTCAGTATGAAAAATGAATGCTGAAATTTATCTCCACAATCACAGGGGAGATTGTGAGATCTGTGGTGGCAGGAACTTGTGGGTTCTATGGGTCGATAGGTGCACCATTAAGCACATGATATAAACAATCATGCAGTTGAGGTATGGGTTTTAGGTATATATCTCTGTAAATTATGGATTATAGCTCATGCTTGTCTCTAAACACTAAATCACCTTAATCTTCATGTTATTAGCTGCCATAAGTTAGTAGCTGCTATGCATGTTAGGCAGTTTGAGGCTAGATGATATAGTCTTACATGATAACAATGAAGCTTACCAGGGGCAGTACTTTGAGTACAAACTTCAGCATGTCTGCAGAAGAATATATTAGCATGATATTCAAATACCCAGCTAGTCAAGTCTTTAAGTACAATCAATCATTTGTTGTTTTGCAAATTCTTTAATACCCCCTTTTCACTGAGTCAACACGTGTGGGACCCATGAGCCCATTTCTATACTTCTCAGTGGGTGAGAGGTGATTGCTAGAGAAGTATATATTGGTGAGGATTGGTTTTGTTCATTTGTCCCTGGTATTTTTATGAGTTTTGGACCATTTCCTATGTTTTAGGGGCATTTCCTAAATTTTAGGTCGGTTGGAGGTGGGACCCCTCACCATTGGTATCCTCATGGGGGATTTAACCAAAGGTGACGTTTTTATTGTTGACCTTGTTTGTGCCCTTGGAGATTTTCAAGTGTACATGTCCATTAAAAGTGCCCTAGGGAAAACTTGTTCTTACTTCTTAAGAGCTTTTATAGGGCAACTGGGACAGAACCATATCATGCAGCTTGTCATTGGATTTGGGTGTGAGTCAGCTATGCATAATGCTTTATCTCAAGTCCTTTTGGTGAGTGGTTCTCAAGCTATGATTGATTTACTGATCATAGGTCAAGGTTTATTGGCTAATTGGACAATTTAATGTTGTAACACTAGTGCCATATTATGTGGTACTTGATTATTATCATTTTCTAAGTGATATTAGTGTCATATCAAGTAAAAATAATCTTTATTATTGACACCTGGCCTAAGCACCTAGGGTTTGCAGCATGTCAATGAATAAATAGAGGCAGCCCAACCTTGAGAGATGCATTTTATGCTTACTTCACATGTTTCAGACCTAGAGAGGGCAGCTATGTTACGCAGCACTCATCAACCAATTCAAGGACGAAAACCCTTGGATCCAAAGATCAGAGGACGGAACCATTCTGATTTCTTGTGGGCAATCTCATCTAGGGATTGCATTGAACTGAAAGCATTCTCTTCTATTGGTAGACTGATTTGTGGGGTGGTTGGAGCAGCATTATACAGAAGTATCAGTTCTGATTTTAGAAAAGATCTTGCACCAGGTGCTCGAGTTCTAATTAGAACCACATTATTATTATTCTATTAATGTAATCCAGCAGATTTTATTATTATTACTCTATTGATGCATTCCAGCAGATTTTATCTATAAAATTTAAAAATGCAGCTCCAGGGTTATTGTTAGGGATTGCTTTATTAGTATATTGGTGTAGTACATTGTTCTTTCTTTCCTGGCATCATTTTGGTTTAAAAAATATTAAAAAAAAAAGAGAAAAAAATTAGATAGAGGGCATCACAAATTCAGGTTTTGGGGTAGGCAGCTATCATTATAGAAGTGAACACTGAAAATACATCACATTCTTGAAGAGTTCTGCAATATTGGAGTTTGTTGTGGGGTAATGTGCCACAGTTGTATAATTCTTGGCACCTCCCCATAAGCACCAGGAAATCCTTTCAAGTCCTTGATTGGAGTATCTGGACCATACATATGCATTTTGCACAAATGTGACAACACTCAACTCCCTAGCTCAGTAATTCAAATGCAAATGATTGTTATGCACTGGTTGCTTTGAGAGGCTAGAGGGTAAGCTATGTCCATGTGTGTAGATTTGACACCCACTGCAATAAATGGATAAAAATCTAGAACAGCAATTGCAAGAGATGCTGTTACAGATAGGGTCCCATATAATAATTGGAATGTGTGTACTTCCACCTTTGGGCAACAATCTGCAGCTCTTATGGTACATACAAGGCTGTCTAGCATATTTACTCCTAATGAAAATCATCCAGGCAGGAAATAGCTTTAAAATGGCCCATAAATCTAGTGGTACACAAGTTTTTGCCTGGACATCTTGGATAGAAGGTTTCTATGTAGTTTGTAATGCATAATTATAGAACACATTTTTTTAAAGCAGATTTAACCTTTTACTGTCATTGCATTGCTGTCATGGACTAACACACAAGTTACGACCTAAACGAGTTTTAGTGTGAAGACTATTCTGTCTGGAGTTTATGTAATGTGCTTTGCTATCTCATTAATTTATCTTCCGTGAATGGCTTCCACACCACATAGTTATTGTCTAATTTGTATTTAGTTTGGATCTTATTTTAAGGTGAACATTATATGTGTGTTTTCTGTCTTCAATAATGTTTAGATTATACATCGTGCGCTTGTCGATGCTGTTACTGTTCTTTTGTCTGTCTTCCCCTCAGTGTAAATCAAACATAGATATTTCTAGCTGCGAAAGCTTAGTATGCACATTGCTGAATGAAATGAAGCTTTATGAATTGTAAAGAGAAAGGCGCATGGAGAAAAGACTCATAAAACTAATATCTTTGACTAGGATAGCAATTTTCTGTTCCATTTACACTGGATTTTACAGGCTTCGAGAAATTGCCCATTGAAGTTTGAACTTCACTATCAGTATATGTTGAGTTTGAGAAAGCTTTTGGAAGTAGTTGAAATTGTTAAGATGTTCAAAATTTCAAATGATGTTAAAACAGTTAAAGGTGCTACCTTTGAGCATAATTATCGTGCTTAAAAAACAAATATTGGAAGCATATGTTGTACTGAGGCTAATACTTCGCATACTTTGATGGACGTGAGTATTTGCCAATGCATAGTTGGCATACTCAAGCACATTTGAGCTAATTCACGGGATACTATTTTCCTGCATTAGTATGATAGTTTTTAGGTGTTTCCAATGCTCGTTGGTATGCCGGGTATACTAATCATGGAGTGTCATAGTTTCATGCATAATTTAAAAACTCACGACTCAGCAAAACTCAGCAGACTTAAATTTGACTTGGACTTGGCAAAAACTTGCCAAAATTCGGCAAATTTTCCGAACATAGAAAACACATATATTTACAAAATAATCTTAAAAAACATGCTTAATAAATTATGATAAATCATGAAACTGATTGTAGAGAACTCATAAGTGATAAGTGCTAACTTACTAAATAGTTTTTCATTTATTCATAATTTCATAGATTAAGAAATAGTTCAAATCCAATACACAATTACACATCATTGATCATTGGTCATTCATAATCTCATCATACTTAATAATATCATATTTCATAAGTTCATAGTTATTATTTATTAGCATTTACTTAGTGCCAAGTTCAACAATTCATTCATATGATCATAATTCTCAAACATCATGGATTCATGATCACAGTGGCCAAAAAAACATCAAGATTCAACACACATCATAGTGGCTGGCGACCACTACATCTCATGCAGCTTATTCTGCAGCCTCTCCTCATATGAAGAAAGGAGAGCCATAACCTCTCAGATAACATCGGGCTCTACTTGACCAACAGAGTGGAACTTCTCTTCCATGGATCCATGCAAGATTATATTTGAAGTGGCTGATGCCTCTGATCTTGTTCTGACAATAATGACACAACTTCAACTGTTTCTCCTTCTAGGGTTCCATGCTTCCGATCAGGATCCTGGTTTGTCGATGCCATATCTTAAAAAAAATAATTGAATTTGAAACCCTAACATAAATAAAAAAATGAAAGATTATAAAATGTAAACCCTAGCAGTTAGCTAGCTGGTAAATAATAGGTATAAATTAAGAAAAAAGAATAATAAAACCCTAGAATGAGAGGGAAAAACAAAACAAAAATCTTAAAATAAACAGCAGGGAGAGTGTTAATTTGTTAGTTTACAATATTACATATCCCTTGCAAATGCTGCCAAAATCAGTCCATGATCACACAAAATCAATTCCAAATGCACTGAATGTTGTCAACATGACAAAGAAGCGAGAGGTGGAAGAAGAAATTGTGAAAAAAACGAAGTGTTTCGATGCTTTTCTGGCTGCATAATGTATTTATGCATTGTTAGGGAATTTTTTTTAGCTCAGACTCATGACTTTTTGCGAGTTATCTTGCGAAAAACTTGCCAAGTTTCTGCGAAAAGTCACCAGCAAGTAAACTCATAAGTGACTTGCCCAGGTTTTTTTCTCGCGAGTACCTGCGAGTCAGCAAGTTTTCTGGTGATGTTTTAATTTATGGTTTTTTCATGTGTCGATGATTATGAGTATTTCATCTTCACTCTAAACAGAAAATGCCTCTAGTACTTGCTCTTGTTTCTCTATATCATACTGCGCTGGGTCAATATTGCCTTAAATGCTCTCTGGGCACTGCTGTAAGCTCATAGATTTGTTGAAAAACTCTTAAAATTTAAGAAAGCATTCAGAAGAGCTTTATAATTGGCTTGAAAATATCATGTACTTAAGGTAATAGTTAGGAATGAGGATAAACCTGCTTCAGCAAAGAAGTCTGGCTGACTGTACCGAGGCTACTTTCTGCAACCAGTCGTTTATGTTTGGCCAACATTTGAAATTAATATATTTAGCCGATAAAGCATTTAAAGGAATTTGATCAGTCATTGCACATCATTAGGACACTCATCGTAGGCATGGTATTCTATTGTCCCATTGACCAACCAATATATCATCTTACTGTCAAGTAATACATTGTATTGTTTTGTAATATGATGCTACTATGATTTAGATCTGATGCACAATGCTCCCACAGTCATAGACAGCCTCTCTTGCTTTGCAACTACTATTACCCTCAACAGCCAGCCCTGCTGAAACGCCCCAGCCATGGTCTCCTCTGTTGACAAGACCTGTGGCTACCAGCATTCTTTCAGGAAAGTAACAACTCTAGAACAAGCAAAACCAAGCAGTGCAGAGATCAGAAGATTTATGCAGTTCTATCCCAAAAAGACTTTTAAGTTCCCAAAATTTCCAGTCAAAAAAGAAAATAACTGCTTTCTCAAAATGGAATATCCTCCAAATGCCAGCTTCTCCCTTTGAGGAAATGGAACAAAGACTATGGATCCCAGAGTAAAAATCCCTGATCTATCACTTTATGGGGGCATTTCTAGTATCTCCAATACTCAAAGTATGGATCCAGGATAACTGGAAGCCTATGGGTATGATGAAAACACTGATTATGCCCAAAGGCTACTGCATGAGGCTGTTCACATCAAAACAGGAGAAAGAAATTTTTTTACGGAGGGCTGTGCTTCTTCAACAAATCTGGATCTTAATGAAACATTGGGTCCCTGCCTTTAAACCAACTGAAGATCTTCCAAGTGCAGTTCTTGTTTTGGTTCAACCACCTCATGCCATGTGAATACTGACAGGAGCAAGCATTGCAAAAGATAGGATCAGCCATTGGAGAATACACCACTTCGTTTGAGATGACACATTATCCCTTAGTCTTGAACTATGCAAGGATCTATGTTAATCTGTGATAGACTAATCGAGGGCTAAGTTACCGGGTTCTGCAAAATTGCCCCCCGTGCCCGTATGGGTTCGGTACGGGGCCGGGTACGCGCATGGGACGCCTTGGGGTTCGCCCAGGGTCTGCTTGGGCCGGACCTGGGAGTATCCAGGCGTACCTGGGTTAAAGTGGATGGAAAAAGTAAAAGTTTATTATTGAAATAATTTTGCCATCAGTCTTACTTGTTTCTGCGTGAGGAATTGATCTTTGTTTGATGCCGCTGCCTCTGGTTTCAACAGCCGCCGCCTCTGGCAAATCGACTATTTTCTTTTTTGTGAATTATGAAGTATTTATATATCTTGTTTATTGACGATTATGAGGATTACTGTTTTTATAATTTTTAATATTTATAAAATTATAAATTATAGTTATATTTAAGATTATAAATTATAATTATTTATAATTTTATATATAAGTATAATTTATAATTGAATATATAAATTATAAATTATATTTTATAATTATATATAAAATTATAAATTGTAATCATAAATTACATAATAAACTATAATTAAAAATTATAATTTTATAGTTATAATTTATATATATAAATTATAAACTATAATTATATTATATATTATATTATAAATTATAATTATATTATATAATAAATTAGAACTATAAAATTATAATTTATAATTACAGTTTATAAATTATTATGTAATATATATATATATATATGTTGCCGTACCGTACCCAAGGCAAAAAAAATTGCCGTACCCATGTACCCGAACCTCGAACCTGAACCTGTACCAGGATTGGCAACTTAGATCGAGGGTCTCTAAGGGTTACAATGGGAACAGCTGCCGGACTATGAGAACATTCCCTTCAGATGTTGGACCTGCCACAAACATGGTTATTTAGCCAGAGTTTGCCCTTCTTGGCAAACCAACAACCTAAAAACCCTCCAAAAGATAGCTAGGAACTCAACCTCAGCTCAGAGCAAGAACAACAGCGGTCATCTATTGCAAAAGAGAGCCAAGCACAATAAGTTCAATACAGCTTATACAAGATAAGGTAAGGAAAAAAATATTACAACTACTCAGATACCAATAACGAATCCTTTTGCTATGTTGAGACTGACCAAGGAGACATCCAAATTGGAGTAGAAAAAGAAGGTGCATCAGCTCATAAAAGCAATAAATCTCCCTCCAAAGTCAACACCAATCAAATTTATTTGAAGGCACAACCAAGTCATAAAGGGGAACACCACAAATCCAAAGGTCTGCAAGGGTGCTTGTACAACATTAATACTTAACTCCAATTTCAATCAGAAGGGGGCTTATAGGTATCAGGCAACACCAAAAGAAATTGAAAAATATTCAGCAGACTTTCTCTTACATGAATCCCATACAGAGGAGCCCAGTCCTACAAAGGCTATACAGATCTAGATACCTAAGATTGCAAACAACGACACAGAGGAGGATGTGGACATAACAGATCCTTCATTCACACAATAATCATCATATTATCTTGGAATATAAGGGGGATAGGGGCCCAACACCTATTACCATATTACATAGTAAAATCAAGGAACATATGACTGGCCTGTTCCTTTTAAAGTAAACAACTAGGTCAGGATAATTTAATTTTGAAGAAGACACAATTCAGAGGGCCATGGGAAAGCAAATAGATGCACTACTGTAAAAGATCCAAGCTTGTCATCATCTGGAGCCTGCAGAGGTATGCTCCTATTTCAGACTCCATTCACTAGTGGGGTGTTTTTACTTTGTAGCAAGTTTTTGTCTATAGAACACAATTTGCAGTTCTGTGTTGCCAATATATACATCCCTCCAATAGGGACAACAGAATTACGGTGCTAGAACAATTAAAAATTAGAGCTATGTTGTTAAACACATCTCACATGTTAATCCTAATGGGGGATTTCAACACAACCAGAGCCCCAGATGAAAAAGGAGGCAGCACAAGTTTCATCAAAAGAACTACAGACAACTTCATGAATATCACCTCCACTTTAGGTTAAATAGACATAGACCTAGAAGAAAGCTGCTATACATAGACCTATAGGAGAATAGATGGACACAGTAGAAAAACTTGACAAAATCAATATCTCACCATAGTGGATCCAGCCCAGTCTTACAATAAGTAATTCAGTCCAAAATACTACTCTCAGACCATGAGCAAATCACTTTAAGTAGTCAACCAACAATCAAATGACCTAAGAGCCAATTTCGATTTAAAAACATGTGCTTACGCACTGCAATTCCAGTGGAAAAATCACAGATTGGTGGGTGAATACACCCGAAATACAAGGCCACACTATGTACATATTCACAAAAATGGTTGATACCTGCAAATAAAATAGCTGATTGGAACAAAAATGAATTTGGTTTTTGTGCAACATGACTTACAAAATCATTGTCAAAATCATAGTGGCAAGAATAAAAGCCTATGTAATGTTCACCCTAGGTTTGGCATAATAAATTCAATGCTATTCTATGAAAAACTGATGCAAACTTATTAATTTAAATTTGTCACATTGAATATCACTGCTGCAATAATGCATCTGGGCATAGTTAGATAATCAGACAAATTTTTACCTTTAAATTCTGTGATGCAAGCTGATTTGATATTACAGAGGGTTGAACTGACACCTTTAACATCAATGAACCTTTGGTTTTGACTGTGAGCAAATTATGTTGAGGTCTGCTATGAAAAAAGGCTGCTGATAACACCCAGAAACGACCTAAACAGCCCAGAATGCTTCCCACATGCAAGTTCCCAGCTGCAAAACTGGCAGAATGGTCTGCTATACAAGGCGACCAAGATGTAATAGAGCTACAGGCTCAATCTGAGGCTTTTCCAGTTATCATGCCTAAGTGTCCTTGCTGGTACGGCGTCCAGGATCACACCAAACTGTTCATATGCTGTCAAAAACACCTGAAACCTCTTTACAATCAGTTGCAACATTAAACTTCAGACTGGGTGCTCATGATGTGAACTATAGAAGGCCTTAAAAGGCAACGTTTCATATTCTTTCCTCACACGTGCCTCCTGAAGCATGTATGGCACCCTTCAATCCTCCAGTCTGCAGGAAAGACATTCAAACTTCATTCCATTGGGTTGCTCCATTGATGGTTTGATTCTCACTAAGCTGGAGCTGCTCTACTATGAAATTCCAGACTACAAACAACTCACACCAAAACTGTATCCAGACTTGCTAAACAAACTCTTCAAAATACATCAAACTCCATTATGCCCAAATATGATTTCTGATGTGAAATCATCGATTGCCCAGCTAGGATTAATCTCACACAATCGAAACTGGATGATTTTGAGGTAAAACACCTCCAAAACCTTGCTAAACAGCACAGGCGCTCTAGAAGTGAGGCTCAAAATTCAAAGTGCATTAAGAAGCTCCAAAATGAGCGAATTTGACTATATATCACCTTCAACCACAACTCCACGCTCATGCAAAAGGAATAATATTTAATACCCACTATTGACCGCTCCCACTCCACAAGCTTGGCTTAGAATAGGTGTTCACAGAGGAAAGGGCCCCACCAGACCCAACGCCCACTAAAGGCAGTAAACACTATACTTTTAAAAGAAATATAAGTTATATAATGAATATTGTAGCAAATTGAAGCATTCCATAACTTATATTAATCTTTTAAAAAAGTCCCATTTCCCTTATCAATGAGTTAGCCTTCGGAAAATAAAAAAAGGCTGACATATTTTCAATTTTTTTTTTGATCACTGATGGAAAGGGGACATTACAGCCTATGTTAACAGAGTCTCTTTCTTAGAACAATGGAAGCATACGGATTCAATACACATGTGATTCAGAGGATAAGAAGCTGTATAACTACCCCTGACTTAAAATTTCAATCAATGGGCTGCAAGACCTATGGTTCCAATCTTCCAAGGAACTAAGGCAAGGAGATCTGCTCAGCTCTTACCTCTTCCCATGATGAGCGAGAACCTCCTTCTCGTACTCAAAGAAGAACAGCAAAAAGGAAGATTGTTGGGTTGCCAACAGTCAAAGTTGGACTAAGGTTTATGGGATTCCAATTTCTTGATGACACAATACTCTTGTCAACATTGGTTCTAAAGAAAATCATTCACCTAAAATCAATTCTTGTGTTCTGAGACGACGTTTCTTGCAGCATACCAGTGTACTCAGTTGGCCCAGCACATTGTCCCTATACAACGTGGTTCTGCTCCTCGATGTTGTGGCTCTGCTCCTTCTTGACAACATGGATCTACTCCTACCCGATTGCCCTCTTGGCCATAAGGACAGACACATGTTACAAGTTTCTTCACCATTACGGGAGTTACATTGGTCTTGGATGTTATGAACTTAGGAGAGTTTCGAGAACAAGTACAATAGGGGCTATTGTGCCAGATTTGGAATGGTAGGCTTGCCAGACTATGGAAAGATAGCTGGAATGGACACCCTTGGCTCAACAACGTAAACTCAAGAGAACATCTTGAAAACAAAGGTCTTATACAAGTAGATGATTATCTTTACCATTTGGAAGAAAATAATCTAAAATGGACATGGGAAGATAGGGTTGACCACAATGAAGTTCCCCCATAACAAGTAAAATTGTTGCAAGAACTCCTACACTATAGGTATATAATTATGTCGTCATCTCAAGATCAGATCAGGTGGGCTTATACAAGCATAGGGGAGTCACAATAACATTTGCATATTCAAAACTTCTTTTTGTCTCCAACACAACCCCCAACATCTGGAAACATATTTGGAACACAAATGGGTGACCATTCAGTGTTTCTTGTGGGTGACAATAAACAATAAATTTTTTAACATAGAAGCAACTTAGAAAATCGGGATTTATTTGGCCAAATTTTTGCCCCAACTGCAACAAAGAAGATAAAACATCAAGCCACCTCTTCCTGGTCTGTCTGTTTGCCAAGAACATATGAAATGATTGTGCTTCCATCTTCCTAAAGCAATCCAACTTGGTCTAGGCAAGGGCTAAAAGCAAGAGCAAAAATGTATTGTGTCAAGTTTTTAAATTGATGTTTGTTGTTTTCCACAAGTCATGATTGGGTCTTGTCCCATTTGCTCTATCTTGTTGTCTTTCCTGCTCTTTTCTTTGCAGGTATATGGGATGAAGCTCTTGCAGACATTCATCATGGCAAAAAATGATGGGTTGTCATTGAAGATTTCTGCTAAGCGTTTAAAGATCAATATGCACTTGACTAAAGGGAAATCAGAGGTCAAATTCAGTGATCAAAAGCAAATCTCAAATCAATGTTCTAAGGAATTTTGAGAGGTGCATGTAAGAATCTTAGGGGCACACTAGAATGAAAGTTGTTTTCCATCTCAAAATTAGATGAGTTCATTGAGGCCTGCATGCAGAAATGGCATGAACAGTCACGTAGGAGTCAGAGCGGAAACAATAAAAATGAATTTTGTTTATTAAATCAAAAAGCGGAAACAATAAAAGTGGATTTTGTTTGTTAAAGTGCATCACACAGTGATGCACATGGGAGTATACGTACATAAAATTAATTCACATGAGACTAAACGCGTGCAACCTAGAGCAGGAAATGTGGTTTCCTTGCCAAATTGCGGCTATACTTAGGCACATGCTGGAAAAAATCTAGGAAAAAAAGTGTTTTGTTTTACAAAATTGTAGTATGCAGAGATGTGCGGAAGACTAGGGCAAAATGAAATCTCTATCAAAAATTGTTGCATGAATAGACATGCATGCAGGAATAAAAATGAAATCTCAAATTCTGTTTTTAGGCATGTGCAGGAGGATAAGGTGCGCACTAGTATATAGCGCCATACATTTGAGTTAAGAGATTGAAGGTCAAGCTATAGGCGCACGCTTGGCTGGGAAGTGTGTGCCTCAAAAAGATGATATTTTTCAGAAAGGAAGTCAAACATTACATTCACTGAGGTGTGTGTTTGGTTAATAAGGGTGTTCTCCTATTCATGAATTTTTATGTGCAAAAATTAAGTCTATTCGTAGGGTGCACACTTGTTTGAAGTAGGGAATTAGCTGACTCGGCAAGGATAAGTTTGACAAAAAAAGCTTTATTAATAGATGAATCATTCATCTAAAACAACCAACTTAACTATCAAACTAAAGACAAATGCTATTAATATAGCAAAGGGTGACACCTCATTTACATGTTTGCTATATATGAAATGCAAAGACTATTTTAAACTTGCCTTTTGTGGCATTGGTATTTTAAGGAGTTGGTGATAAGTTGAGTCGTCTTATTCATAGATAAACCTTCTATCTTCATTACCGCAACAACAATAGGGTCGTTGGCAACATTAACAACGTTCTTTGAAAGAAATTCATTATGAGGATCAGACATAACAACAATCCTTCTCTTTGAATTCTTCCTTCCTTCCATTAGTTACTTGCAAAATCAAAAGGATATCAAAAAGAGGTGTTTGAAAGATTTCCAAAGGTTTCAAAGAAGTGTGTTTATTGTTGTACCCAATTTGATTTTTTTCCCGTTTTAGGTCAAATTCTAGTTAAAGCCCTTACCGTTTTGCCCAAGCACAAGTCATGTTTCGAACTTTGCCCTATTTCATATGTATCGTTCATGTTGCTTCTTGTTCGTATCTTTGCAGGTCAACAATTGAGCTTCTGAACAAGTTGGTGAAAGATGAAAACAAAATTCAAAGCAATGAAGAGGAATACTTTTCATCTCCAAGTGCTCAAATTCAAAAGAAGACTTCAAAAGTTAAAAATGAAAGCCAAACTAGAAAAGGGTTCAAGCATGCCATAGGCACGTTGAAGGATTTAGATGCACCTCTACACAAGATTATTTGATAGTTTCTAGGCATGTTTGGGAGTTTGAGTACATGCTTCAAGAAAGGAATTGTTGGATGCCTATTATTAGGCACGTGCCTGGAAGCTAGGCATGTGTTAGTACACACCCGAATGGACAAGTGCGAGAGGAATAACAGACACACCAATACAAACGGATATTCAAGTCAAAGTTTCCTTGTCCAACTCTCAGGCGCGTGAGGGATGAGGTGCACGCTTCATGTCTGACAATTAGATATTTAGGCATGTAAAGGAGAGGACAACTGCGCTTCTATAAAGAAGTGAAAATTAGAAAGAATTGAAGTCCAATGTATGGGTGCATGCCTAGATAGTGGCATGTGCCTCATAAAAGAACATGCTATCTTTTTTATATATTCACCATAGAGGAAAAGCGCGCACTTGAGATGGTAACGTGCCAGTATAAAATGATCATTAGGAGCACAATGTTTAAGCACATGCTCAAGGGGAAAGACACTTGAAAATAGTTTGAAATTGCTCTCAGAAGACGTGTGGGAGGACAAAAATCCCTATCAAAGAAGAAATTTTCACTATGTATTGTCAGATGCACTTGGAACTTGAAGCGCACGCCTCAGGCATGAGCATGAAGTTTTCAAAATTTTTAATAGTATATTGGTGCATGCTTTAGAGAAGATGCACACCTCTGAATAGATTATAGCTAATGCAAGTGCATGTAAGATCAAGAACGTGCACGGATATAAACAAACACCATTTTTTCAATCGAAAATGCCTGCTTTGGTGTGGCATGCACTTGGAGATTGACATGCACCTCGTATAAAGGGGCTGATTGCACTTAAAAAAATCAGTTAGAACCTAGTGCAGAAGTACACGTGGCGGGTGAATGATGCACTTCATCAAAGCACAAGATCAAAGGTGTGCCCAGAAGAATGGGAGTCAACTCAAAAGATAATTTAGTTTAATGACATCAAAATCAATGGTCAGGCATGCTTGCAGCTTCAAGCGCATGACATAGTAAAGGCGGGAAAATTTCAAAAGAATTTCAGATAGTGTACAAGCGTGTGCCTCAAGGAAAGTGCGTGCGTCCTAATAGGTTGTAAAATTTCAAAATCTTTAAGTTAATGCAGGGACGCATTCCTGAGAGACAAAATGCGCCTATACAAAGCAATCCGGTTTTAGATACATGAGGAAATACAAGTGCGCGTCTTAGAAGGTAGTTCATTTTTTGTTTGTTTCACGATGATGTCCAACTCAATGTAGAGGCGTGCCTCAGTTAGAGAAGCAAATTAACACCTTAGAAGGAGGCTAGTGTATATGCATGCATGGGAAAATATGGATGCATCTATTTTAAGAAAATTAGCACGAGTCATGATCACATTCCAATGTATAGGTGTACGCCTAGGCAGGAAGACATACCTCACAAAAGGAAAATCAAACTTCCATTCATAGGTGCACGCTTGAGATTGAGGGCACAACTCATAAAAGAGGCAAGTTCATTTTGAAAATTCAACACGCAATGTATAGGTGTGTGCTTGGGTGATGGGCGCACCTCAATAAAGGAAAATTCAATGTTTAAAACCTAGTTATTGGGTGTATGCCTAAGGGCAAGTGCACACCTCATAAAGGAAAACTCAAATTTTAAATGCAAAGATCCAAACCAAATGTATAGATGCGCATGAGGGGTGTGGTGCGCACCTCACCAAAGGAATTTTTCAAATTTTTCAAATTATGTTATTAGGTGCGCCCTTGGTGATGAAGTGCACACCTATACAAAGGAAATCAAAAGTGCAAGTTCAAAGTTCGTTTTTAATAAAGCTTGCAAGTCATACAAGTAGTCATAGCTAGAATAGAAGTGTAGTTAATTTCCTTTATTTATTTTCATGCAATGCTTTGTAAATAGTATAAATAAGTACCATTTGCACTTAGATTTTAAAGGGGAATTCTCATGCCTGCATATTGTTGAAATTATTGTTCACCGAGTGTTATTGTTATCCAAAATTCATTATTCACTCAATGGAATTTAGTATGCCTATTTTGCTTTTAAATGTCTATTGAGATGTCTTGTTATGTGTGATGAGGTGGATTGAATAGCTTCTATCATATTTGCAAGCTCTGTATTGCAGGTCTAATCGAAGTTGAAGATTGTGGCTTTGTATCATTCCCTTCAGTTAATTTACCAAAGTCTTCGTGTTTTTTGTGTTTTAGCTTTATTCAATCTGTAGGTATATTTGCATTTAGTTGAACAATGCAAGTGTGTAGTTTTAGGAATTTCTTTCTATCAAAAAGCCCAAAAATCTCCTATTCTAGATTAAAAAAACAAAAAGATAGGTTTTGATTTAGTTAGTTTGTATTGCATACTCAAAATCACCCCAGAATACACTGTAAACATTGTGAACAGTTAGTATATGTTGTGCAGAGTAGGTTAGTTTTTGTATTAAAGGGAGCTTCCCCTTCTAATTCAAAGAGCAGTTCTACTGCTTATCTGTTCTGTTTTGTGTCAGAGTGGAAGGTGTAAATTAAAACACAAGCACAATCAAAGATGTAAAAAATTGGGGACAATAATTAATTTTTTGAAACTCAGTGTATCTGTCACATTTTGTGTGAAGGCAAATCACAAATGATGAATCTTACACAACAAATGATGATTCTATTCAACAACCTAAAACATGAAAAAATCTCATTCAAGGAAAAAATGTCTAGAAAAGGAATTGACAAATTACTTTCTTCTCGGGGTCTAACCAGTTATAACAAAACACATCACTATTCAGTTTGACATCCTCCTACCTCCTAAATGCCCCAGCTGAAATTTTCTAGACAATCTACACTTGGCACTAATGGGAAATACTACACAGCTCATTCATGCTTCTCTGAATTGGTTAGCATATGCAGCCAAGTAGGCACTAAGTTGGACTTGTGCCGAATCGTGTTTTTTGGGCTTGGCGAGTTTTTCAATTTGGCGAGTTTTTCAACTATGGAGTTTACAACAAACAATGTTGTTGAAACCATTCTGCTCCTCTAAAAGGCACTGGAGAATCAGCTATGTCATGTCCTTTGCATTTAATGCAGTAATTTGAGGAGGTCTTTCAGGCTTGACAACTCAAGTTTTACAATTATGAAGATTAGAAGGAGCTTAAGACAAGTTCAAAATTTATAAATGGCTCCATCTCCTACAGACTTACAGTCAATGCAAGGGTCTTAATGCTAATACTAACTCTCTACAAACTTCCACTAGAAAGATAATACGTGTAGTTGCTGAAGGAGACATAGGGAAGATGAATGCAGAGGAGAAAGAATTCAAAATCCTTCAGAATGGTTGTCCTATTACAATCATCCTTGATGAAGAATGCAGAACTGAGAAGATGCCAAGTTGCAAAGAGGAAGAATCTGCTCAGCTTGTCATGGCTGATTGCACTGAACAACATGCCAAAAGGGATAAGAAGTTATAATAACCATAATGCTGCTTTTATTTCTATTGCCACTAACCTAGGATTTGTCTGTGCCCAGCCCTTAAGAATGACTTCTTCTTCTGATATCATCTCTAGGAAACCAGGCATCTCAAATCTCATTCCACCCTACCCAACAGCCCACTCCTTGCTTCCAACGTTACACTTATTGAACCTGCCATTTACCATCCTATGCGTCTGAAGTTGGTAGCTATCTTATGTCTGTGACATATTACCCCAGCCTGAAAATGCTACCTCCCCACATAATAGTTATAAGCAAACTACCAATGCCGAGAACACCACAGTTAAACAACCCAACATAAATGAAACTGTTATCGACTTTGCCCGAGCCAACATAAATGTCACTCTCCAAGCCCTTATCAAAGCAATGGAGCTCAAATGTATGGGACAAATGCATTTCCAGGAGACTTCCAATTTACTGCTCAGCAATCTATGGGGCATCAAAGACAATCAAAGAGCCATATCAGCTGTCTGAAGAAGCAGGAGGAAGTAATTGATATCCTTAGGCACTTCTACCAAAGTGTCCTTTATAAGGGAGAATACTGACTACTGAAGTTGAGGAGGGATTACTCGGTGGCAGCCCAGCAATTTCAGCAATATTCTGTGCCATAAAGGCCACCAAGCAACAAGAATTTCTGCTTAGGTGACCTCACAACTCTTAATGACCAATGGAGTACCCTGCAAAGTGGACAAGGTGATGGGCCCTTTATGGGATGAGTGTGGTATGTGGAAGGAAAACAGACTGCCCTAACAACAGGAGCAATAGTTGTAAATATGGATCTCTTTTCAGCCTTCGTGCAATATTTTTTTATGCTAGCTATCTACCATCTTGTTATTATGTTAGCAGAATGTTATCTTAAATCACAGAATTATCTCTTAAAATTTCCTAGCTGCTCTTAGCACTTTGGCTTATTTTCTTATGTTGTTCTGTTCTGTTACCCTTGGACATTTATAGTTGTCATTTGTCCCAATCTAACTTTGTTTGAATTTGGGAATATTATAACCATACAATCAACTTTTACTTTCATTGTTCTGGCTATGAAACAGAAAATCAATTTAATTTAGGGTAGCTTCCCAGTTAGATTTCGTGATATCTAGAAATAACCATAGTTATAGGGAGAGCGGGACTGGTACTGGAACAGGAGATGGGGGCTGGAACCGGTGCGCCATTTCGAAAAATGTTGGAGATGGGTACTTGGAGATGACAATATATAATTTAAATTTAGAAAAAAATAATTATACAATGGATATGCAACTTTAAAAAATGTAAAATACTAAAATTTTTAAATATAAAAGCATTCTCATAATTAGATGTCAATAAAAGCAAAGATTAATTATATTGATATTTGATAATCATCATCATGAGATAAAAAAATATTTTAAACCATAATCACTTGGAGATGCTATATAGAGATTGGGAGGGGAATGCCATTGTTTTAAAAACATGGTACGGGGGTCCTCTGGGATGGCTATATTTTCGATCATTTGATAAAACTTCAATGCATGTACACATCTTAAGTCTTATTATTGTTTCTCTTCCTACTATTACCTCTTTGGGATTTGATAAGAACATTTTCTGCTACAAAAATACTTGTAAATGCTTATGTGAAAAAAAGAACATTACAAGTCTATTAGTGTATTTCTTTAGGTTTTTTAGCTTTTGTGAACCACATATTAACACTCTAGGAAAATCCTGTGTAATTTATATGATAAATCTGAGAAACCTCTATAGAAAGTTTCCCAAATTTTCAAGGGATGCTTCTAGAAGATTTATAGAGATGCAAAGAAACTTCATCTGATGTCTCCTAATGTTTGGAGACATCCCTATTTGCGTTTCCGATATAGTTCCAAAACTCGGACTTAGTAAAAACTCTGTAGTCCCAATTTTTTTTGAAAATTTAGACTCGTCAAAAGCTTGGCAAAATTTCTGAACATTAAAAAACACATAAATTTGTAAAATAATCTTAAGAAACATGCTTAAAACTAAATTTACAAAGGTCATTAGTAGTTTTTCCTTCATTTCTAGATAAAAAAATGAGTTTAAATCACATCATTGTGTCTTATAATTATAAATTACATGTCCTTATTAATATTTTACAAATTTCATCCATGGAAAACATGGGCCCAAAACAATTTTTACTTTTGCTTTTTGAATTCAAAGTGGGGTTTCCTCTGCTGCCAAGACCAAATTAAGGCCTTTGGAACCACATGGATCTTGGTGACTAGAAAGTGCGAGGATTGCATTTGCATCTTCTATATTGCAAAATCTCAAAATTTTTTTTGGTGTGGGTCTTTACAGATATGCCCTCACTTTAGGGCGAATTAGTGCTTTTAGGTTTTTTTTGTTTAAAAAAAAGGTGAAAAAGGTGTTTTTTTGGTTTTATGGGCCCAGGCGCTGCGGGTCCCCCTGGGTTCAGTTTGGGTTCGCTAGGTTAACGCCTGGGCCCGGGCAGTAGCCTGGGTGAACCCTGGGGAGAACCAGCCCAGGACCTGTACCCGGACGGATCAATACTAATATTGGGTGGAATTTCCTCAGGGACCCAGTAACACAGCTTACGGGTGTTATAATTTGAATTAGTGAATATTATAAAGGTTTTGGGTAACCCTTCACTTTTAAAATGCTAAAATCAAACACACACAAAACCTTTGGCTTTAATTGTTTGTTTTTCATATTCTAGTTGATGATGACGAAGAGAAAATGATAGGGGTGCTTGGGTAGCTGCAAGTAAGTGGGATCTTGTGTATGCACAGGTTGTCAATGCATTGTCTTTAATTTTTCCGGTAGACAGCTATTTTCAATTGATTTGCCTTGTCTCTTCCTAAGAATGCTTTGGCTCCAACTGTTGACATTGACAAGAATGGTTTTGAAATGTTTCAACTGGGATCTGCGTTTGAGAGTAGTGACCTTGGCTGTTTTGGGGAGTTATTTTGATATGAAGCTGAGGTATATTTGGATGAATTGTTGTTGCATTTGGACAACAAACAACAATGCTTCTTTGATTCTTAGGCAATAGTTTGGAGTGGGTTTTCAAATTATATAGCACTGCATATTGGATTTGGAGTGCTGCAGTTGCATTTTCTCTTATTGGTTCAAAATTTGAAGAACTACTTTTAATGTGCACTTTTTGCTCTCTACACAACTCTTCTGTGGCAAATGACATCTAATGTTGTTTTTAGATGGCCTCAACTATATAACCTTGATGTGAATGTTTTGCATCAAAAATCCCTATGAAAAATTAAATTAATAGAGGTTAGAACCATCTATTCTCATGCAAATTTTTTCAAAATTTCCTAGCATCATGAATATTATATCAAATTTTTACTTGATCAATTTGAATTCAAACTTGAACACTGTTAGTACCAAAATTGGTACCTGTTCGAAACTTTGCATTTCATATCAGATTTATAGTCAGTATCCTTGTCATGTTAGTCAGGTAATGGTCTAGTTTGTCTAATAACTGTGTTCGCAGATCATTCATGAATGGGAAATGACAAATATAATGAGTTAAGTTTCTGAAGGCTGGAAGGCAAGGACAATCGGATGGAATAGTTTACAAAGTCTCTTCAGCACTCCATTCAAGCAAAATAAATGTGAGCAATAATGCCACGAGGGGAAGAGGTTCAAATGGTACTTAAGTTGAAATGGCGATAAGAAGAAAATGCATTCATCTAAGGGAAGGATCGCATCTTTTTAGGGATACTGCCAGTCTAAGACTCTGATTCTGGTGGCAATGGTGTAAAGAAGTCATGCCATAGTGGCTAAAGCCTAAGAGACGTGCCCTAAGTTTTGGAGGTAGAGCAGGGTAAGTGTGTCACACTTTTTCAATGGCATTGCCAGGAGAGAATGACAATTCAAATGGTAGCGATAGTGTAAAGGCACAATCAGCCAAAATGAGCTTAAGTTTTAGAGTTGCACTTTTATGTTGGCAATACCAAAGACAAACTCCAATTCAATTGCCTGAGTGGTTGAAATGTGCGATCAGGATAGAGGATTTAATGTGTTAAGTGAAATTGCAATTTTAATGTGGTTGAACCAGGTAAAAAGCATGATTTAAGTGGCTGAGATGGTATAAAGGTGCGGCCAGCATGTATGAGTGCAAGTTTTAAGTGAGTTCACACTTTATACTTGGCATTGACACTTTAAAACTGCGACCCAACTGGCAGTTAGATCTTAAAACTGTGTCTTAACTTGAAAGTGAGTTTAAAACATAAAGAAGTTGTGACTTTCATGTGGCAATGCCACCACAAAAGTGCGACAGGGAGTTGGGTCGACTGTGACTAAGGATAAAATACCTTCACATTTTAAAAGCAGAAAGCAAACCAAAAAGATGGCGCCCTTATCTTAGTTGGTCAATTGTGGAAAGAAAGCAAGAGTTAAAGCAAGGAAGGCCTATTTAAACAAGCTTACATTCATTCCAAAACACAAACAAACTTTGCTTCAGCTGTTAAGAGCAGAGTATAGTCATATTTCATTATTTTTGGCAGGTTTTGGATGGAAGATTTAAGGTGCCAAAGCGGAGGCTGTTCAAATTTGAAGTGCCATAGTCAAGCCTTGTTTAGAATCACATGATGTTTCTGTCATAAACTGCAAGATATCAGCTCAAGCACCCAAGTTTTATCATGAATTGCTGCTGTCACATGCTCATAAAGACTGAATTTTGACACCAAGATAGGAAAACCAGACAAAGGCATATATATAAAGAGTTTACAAGCTTCAACTTCAATGAGGGCACTCAAATTGTTTAATTGATTGCATCTGCCTCATCAAAAACCTCCTCTCTAAGTTAAGATTTCTCAGTAAACAGAAAGCTCTTCTTTTCAAATTTCTTATATTTCAAGTCACAGAGAGCAAGAAGAAGTCACTTTCAAGGATGGAGTTACATGAAGACATTGTGAAGCCCAAAACACGCTTATCCAACAGTTTTTACCATGTCAAAGACACCATCTTAGGGCATTTGAATATTCTTGACTTGAAGCTGGAAGCAATTTGGTGGTCAAGTTAGTGGAAAGCAGACTCATCCAAGCTGCTTCTTTTCTCGTGACAATTCAGTATCTTGAATTAGTCATAGCATGTGTTCGCCACTATGGGCATAGCACTAGAAGGATCATTTGTTTTGACAACTAAGTAATTTGTAGATGGGATGTTGGAACACTCGAATCCACTTTTGGACTGCAGCTCTATGAGGAGACACAGATGCTTGATCTAGAAGAATTCAAGTTTTTGTGGGACAACTCTCTACAAGCATGCCAAAAAGAACTTGTATAGAAGTGGCCCAATGAGCCCAAGAGATCCTCTTGCTTGCCAACCTTATACCGAAGTGATTTCAAAGAATAACTCAACATAATGATCATTATGCTCAACAGGGTAATAGGCCAAGTGGAAGCAAAAACATTCAAAAAATGGATGTTTTATATGATCAACCTTATTTGTGATGCAAGAAAGTACCTTGATCGGGCTCATTTGATTAGCAATTCCATTCATTCTCAATTGACAAAGTTCTTCAATACCAGGACCTTTCATATAGTATTTTATCTAGTTTACTCTTTGGTGCAAGCTAATGCTTTTGTAGGATTGGAGAAGGTGCAAACAAGAGGACATTTTTTCTTGAAGTATCTACAACTAGAATACCAAGAAGAATGAAACATTTCAAGAGAGTTAATGATGTCTTCACTGTGTTCATGATGAAAGATTCAGAGAATGAAACCCATGAATGATTCTCATATCAAGCTAGAATGGTTACCATGGAGTGGGTAGATTGGTTCATTCAATTTCCTACCTTTACCCACGTCAGAGTATGCAGATTTGATGGATATCCCTACAAGCTTCCACGACACCCAAGTGATCAAATTATTCTAATGGAATATCATAGACAATTGGTAGTTGCACATAAGTGTTAACAAGACAAACACAAGCCAGGGGCTAAGTTTTCAATTGAGATTGGGCTGTACAAGTGTACAAATGCTATGGATGCCAAGAACATGGGTTATGAGTTGTCTAATTTCAACCTTAATTATTATTACAAGAATATGTGTTTTGACTTCAAGGACGTCATGGTTAGAAGGCTTGGGACTAAATCTGCACATGTACATGACATTGAAGGCTTTTGGACAAATTGCCTTGATGAGTATGAAGCACATAGGAGAAGAAATAGTAGAATGACCTTTGGATCAGCAAAGAGAACTTACATCCAAGTAGGTGCCAATTGAATTGAAGGATTCATGTGAAGATCTTTTATTTCCCTGATTTGTTGAAGCAAGAGGAGATGTTCAAAGATTATCTCCAGTTGATTGGTCAGTTTGAGATGGTATAGCTGAAGATTGGATGAACAAAACGGTCATGGACAGGTCAAATGGATTCTTGCAAAAAAAAATTGCAGAACAAACAGGGGCGGTCTAACAAAGAAAAAGATCAAAAATACTAGAAAGAAGTAAAGAGGCAGCTCCAGAGATTTAGAGATTAGAATTGATGATCATAAAAGGAAGATGAATGCGTCAAGTGAGGTTCAGGAAGTTCAAGATCCAAGAAATTGAAGTTAGTTCCTAAAAAAAGGGTGAATTCTCCTTCACTAACTCACATCAGTAGTTCTCCAATTATTGAGACAATAGTAACAAATCTTCCAGATACATCTCATATTCAGCCCGAAGTTCTTGAAATTCCCAAATCTCCCATACATATGTTTCCAACTCTAACAATTCAGCCAAGCGAAGAAATTACAGCTATGGAGAGAGAGATTCCGAGGCCAGGATCAAGTACAAGCACTGAAGAATGGATCTAGGAAACCTTGAACTGGAAGAGAAGAGTACCATTAGCACCACGACTTAACCTACAGGCGATTTCCAATTTACTTTCAGAAGAAAAGATCAAAAAGGTCAGAAGACAAATGAGGTTTAAAAAGAACAAGGAAGGGCACATTGTTGCTGAAATCGCCATTCCTCCCATGGATAATAATATCCAAGATTTGCATGTTGCTGATATCCAATTTTCAGAGGCCAATTTAGGAAGTTGCTGATTTCCAATTTTCAGAGGCTGATTTATGACCAATGAACAAGAGAGGTAACATTGAGTTGTTACACTTTGCCACAAAAAATGCAAAATAGATGTTAGAAAAAGATGGTGAGGTAAAGGCAAAGTTTAAGGCAGACAATAGGGAATTTAAAGCATATATTGCTTATCTTGTGAACCTGGTATCAGAGCAAAGAACAAGTTCACTACTGAGGATAGATGAGGGACCTCAAAGATACTAACTTGATGAAACAATTCAGTGATGGATTGAGAATCCTTGTGAAGATGACACAAGAACAATTGATGATCTATTCAGTTTGCTGATGGAGATTCGGGTAACTATCTGACAATTCATTGATTTAGAGTGTTCCATGATTGCTAATATTTCCTTATGTAGTGGCGTTCTAAGTAGCTTAGAGCAAATGGAGTTTTGGGGAGTAGAGCAATTGATGAGATTGAAGGTGATAACTGATTATGAAAGTTATCAAATTCCGAAGTGGATAGTTAATTGCTAGGTGTTGGTTGAGTCATAGGAGCCCACTTTGAAGATTGCTAAGGAGAACATAGAGAAACTAAAAATTGCTAAGTAGGATATCTTATCTTTTTGCAGACCCTTGCCATTTACATATATTGAAAATAATCTAGTATGGTAGAGTAATTTTGATCAGCTAATCACAACTCAGTTGGGAGGATCAACCTCCAATATCAGCAATATGGATGAATTGATGAAGATTACCATCAAAATTGCTACATACAGACTACAGTTGTGTAAGAACCCCTGTCTAAATTTTTTGCTCAAAAACACCAGTTTACTAAATTTCCATGTGCAGGCATTTCGTCAAACATTTTTCAGAATGCATACAGAACTGAATTTCTGTTTGTAAATGATACAGTGCAGTTTGCATAGAGATTTTATCAACAGAGAGCATTCATTTCGATATCTAGTTTCACTAACAATGGTTGGGCATTACAACAAACAGTTTGCAGATTGAAATCGTTTGATTCAAATTAAAGATTTGAATACTAACTTGCTGTTTTATGCTCAGAATACACAGTATTTCAGATTACATTAATGGGGAATGATAACATACCAAATAAGAGCCTTAAACATAATACCAAGGGGCTCCAGCTAGGCGGCCAGCTTGTACGATACTTCGGATAATAATTATGTCTTCGTAAGAATCCACGCCTCTTCCTTAACTCCCGCCTTACTCCTTCTACAAGCTGTGGCTTGTATGTCTTTAAGCCAATTTAGGCGCTCCTTACAAAAGACACTCGTATCTTAAATGACTCACGGCCTGCCTTTTGATATGATGCAATCCCTTAGAGAGTGTATCTAAGTCTTCAAAAAGAGCTTTGGTTACTTGGCATAGGGCTGTGGTTGGGTAATAAGAGAAATGGCTCCTTTAATGTCTTCAAACCCCAAGTGCACCTTCCAAACTATTCCGATCTGTATTGTTAAATCTTCACAATGAGAGGCGACTCCTTTAAGAAGCTCACGGGAGTCTTTTTGAGGGTTGCGACTTATATTGAGATCTCCCAGAGAGGTACGGCTGGGTCATGAACCCACTTAACAATAAAATAAATATCTCTGTTTAATTATATCTGTAATATAAACAACTCACTCACAGTGCTATCAAACCCACCAAAAAATCTTCAATACCATTCTCCATTGAAGCACCAAATTTATATTTTCTTGCAAATCAATAAATTTGTAAAAATAAACCTTCAACACAAATAAAATATCACCATATTTTGCACCTGCGTGAAACCTGTATGATTCCACCTACAAATTGGCTAGGGTAGATCTTGCATCACCGAAACCAATTTCCCTTAGGGTTTTCATCCTAGGGTGCGCTCAAGCATGAGCTCTCTCCAAATTCTCCATGAAAATATATTTAGCATAAAGCAAAATGAGCTTTTGAGCTCTCTTTTATAATCTCCCTTAGAACATTCCAGAAGGAGTAATTTAAAATTACTTTTTAATTCATCACTTAGGCCCAAATAAAGCGACTTTATAATATTTCATTTAGGACCCCTTCCAAAGTCACTTTATCAAATGAATATTTAAATAAATACAAGTTGCCCATAAAATGAAGAATTAAGACAACTTTATTTATTTAATAAATATTATTCCCTTGTCCAAACTCCAAATTAGCCCACGGGAATAAAATAGACTAAATGGTCACCTTCGCCGACTAGGCTGAAGAAGGGAACATTACAAGTTGCATGAGTACCAAATATTGTTAATGAACAACATAAGCTTTGTGCATCGATAGTTAGATAGAGAAGAATAAGCACGGAAGCCTCCAATCATGGAAATAAGAGAGTTCCTAGACCTAGTTTGATTGGCAAGAGAAAAAGATAGTTCGCCATGTCCTGAGTCTCCAGATCATTTAGAGAATTCAAATGTAGATATTGAAATAGAAATTGGCAATATATAAATAGTCAGTATTGACTATTTTATATTTTGAGTCCAATTATTATTTTTGAGCAAAAGTGAGCCAATTTTTTTTGGCTAATTGTAATTCTTTATTTATTTTAGCACAAATTGTTTTAGGATAGCTTTAATTCCTTAGTTTAGAAGATAGGGATAAGTTTTTCTTTAAAGCAAAAACTTGTTTGGAATATTTTATTCTTATTTTCTCTTTGAAGCTTCTCTTAGAGAGCTTATAAATAAGTGCCTTGAGCACATAGAAAAAAAATTATGCAAGAATTATCGTGCAAAAGTTTTCATTTAGCTTTGAAATTATTTTGTTGTGTTGAGATTTGAGAAGTCAGTAACAAGAAGATTTTTGTTCAACTTTGTTTAACAGTTGTCCTCTATATTTAATCAGTAGCTTTGCATGCTTTTAAGGATTGCTTCCTTGGATCTCACATTGTGTTTTCATATTGTTTATGGAATGTTTCTTATGTCAAATCAATCCTATTGTTAAATACTAATTCATTGGTCTCTGCTTTAACCATTGAATGGTGTTTTGTTTTTAGTTCATATTTTTATTTAGTTGCATAACAAAAAACCTCGTGGTGAGATAAGAACTTTGCAAGTCTTGTGCACATACCTCCAAGATCAAAACGATAGCTCTAGATTGTTTTCAAGCATTTTGTTTACATGCAAAACCCCAAAAAGATAAATTGACAATGTGCATAAGTAGCAATCTAGTTGGTTTGTTTTAGACTTTAGGAGTTGATTAGATTGTCGAGCTTACCCTGCAAATTTGAAGAGAGGATTTCTTCACACAATTTTCCTGTTTGAGTTGTCTCGAAAGAGACAAATTAAAACGCTAATAGAGACGACAACTCTGCTTCGCTTTTGGAATCTTTTACTTTTGTTTTTTGTTCCTTTGGGGCTTGGTATGACTTGTCGAAGCTAAAATTGGACCAATTCTATGAGCATAATGGAAGAAACAAGAGAGAGCACAAGAGATTGCTGCAATGGATATGCCTTGTGCTTGTATGCATCATGCATATCTAAATTACGAAGGCTATACAAGAAAGCTTACAGAAGAAGGAAGCATCTAGGATTCTAGACAAAAGAAGCTTCTAAGAGAACATAGATGCACATAGACTTAGAGATATTTACAACATTTAAGAGTATACGATAAAACCATGTGACTGAAACATTTAATACAGTATACTAAGCCCATGTAACTAGATATAATAAAATACACTAGCTCATGTGGCTATGTTGCTTTTTTTTATGTGGTTTGGACAAAAGAGCATGCTAGCTTTGAGTATGTTTGGTATTTCTATTTGGTTTAAGTGTGAGCTAATATGATCCTACTAGGTTATTTTTCATTAATTGTGTTTTATTAGAAAGAGCTAAGAGCTGTGATTTGTAGTTTTTATCCATCAATGATGTTAGCCTTATATGATATAGCTTGGTTGGGTTATCAATGACTTAACTCACGTTAATGCAGATTTCATTATTGGTACGCATTTGCTATAGAACAAGCAGACATCTTTTTCCATTGTTTGTTAAATTCATTGACATGTGGTTATCTTCTGTGTTTGTTTTGTAAATATTTTTCTTTTAACACTTTCCACAGTTGTTGGATGAATGAGTGACTATTTGTGTAATTTACATTAATTCATTCAAATGACATACTTGACATTATGCTATTCCTAGAACATTAAAATTTGTACTTGTGATCCACAGGAATTGTATCATGAGTTACATACTTTGGATAGATTTGATCAAGATTACCGAAGGAAACTTCAAGAGGATGAATCATCAAATGAGCCTGAGAGAGGTGCAGATCTACCTTCTGAAGTAGTTTATAGTAATTTAGAAGAAAGCAACAAGTTATTTTTATATAAAAATATCTTATTTTGATCCCAAAATGTTACTTATTAGAACATAAATTTAATGCTAAATCCACATAACAAAGCTATATTATTACTTTAAGAATAGTTTATAACCCATGCTACTTGAAGATAGCATAGGATGTTATGTACCTAGGCCCCTCATATTGTGATGTATATTGGGATTCTGAAATATAGCTAACATGTGGCACCCACAACCCTGGGTTAGTTATATTGGATCAAGGGTTACTTTTGGGTTTAGTCATCATGGATTGAATAGGTAACTTGGGAGTTAAGGGTCTACCCTTATCTAATGTTATTCAATAAAAATTGTGATGTATATTAGGGTTTTGGAGTATAGATCACATGTCCCACTCATAAACCTAGCTGCACGTAAAGTGAGGCTGGATGGGACCCACTAGATGCATGGATTGCCAACAAGAAGAAGAGTTATGTGTGGGACCCACTAGAAAGTTAAGTCAAGCCAACCTGGATTCTCACACCTCAGAATTGTTCTATGCACTAGGGTCAAATTGTAGTGGAACTCATTATTTGTCAATCTTCTCCATTTGCTAATCTCCAGTTTCTTTTGCTGGAACCTTTGGCTACAGAGAAACTGATGTGGTTTCGAAGAAACACTAGGACAGGAGCTGAATTGTAAAATAGTCAGTGAAGTGCACATAACAACAATTGCACTTTGCAAAAATGATAACCTGTAATCTGGTGTATTTTGTTCCATTACACCACCTCCCATTTTCCTATCTCCACATTCTCTAATTGATCAACCTCCCCATTGCTTATTACAAACAGTGATTTAATTGCAATATTCCATGATTGACAAAAAGAAATATCTACATACATTTAGGAGATTATAAATACAACACAAAGGCATTGGTGCCGATTCCCCTAACAATTTCCAGAACACAATAACTCAATAAAAGAAGAGAATTCAGAATATGATATGATGTTTGGGTGTAGGTTGTCAAAGCCTCTTATTAATACACCTACTCTGAATAAAAGGTAGGGTGAATTGACCACTCAAGAGCTTACCATGCTGATCCAAGAGGATCTGGGACACTCAAGAGTGCATAACTCTGTCAGCACTAACATGTGGCTTTCTGCGGCTCCGTCAGCAGCATAGTCAGCCAATAACATGACAATATAACTCCTGTCCAATCTTGGTGCAGACATTCAGTGTCTGCCCTGTCATATTTGTTCTGTATGGACAATTGCAAAACCATTCTTGGTTAATGGCAACATAGATTAATCTCATCGATGAAGACAATGTTCCTTAGAGCTGCAGGGAGTCTCGTAATTGCCCAACTGCTCTCACCCTCATGTATAATATTGTATACTACCATTCTTGAATAACAGTAGTGAACAAGAAGTTAATATAGTTAATAGTAAGTGGTAGACATGAGGATACCTTAGACATTCTATACATTCAACCTCTCAGATCATTTACAAAACTCTTGCATAGTAAAACTTTGCCTAACTGTTCTCATTGAAGTGACTAACCTGTGTTAGCGTTTTAATTTGTTTGTTGCTAGACAATTGTCATGTCCCCATTTCCGGCTTGATCAACATTGAACATGGATTAGCCTATCTATCATTCTCATGGGCTAATACCAATGATGAGGGAATGAATTTGGTTTTTGACTAACTCAGTGTTGTAGTTTTGCAGGTACAAAGTCAAAAACTATTCCAACACTCTGTGGCAAGTCTGGCAAAATGGTTAAGTCTGGAGGCCAAAACTGACAAGAACTTGACTCTCAGAGTTAAGGCGCACTTTCCTATCTGTCTGGTGCCAAATGTGCGCCCAAGGATGTGGAGTCTTCAATCAGAGTTTGGAAGTGCAATATGATAAGTATAACATCATTGGAGCCTGTCAACACATTGAACCAGGGATTTGAAGGCCAGAAGTTGCCCAAGAAGGGTTAGGCGCACTTTCTCTCTCCTCCAGCCTCAAAATTGCGCCTAACAAAGAAGCATCATTCCATGAGTCTCTAGAGTGGTGCTTCAAGCACATCAACTATATGCAATCATGATTGATCATCAAGGTGGATTTGACTAAGTGAATTGAGCAATTGTCTTAGGCGCACTTTGGCCTCTGTGCAACCTCAAAAGTGCGCCTAACTTGTGAAGGTGGAGTTCAAGGATATCAAGAGTGTTGGATCTCAAATTGAGCATCCAGGAGTATCAAATTGAGTTTGGGATCATAAATTTGCCTAAGTAAACCTAGGCGCTAGTTTGCACTCTTACCACATCAAATATGTGCCTAAGAGTCAAGGCACCACTTCTTGATCCTACAACCCAAAATGTGCGCCTAGGCGCTAGATCATGCCTTTGCAACCTTGAGATTGCGCCTTGGCAAGGAAGTGAATTGGAAGGTTAAATTGATCATCAAAGGATTAAAGATTGTTCAAAAGATCATCCATTCAATTGAAATCATCATCAATAGCAAGAGAAGTGTTATGAGAGTGAGGCGCACTTTTCCTCTTGTTCCACCATGAATATGCGCCTTCCCTAGAAACCCAAATTTGCGCTTTGAGGAGGATATATCAACTTGCATCTTGAAGAAGGGGACCATTCTCAGTTGTTTCTCAATGATCAAAGATCATTAAACTGTCAAGAAGTAAGCCAAGATGATGAAGGCGCACTTCTTGGTCTCCACAACCTCAAAAGTGCGCCAAGCACGTTAGGCACAAATCTTCCTCTCTCCAACCTCCAAGTTGCACCTAGAATTCAGAGACCTCATTTTAGCGCTTAACCTTGATAAGTCTTCAATCAAAGTCTAAGAGTCTTCACTGAATGTTGTTAAGTGTTTGAAAGCATATGGAGTCATCAAAACCCCACCAAGTGAACTAGGTGCATATCCATGGTTCCACAACCTCAGATTGGCACCTAGAGTTCAGATACCTTCCTAAGGCGCAGTTTCACTTCTCCATGATCTTGTTTGGGTGCCTAACTTTGAAGGAATCAACTATGGTGTTGGGCGCACTTCTTCACCTGTGGAGCATCATTCTAGTGCCCTAGTTTGGATGAGCATATTGCAAGTGTCTGATCTCCTATTGGTCCAAGTGATGGCATTGGGATACGTTCTGGCTCCTTGGACAAGGTTGTCAACTCAGAGTGAGTCATCAAATGGAATATTCCCATTGGAATATGCTCTTGGGAAACGTGCCTTGGTTCCTACTTTGCATTGAAGAACGTGCCTTTATTGCCTTTGAAGGAGGAGCACTATAAAAGGAGGAGAGCACCTTCATTTTGACATCTTAGATCTTTGGTGAATTTTCTCTCCCAGAAGCTTTATGCTTTAGTTCATGAAATCTGCGAGTTTCATGCTTGTTGGGGTGATGCTCCCTCAACTCTGATAAGGTGATGCTCCCTTGTCAACTAAGAGGTGTTAACATTCAGTTATCATCATTGTTCCAAAAGAAGTAGTCATCTCACAACTAGTGAAATAAGTGCTAGCTAAAGGCGCTAGTTGAAGAGTCATTCAAGTGTTGTAATCATTGATCATTTCTAGGCTTCAAGGCCACTCATTGTAATAAGTTGTAATAAGCTTGAATGTTCATGCCATTGAAGGCGACATCTACTTGTAATAAGAAGTTGTATTGATCAAGTGACAATCATAATACTAGAACCAACTTCAAATGATTCCAATGAGTTGTTATCTTTCATGTTTGCTATTGAGTTCATTGTGTGATTGATAGTTAGAAGTGCAAGTAAATTTGTCTAAGTAAAGGAAAAAATTTAGTTAAGTATAGTTGGGGTATTTCAACAATACAAAACGGAACAGCAACATATGGTAGAATTGTTCTTCAAATTATAAGGGAGAGCTTCCTAAGATCTAACTAAACCTAAAATTTAAAGCTATGAACAAATTTACAGTTATGCACACTATACAAGTTTATTAATGGGGGTTTTGCATTAAATGTATGTTACTAATTGACAATGTTTTTACCCTAGATGCAAGCGCTAGATTGTCAATAGTCAAGCCCTGCAACAAAATATTCAGATTTAAAGGAGAATGCTCTCAAGCACAAGTGAATAACTTCAACCGCTTAATGGCTGAAGCAAAGATCAGTATTCAACTAACAACAAAGTTTTGAAGGAAGAAAATTGATGAATGTTGATTATTGGCTAAATTAGAGATCAGTAAATCTACATCAATGCCAAAGAATTAGACAAGTGAACATCTCACAATTTCATAAAATAAATAGCTAAAGTGCATACAAAGCTGCAATTTGGTAAAATGGATTTTGCCAATACTAAGCTTGACCAAATATTATCTTTTGTCAATTTAATTCATGAAATTACAAACATTCAATCATAGTTACACAATGACTTTACTGAACAATTACTTTTGCAACATAAGGGTGACTTCCACCAACGTTTATTAACTTTCATGAAAATACAATAACTTGACTGACAATTTTTGCAGCATAGGCTTAACATCAACTATCTTTTTAAAATTATGTGCTCAAAGCACTAATTAATAAGCTTGCAAGAAGAAGCTTTTAGGGATAAAATAATAATATAATATTCCCAATAAAACTCTACTTTTAAAACAATCTAATCCCTATTTACAGAAAAGAGGAAATAAAACATCTTTTAAAGCAACTAATTTTAAAACAAATAATTAAAATAAAAATCTAATAATATGCTCATATCTACCGTCTCTGAAAAGTAGCAACTTTTGCCATTTAAGTTATCTTCAAAAGTATAAAATAATAACTTGTAAATGCGGCTGCATCTTCTAAACTCGGCAAACTTTTCCTGGAGCCAATGAAACTTGTCAAATATTCATGACTCGACTTGATGAATCCTTTGCCAATCTTAACACCCTAACACTAAACCTTGGCAATTCTTCCAAATTGGATGCTGTGGTGAACATGCTGAAACTAGAAACCTCGATCTCAATGAATTCATTGATACTCCATTGTGCTGATATGTCAATCTTTTTGAATTTGGAACCCTTAACCTATGGCAGCACTTTGTTTACTTCTTCCACAATGATGACTAGAGGTCTGAAAGATAACCTCCTCTTCCCTATCCCTGTGCTTGTCCTGTGGTTTTAGGTAGTATACATTGTTGGAAATGTTGTCATTGATGTCAAAGGTGCATACACATGTTGTCATTGATATTAAGAAGATAGTCATGAACAGACGAGAGTACAAGAACATGTTATCATTGATGTCAAGAAGGTGCATGAACAAGATTGGTGTCACTAATGTCAAAGACATAAGATCGAGATTGTTGGCGAGAAAGACGTATAATGAGACCGTTGGGAGATTGTTGGCGAGAAAGACCGTATAATGAGACCGTTGGGAGATTGTTGAAAGTATTGTCATTGATGTCGAAGGTGAACAAGGTTGTCAAAGAGATAAAATCATTGATGCCAAATGTGCAAAGAAGGAAATTGTTTATTGGTTGAAGACTATAAGTTGGTTATCACTCTGTTTTGGCCGTAACCATCAAGATCAATGTTCCCATTGTATTCGACTATCATCATGTTGAAGAGATTGATTGTATTGTTTAAATTAAAGATTTCAACAATTACTATAATAGTGGCCAACTCTACTTGGACAATGGATTTAATAAACAAAGGTTTAAATTTAATATGGCTGACTAAGGAGGAGCGATTGGTTTTTAGAAGAGTAAGCAATGATAAATATAAATGGCAGTGAACTTCTTCATATGGCCGACCACATATAAGAGTTTAGATAAATTAATATTTAATGTTGGCTGACTTCAATATTGACGCCTAAGTCAAAGGAATACAAATGAAGATTAACCGTCCATATCTTATAATTATGTAGTAATTAAAAAGGCAGCGATAAAGGAGCAGCGTTTAAAGGAGATTAAATAAATCATGAGATTGTGGAGGTAGCGATCAAAGACAAAGAAGTTTTAATAAATAGAATTTAACATTTCTCATGAAGCCGACCTCTATAAGATATGCACTCCATATAAGACAAAACATATATATCAAAAAATATGAATGATGTGTATTTTTCAGAAGTGATGCAAATGAAATTCCTTTATTAGTGGCGGTGGTTGAAGTAAAATGAAATGACATGAATTGCATATGAAATAATAGGCAGCGATTAGCCAAAAGGAAGTGATCAGTTTTGAAGGGGCAGCATAAGTAACAAAGAGACATCTCTTTTCAAAGAGATACATTTCTTCATAGAGATTTGAGAATATATAAAAGGAAGGAGAAGATGTGATGTTATAGCAAGCAATTTAAATGAAATATATCTAATGTGAAGAGCAGATTGAAAAGAGAAAAGACAGAAAAATGAAGTGCAAATCAGACTTATATTAAATAGATGAAGGGGATGTTGATATGGTGAAAGAAGAACAAATGATACATCATTAGAGAGCAGAAAATTTGAATGAAGACATAGCCATATTTGTGATCATATGTTTAAGGAAGATTGTGCATGATTGCAATTAGATTTGTGAAAGGAATTGGTGCATAAGTTAGATCAGATTTGTGAAAAGAGCATTGTGTAAAGGGTGTGATCAGATTTGTGAAGAAAGGATTGTGTGAAGTGTGTGATCAGATTTGAACGGAAGGAAGTGTGTGATCAGATTTGTGAGAGAAGAAAGTATTTGTGTGTGTGAACCTGATTTGAAAGGGAAAGACTTACATCATACAGAATCAGAAATAGTGATCAGATTTGTGAGAGAAGGTTATTGTGTGGATTGTGATCAGATTTGGAAGAAGGATATTGTGTGAGTTGTAATCAGATTTGTGAGAGAAAGATCTTGTGAAGAAGCATACTATATCAGCCATTGAAGGATTAATAGGTTGGAGCCTATCAAATAGAGGTTGGAGCCTCTTGCCGGGTTGGAGCTCAGTTTGTGTGGGGGTTGGAGCCTCCAATAGGTTGGAGCCTCTTGCTGGGTTGGAGCTTATTTTGTGTGGGGTTGTGTTGTGACCTAATCACACATCGCCCCATTGCAAATGGGGACTGTTGATGTGGTTTTTATGACAGCAGCAAAATTAAGAATAAAACACTAAGTGCTCTATCCTCTCTTGAACAAAGCATCTCAAATCTTGAACTTCGTGATCGAGTGAGACTGCTCCAAGGTTCCTTGAATGTCAGGTCTTGACGTGCACAGGGATAGACTCAGTGGAATAATGTGATCTTGCTGGTAATCACAAAGGGACTTATGTGAAATTACTCCTTCATGGACATGGAATTCACTCCTTACTCCTTGGATTTGTGAATGAAAGGAACTCTCGAAAACTAATCCTAATGAAGATCTAAAAACAAAATGCAAAAGAAAGATAAGGGTTCAGGAATCTAACTGATGCGAAAGACTATTGCTGATTCATAGAAACTAGAAACCATGCTCTGCTTCATGAGGCAACAACTATGCAGAGATAGTGCAATCTTCTGGGGTGCTAGTGATGATTTTCAGACTACTCAAACATAGACATGGAAATGGAATATGTAGAAACAACCGAAGTTAAGCTTGAAATGAGTTCAGGCCAACCATACACTGTGATTTGCAAGCCACATACCACAAATGGTATGAACTAGAACTTTCAATCATGCACCAACAATAATGTTTTCCATCATTCTAAGTACTGAATACTGAAAGAAAATAGAAATGCAACAGTTTAGATCTTGGAGCTTACGATTTGCTTCAAAGAAGTCAGAAAACCATGCCACAATCCAAAGAATATCAAGAACACCAATCTTCAATGTTCATATATTGGTTTGGGAATGTCTAACAACAATCTTGTTGATTCTTCAAAGTTCCTTGCTCCAGAAATGGAGTGCAACAGAAATGAACAGCTAACTATCCTCCTACTCTAGTGTCTAGTGAAAAAGAAGAAGAATGGAATTGGAATTGTGGACAGGGACTCCTAGACTGGAAATATGGACAGAAACTCCTGGATTAGAACTATGGACAGAGTGAAGGATTTGGACCTTTCGTATGAAATGGTGGACTTTTGCCATGGATTGACCAATTTGCTAGGGTCGCCTTCATCCTTAGGAAATTCATCGTTTTCTTCACTATTCCAAGCATTCTTCATGTTGCCTGTGAGCTAAGCACTTGGAAATTCTTCCCTAGCCAAGCGGAAACTAAGCAAGAAACTGTGAAATCAAAGCAAAACTGGAACTAGGCCAAAAAAAGAGGGGGTCCCCATTTGCAATGGGGCGATGTGTGAAAATGTCACAACATCTAGCGCCACCTTTGAACAAATGTTCCTGGACATTTCAAAGATAAAGATTCATTCCGAACCAAAAATGTTTGGGTAATCCCCTCTAACCATCAGTCAGCTAGGAGACACACTCGGAAGGGAAAAGAACAAGGGATTGAATCAAACACTTCATATTTTGATCATTGTGGTGGGTGTAGTGCTCAACAAATACATTGATTTTGCGAAGTATTCACATGATAAACAAGAATCATGGAGTTGGAACCTTCTGTGTACACCCACACGTTACATTGAACAAACATGAGTACATGATTGGGGAACCAGAATCAAAGGCTTAGCACAACCATTCATAGCCAAAAGATCTAAGTGTGTGCGTTTGAGTTCATTCTGTCCTTCTACAACCGAGATTGTCAAGGTTTACTTGCGTTAAGCTACGTAAAGATGTTCACCTTCTGAACTACCTTGGACATTGCCTCGCTGCCAGTAGGCGTCTATAGCCCCGACGAGGTTGTCTGTATGATTCCCTCAAGCATTGCTCTACTGCCAGCCGGGCGTCCATAGCCCTGATAGAGTTACTTGAATCCTCTAGCTGATTGAATATTTTGAACTGGACTTAGGAAATCTTTTTCTTTTGATTTTGCAAAGTATTCTTTTGATAAATGTTTTTGAGCCTATTTCTTGGTTTCAATCGTGCTGGGCTGGGAATCATAGTGGCGGCAAAGGTGAGCTTATAGATTTTTCACTTAAACTCAAGATCACCATGATTCCTTCTGAAGCTTCAGGATCATCAAGATGTGTGAGAAGTATAAGACCTTTGAATGTTTCAAGTTATGCTAAACAGTTGATTCTTCCTCTAAGAACCAACATTCACACTTATTCAACACTATGGAGTCCACACAGAACTTCCAATTTATGACTCACGTTTCTCGAAGGAAGACCAAGAGATATCGATAACAATGTAGATAAAAATATATGATTGCAAGATATCAGTGTCAAGACACAATTATTGGTTCCTTTCCGAGTCAAGTACAATTCCTGCCCTGATGATGAAGTTAGAGAAAATCATCCTAGGATTGCAAAGAATTTCATGAATATTTATCCACGGAATGAACACTTTAAGATAAGCCAGATTATGTTCAAAAGTTCATCACCTCTTCACAAATCGGGATCCCCGGAAAAGGAAACCTAAAGCTAAGAAATCCTAAACTAAAGAACACCTATTCTACGGAAGGCAATCCTAAACTAAGGAAAGCAAACGAACTCAAAAACTAAACTAAAGCAAAAGAAAACTATCTAACTATAAGCAAATAGCGAACAAAACTCAAAGGACCTAAATGTATACATGATCTAACATGATTTCTCAGAATGAATAAGAGTAATAATGCACAAGTGACAGTTCAAAATATAGCGAATTCACCTTTGAACTCGGAGAAAAGATCTTGCACAATGTATTTCTCATATTCAAGCAAAATTTCACTTAAAATTATCAATTGTGGCAATTCAAAAGGTCCATGATTTATCCACAAACAAGTTGTTCTTCCTAAGTTTCCATAATCAAAATTATAGCTTTCACAACTAAAGGCAGGGAAAGAAACAATCTGGGATACTTCATCTTCCAGTGGAAATTGTTCAATTTCCATTAGCGCATCGGGAGGTCGCAGTTGATGATGGATCATTCCTCTTGCAGCAACTCGTTCATCTTGGAATAACTTTGGCAAAAGCTCTTCATGCACTTCCTTTCTTGGATCTTCCAACGCCCCTTCAAATTGTTCTTCATTCTTGGACTCAATAGCTTGTACTTCTTCATTTAGCATATCCATAAGGTTGTCTTCCTCTCCAAGGACACTTGAAATTCCTTGTGATTCATTCTCGATGACCTCCTCTTGTAGCATGGACGGGTGTTCATCAAGGATTTCCTCCTCTTGCAATGGACTTAAATCATTTCCTTCTTCGCCCGAGGGATGAACATCTTGTTCATCACTTGCATTCCTTTGGACATCTTCTATTACCTTTTCAACTTCTACTTTAGCAGGCTCTTTCTTTCTTGGAAGAAGATATGCAAATTGGCTCTCCACAATAGTACTTTGATTATCAAGGTCACTTGCACTCTCTTCATTATTGGATAAAATGGGAACATCTCTTTCTTTGGATGGTGAACTGATTTCCTAAAGACATTTGCTCCACAAGATGTCCAATCTTAATCTTGTCTTGGATGCTTCTTCCAATCTTAATTGTTCCTTGACTTGATGAATAGCTTCCTCACAAGACGAACAGGTGAGTTCTGAATGAGCTGTGTTATGAATCCTGCACCATCCTTCTGGAATCAACATGTCTTTTGTAGGCAAGTCCTTCAAAATGCTCAATCTGTTCTTGATCATTTCTTTGAAACTCATGAAGAATTCTCTTTCATCAAATAGGGCATCAGGCACCACCTTCGTAGGAACAACTGGCTCGTGCACATGTGAAAAGGAAATTTTCCCTTGCAAGGCTAATTCCGTCCTAGACAGAAATGTGAGGCAATATAGCTCCTCGTGTCCATTGGTGTCTTGGATTCTACATCCCTTCCTTGATGCAAAGTCATCCAAACTCTTGGGCTGAAGTCGTGCATTCAAATTCCACCAGAGTTGGAGAAAGTTAACTTGAGGACGATCCATATTGAATTGCCTTCTTGAGAAATCCATGTCTTATTTTTATTTTCTGAATTTTTTACTTTTTTTGTGTTTTTCCATATACGAGAGATCTAACAAACCTCAAATTCTTCTCTGAAAGCTCACTTTGGTTCCATATTCACAATCCGGAGGTCATTCAACATTCCCCCTCTGAGCATTCAATGGAGAAATGACTCGAAATGGATGTAGCAATCCTTCTTTCAGCCTGGAATGAATAGAGTAATTTGTAATTCATGCCCGAAATAAAGGGAACAATTCCTTGAATGGTCCTCCTTCTAGCACCAATTTATGTTGATGCGTTGGAAGAGGGGCGTGCTGATGAAATCAATGTCTTTGAATGAGCAATGCCTTTGTTCTGCCCTCCTTCTAGCGCCAGTTTATGTTGATGTGGTTTTTATGACAGCAACAACATTTAGAATAAAACACTAAGTGCTCTATCCTCTCTTGAACAAAGCATCTCAAACGCTGAACTTCGTGATCGAGTGAGATTGCTCCAAGGTTCCTTGAATGTCAGGTCTTGACGTGCACAGGGATAGACTCAGTGGAATGATGTGATCTTGCTGGTAATCACAAAGGGACTTACGTGAAATTACTCCTTCATGGACATGGAATTCTCTCCTTACTCCTTGGATTTGTGAATGAAAGGAACTCTCGAAAACTAATCCTAATGAAGATCTAAAAACAAAATGCAAAAGAAAGATAAAGGTTCAGGAATCTAACTGATGTGACAGACTACTGTTGATTCATGGAAACTAGAAACCATGCTCTGCTTCGTCATGAAGCAACAACTATGCAGAGATAGTGCAATCTTCTGGGGTGCTAGTGATGATTTTCAGACTACTCAAACATAGACATGGAAATGGAATATGTAGAAACAACCGAAGTTAAGCTTGAAATGAGTTCAGGCCAACCATACACTGTGATTTGCAAGCCACATACCACAAATGGTATGAACTAGAACTTTCAATCATGCACCAACAACAATGTTTTCCATCATTCTAACTACTGAATACTGAAAGAAAATAGAAATGCAACAGTTTAGATCTTGGAGCTTACGATTTGCTTCAAAGAAGTCAGAAAACCATGCCACAATCCAAAGAATATCAAGAACACCAATCTTCAATGTTCATATATTGGTTTGGGAATGTCTAACAACAATCTTGTTGATTCTTCAAAGTTCCTTGCTCCAGAAATGGAGTGCAACAAAAATGAACAGCTAACTATCCTCCTACTCTAGTGTCTAGTGAAAAAGAAGAAGAATGGAATTGGAATTGTGGACAGGGACTCCTGGACTGGAAATATGGACAGAAACTCCTGGATTAGAACTATGGACAGAGTGAAGGATTTGGACCTTTCGTATGAAATGGTGGACTTTTGCCATGGATTGACCAATTTGCTAGGGTTGCCTTCATCCTTTGGAAATTCATCGTTTTCTTCACTATTCCAAGAATTCTTCATGTTCCCTGTGAGCTAAGCGCTTGGAAATTCTTCCCTAGCCAAGCAGAAACTGAGCAAGAAACTGCGAAATCAAAGCAATACTGGAACCAGGCCAAAAAAAGAGGGGTTCCCCATTTGCAGTGGGGCGATGTGTGAAAATGTCACAACAGGGACCCCTCTTAATTTTGGCTTTGATTGTTTCGTTTTGGCAGGGGTTTGCAAAGAATTGTTGAGATCAAGGCAAATTGGAAGTCTGAAAATACATTCCACATAGTAAACCTTTTTTTCTATCTTGGATCGAAATGTCTTCAAGGTATAAATCGAATGATAAAGTATGTCTCTAACTTTGTCAAAGTTTTTTAACTCATGTGATGCTTGTTTATGTTGCGTAGATATAGGCTTTTCAAATGTTAAAATTTCAAATTGTTCAAGGGTGTTTTAAATGTCCGTCTAGGCGCACTTTGAGGGAATGTTTGCATTAGCGTCTTCACATGTATACACAGCATCTCAAAATGTCCGCTCCTAGTGGATTTTTGCTATCACCTTGCCATTTCCCATCTCATACTCAATGGTTTAAACGTCCGCCCAAGTGCATTTTCGAGTCTGCTTTGTAATTCATGTTTTCCAACTCATGCATAGCGGTTTGAGAGGTGCGCCAAAGCGCACATTAATGGTCGGTTTGCAAGAAATAAAGTTTCTTACTATACATAGCTCTTCAATAAGTCCGCTCTAGGCACGAATCCTTGATCATTTTGCATAATGTGAAACTTCAAAATTATACGTAGCACACCAAATTGTCTGCTTTTTCTCCTTAGTGCGTATCTGCTTCAATCATGCAATTCATATTATCCATCTCATACGAAGTGGTTTGGTGGGTCCGCCTTGGCGCAAGGCAACGACTAATTTGCAAAGTCCAAAATTTAATCTATGCATGAGACATTTAAAATGCTCGCTCCAAGCACTTGTCGATGATCAATTTGCAAGAAATTGCATTTCAAACATTATGCATAGAGTATGAAAAGGTCCACTTAAATATTTAGTGGTGACTAGATTGCATATTGTAAAATTTTAAATTATGCATAGTGTGTTTGAAACATCTGCTCATTATTCTGAGGGTGCGCATTTGTATCACCATTGCATTTCAAACATTATGCAAAGAGCATTATAAGGGCCGCTCCGATCCACCTCCAACCTTGTCTTGCATTACACATTGTTCGACTCATACGCAATGGTTCAAAACGTCCGCCCAAGCGCATATTCGTATCTTTCAACTTATGCAAACAGGATCAATAAGTCCACTTAGGCGTAAGGTGGGAGTCGGTTTGTAAAAGGTGAAATTCAAGTTATGCATTGAGCATCGGAAAGTCCATCAAGGCGCTGATCTGGTAGTTGTTTGCAATTTGAAGAGTTTGAACTTTTACAACCCTGTCCAAAATCAGCACTCCCCTCACTCATGCTTGGATTTTAACGTTGATTTGGTTATGATTTGGAAACTGACATCTCTCCATGCCTCCTTTTTTTTGGCGCTCTTTGATGCATATTTCATTCATCCTGAAAAAGGCGCTGACTTACCAGGGTCTTTGCATTGTGAATTGTTTGAACATCTTACATAACTGTACATAACTAGCACTCTTATGTGCTGATCTATCACATGTTTGCATAGTGAATTCATTAAACTTATACATACATACCTGAAATCAACGCTCCTACTTATGCATGCATATCTGAATTCAACGCCAATGCTCTTTGACTATGTTTCTTTAGCACTTTAGGTGCTGATTTACTATGATCTTGCAACTCACATTTTATACACGCCTTTATAAAATTTGCGCTTTTCTTAGGCTATCTTCCACATGCATTTAAATCGAGAAATTTAACATGATTATCTCTTGTTATCAAGAACTATGATGTGAATGATTGGTACGGTTCATTTTGCAGAGCAAGGAGATGATTCCAAGAACAAAGGAGGAGCATTGCTTGAAGAGCATTTGAAGAAAGAGGACATCCAGATATCATCAAGATCATCATACTTCAAAGAAGACAACTTCACTTTCGGTGGAGCATCACTTCATCATGCATAGGAGGAAGTCATTCCACATTTAAGTTCCAGGGCCTTCCATTTCATGCGCCGAGCAGAGAAGGGTCTTCATCTTACACCAGTCTACTCTAGAAGTCATGTTCAAGACATCTTCTACTTGCACTATCCAGAGCTAGGATCCTGCATGAGGACAAGAAAAGTTGCAAGATGAGAAATGAGCATTTATATCACAAGTTATGAATTATCCTAGGACAACAAGAAGAAATTTGACAAAATCCCAAGTTTTCAAGTTCGAGCAGCTAAGTTCCACAAGTGAAAATCCAAAAATTTGGGAAGATATTCTGAGCAATGTGAACATAGAGAAAATCAAACCGGTTCGCTCAATGTTGAGGTGGCATGTGCACACCATCAAGCCAATCACAGTCTGCCACATCATTCGTCCACATTCAATGTTCTAAAAATAGTAAATTTTGTAACAAATTGCCTTGTTGTCTCAATCTTGGCCATTGATTCTCAAATCAATCTTGGGCATTCGTGTAATTTTGAAGCCTATATAAGGCCCGTTTCTCTCATTTGCAAGAGAGATCAAAATAGAAGAGTAGGAGTAGATGCTGTTAAAGTAGAAGTAGATTAGAGGAGACTCTTCAAAGTCATTGAAGAGACATATGAAATTGTTGTAAAAATGCATTTCCAAAATCAATACAAGCTCATTGTTGGCTCGCATGGTGATTTTGTGTGATTGCGGGATGTTAGCATGGTTTCTAATTCTCGAATATGATGTAGATATGTTTCCAAGTAGAGTAACATTAGATTAGAAGTTCATTGATGTAATGTTTATATGGGAGATACTTGATGAATTCCTTAATGGTTCATACTTTTTATGATTTGTCGATGATAAGTCATTTTGAAAAGTTAGCCTGAACCACTTTTTCTTTAGTTCGGTTGTGGATGCTTGTTCAAGCTGCGCCAGTAGTGGGTGTTTGGATGGAGATTTGCAACATGAAAATCCTTAAGTTTCCCTAGAAGATTGCACCGACTTCGTGTAGTTGTTGGTTCTCATGGCGAAGCGGAGTTTGGTTTCATGAGGAGTTTGTCTATCTTGGCATATTTCATTATCTCATTGTCCATAGAATAGTTTTCTAAACCCTTGTCCTTTTGCATTTTCTTTTTGTAGCCGGTTAGAAGAAGTTCCATTTCACAAGGAGAATAACATATTTGGTTGGAATAAGGAGTAAATTCAGCGTAAGTCCTTTTGTGATTACCAGCATTATCACATCAACTACTGAGTCTATCCATTGCAAGTCAAGACCTGATATTTAGAACCTTGGAGTCTACTCATTTGATCACTTGGCTTAGCATTTGAGGGATATTGTTCAAGAGAGGATAGAGTACATAAGTATTTTATTCTGCGTTGTATGTGCAAGGAAAACACATCAACAGGTTGGAGCCTCCAATAGGTTGGTGCCTATAATTTTGTCAAGTGGAGATTGGAGTCTCTTGTAGGTTGGAGCCTACAAGAAGAAGAATATCAATCTATAATATATAAACAATATTTTGCTGTGGTTTTCTCCCACAAGGGTTTCCACGTAAATCGTGTGTTCTCATTGTGTTCTTAATTGCTAGATCTTGCATATTTGTAGTTGATGTGATTGATTCAGTTTTGAAAAGTAAAAGTTTGTATTATACTATTCCCCCCCCCCGTATAACTGTGTGCTCATCATACATCTCAATCAACTAAGCTGATTTCTTTGTAAACACTTCAGCTGCTTTGAAAACCCTCCTAAACAGTACTGAAGACTCTTTGAAATGCCTGCAAAAATAAAAAGAATCTTGCCCTTCTTCTGCTGCAAACAGCAGATGAAACTGTTTATGAAGCTCACAAGGATAGCATGTAATGTCCCCTTTTTGCAAGTCAAAATTCTCCTTACCTTGCACACAATTTCAGCTCACAAAAAGAGAACATTAGTAATTTTTCATTTAAAGCCACATATAATAACATTGCCTTTATTCTTTCTATGATTAGATATCAACTCATAACTTAGTTCATTATGGATTACTATCAATACATATTGCTATGATTACTTTCAGATGTAATTCACTATTATTATTCTATGATCATTTTCTATGCATATCACTATTATTCATTTTGTAATTGCTTCCTAGCACATTATCTATCATTCATAATTCACATGCTATTCTTATGATCACTATGCCTTGCATATCCTTTAACATTTCCCATGTTACTCTCATGCTCATCATCAATATGCCTTGCATATCTTATCATGGCATTTCACATGATCTATGATTTTCATCAATACAAATTGCAATCTACTTGTCTACATGTCATTTAGTAACATCCTATGGGAGATTGAAGGAGAGTTACCGTCATCCACTATGGCGCTCTAATGTCTCTATCCTTAGACTCAATATGGTATCCTTAATACCTTAGAGTCAAGGCCTCTTGAGACTCCTTGGTGCTCTTATGATGCCTTACATCTGTAATGTCCCCTTTAAGAAGATCCTTATTTTCTACCTTGCACATGAGAATTACTTCTTAAAGGAAACATTAGTAATAGATAAGATCAATAAATCATATTAAAATAATCAAATAAATAAATTATTTAATTATTCAATCTTAAGTGGATTCATACTTAGGTTTGTTTATTATATGTTAATTTTATTTATTTTCAAACCCTAGTGGAGATGGGGTACTATCTCTTGTTAGGTTGCATGAATCATCCTCTACAGGTAGTGCTTTTGTATGATGTAACACATGCCCATTCCACCTTAGGTCTTACTAAGTGCCTTTGTATGATGTAACATATGCCCATTCCACTGCAGGTCTTACTTATTACCCTTGTATGATGTAGCATAGTCCATCCCACCGCAGGTCTTATCCATTGCCTAAGTATCATATAACATGGTCCATTCCACCGCTGGTCTTATCTACCTTTCGATGTATTAATGCTACTTCTTCCTAACAAGTCTACCTCCAATCTCTCAATGTGTTCTATGATCTTATATCATGGGTTTGTTTCTAAGGACCTTGCCTTCATTATATAAATCAAGTATGATTACTCTTTATTGGGGCTTAATCCTAATGATGATGGATTCTCTAAGCATTTATAATCATGTTATTCATAGATGTTTAAGCTATCTATATCATGTTAGTTATTCGCTCCACCTTGACTATAACATGCTATCATATCATCTATACATATTTATATTTATAATTATAATAACATTTAATCACTAATATTGATATTTGTTAATAATATATTATTTATAATATTGCTTTCTTATATTACTCAATTTATTACTTAAATCTATATTTTAATATCATTCATATTATAATCCCTTTAATTAATATCATTCCGTATAAAAAAAAATGAAATAACTTATAGATATTAATTTATTTATTTCTTTGGGAATATAGGTGTAGCATACTTATCTTATTTTCCTCAGCAATTAATCATGTCTGTAATTCAAACTCATAAATTATTAATTTTATATCTGCTTGCTTCATTGTATTTTGTTGTCTTTCATTGCTTCCTCCACTCTCTACCTTTATATTTTCTTAAATGGTCAATGACTACCTTTTCACAAAGGTCATGTCTTTTTATAAATATATTAGTTGCTGTTGCCTTGACGGATTGTCTTAAAGACAATCTAATATATTAGATAATGTATGATTTACATTCATTTATATAAATATGTTTGTTATATTATAATCATAATAATAATTAATATTAATATTAATATTAATATTAATATTAATTTTAACATTTATATTTATTATTATATAATAATAATAATATGCTATTTTAATATTAATATTTATATTTGTATTGGTTATTTATAAATATAATATATCGGTTAATATTTAAAATATTTATAGATACTATCATATAATATTATATATTTATAATATTATATATATTTATTAATGGCCTATAACCAGGATATTTAACATGACATTTTAAATCTTTAATTTAAACAATGCCTTAATATGGGGACATGACAACATCAAGTAACCAAGGCCTATACATCACTATTCTTGCACTATGGGTACCTTATACCTCATGTGACAAGGCCTCTATGTGATAAGCATCCTTTGCATCATGGGTACCTTATACCTCATGTGACAAAGGCCTTAATATTACCCATGTGGCCTCTTGGTACTTTTCCTTCCTATCTCTCATATGAGGTTGGTAAATCACATTCATTATGCATAATTGATTACAAAATATATTATATGAATTATTGCATATTGGATGCATGAGCATTCTACATGACAGTCTACATATTCTATGTTAATGAAAGCTGCATACAAATCTTATTGCTATCATAGAGGAACATCTATGAATGAATGATAAACAAGGAAGTGCCAATGATATCCGTACTTGTACGGCTGTGATAGATAATCAGAAATACAATGACAATGCCAAGAAACTTACTTGCTATGTTAAGTCCAATTTGCAGGCTTGGAATAAATGCTGGTAAAGATTGATGAGTGATTTCCTTTATGTCTGCTGTCCTTGGTGATAAAACTTTATTTATGTTGCCGTCCGTATAGTAGTATGTCCTTGCTTCGAATCCTTGTATGAATTAATTGATGCCTTGTATAAAATGAATTGTTTTCTCTCTTTTTGTGATCGATGATGGGTTTCCTTTATGATGTTCTCGGGAGCCATATCTTATATGATGAAACAGGCATGACCCTTCAAGGATCGCGCCTCTTAATAATCCGCTATTTATTGTTTATAACCTTCGTTTGTCTTATTACCATGTTGGCCACCTTTTAATGGAATCGTTCATCTTAGACTTGCTCATAAACTATATATCTTTGGCTTTACTTAGAATGTTATTTAGGGATCGTAAGACTTTATCTTACATGACTTCTTTCATATTTATTTTTATAGTAATACAAGTATACTATATATTAAATATTAATATCAATATTTATATCTGAATGAATAATATATCAATATTCATATCTATAATTATAATAATATTAAATTATTAATATTTATTTTCACCATCATATAAATTGTTAATCTTTTTATATTGATATTTGCGTTTGTTATTTACTAGATATAATAATATATCTAGTCAATCAAAATAAATGTATTATATTCTGATTATATTATTTAATAATATACGTAATTATCTCTTATCATTCGAATTGATTAATACCATGTTTTACGAAAATAACTTTGCTGTCTTAGATGTTTAAATTAAACAATGCTTTAATATCGGGACATGACAGCCCTCCCCACTCAAGATTGCTTGTCCTCAAGCAATTCCAATTCCTTTGGGATACTTGATTTTAAGATCAATTTTCTTTCCTTCTTTTATTTGACGTTGTTTCATTTTCTTCTTGAATCCCTTTGTCGAGTATAATTTGTATATTGTGTGCTTGAGCTCTTTTCACACATTTATGTCCGGCTTCCCATTTCTCATTACATCTAAAGCACGTGTTTCTTTTTGCGGAGTCTTTACACTTGTGTCCGGGTTTCCATGCTTCTCTGCAATCAAAACAAAGGTTCTTTTCTTTTAGTTCCTCACGGTCCTTGTAAGGAAGATATGGTTTTTCGTGTCTCCTTTCATTCCTTAGGCAAATATGTCTTGATTTCCACGGTTCTCCACATTTACGACATGGATTCTTATCATAATTTTCTTTCTTATGGAGGGGTTTAGTGGAAGATTGTGAGGATTGGGTTTTCTCTAATTGCATGGCCATATCTATGGCGTCATCAAGTGTAGTGGGTTTGAGGGCTCCTACTGAGCCTCGTAGCTTCTCATTCAATCCTTCTATGAATAGGAATGTGAGTCGTTCATTTTCGATTCCCGTGACACGTATGGCTATCTTCTAAATTCATTGATATATTCATCCACTGTTCCTCGTTGCCTTATTTGTGTTAAATCCTTGAAATCTTGTTGTGGGTGTCGTCTCTCGAATTTCTTAATGAACTTCTTAGAGAACTCCGCATAAGATGTGATGGAATCTTGACCTTGGGTATGTTTCCCATTATGCTACCATTCATATGCTAAGCCTTCCAAATGTAAGATGGCAAATTAGAGTGCATCTTTCTTTGTCATGGGGCTAAGTGAGAAGTAGTCATTTAGCTTTTGGAGCCATGCATGTGGTGTGATCTTATTTGTCCCATCAAAATTAGGGAGGTTTACTTTGTTGGTTTTATGTTTTAAGTCCTTGTTAGGAGGTCTTCTCTCCTCCTTACCATTTCATTCCTTCTAGAATTGCTATAATCATTAAATTATACCACTCTCCTTACCTCCGGTTCTAAGCTTGCATAAGCCCTTGCAATGTCATCCGTGCTTAATGCATTTGTAATAGGTTCATCAGCTCTTGAGTTTTCTTCTTTTGGAAGGAAAGATGGCATAGGAATCCTCGGATTTGATGAAGTTGGGCTGTTCTCGGCATGATTGGATCCTATGTCTCTTGAATTTGTAGAGTTTGGCTGATCCGTGGTGTTACCCACTTTTTGAAGTGCCTCTAAGAACATTTGAGTTGTCTTTTCACCTTGGTCCATCATGGCCTTGGTGATTCTTTCATTTTGTTCCATCATGGCCTTGGTGGTGGCTTCCATGAAGGCCATCATTTCGTTGTTCATTTTCTCTTCTAGAAGTTGTCGGTTCCTTCTAGTGTATGCTTGCATAAACTATCTCACAGGATGGCAGGAACAATGGCTCTGATACCAAATGTATTGTCCCCTTTTTGCAAGTCAAAATTCTCCTTACCTTGCACACAATTTCAACTCATAAAAAGAGAACATTAGTATTTTTTCATTTAAAGCCACATATAATAACATTGCCTTTATTCTTTCTGTGATTAGATATCAACTCATAACTTAGTTCATCATGGATTACTATCAATACCTATTGCTATGATCAAAGCTATGATTATTTTCAGATGTAATTCACTATTATTATTCTATGATCATTTTCTATGCATATCACTATTATTCATTTTGTAATTGCTTCCCAACACATTATCTATCATTCATAATTCACATGCTATTCTTATGATCACTATGCCTTGTATATCCTTTAACATTTCCCATGTTACTCTCATGATCATCATCAATATGCCTTGCATATCTTATCATGGCATTTCACATGATCTATGATTTTCATCAATACAAATTGCAATCTACTTGTCTATATGTCATTTAGTAACATCCTATGGGAGATTGGAGAGTTACCGTTATCCACTATGGGGCTCTAATGTCTCTATCCTTAGACTCAATATGGTATCCTTAATACCTTAGAGTCAAGGCCTCTTGAGACTCCTTGGTACTCTTATGATGCCTTACATCAAGTAACCAAGGCTTATACATCACTATCCTTACACTATGGGTACCTTATACCTCATGTGACAAAGCCTCTATGTGATAAGCATCCTTTGCATCATGGGTACCTTATACCTTATGTGACAAAGGCCTTAATATTACCCATGTGGCCTCTTGGTACTTTTCCTTCCTATCTCTCATATGAGGTTGGTAAATCACATTCACTATACATAATTGATTATGAAATATATTATATGAATTATTGCATATTGGATGCATGAGCATTCTACATGACAGTCTACATATTCTATGTTAATGAAAGCTGCATACAAATCTTATTGCTATCATAGAGGAACATCTATGAATGAATGATAAACAAGGAAGTGCCAATGATATCCGTACCTGTATGGCTGTGATAGATAATCAGAAATACAATGACAATGCCAAGAAACTTACTTGCTATGTTAAGTCCAATTTGCAGGCTTGGAATAAATGCTGGTAAAGATTGATGAGTGATTTCCTTTATGTTTGCTTCCCTTGGTGATAAAACTTTATTTATGCTGCCGTCCGTACAGCAGTATGTCCTTGCTTCGAATCCTTGTATGAATTAATTGATGCCTTGTATAAAATGAATTGTTTTCTCTCTTTTTGTGATTGATGATGGATTTCCTTTATGATGTTCCCGGGAGCCATATCTTATATGATGAAAAGGGCATGACCCTTCAAGGATCGCGCCTCTTAATAATCTGCTATTTATTGTTTATAACCTTCGTTTGTCTTATTACCACGTTGGCCACCTTTTATGGGAATCGTTCATCTTAGACTTGCTCATAAACTATATATCTTTGGCTTTACTTAGAATGTTATTTAGGGATTGTAAGACTTTGTCATACATGATTTCTTTCATATTTATTTTTATAGTAATACAAGTATACTATATATTAAATATTAATATCAATATTTATATCTGAATGAATAATATATCAATATTCATATCTATAATTATAATAATATTAAATTATTAATATTTATTTTCACCATCATATAAATTGTTAGATATTTGTGTTTGTTATTTACTAGATATAATAATATATCTAGTCAATCAAAATAAATGTATTATATTCTAATTATATTATTTAATAATATACGTAATTATCTCTTATCATTTGAATTGATTAATACCATGTTTTACGAAAATAACTTTGCCGTCTTAGATGTTTAAATTAAACAATGCTTTAATATTGGGACATGACATAGCATCCCTCATATATATGCATCACATGCTTTAACTCCTTGTTCTCTTTTGCTTTAAAGCATGGCAGAGTTTGCTAGTGGTAATGCCACCCAATAAGTGCACTTCTTATGATTTGTTTCTCTTTCCATTGCTAGGTGCTAATCATAATCTTGTTGCCACCATTTGAGCAGAGTTTTTAATGGCAATTGCCAATCAAAGGTGCGCCAAAGTAGAAAAAGGTTTTAAGCTGAGGTTATGGTGCCTTTTACTTCATTACCATGGCTTTTGTCCCTAAAATGTGCACCAAACTGTCTGATAATGGGCTGAATTCTTTGGCATGCTTCACTAACTAGTTAGCCACCATTTTGGTGCTATTCCTCCATGGCATTGCAATCTCAAAGGTGTTGCATGACGTAGCCTATTATTCATCCTTCAACTGGGTGGAGTTTCATAAGGTGATTACCACACCTTGGGTGGACTTTTTGCTGGTTGGGGTTGTAGATTAGGAAAAATCAGGGGAAAGCACTGAATCATCGATAACAATCACAAAACTATCTAAATTCAAGCCATAAAGACCCTAATCTAACAATGAAGCACAAGATGACAATAGAAATCAAATGATAAAGCTATAATATCTCAATTCCTATGCCAAAGTTGATTCTACTCCATTGCTCTCCTCAAATTTGCTTTGTTTGCTCTCAGATTTGTAGCTTACAAGATATATGACAAGCTCAATAGAGATATATGATAGCAAAATATTGAAGATTGTGATTGTGATTCAACAAAATATTGAAGATTGTGGTTGTGGTTAACCTTGAAATGGAGATGAAGGCTTGCTTTTATAGAGGACTTGGATTTGAATGAAGGGTGAGGATTGAAAGGTCAATTGTGTGATGTGGATGGCTAAGATTAAAAGATAATTTAATTCAAGGCCACTTCATTTAATAAAAGGTAGTGGTGTTACAATTTTATTAAATGAAGGTGGTAGTGTAACACATAATTTAAATAAAAAATTACTTAAATTATGAGAGAGGGACATGTGTTGTGATGAGAATAAGGTGAGGGCTAATTTAAATAAATATTTTATTTATTTAAATTGGATGATGGAGGAATTGGAAAATTATTAAATAATTGAAAACTATTATTTAATAATGTATAGATGAAAATGGAAAAAATATTAAATAATTGAAAACCATTATTTAATAATGTATGGAGGAAAATGGAAAAAATATTAAATAATTGAAAACCATTATTTAATAATGTATGGAGGAAAATGGAAAAATTATTAAATAATTGAAAACCATTATTTAATAATGTATGGAAAATAGATAATGACTAATTAAATAACTAAAAATAATTATTTAATTATAGAAGGGAAGAGGGAAAATAGAGATGAATAATTAAATAAATAAAAATTTATTTAATTATAGATTAGAAAGGGATAATTAGTAACATAATTAAATAAATAAAATTTATTTAATTATTTAAGAGGAATAAAGAGAAAATGACTTAATTAAATAATTCAAAATTATTTAATTAATAGAAGAATATGACATCAGGGAATAATTAAATAATTAAAATTATTTAATTATGTGAGAGGAGATGGAAATTAGTGTGAAAATGTTACTCGCAGACTCAGGACAATTTTGAGTGTCTACAGGGGCTACTCAAAAGTGTGTCATATTCAGGTCTGTTTTTCCCCCTTTTGGCTGAGCACTGATCACTAACTGGTTTGCCATGTTTTTGGCATGGTTTTGTGCTAGCACTACTACCTTTTTGTGTGCCTCCCATGTCTTGTTTAACTTGTACTTCTTTCTTTGTTTGGAGGGGATTCATAAGCTTTTTACGACTTAAAGGATGAGGCGAAGTTTTCCCTTGGCATTGCCACCTTTTTGGCGCACTTTTCTAACATCCTTGCCATCATTTAGATAGAACTTTTAGGTGGCTTAGCCACACAAAAGGTGCACCCCACTGTTAAGACTTCTTTATCTCCTTTGGTGGATGGCTGGTAAAACTGCTGCACCCATCCCTGTTTCATCTGTTCCATTATTTTCATAGTTTGGAGCTTTGTTGAAATCATCTTTTCCTTGCAAAACTATTAGTTTGAAAAGACCAAGGACAAAATAACTTTGACAACCTTTATTGGAAGAACAATAGCTGACTTGTACTTGATGTGACACCAGGATTTATTGACAATTGTCTCACAGGAGGAGGCCTAAAATTGGAGTTTTATAGGGTACCAACAACTTGTTCTATTATTTGTTTTTCCCTTGCCCTTTGCACTCTAATATAGTTCTCAACCATTGTCATTCATATTTATGCTTCCGCTATAGCACATTTAGTTTGCTAAGTGTCTCTATCGTCTAGGAACTGTCTTGGGCTCTAGATCTATGGTATCATAGCCACCCTCACCTCGTATTATGTCTAGTGGTATTGAATTTCACGTCTGCACCATATCTCAGTTTGTATGTCCATCTATACAAGGTCAGATTCTGAGAAGTTGGGTCTCAAGACTTGTGACCCTTCTACTTATCTTCCTATCTAATGACCCAAGATGGAAGATAGAGCTTTAGAGATATCAACTACGGATATGCTCTAACGAATGATAGAAGAGCTTTGGAGACAACAACTACGGATATGCTCTAATGAATGATAGAAGATGCAATATGATGGCAATGGGAAGATTTGGAACAATAGTATGCATATGATAGAGAAAGCAAGGGTTATTTCTTCCTATCCAATGACCCAAAATGGCAGATAGAGCTTTGAAGATATTGATAACGAATATGCTCCAATGAATGATAGAAGATGCGATATGATGGCAATGGGAAGATTTGGAACAATAGTATGCATATGATAGAGAAAGCATCATCAATCGCTTTACCCATCTTCTTGACTGTGTGCAACATCCTTCAAAAAGCTCTACCTCCAACAAACCCTTCAGCTGTTCCACATCATACAACGTACAATTTAATCTAGACATGCCTATTTTGAAGGCAACATAGATGCAAATGCTCTAGATAACAAGATTAATCTCGATTGTTCATACTTTGTGTTAAATCTCTTCTCCAAAAGAAGAAAGATTACGTTTGCCCTTCTAAAAGTTTCCATGCTTGTTAAATAATGGTGGCAAAAGTACTATGCATCCCATGAGAAGGGCCTTGCATCTTAATCTCTAGACACTTGCAATGGCTTTGTAGAGACCTTGAAAGACCTACTACCTAGTTAGGAACTCTAAGGAGCAATACATCAAGTTTGCACAACTAGGCCAAACACGGGATCAACCTGTGCAAGAATACATTGATACCTTTCATACTCTAGTTTCTAAACTATGCATTCAAGAGATTGAGCAGAATTTCATTTTGAAGTATAGGTTGGGTTTGAGACCATATATCCAATGAGACATGGATTTCTTCTAGATCTTCATTCTTGGAGAAGCCTATAGAGAAGCCTACATTTAGTGAAGAGGATTTGAATATTCTGAATGAGGTTTTGGATGATCGTGAACGTGCTTGTTTGGACAAAATGGTTGCAAAACAGGGACATCAAATTCTGTTTCACATATCTAGTCATGGCTGCCTTAGAAGCTATTTGAATTGTGAATTTTTTATTCTCCAATTTTGTCTTATGATAGTTGACTTATGAGTAACAGGTCTATGACATTGACAATATGTAGTTGTACTCTAAGACTGAAAAATTGATACTTAATGAGAATTTGAGAGTACTTGACAAACTGAAATTTTGAATCTTCATTTATGTCTTATAATTGAAGTTTGGACTTTATTTATCTTTCTACGTACTCTATTTGGCATGAAATAAACATTGCAGTTTTTTTTCCCATGTTTTTATGAGTATTTTAATGTCTTGTAATTTGCTGTGTTTTTCCCATTTTAAACCCGTGTAATTGAATTCCATTTATACTTTTGGTTTGCCATGCCATTGCCGTGTAAGTATAATGTGACTATGTTCTAACCAGCTTAGAGCCAATGGAGTTTTATGGACTAGAGGAATTGATGAGATTGAAGGTGATAGCTGATCCTGAAAGTTATCAAATTCTGAAGGGGACAACTAATTTCTAGGTGCTATCTGAGTTATAGGAGCACACTCTGAAGATCATTAAGGAGAACATAGAGAAATTAAAAATTGCTGAGCAAGATATCTTATCTTTCTGCACACCCTTGCCATTTACATTTACTGAAGATAATCTTGATATTGTAAAGAGTAATTTTGAGCAGCTAATCACATCTTAGTTGGGAGGATCAGCCTTCATATTAGCAGTATCGATGAATTGATGAAGATTGTCTTTAGACTTGTTGTATATAGACTAAAGTTGCTTGAATACCAAATATTGTTTTATGAACAGGAGAAGCTTTGTGTAGTGATAGTTAGATAGAGAAGAATCAGCACATAAGCTGTCATATCCCCATATCAAATCGATTACTTTCATCCCAATTAAAGATTGGAATGATGAAGCTTTCGATCCATGCTAGCTTCCTTACCAGATTACACAGAGAAAATATCAAAGGAGCATAAGTCTTGCCTAAATCAAGAAATGCAATCCATCTAAATTGGAATCAAACATATGAACTTACCCCCGCACTGGCTAAAGACAAACTGAATATCGATGCATAGATACAAATCATACAAAGGAGTATAATATATTAAGCCATCGATCAAGTTAACTCCCACGTAGCATTCAAAGGAATAATACAAGTTAATAAGACAAAGCGGCGATCTCATAAGAAACGATTGTGTTAAGAGAGTTAATTACATCATTAACATCACAAAGGATGCGAACCAAGGATGGCGTCTCATCCAGAAACACCCGCTGGAAGGTATAAAGCCCAAAAGGGAAAAGGATTGAAGGATCAATCAATCATCACTCCTCTCTCATCATTAGAAGGACACAATAAAAAGCAGTTGAACCATCAAACAAAGTATAATCCAGTCATATTGTGGGCAGAAAAATACAAAGAGATCGCTGTCAAAGACATATCTTCATTGTATGCTCAGTTTAACGCTAACTTCAAATAAGAACAGTCAGGTAAGAATCGAATCCCAGTCTCTTACATTATTATATCATTTACTATTCAATCGAGAGAATAGAAAGCTGACAGTCTATAATAGAAATTACATCTGCTATAATATATATGAGATTTGACAGTGAAAAACTACAGCAGTAGGAAAAGCATAGTCTTTAAATTACATAATGCTGCATATGACTAGATATCAGGATGAAATACATCATAGAATAGATTGAATAAGAGTATATGATCATCATAAAAGGAATAAGTTGACAATTAGAGATAATAGAATGCAAATATACGTGACATAATAGAAATGGTAAACACTTCAAACATAAGGTTATTACATACTTGAATAGAATGAAATGAATAAAATAGTGTAAGAATATTAGTAATGAAATCTAATGTCATCATAGAACAAAAATGTCATGGTAAGGTGAGAAGGAATAGCCTAAGAAACACTAAGGCATATATACTTACATTATCAATGGCTAGAATAAGTTCTTAAGGAAATCATGAAAGATGTGGGATGAGAGATGGTGGCTCATGGTCAATCAACCAATACCCAAATATCGGGACAAAGGGAAAGGGGTAAGCAATATGGTAAATCTTGTTTGATGCCTGAGTTGGTCAAGAGCACCTTCCGGGCTAAAGACAAATGAATCCTTATCTCAAGTTGGTCTAGAGTACCCCTCTGAGATAAGTGCCCATTGTCTCGTGTTGGTCAAAGGGACCCCTCCGGGACAATGGATAGGCCCTTGTCTCGTGTTGGTCTAGAAGATCCCACCGGGACAAGGGATGGGCCTTTGACTCGCGTTGGTCTCCGGGTCAAAGGAATGGAATATGGACCCCATAATTGCTCCCTTATAAGCCCTCTCTCATGGGAAAGTGGTTTGATGAACATGTAGACCCAAGTATGCCTCTCCCAAGGAATTCATAGTGAAAGTATAATGCATATAGATTATGATTAAAGGGTTTGATTTAAGATATCTTATGGTTAATATGGTTGAAATAGAAGAATGAAATTCTAATGTACTCTTTTACGAGTTGAAATTGTTTGCAAGGTTGCGAAAATTTTGGCTTGCTAGAAGGGGACATTACATAAGCCTCCAATCACATAAATTAGAGAGTTCCTAGACAGAGTTCGATTGGCAAGAGAAAAAGATAGAGTGCCATCTCCTAAGTCTCCAGATTATTCAGAGAACTCAAATTCAGATACCGAAATAAAAATTGATGATATATAAATAGTCATTTTTGATGATTTTATATTTTGAGTCGTATTATCATTTTTAAGAAAAAGAGAGAGCCTATTTTTGGTTAATTGTAATTCTTTATTTATTTTAGAATCAATTGTTTTAGGATAGCTTTAGTTCCTTAGTTTAGAAGATAGGGATAAATTTTTCTTTAAAGCAAAAGCTTTTTTGGAATATTTTATTCTTATTTGCTCTTTAAAGCTACTCTTAGAGAGCTTATAAATAAGTGCCTTGACCACATTGCAAAAAAAAGAAAATTTATGCAAGACTTATGCTGTAGAAGTTTTCATTCAGCTTTGAAGTTAGTTTACTGTGTTGAGATTCAAGAAGTCAGTAACAAGAAGATTTGTGTTCAACTTTTGCTAATCCCCTGTCCTCTTCTTAATCAGTAGCTTTGCATGCTTTTAAGGATTGCAGCATTGGATCTCACATTGTGTTTTCATATTGTTTGTGAAATGTTTGTTATGTTAAATCAATCCTATTGTTAAATATTAATTCATTGGTCTCTGCTTTAACTATCGAATGGTGTTTTGTTTCCAGTTCATATTTTTATTTAGTTGCATAATAGAAAACCTTATTGTGAGATAAGAACTTTGCAAGTCTTGTGCTCCTACCTCAGAGATCAATAAGATAGGTCTAGATTGTCTTCAAACATTTTTTTACATGCAAAACCCCCAAAAATAAATCATATAGTGTGCATAAGTAGCAATCAAGTTTTTTTGTATTAGATTTTAAGACTAGATTAGATCAGGGAGCTTGCCCTACAAATTTGAAGGGAGGATTTCCTCACACATTGTTCCGGTTTGAGTTGTCTTGAAAGAGACAAATTAAAATGCTAACATAGTTATGACTGAATTTGATTCTTTTTAAATCTGATCCAACATCGCAAAGGCAATGACACCAAATGTTTACTACTTACTAGCTACGCTACCAATTACAATAATATACAGAGATGGAACAATACATACCAGATTGATTGTATGAGAATAACGAATAAATGCTTTATTGAGGGTAGCGGTTGATTACAATGAAAGTAGATCAGGGAGGACCGTCCGAATCAGACATCTTCCCTGAATATTGCAATTCTATTTAGAGGGGCCAACAGTTGTTAGTCAGACCATGACTATTAGTAACTGCTTATAACTATTTAGTAACATACTATCCAAAGTTGACAAGGAACTAACAAAATAAATTGCCTTTTTCTAATTATGCTAACTACAACTTTGTCTTGAATCTACATTGTCTCTTGCCATAGGAGTCTGGAAGTTTCCTTACTCTACATTTTCTTCCACAGACTCTTGACTAGGTCTACTCTAATGCTCAAAACGTGCCCTATGGTCTATTTGACGTGCATACATTAATGTTTTTCCTTTAATCTATGGCTGCCACCAGAAACATAGACCAGAAGGAAATAATTCGTATGGGGGTAGGGGTTGTAACCATCAAACTACCTATTTACTTCTAATATTCATATGAAGGGAAATCCTATCCAAGCACAGCAATGACAATAGAAGGGATATAGGATTTGTGGCTGAATCTATCTCAGACAGAAAAAATCCTATCTAAATTAAGTTGGCAAGTTCTGTGTGCCCTGTTCTGTCAGATATAGATTCATCTGGAGTCAAATTTGTGGTTGATTCCTTTTTTTAATAAATTTGAAGTTCGTTGGGTGTCCAGATCATCCAGGTGGCTTTTGCATGTGATTTCTGTTTTCTTAATCTCTTGCAACTCGATGTTTGATCATTGCCTGGTGAATTGGGTCTTGTTTATATGTCTAGCCAATGAGAAGTATTCAAGGAAGTGACTTAGTGGTCCGGTTAGTCTTGCTGACCAATTTTGAATGATCAATTTTGGATCATACAGGCCACATCCATACGAAAACTGCTGCTGCAATTTTGCAAACAATATTTAAAATTATGAAAACCAGAAGCTATTGTGACTAAAGTATAGATGTTATATGACTGGCAAGATGATTCATTATATTGTGAATTTTTTATAATGAAATATTGGTTTCAGTCTAGTTGTTAGTAGTTACTATCCTAAGCATAGAGGAAGAAACAAGAAATCTTAACATCTTTTGTATTTTAGAAATTTAACATGCACCAATGTCCAAGGTTGTCACCGAAGGTCCTTGTTAGGTAGATAGATAAACCAATTTAATTAATATTATCTTGTATGCCATATCCTTACTGCAGCAGTTCCATTTCAAATAAGAAATTTTCATCTGCATGAATGTTTCCAAACTTTTGATTAATATTCTCCAGAATACATTCTTTCTTAGTGAAGGAATGTTATTTCAAACATCATTCTTGTTCAACTACATGATTGTTTCAAAACTTTACTATAATTGGATCAATTAGATGGTCTGCATGTCATCAACTCTGGAATCTAATAGAATATGTTGTAAGAATTAAGTGCAACCTTTCTTTTATTGCAATTTAATCCAATCTTGGAGTTACATATTTTCTTGCATCTTGAATGTACTTGTTGCATGATTGTCTTACGAAACACTTATATTTTATTTGTAAGATCGCCAGGTTGAAGTTGTTCCTCCTTTGAAATGGAACTACAATTTACCAGCATATGGTTATTATTTGTTGAATCCCATGATATTTCCCTTCATGTCATGGAGGAGTATTTCCAATGGTAATGAACCTGACAGTTGTTTCTTGGATCTGCAGGAGAAGGCCTCGGAATTTTAAGGAGTGAGTTAAAAAGCCAAAAAAAGCATGTGAAGAATTTGAAGAAAAAATCACTTTGGTCAAAATTTTTGGAAGAGGTTATTATCCCTATCTCACTTCTATCATTCTTGGCCAACGACCTGCCCAAAATAACTGCAGACAAACAAAATCCTTGTGTTGTTTAACTGTCAGGATTATAACCTTTTTTTTCCCTTAGCAAAAGTTTTGAATGTTGATTTTAGAAGAACAACTAGGCCTTGTTTGAGTGTGGCAAGAGTTTCCAGTAAAATTTGGTTATCTTGTATTTAGCCACACACACTTTTCTGATTCACCTTCCACAAGAAGTTTCCTATCATAATTTTCTGTCTTGTTCCTACATGGTGATGCGAATATCTGCTTATACAATTTCACTTAACACTTGGCTGCTTAGATGATTGCTGTTTTTAAGTTGGTAGGTATATTTTTTAATTTAACTCCAGTTTCTCTGCATGCATATTTGCCTCTCTCTTTCTCTCTCTCTCTCTCTCTCTGCTGCTTACTGTTTTTTAGATGGTAAATATATTTTTTAATTTAATTTCAGTTTCTCTGCATGCATAAATCTCTCTCTCTCTCTCTCTCTCTCTCTCTCTCTCTGCTTTGATGATAAATATATAATTTAATTTAGTTTCAGTTTCTCTCTGCTCTCTCATTTGAATTTCAGGGGAGTCTAGTTCGTAGTGTTATTCAGAAATTGATTCATCTTCAATACATATCTCTTATTTCCTTTCATGCTTCAATTTCAGGAGAGTCTAGTTCCTAATGTTTTTTGGAAATCGGTTATTCCTCTTGGATAGATGGGATTTTATGCTGCTTTCTTACAACCTTTAAGAAAAATGTTTCATATTGGAAATTGTCTAATGAATCGTTGCTTACCCAAATGGGACCTATTGTAAACAAATGTGAGCAAAATGCATGTGTACTATTCTTTATAGACACCTTAATTTCTCAGTGTTGAAGTATTTTCTTGCCTTTTGCAATTTAGTAATGCATTAACAAATATAGGATGGACAATGAAAGAGAAACAAGTGCACACTGGAAACTTAGCAGCAACATATGTTCACATGCATTTAGAATGGCAGAAACTGCTGTAGCCTGTATTTAAGTAACAGTACAATTACAAAGGGACTGCCTTCTAACAATATAAGGACACAATGCAAATGTGAGCAATGATAATCATACCCACCGATGAAGATATCTTTTCATAAATAGAGGAATTTGTTTTATGGTGTTGACTCCTTTTCGCACATGGTTTTTCACTGGCACCCCAAAAACCAACCACGTTATTCATTCAATTGATCTTCTTAAACACTGCTACTATTGACTTCCCAAATCTTGTTTACATATTATTATGGTGAAACTCAGCGTAAAATATGGTGTAATTACAAATATGGCTAGTTCTAATAAATATCAATCCATTTTCGTATGTTTTAAAATCCAGAACTTTATGGAGGAATATCTGACTTGTTATTTGTGTTGCAGGTGATGGAGAAACTTGTAGACATTGTGTATTACTTACATCAAGAAATTGAAGAGGCTTTTGGTGATGCTGGTATATATATATGCATTCAACAAACTTTTTGAACTTAAATATAAATCAAATAAATTAAGAAATAAGTTACATAGAGATGTGGAAGTTGTAAATGGACTTGCGAATTTTCAATCTTATGCACCAAAAGGAAGTTTTTATTTTCCAATGTCAAAGTTTTCCTGGAAGAAGATATTTTCAGCACACTCTGTTTAACTACATTTGTCAATTTGCTGATATGTGTTCTGAAATCATGAGAACTTGACTGCCATTGTCTAGAGGTGGTAGGGTATCCAAAACTATTATATTTTGCTTTCCTTCTGTCTTTAAGCATGGGACATGAAAGGTTTATGTACTCAGGTTCCAACTAGAAAATCCAGAATAGACAAGTTACGGAATCTTTCCAACCTTGGATATCACTTTATAAGATCCATATTATCTAGTCCCACACTGCTTTGCACCTTTCCTCTCTGAAGGGTTGTTTTGTGGCTTTGCCTGCCTATAAGGCTATAACCTCAAAAACCAATCACTTGGCCCTCTTGAGATTTCATCATATTTTGTGCAAATTTGAGGCCCTTGAGTTATTTCTTGGCCTGTTGATAATCTTCAAGAAGATCATGGATACCTAGCACTTGGGTACCATCAATCCCAATTACTAAGGTAAGATCTTAACTACAAAGAGCCTTGATGGATTTGCAATAAGTTGTATCGTACCATTTTTTTTGTTAAAATGCAACCATCTTGGTTGTGACGCTTGCTGATCTACAACATAGTTTCTCAAGTATCCTTGTAAAGGTGTTTTTTAACTGTTGTCTGTCCGTCTGCCTAAGGATGATCAAGGATGATTCATGATACTTGATAGTTTTTATTAAGGTAGTCCCACAGTAATTGAAGTAGATCCTTTTAAAAGCTATTAATAAATTTTGGGTCTTCATGCCTAATAATATTCTTTGGAAGCCCTTACAATTTATAAACATGCTTTGTAAGCAGTTCAAAAATTTCTAAGGTTTTAGTAGTGCCATCAATGGGAACACAATCGGCATGCCTATTTAATTGATCAACCATAAAAGATGGTTATCAGCCTCTGTGTGAAAACATTCATCAAGAAGACTGGCCCTTGGGTAGATCTTGACTCTTGACAAATTACAATGCAAAGTATGGTTAGGAACTTAGGGTCCTCCATTTGTTGCATGTGTCTGGAATAGTTTAAATCAATTAATTACACCCTACTTCTTGTGTGCATATTCTTCTGACGTGTAGAATCTATAATCAGTAATCTGGGATTTGTTTGGGTAGCTCCTAGCTCTCTGGAAGAGGTCTTCACCTCATGGCCCATTGGCAGCAATAGCTTATCTCCTGTCCAGCTTTCTGGCACATCTCTGGTAAAATGGCACATATGGAAAGAGAACAACTAAAGAATTATCTGGGATGAAGTTTGTTTGGTCAAAAGACTGTGTACGATGGTAGAAGTAACAATCTCAGAACTTGTAAATGTGAAAGTGAGATCAGAAAAGGATAAGTAACAGCAAGGGATAGAAAGCTCTACAATAAATTCCTCCTGATAAAAACGTTAGTTCTACTGTTCTAGTGAGAATAAGAGAGAAGGAGCATGTTGGTTACTTCCACCACCAGGATTCAACATATTAATTTTAAATGCTGTGTCAAGTGGCAAACTAAGTAGAGCTGGCACAGGTGATATAATCAAGAGATGACCACGAAGAATTCATTGGGGCCGTTTTCATCAACTAGGGACATGGAACTAACAATGTGGTAGAGGTAGTTGGTGCTATAGTAGGCCTAAATTTTACCAAATTCCTAAGCATAACTCGTTTAGTAGCTGAAAGAGATCTGCATTTTATTATAATATCATGAGTGCCTTACAAATTGTCTCAGTCGATATTGGAAGGTCACATATTAAGTAAAGACAGGGCAATGCTTAATGCATTTGAGAGTCTATCTTGGGGACATTGCTTCCAAGAATCCAACCAAGTGGCTGAGCTACTAGCCAACTTCTGGGTGGACTCTCAAGGATTCCTAACTAGCATCTTCCTTTTTAATGGGGCAAACTAGATGCTCTTTTCATTGCAGAAAATCATGTAAAATGCTCCTACTAAACATTGATGCTTATGATATTGTAAGGCCTTATAAAGAATTGTGAAGCATCATATCTTTTTCTTGAGGCCATATTTGTTAGTTTCAAAGCATTATGACAAATTTTAGCTGGGGTGAAGGGACTAGTTACTTCATCAAGAATTAAATATCACCATGCCTTCTCTTATACTTCCCTTGAAATCCCAGATGAAGCCTTGAAGATGCCTTTCGAAGCTGAAGACATCGAGACTTCAAACTTCATCAAGTATATTGTGGGACAGGAGGGTTTGAGTGGCCCAACATCAAAAGATGTTTTTTTTTAGATCTTTTGAGCCAACATGGGAAAGAAGGTCAAGAGCAAGGAAGTGAGGTCAATTTTATCCCATCTACTGGTTAACAAGAACTGTGGTTTTGGTAGCTGGATCCTTGCAACTAATGGAGCTATGGAATTACAAACAATAAAGTCCTCTAGTTAAGTAAATTTGAGTGGTTGAACAGCTACCATGTAATGTTCCAAGCCATTTTTTTTTTGTATTTTCACAAATGTTTGACAAAATGCTAAGACTAAATGAATACAGAAAACTGTTTGCACTTCCACCAAATCATAATTCATGTATCCGAAATGGATCTTTGCAAGGAAGAGACAATGCAAATACTGAAGCTATAATTATTAATAACAGTAACATATATTTCTGCCCTTATAGAAAACTATGTAATTGTTGATGGCTGGAAATGATCACACCATAATTTCACTCCTTTGATAAATCTGAAAATTACATTCATACAGTTTAACTGAAATAATAACAAATACAACCTCTGACCTCAAATTGTGGCTGTAATGTATTGGAGAGATTGCTGTACTGGACATAGAATATTTCTGTGAGTGCAGGTACTGCTGTTAGAGCCCACTCATACCTTGGAATTCTGAACAATATCTAAATCTGAATATTTCTGAACAATGAAACCCATTCGACAGTAGTATTTTCCTTTCTATAGCACCTCACAAGGCAGTGACTCACCTCCAAGTCAAAGAAAGTTGGATTTAGATCAGGCGGCTGGTAAAAAGGGGTCTTTAAACCCTTATTTGGGGCAGCGCCACACATAGAACAGCCCCATGTCTCTTTCCTGAACTGGAATGGCCTGCAGTTTGGATGTGGCCAGCAAAAATAAGGTGAAATCTGCTTCAACTCCCTTCAAAATGTTTACTGTTTCTTCACAACTCCAGTTGCTCCCTTTACAACATATGTAGGGCCAGCATATTATATGCACTGCTTGTCAAGGTGTCCAGCAATACAACCTTATCAAGATGCGACCTGTAAGAAGTCAGCCTCTCCACAACAATTATACCTTTTATCAATCGATGATATTTGCCACGCAAATGGAATTCGATATTCTTCAAAATTGCAAACTTCTATTACCACTAAAAATCTTCCAACATTCAGCACAATGGCGATCTCTGGGTGGAATCACTCGATCAGCTAGGTGGGTTTTCGTCTACGAAACTGATTGCCAAAAGGGTTTTCATCCTTCGGCGGAAGAATGAACCAAGTCCAATCTTGAACAAGTAGCTGGGGTTTTATCAAATGTATTGAATGAATTTTCTCTTCTTCAAACCTCCTTTTAATACACTTTTCGGAAATATAAAATATTATTTTCTGTAACTTTTCAATTTCCCACCAAAAGTAACTTTTTTTCTACATTAGATATTGTATACAAAAAAGAGGAGATACAATATAAGGAGCAGCTACTCCATTAGTCCATGGACTAAAGTCCACATACTATACTTATTACATCCCAAAATATAGCAGAAACCTGAAGTATCAAGTAGCAGTTACCAATGACATCAAAATATAGTAATCAAAACAGCATATAGCATGATCAATACAAAGCCATTTACTGTTCCCAGCAACACCTCTGGTTGCTGCTATGTTCAAATTGATCACTCGGATAAGTACCATTGGGAGGATCCACTTCATCTTGTGGGTCCAGGTCTTTGACCACTGGTTCATACCTGTTCCTCATAGTTGCCTCTGTTTTACCCTCTTCTCTGGTCTTGGGATGTTATGCTTTTCCATATAGTCCTTGAACTTATTTAGCTCCTTATTCAAGTTGTTTCTTCCTTGTGGCCATAAATGAGCATTTTTTATCTCTTTTTTGTAAACTATGGTAAGACCTTCCAGCAGAATAAAGAACCTATGTTTTGGTATTTCGAGCACCATGGTCACTTGCAAAATAATTCCACTATAGGTGAGCTCACAATGAGTCTCAATAAAGTACCTCCTTTTGCCTTGGAATACCTCTTCATTCCTATTTTTCCAAATAAACCATAGAATTTCATTGGCAAAAACAAGCCAAAAATCATTAAGTTCACCAGAAAATTCATTGACATACCCAAAAAGAATTTCAAACCAAGTGAACACTTCCTTTTTATCTCAACCCAGCTTATTACCAAGGAAAGAGGACCAAAGCTGAAAAGCATATTGACAATCAAAAAACAAATGTTCAATAGTTTCTAATTGATTACACAAGGAGCACATCCTAGCAGGTATGCGAATAGAAGCTAACTCATTATTAACAACAATTTTCTTCAACAACACAAGCCATCTAAAACATGACTTCATGGGTTCAACACTATCAGACCACATGTTCTTTAACACTCTAGCCCACTTAGTATCAGACCAAGAAAGGTTCCAATTACTGTTAAGACAATCAATTATTTCCCTCGTATCCACTAGTATGGAATACATTTTTTTAGCAGACATCTAATAAAAAATTGTACCATCAAACCAACTGAAGTTCATCAAAATTTCTGAATTCAACATGAGAGAGATGGGGAATTTCACATTATATAAGGCTCTAACCAAGACATAATAGGTTCTCCTTTGATTGGGGGGGATTTGAAACTCTGTTCTAATACTATCCCAATCTTTGATTGTACCCTCAACAAAAATGTCATTAAAAGTAGAGATGCCTTTTGAGTCCCAAACCCTGAGTCAGAGCCAGGGGTTTGTTATTTCAGTCTAGGTTCTACCGCACTGATCTAAAGGCCATGAATTTACCTTCATTTCTATTCACGACATTACTGTTTTTGATCAAGTGTTTGACATTCTCCCAAGGCCTCCAGATACTACTGAAAACTTTGGACCCAAAGGGTCTCACAACAAATTTTCCAAACATCAAATCATGGGGGTACATAGCAGCCCGACCTCTACCTTTTCTTGGTTTAGAAAGAGCTATATTATTCCTGATCAGGATTTTCCAAGGCTCATATCCCTCAGAAGCCTTCAAAATCCACTTTACTGCCAATGCAATACCTTGGAGTTTCAAATTCTTAAGCCCCAAACCCCCTTGGATTTGGGAAGGCAACACCAATTCCAGTTCACAGCATGTCTCTTTTTATTTCCTTTTCCGTCTGACCACAGAAAGACTCTTAGAGTCTTCTGAATCTTCTCAAACTATGCACTGCCAAGCAACCATGCAGAAGAGTAATAAATTGTATAAGAAGCCAACACCTTTTGAGTGACCCTACTAAGGACAGCATATGAGTGCCACTTCTGATGTTTTTTTCTCTACCTTAAGGAACATCCATTCCCATGTCCTTCAAAGATGGGTCAACAACGAATGGTATACCAAAATATTTGACAATGGTGTTTGGACCCCCCCCACTGCCAATTCTCTTCTTTGATCCACTCAGGTGGTTCATGATCCAAACTAAGAATGGTGGATTTATAGTCTGAAATCTTAGCCCTAGAGGCTCTACAAAAAAATTCAATCTCTTAATTACATTACTGAAGTTAGTTTTTTTTCATTTCCACAAAAAGAGTAGTGTCATCAGCAAATTGGGGCATTCAACAGCATCTTATTTTTGGGGAGTTTGATACCATTACTGGGAGGATTGATCAATGCTGTTCTCAAAATATAATGCAAAGCATCAACTGCTATAACGAACAAGGCTGGTGCAATTGGGCATCCCTGTCTGATAGATCTTTGAAGGGAAAATGGATCAGCCAGTTCTCCATTTATGTCTATTTGAGAGGAAGAATCTTTAAACAAAATATTGATCCATTTACAAAACTTATGAGGGAAACCAAAGGCCTCCATCACAACAAACACAAAAGACCATTCTATTCTATCATAAGCCTTCTCAAAATCAATCAACATCATACTCACATCCTGCCTAGAATAGTTAGCCCAATTCATTCCCTCCCAGCTAGTGATTAAATTCACCAAAATATACCTCCCTTTGATAAATCTCATTTGAGTGATAGAGACCACTCTTTTCAAGGTTTTAGTCAATCTAAGGGGTAATGCCTTAGCCAAAACTTTATAAGAAACATTAAGCAATGTGATAGGTCTCCAATTCTTGATTAAGGTCCTATCCCCATCCTTAGGAATTAATTTGATAATTCCTCTATTTATCTCCTTGCCCAATGTTCCTTTCTCAAAATCCCCCTGATACAGTTCCAGCAACTCGTCTCCAATCCACTCTATATTTGCCTTGTAGAACTCAATGGGTAAACCATCTGTGCCAGGTGCTTTGCCCTCACCGAATGTTTTGATAGTTCTGATGATCTTCTTGGGGATCACTTTCTTACAAAATTGTCTAGCCTCATGCCTTGATCATTATCTTCTGAAGAAAAAAGCTTTTGATAGAAGGCTTGAAAAGCTTCTTTCAAGACCCCATTCTTTAGATAAAGTTCCATCATGCTCAATTGGACCAACAGTTTCTCTATTCTTCTTTGCTCTGAGAATTTTAAAAAAATACTTTGTCCCTCTATCACCTTCATTGATCCAATTGATCCTAACTCTGATTTTGGCACCTTGATTTTTGTAATTTTGTATCCTTCTAAGCAGGTTTTTGGACTTTATCAGGCTATCAAGTAATCTTTGATCATCTCTGTTCTGCTGCAGCTGCCCTTCTGCCTTTAGAACCTTCTCCTCAAGGATTCCCACTATTCTTCTTCTGTCTAAGAATTTTTTCTTACCAACAGTCTTAAAAATCTTTCTCCAAATAGAAGTCAAATATTCCCATCTCCTTATTGCAGAATCCTCCTTAAAACTGTTCTTCACAATGTTGGTGACAGTTCTAATACCATCATTGCAATCCTGATCTTTGAGCAAAGAGATATTAAGTTTAAAAACTTAAGAAACTTTGACCTTATTATTTTGACCCTCATTCCCAATTGCAATGGTTGTTTCAATTGGAGAATGGTTGTTTCAATTTGAGACATAGTAGCTGGGTATACTTGAACTGGATTATTGTGCTCCTCAGCACAAAATTAAACATATCTTTATTCACATAAAATCTATCCAGTTTGGAATAAACCCTCTTACCTTGATTCTGCTTGTTGCACTAGGTAAACCAGATCTGTTTATTCTTATCTCTACCTCTTTCAAGAGGATCAACTAGGTTGTGGTTTCTTTTCATTCTAGACCAGAAATACATCTTGTTGCCACCTAGATTTTCAAGCCTCATATTTGCAAAATCTTGCCAAATTCATCAAATTTTTCCTAAGAGGTCCCTGTGCCTTTACCCTAATCCAAGCCTTCCGCTGCTCCACTCTGATACAACTATCATCCAACCGAACATTGTGAAGCAATCTACCAATTATACCAACTCTTGGAACCCGAATTATTGCATCTCCATATAAACTGAAGGTGAAGGGATAAGCATCTCTCTTCAAGTCTCCATCACTCGATACTGTCAAACATCTAAGTTGTGTCTCAGGAACTGAATGATGTTCATCATGTGTGCATAATCAGACATACATATCCTCTCTATGCTGCTGGTACAACTAATGACAACAGTGTTAAGACTGAAAATCAGATTTACAATCACCCCTGGAATATTTCTGCTGTCATAAATTGATAAGATCTCATCATCATTCAACCTCCAAGTGCTGTAGTGACAATCCCATGCACACAAATCCATGCAATCAGCTGCAATCATCAATGTAAAGTCTGAAAATTTTATGATCAGCATTATAGAACAGCCACTAAACATCAATGTGTAAGGTGAAAACCAGGGTTACCGGATACGACACCCCCTAGTCCTGGTACGTGTACTAGGTATGGGTACAACTTGGGTACGACCTGGGTACCGTGCCCATTTGTGCCCAAAAAAAATAATTTCATGGCGTGCCCGACTCTTTAGGATACGGGATTTTAGCAAAATCGCCCCGTATTTAGTAAAAAACCAGTGAGAAATGGTCATTTTTGTGTTAAAAACTTGTGGGCTAAGCATGAGATAAGGTTAGAATTTAAAAACCAGTCGGCTGAAGCATTTTTCAAAGCTAGCGATTTGTATAAATAACATTAATGGTGCACCGTTCATCAAATTCATCAACGACTCAACATCCATCCATTTCTGTTGGCCACGATTTTTCTAGACGGAATATTTGTTGGATGCGATTTTTCTGGATGAAATATCTGCTGGACGCGATTCTCTTGGGTGGATTTCTGCTAAATGCCATTCGCTTTAGGCTGTACAGAGGTAGGGTTTTTTGAATTTTCTGTTTGCACGTTTGTTAATGAAGTTATGACTATATTAAAATTTATGTTTAATAGATAAGAAGGATCGAATGTTTGTTTTATTAAACTTTAATGAAGTCATAAAACAAACATTCGATCCTTTTAATTTATATTTTGTTTTTAATATTTTATATTTATACTTTATAAAATTTAAAAGGTCTTTTTTATAGTTTTAAAATTTTTTAATTTATAGTTTATGTTTATTTAATATCAAATTTTCTATTAATTTAAAATTTCATTCTATAAAACCTTTTATTAATTTATTCCAAATATTTAATTATTTAAATATTTAAATATATAGAAATACTTAATTATTTAAAAAAATCGATATTTAAATATGAAATTTTAAATTAATAAAAAATCATATTTAAATTATTAAATATTTCTATAGATTTTTGATTGGGATAAAAAAAATCGATATTTAAATAATTAAATATATCTATATATTTTTTATTAGGATAAATTAATAAAAAGTTTTATAGATCATATGTGAAAGTGAATATAATTTAATTATTTATTTTATTTTAATTATTATTGTATTGCTTCTAAAGTAAAGAAAATCTCTAATAATTTATAAAATTGTGTTATATAGATATATATGTGTGTGTTTTATGAATGCCGTATCCATATAAGGGGCCTTGAAAAATGGCCGATACCGTATCCGTGTCCATGCAACTCTGGTGAAAACCATTGAACCAAATCTGAAATTTCTTCCACAACTCACTGCATACTGACATTTTGCCCATTCATCAATCTTAATTTTAAAGTATGAGATACTCGTTCATTGGTTACTAATGAATGAAGAACAATAGGTTCAAGGTGGAAAACTATGAATGTCTCATTTGATAACCTTCTCAAAGGTGTGATGCCAATAACAAACCATACATTATCAAAATGTAGTATCTTCCTGAAAGGCAATCTCTTAGTTTCCATAATCAGCTCTCTAATAAGATGTATTCCATGCAAACTCAACATTCTAGCTAGAGCCATGATTTCAAAATCTTTGCATACCTTGTGTCCTTCCAATGTGATCACGAGTAGTGATGGTCTCATGAAACAAGGAATAGCAACCCCATTATGGAATGTCATACCTTGTATGTAGCTTGGATTCACAAACACTCTCTCATGCTTAGCCATAAAATATTGGAGATCAACAAGATAAGGTCTCTTACCAATGTCATACATATGGAACATTTCTATCACATTATGATTATCAAAATCATGTGAAGATAATGGATTGCTGTTCATTACATTTACTTCATACCTTTTGATGGTGTCATCATAGATCTCATGCACATCTTCTTCACTTTCCAGATACTCATCATTGTTGGCTGATCCAAAAGTTGTATCTCGCTGAAATCTGCATACATCACCTGTTATAGCATCTATCCCATAACTGAAAACTGTACCTTCATGTGAAAATTGCTCCTCCAAACTCAAGAGTTCACACTCTTGATGTACTCCCCCATCACTATCAACATGTTGAATCTCCTTGGTATGAGGAATGCTGGGATCATTATGCAATACTTCATCCTTATGGATTTTAGCAATTCCTTCAACTATTTGCCTAATCTCCATAATCCGTGTATTAGATTCTTGTTCCATAGGCATGGCTACCATAGATGACTAGTTTTCTGATTTGTATGATGAAAAGTGAGCCAAGCTTAGCTCTAAACAAAGCTCATCAATCTGATTTTCTGATTCTTGAAGGGCCATTTGAGAACTCTTCAAGGAATCCTTTGTAGTCTTAGGCTCAAGGGTAAGCTTATCAACTTCTTCTTTTCCTCTCAATGCATTAGAATATATTTCAGCAAGCTTGAAGAGATGATCTCTATTTGAAAGTAGATGTAAATAATTTGATTTCATTGCTACCGAAACTTCTTTGAGTACCTGCAAATCTGCAAGAGAGTGTTTCCCTTAAGGGTCTTTTTGTCTCCTCTCAAATTGAGCCTTCCAAAAATGATCTTCAATAATCTTGTGAGTGTTATCAAAATGTGTAAGGCTGCAATAATCATATCTTCATTGACGTTCAATTGATTCTCCAAATTGGGCCTATGATTAAGCTCATCTTCATAAAATAAATTTTCTTATTTGTCTTCAAAATCATACCTCCCAAAAACAGCTACCTCCATGGCATCCTCTTTGCATAATTCATGTTTTGAAGCTAGGACAGCATTATGCTCAATCAAAGAATCATCATCATAATAGTATGGTGTCAAAACACAAGTAGACTCATTGGGTTCTCCCTGAACGGTTGAGTTCTTCATCAAATCTAAATGAAATGATTTTGAATTACCAAGAACTTTCTTCTCCACGAGCTCTTCAACATGCGCTTTTTCAATTGATGGATACCTATCATTATTTGCCAGTCCAAAAAGTGTATGCACAACTTTCTCTTCCTTAACCATAAATTGAGCCTTTAAATCTTGCCATGCTAAAGGTCTTTCATCAAAGTAATTTTGTTCATCACATAATAAATTTTCAGTATTGCCTTCGTATGTATGAACAATATCACCTTCAAAGTCGTCCAACTCACAAATTGATTTCTTGCAACTATTATGTAGAGATGTTGAGACAATGCGTCATATCCCGCATATTAAGACATTGTTTAAATTAAAGATTTAAACGTCACAGTAAGACGAAGAAGTCGATTTGATAAGCATATATAATATTATTAATATAATATATTTATTTTTATCAATTTTCATTATAATAATATATTATTAAAATATAATATATGAAATATAAATATCAAAATACATAATAACAATACTTAACTATTATCATAATAAATATTATTATATTATAATAGATATAGATTAAATATTATAAATAATTGTTATCAAAAATAATAATGAGGAAAGACATCCTCTAACCTACAGTGGACCCAAGACAAAAAGGGTGAATAAGACAAAAATTAGTTGAGATATGAATAAGACAAAATGCCTTGTTAATAATTAAATAGCAAAAGAAATCTCCTAAACCCGATGCCTCTAAGAAAGGCAGATAATATCCAAAAAACTAAGATGAGATCCATATATTACAAATATCAGTTATAAACAACAAATAACAATAAAATGATTAACTTAAAGACCATCACACCCTTTGGAAAGGAGATCACCGTTGACCAAAAAGATATATAGGAGGAATCGTGGCATTAGTAAAAAAGGAAAAAAGCAGCGAATGATCATTTAAGCGCTCTCAGTATAAGGACAAACTCGCCAGGCAAAAAAACTCGCGAGTTTTTTAAAACTCGCTGAATACTCGGAGAGTTTTGCAACTATGGTAATTTCAATTCAGAATATTCTGATTTGTAGCAGCAGACTTTAATATTCAGAAATAAGAATTATAGATCATTTGTTTGCATTTTGGATAGTCATATATTGTGGTAGAATTCATGGTTGATATTTCATCATAAGGATACATTTTTATATATCCTTATGATGAAATATCAACCATGAATTCTACATTAATATACAAGGATACATTAATGAAAGTAAATACTACATTAATATATTTTACAAATTTACATCTTCCTCTTCCTCTACCTTTCTTGTGCGCAGCCAAAGATTATATTGCCAAAACTCGTGAGTTTTTCCTCTTCCTCTACTTTTTGGCAATTTATTTTATTTTATTTTATTTTACCAAGTGGCTCTCATAAATATAAAAAATTATTTCACATCACAAATGGGTCCAGCAAAATTAATTAAATATAAATAATCTGAAATGATTAGGATTACTTAGTATTTAACTAATGAGATTATTCCCTTGCACTTCCGACCTAGCCTACGGGAATAAAGCAGGCTAGTCGACTCTGTTCGGTGATCACTCGGAAAAGAGGACATTACACATGTACTATATGAATGAACATCTACTTTATCGATGGTAGTTGGATACAATTTGCGCCAGCTAGGGTTCAAAGTTCCTTGCACTAAAATGCAACACCTAGAGGATTTTGTTCACCTCGACTCTTCTCAGTGCTACTTTCAGTTCATGATCTTTGGGTTTGGCAACACACCTTATCTGGCTGGTAAGACTTTCCTAGTTTAAATTCTTAGGTTCCAAGATGCATCTCCACTCATTAGACACTAGATACTCTTTCTTATGCTCCTATGTCTTTTGGCCCACATTTGTGTCAATTACTCCTAAGTCAAATTTGCTTTACATAGTTGTTTGATTGCATAATCCTTTTGTGCCTTGTAACATGGGGGCTACCATTAGGATTGCTAACTGGCAATCCATGTGAATATACACCAAATACCCTTGTGAAGTCGTCTATTGTGTAACTTTTATTTCTTTATCCACTTACAATACAAATGAACATCTACTCTCTAGATGGTAGCTAGATACAATTTATGTTAGCTAAGGTTCAAATTCCCTAGTGCTGAAATACAACATCTGGAGGATTTTGTCCACCCCGACTCTTCTCAGTGCTACTTTTAGTTCATAATCGTCGTGTTTGGTAGCACACCATGTTTGAGATTTTGTAGGCAAAAGACTTTCCCAGTTTTAGTTCTCAAGTTTTCGCATTTCTTTTATTTAAATTTTCTTGGGTGAAGATTCACCCACCTTTGTTTTTTCATCAGTTTCCTAATTGCTTGCTTGGAACTATTAGGTGGTATCACATTTGTTTGTACCATCTTGGGGAGCAGGATTCAATGTTAGAATTATTCTTCCTTCCCTTTGAGTACCATATTTTTCAAAAGCTGCATTCAATGCAGTCTTCCAAATCTTCGGCTTCCTTGTGCCTGGCCCCAAAGGATTATTATTCTTTTGTGCCATCGTTTCTGCGGAAAACCTTGAATCTTGGAATATAAAATTTTCTACTAAACCCTCCTTGTTCCAAAATGAAATAACCCACCACCTTATGAGTTTAATAGCTTGCTGATATGGGTTTGGTTTCATTCACCGTTTGAACAGTTTTCTGTGGTTAAGTTGAGCCCTGCTTGTGTTTTGGTGTGATTTCCATAGCATAACAAACATGCATGCATATAACTTTGCAAAAATACGAACTCGAGAATACCCAGTTGCATATATTTGATCTAAAAGCAATAAACTTTCATTTAGACAATACCCAGATGAAATAAAGATCATAGCATTGAAAATGTCTCATACCCAAATGGCTGATAAAGATTATACAGTACTTGGAATTGCTGCTACAGCAGCTGGGAATAACAGTCCTCTTTGAAAACTAACACACAACTCAGATTTGTCATTAAAGAGACCAGCAGCAGATAAAGAACCCAATGGTGCCTCCAAGAAGGAAGATAAGTGCTGGAAATGCTCAATGTATACACCATAGAAGACCCACGTCCTCCCTAGCTGATGGTACGGCCTGCTGATAACTTGAACAGCACCTTGCATACACAAATCTGCCCCTAAACTCTTCACAAACCCTCTGTTATTCTCTTCAGCCTCCAAATGCCTCGAGAGTGGATGAATAATGGAAGATAGCTATGCAAATAAGTAATAACACACAAGTCCCTCAAGGAAGGTACGGCCAGGTACAACAAGGAGTACGACTAGTATGTAGTCACCAATGCACATGAAATCTGCCCCAAACTCCCAACCAAGACCTACATTATAATCTTCATTCCCCCCTGATAATTATGGTGCCAAAATACTTTGGATTTCTCTTTAAAAATGTCTCCGCGACAAGCTTCAAATCCTCAAAACTGAATACTATGAAGTGCAGTTGCAACCACTGGATATGGCTGCCAAAAACCCCCTTGGGTGATCTCTCATACTTGCGGGAAGTTGATACCAATGGTGGTTTTCGTCACCAAAAGCCAAAGACGGTTTCTACAAACCCTCATTTACTTGCAGAGCCAAGTCTCATAAAAATGCAATAGTCAAGAATGAGCTCTATTCTTTCATTTTAGCTTTTATATTTCTCCACAAGGGGTCGACCAACATGAGAGGGAAATAAACTCTTTTTAAAATTCACTTTATTAGCCTCCTTGAGGCGTCCAAACCCATAAGTGACTTTATTTCCTTCTAACACCTTTTTTCCAAGTCACTACATTAATATCATAAAGTCCAATTATTAAATATAAAAATTAACTTGCGGACTTTAATATGAAAGGGCAAATGGACTCCGAATTTGATGAGCAATAGACCGTTGGAAAGGTCTCATCGAAACGCTCCATCTCCAATACTGAATTTCCCAAAATAGTCGAAACCCTAACTTACTAAAAATAGTAAGTTCACCTCACCGAAACCATCCATCTAAACTCCCAGAGTTCCCTATCCACCTTGGTTAGTCTACGGAAACCAAGTATAGACTAACACCTCTAGGAATGGGAACATTACACAAAATATTTGACAAGCGTTTAGGTCCTTGTATTTTGGAGGCTTATCCAAATTTGTGTAGATGGAATAAAAAATCTGAATTCTTCTAATGGGCTGATCTCCTTTAGTAATTCTTCCTTGTGAAATTCTCTAGCATGATAAGTGTTCAGAGTGGTAACTGTCTGCTGCAGTGATCATATATTGTCTTCACTTGACAATAGCATGGTACCCATCCCAGCAGTAGTCTATACAATGTGTAGAGAATTCTATATGACAATGTTTGTGCTAGCAATAGGGCCTACGATTGGCCAAGCTGCGAATTATAAAACTATTACTACAAACTGTACGACAACGCTTTGACTTTCAAAAGGTATGGCAGCAAATTGGCTTTCAGAGAGTATTGCAACAGGGTGTATGGTGTCCTCACAATGGTGTACAACCATGTCAAAAAAATTAGGGTGTGGTTGGTGTATGACAACAATGTCGACATGATTTTCAGGGCAATGTTCAGCACAAATTTTCAAGCATATAGTTCCGTCTTTGGATATGTGTTGATCAATGGTAGCTTGTCTTTGATCAACAGTGGCTTGCTTGGCAATGGTTTGGTCGACGAGAGATCACCTAATGATGGGTTTCTTGATTGTAACTTGCTCTAGAATGGGTTATGAATTAAACTTAAAATCACCAAGTTGTCTTGGGGAAAGGCTAAAATAACCCATTTCACTTTCATATTTTTGATTTTTTTTCGTTATTATTTTTAATTCATCTTTTGAAATAATTATAGTACTTTTATTTTTTAATTCCTCATCAACAATATTTATTGTACCTTTATTATTTCTTTTCCCCTTGTAAGTTATGCCTTTATTCTGTTCAATGTGGTTAGTCACTTAGATGCCAGTCATATTTATAACCTTCATTCTTAGACAGTAAAACTTTAATTTGGGGCCATTAATTGCATTCTTGACTAGTGTCTTGTCCAAATTTTCCAAGCAAAAGGCTCCATTATCCAAAATTTTGTAAATTTTAAATGGTCTGAGTCACATGCCCTTAAATTTGCCTAGTTTAATTTCTCATTTACTGTTGTACTTCAATATGAGTGTCCCGACTTTAAAATTCGTTCTTTGGAGGTTCTTCTTGTACCAATATTTGTCTTCTTTGTGTGACCTCTATAGCCCCCTGTGTTAACTGTTGTTCATCCAATTTGTTTAATTGGATGAGTTGCTCTCTAAGGCTCTCCTCATCACCCATTCTATTCTCCATTGCCATCCTTAGACTTGGCAGAAAATACTCCATAGGGACTACTACTTCTTGTGTTACTTTATATGCCATTTGATAAACCCATAACTTGACATGGATCCATTCTTCACAATTTGCTCCTTCTATATCACATGACTTTGGGATAAACCCAATTAACATCTTGTTCGTGCCTTGTGCTTGACCATTGGCTTGTGGGTAATATGGACTTGAGAATGAGTGAAAGATGGGAAATTTTGTAGTCATCAACTAGATTGTGTGGTGGACAAAATGTCCATGATCACTTATAATTTGTATGGAATTCCAAATCTTGTCGTATTTTGTAGTCCATAAATATTCAAAGTACGCTTACTTTCAATATTGGGTCCTAGTCATCTCCAATCATAATCATTTTGGTATCTCTTTCCAATCCCAAATTTATCTTTACCATAGGAGGCTCCTTGTATATCATGCCCTTAACACTACTAGATTCATGCATGGGCTTCTCATCTAACTTGGTGTTGCCTACTTTGTCTTTTGTAAACTTTGAAGGAGAAGCCAATTGCGCAGACGATGGTCATGTGATGCTTGGCATGGCAGATCTTTGACAATCATCTCATTCTTTCCCTTCACCTTCTTAAATTTTCTTGATTTCCACGAAATTATAGCTAGGCTAGAACACTTCATAGTCTTCCATTTGTCAATGCAAGAGATGTTTGAGGGAGTTGGTTTCATCCTCTGAGTAAGATTGTAACTCCAACATCCCTTCATGATTGAGCTCTATGGTCCCTCTGTTTCTACCTACTGAGCATTATTTGTCAGGGTCTGAATTTGATGACCCTTTGGATGAAGCTACTTCTTTGCTCACTATCCGGTTCTTTAAACCTATTATATACTTTTGACCTTTATTTCTAATAGACAACAAATTATTTTTCCAATTATGGTCGACTTTGGTTGGTATCATCCATCCTCAACCCAATAATGCATCATAGGCCTTTTTCTTTAAAGAGATGACTAGAAAATTCAAAATAAATGGTTGGGTGCCAATAATTACCTTTTACACCATGAGAACTCCCAACACCTCTATACTATATTGATTTCCTCCTACCAATTGGAAGGTTGGTGGCTAGATAGTGGGCTTCTTGAGACTCCCAATCTCTTTTGGAAGCACATTTATGCCAAATCCATCATCGATAATGATATTGGTAACTTTTCTTCCTAGCATCTCCATGTGCATGACATCAGGTTGTTAAGCTTGGTTTAATGTCAAGAGCATTAGTTCAATCACTTGATCACTAGATCATTACTTGGTTCAATCACTTGAACACCCCTATTGGTTCCTTTGTTTTCTTCATATTCTCTCTATCACTCAATGTTGTGTCATCTGACACTAGGTGTGTGTGGTATACTCCATGTCAAATCCGAGATTTGTACATTAGTAGTTATAGCATCTTTTAGTTCCAAGATACGATGCAATAAATCTATTACCTTTATGGGTATGATGCTTGCAATGGCCGTATCTGAATTGAGCTTACTCATTGCTTCATTTGCATGTGATTGTCGGCTTTATTCAATCATTTCTCTCTCGACATTTACTCGCTTCAATCAATCTTTGCTTCTTAGCGGGTGGGTAGAAGTATTTTGTTCTTTTTGCTTTGGATCTAGTGATTGCCACTACCTCATTTGCAACAACTGCATCAATCATATTGACATTGGCTTGCTTTGGACAATTACCATCACCATGGTCCTTGTGTCCACACCAATGACATAGAAGTCATATAGTACTTTGATTAGTAGGGCAATGTTTTGTGAAATGATCCCACTTATTACACTTTTGGCATTATACAATAATCAATTAGTCAACCTTGGCAATTTTATTGGATTCGACTTCCGCTTTCACCCATATTCCAACATCTATTATATCTTTTGTTTCGATACATGTTAGGTTGATGATATTTTATTTTAGGGTTCAACTGCGTAGTTTTTGAGGCAAACACGTGACCCATATTTCGTGAGTAGTGGTTCACATGAACCCATCTCTCATGTGAATGAATTGTCCACTTAGCACTCATTGTATCTAGGTGATGCTCACAGGGGTGAAGCATCGGGACTTCCCGAGAGGTCACCCATCCCAGAACTACTCTGACTAAGTGGGCTTAACCATGGAGTTTTGGTTTGCAAGCTAAGTGGGCTTGATCTTGGGGGAAATACTGGGATGGGTGACCTCTCAGGAAGTCCCAATGTTTCACCCTTGTGAGCATCACCTAGATGCAATGAGTGCTAAGTGGACCATTGACCATTCATTCACATGAGAGGTGGGTTCATGTGAACCACTACTCATGAAATATGGGTCACATGTTTGACTCAAAAACTATGCAGTTGAACATTGAAATAAAATATCATAATTTGACACGCTGTGGAAAATACCTCCTACTTATCACATGTTAGGTTATGCACTTGTAGATGTGCTAGGAGATGCACCCTCTTCTTTTGCTGCTTTACCGTGTTGATGGCTCTTCTTTAGCAAAAAGTACTTGGGCACTTTTATTCCTTAAATTGTATGGACAATCCTTGACTATGTGGCCCACAACTTGGTAGATTTCACTAAACATCCTCTTCAAACAATTAACTTTGGCATGGCCTTCTATTTTGTAGTCTATACACCAAAGGTCTCTTCTTTCTTTATTTCTTTCATCATTCTAAGCATGTCCCTCTAAAGAGCTTGAATAGTTCCTATTTCACTATCACTTGAATTAGAACTGTCATCTTCACTTTTTCTCGAGTGCAAGGATGTCTTGTCGTCACTTTCAATATCCATTGCACGGTTATAGGTATCCTCATGAGATGAAGGTAGAACTACCTTCATCTTCTTTTTTAACGAAGTTGTTAACCCTTCGATGAACCACCACTTCTTCAAACCATTGGCTAGTTCCTTCTTGGATTTACTCAATAGTCCTTTGAGCTTCCTATTGTAGGCTTGCACATTCTCATGTTTACCTCGACAAGTATTATACATTTTATGCGACAATCTTGTTGTTCTCCCCTAGGAATCTTAATTTTTTCTCCAATGCCTTTGTAAGTCTATCCCATGTAGCTTTCTTAGGCTTAAGGATATTTGTATACCAATCAATTGCCACTCCTTGAAGTGTGGTTGGGAAACATCTCAACCAGTGTCACTGATCTATTTACCTATTGGCAGTCCCTATGGTAATGCACATCCTACAATTTTAGACAAGATCTACAAATCCATTGCTAGTAAATTTTGGCAACATATGCTTCTCAAGAGATTGTATAGATGGATTACCCATGTATTTTTTCTAAGCTGACTCTCCAAATACGATCCTCTTACAAAAGGCTTGTGCTAGACATTTCTCACCACTATCAGACACATCCCTATATTTGACCCTTCCTTTGGCAGTGATGCATATGCTGTCTGGTCGACTTCAAGTTCCTCGTCAGTATCACTCTCTCCTACTATTGGTTCAGCTTGCCTTGGTGTTATTGGCTATGGATCTTCAATTAACAATTCCTCCATCCCCTATATATTTGTTTCATAAGCAGCCCATTCCTCTTTTGTGAACAAATCAATGTTAAACTCACTTCAAAATCAGAATTTTTCTTTTAAGGAGAGGGCTTCATTGGGTCTTCAATGAAGTGCATAGACTCTTTTGGGTTTGCCAACCTTACCTGCTTTGCAAGATCAATAGTTCCTTTGGAAGGGGCAATTGTTGCACAATCAACACTTGTAGATGGTGTATGATGTTCTAGTACCAGTTGAACCCTTGGTTTTAAAAGGATTTGGCTCTAGCTCCTACTCACGTTGCTAATGTCTCATACTCGTGGGCTTGACTTCCTATAGGAGGATGCCTCTTGCGACCCTTGTCTTCTTTCTTGCTATTTGAGTAATTGGATAGGCCGTTGAATAGTTTGGTCCACTCCCTCACCTGTCAGCCTCTTTTTCATGCTTTTGTTTGGGATAAATGTCATTTAATACCTCCCAGTTTGGCATTGATCCTTCTTGATGATGACACCTTTGCTCATTTCTTTGTGTTGTTGTGCTTCACGGTCACATTTGACATGGAGGTCTTGCAATATAATATAGTTCCTGACAAGGAGTTAGGGTAGGTGATCAAGCAGGGTGTCAACATCTTTAGTTGCCAGCAAATTGTTCCATATTATATCTTGTGGTACTTGATTGCTTTCAGATTCTTCACAAACATGTTCTTGTACAAATAGATTCCACAAATACTTGAAGTCTCTTGTGAGATTGCTTTCTCATTCTTGGTTTGTTTCAAACTTTCAACTACTTCTTCAATTGGCTGATCCATTTATGTTGCCATCTTCCTAGTGTTGTTGTCGATAGGTATTATTGACTGGTGTTCCCTTGAAACCACTTTTGATGACTGAAGTTTACAAAGGCAATGATGCCAAAATGTTTGCTACTAAATTTTGCACTATTAGATATTAGCAATTTGAATGATAACAGATGTAACAATGAACACCATGAACATGGAATAAGTAAATATTTCATATAGTTAGGGTCTATACAATTGCTCGGTATAGGGAGGATCCAAGGAACAACATTCCTTCCCTAACATAAGGCATTCTTTTAAATGACAATGCTTACAGTTATTGGTTACACAACCGTCAACAACTGAATCACAAGAAGTTACATCACTACCTAATGCTGACAAAATATAAAATGTCCTCACATCCCAGCGTACCCTTGTCTTGGGAACTTTAGGAAACACTGCAAAATTATTTCTGCTTCAGTACATAGTATTAAAGTTTAATGAATTTAAGATATGTAGGAAAATCACCTTTACTTCTCATTTAATTTTTCAACTGCATTGGTCAAGATATGACCTCAAATTGAGCTTGTGTTCATCTTGCTGGTAAACAACAAAATTTATGGGGAAAATCGACACTTTTCCTGAGAAAATGAGAATCACTGAGTGAAGATAATGAAATTCTTATTCATATTTCCAACCTGGAAATGAAAATAAATATCCAACTGGGCAGTGCTTCTGTTGATTAAACCACTTCAAGTCTTGAAGCCTTTTGACGAAGATCCAACTGGATCTAGTGACATCACAACATCTGCCTTCATTATGCATTGCTTAGATAATGCACAATCAAGGCATGCTTTTAAGTTTTAACAAACGTACCAAGATCTTTGTATGTTTCTTCTCAATTTCTTACACATTGGTACACAAATAACAATGAAAATTCAGTCCAGAAAAAAGTTGTTGCATTCTTTTAAAGTCTATAAAAGTTGATATTAAATATTGCAAATGCACTTGTTTAGCTACTCCTCATAAACCTTTGCAAACCTATAAGAGAGCCTCCAGGAAAGGGTATAAGAAAAGATGCACCAGCAACAATAAGCAGGGTCATATCCCAGTAGAAGAAGACTAAGATGTCACCCCCACCGGTCCTTCTTCAAAGGGTAAAGAGTTTATAGCCATAGATGCTCTCATACATAACCCACAGGTCTCTGTACTGTCCAGAAAGGCAGGTACACTCTCAATCTCTCCTTCAGCTTTCACGTGTTCCAAAAAATATTGTGAGAAGAATTTTCACACAAGCTGATACTCTCACAGTATTTTCACATAAGCTGATACTCCCTCAGTATTGGGAGTATCTGCAACAGTATTTACATTCTTGTATTGAATCTCAATGTAAAAACTCAGTGGTATTTTCGAAATAGGTATATATACACTAAAATATGTATAAATATCACATATTGAATATATAAAAGAGTATAGAATAGGATAGTTGAATAGGTGGCAGTGTTTATAAATATACGTAATAAGTGTTGGTAGTTAGGGATTTATCCCTACAAGGTAGCTATTCATCAATATTACTGTTTGTTATTCTCACTACAGATTTGTTTTTTGGTCATTCAAGTTCTTTTGTGATAAGAAATAAGATATTGGCTTGACTCTTGACAATGAAGTTCTGCCATCCAAACAAGTATTGCTTGAAATTTATCTAGTGCATGCATAGGAGCCAACATTTCCTTTTCATAGCTGGATAATTATCCTTGTCAATCAATTTCCACTCTTAAAGGCAACTGGCCATCAATTTTGTAATAGGTAATCCCCTGTACTGACACATGATGGCATCACTCTCCTCTACAAAAGGCTATGAGAATACTAAGAGTGCTAGTTGTCATTACCACCTTAATTTACTGGGATGGAGCTTGTATCTGATTGGCCCATAGGAATTGATTTTTCTTTGTAAGATCAGCAAGGGGCATTGTAAAACTATTAAATGCCTTTATGACTCTTAGGTAAACACTGTATCCCACTAAACCCTCTCAACTAAGTTGCATTCTATGGAGAGGGCTTGGATCTTATTTGTAGGTTGTCTTAAAGTCTGTCTTTTCTGATAATGTTCCCTGGATACACATGCCAGGTCTTTAAAAAAATGATTTTGATTCTCTAGCAAAGAGGGAGTCAGCTGAATGAGATCTGTTACATTTCTTAAATTGTTCCGTTGCTCCACCATATTTTCTTTGAAGACGAGAATATCATCAAAGGAAACTGGTATAAATCTTCTAAATTGTGATGTGACTAGTGGATTGGTTATGACGGGTTCAGAAGTTGCAAGGAAATTGTCACCTGACCTTATCTTCTTCTAGTGATATCATATAGCTGCTATAAAGAAGATTACACCTGAGAAGATTCATTGAAGTCTATTATGTACATGCTAGGTCCTGTATTTTATGATTAATAAAACATCTTATTTCTTATTTGTTTATTTTACAAATGTTTCCAAGGATTGCAGTTGTAATATTTTTGACATTAAATTTTTGTTCTAGTTATGAATATCGACTCTTTGATGTATTCTTGTTTTAGGAGTAGAGGATGTAGTTGAATCTGGCATGCATTTGATTTCTCTAATTTATTTATTTATACTTATGAAGAAGCTATTGGAATTGAGCACCCTGTGAGAAAAATGGGTTCAATTGGAAGTCCACAGAGGCTGGGTAAAGCTGGGCTTTCTTTACATTATGCAAATATCATCAACCAAATTGATAGAATGGTAAGTGCGAATAATGATTTCCTCTTTGTTATTCAGGTCTCTTTTCCAATAAGTGCCATTTAAGCTGCTTTTCTTGCCTTAATTTTAATCTCTTGTACTTTGCAAGGAACCTGCTTGAACTCCTTGTAAGCTTATATCTGCAATTCTTGTATGCAAATTTTCTTTCTTATACATGTGCATAGCACTTTGATGTTTCTTGAGTGGTCTTTCAGTGAGTTAAATTTTGTTTTGCATGATAAGAATGCTTATTGTATGAATATGGACAATTTTAATGCTACTGGACTGGTGTAGAAGTAGTTGGACACTGCAAAGTTTTCTTCACAGAGAATTCATATCTTCACTTTTTTAAGACAATGAGAATTTGTCAAGTTCATATTCTGCTATTCATATTTTTGGACCTGAGCTTTTGGCTGACAAGTTAATTATTGTTCTGTGGATTACCCACTATCAACTGTTGCATATACACTCTAGAAGAAAAGTATTTTGGTATCTAATATGACCATAATGACTACTCATGGAAAATAGTTATCATGATTATGACATGAGTTTTTGAAAGAACAACTTCCATTTAGTGAAAATCCAACAAAACTTAAATAATACTACGCTATGGAAGCTTGCAGTTACAACAAAAATGTTGGGTTGTGATAAATACCATGTTGATGATAATTCATAATTGTGAAACAAGAAATGCTTATAAGGCACACCCTCCCCTAAATACATTGTGAGTGGGAAACGAGGTTAGAGGGTGAGAAGCCCAAAGTAGTGGAGTTATTTTATTGTTCCTCCTAACAAGCACTTGGACTTGGTGTAGGCTCAAAGACTTGAACCTTTTCATTAGATGTCCAATTTTGAACCCCAACCACCAGGGAGTCTCTCCTAGCTGCTGCCACAGATTATGTATTGCCACAACAGCTACATCAAGAATGGATGTGGTCCTGTCGACTTGGGAATTCTCCAACCACAGAAGAGAGTAAACAAGTGGTTGAAAAGATGAAATGGTGTGCCTGGATGTCAGAAACAAGTGTCAAGTGTGTTAGAACCAATATTGGTACCCCTACGAAACCTTGCCTACAGTTAGATTTTTAACCTTAAACCAGGTCTTGCTTGTCATGTTATCAAATGTCAACTGAATTCATTCCTTGTCAAATTGTAAAGTTGTCTTGTCTTGGTCTAGTTTTTCAACTAACATTCTTGTAGGTTGTTCAAGTTTGCACCACATCAAGCAGATGACAAAGAAGTATTAGAGACTCAAGCTTAATAAAGAAGAGAAAAGGATCTCAGAGGCTTGAATATGAAGACAAGGTTCGTAAATAGTTAAATGACCACTCCAGCACTCCATCCAAATGACACATCAACACAAGGCAAATCAAGAACAAGTCTTGAAATAACTCATCCTCAAAATGGCAGAATGCTTGTTGAATTCCACCAAGAAGGAAATCAAGCTGAAAGTTCAAATGAAGCTTAAGTTTTAAATGTTAATGCCAGGGAGAAAGGGCGACAAGGAAGTGGCAGCTCCCAAAGTGATCCACATCATGCATTAGGACAGAACAAACTTAAATAAAAGTTGCAGTTTTCAAGTGGTTAGGCTAGCATAAATCTGTGAGATAAAATCATAAAGGTGGCATAACACTCCCAAAAGTGACTGTTTGAGGTGCCTAAGACAAAAGAGCATGGTTTGGTGGCAGATGCACATGAAATGTGTGCCTGGGAGAGTTTAAGTAGCAAAGTATGCATAAAAGGGCGCCTAAAGAAAAAGTCAAATGACATAAGTGGCTGTTTGGCATGCCTGAAGGGTCTTAGGTCAGTTTTATGTAACAAAACAGCTGAAAGGATGTACCTATGGTACGATGACCAGTCTTCTAGTTGCATAAGCAGCAGGAATAGGCGCCTGACTGTTTTTGATGAAGTTTTGTAACATGATGTAACAAAAAGAGCACGTGGGAGACAAATGAGTGGCAAAGAGACATAAAACAGGTGCCTAGACAGAGGATGGTAAGTTTAGAGTCTTAGACATATATTACAGTATTTCTGCATTTATACATGATGGCAGTATTCATACCCCTGATTTAATCATTTATCATTCTCTGGAACAGTTAGAACAGCAAAAACAAGGGCATTTTCAGTACGGATTTTGTGATTTTCATGAATTTCGAGCATTAGGGTTTTGCTGATGTAAATGAAGGCAGATTTGCAACTTCTCCAAGTATGTTTTGTACTAGGGTTTGGCAGAAGTGAATGGGTATATGCAGCTGTTTAAGGGTTTGTGTTTTAAGATAGGTTTATGGTTAAAATCCTAAGGTTTCTCTGCTTTTTAACAAAGTTTTCAACCCTTACAAAACCCTAGAACAATTGTTTTCTAGCTTGCAGATGGACCAAGGCAGTTAAGGTTGGTAAAATCTTCCACAACGAGACCTAGGGTTTGGAGTAATAAATTGTTTTGTTTTGATGGATGGCACTAGATTCAAGTCACCAAGTTGGATTGGTGAGGTTGTTGGCAGATGGATGGTTATGGTTTCGTTATTCTTTAGAGAATCTAATGAGTTTCAAAGCGAAAAGTGGCTTCAAAAGTCTAGAGGTCACTCATTCATGAAACTGCTATTTTTGGCTGTTGCTGTTTCCAGAAGTTCTACTTCAAGACAGAGGGTTGGGGCCTATTCTTAGGTCAGTTTTAGTTAGAGTTTATTTTATTCTTTCTTTGGGATCAGTTGTCCGTTTAAAGTTATTTTTTCCCTACTTTTCAGGTGCTTTAAGTGTTTATGCTATAAAACAATGATTTTTTGCAATAAAATAATTACTATCCTAAGTCCCAAAAATTGGGCATCTTGTAACCTTATAAATAAGTGCTTTGAGCACAAACTTTTAATGATAATTGACTCTATGCTTATGCCACTGAGATTGTTAGTCAAGCTGGTTTACCTACGTTTGTAATTGTCTTGATTAAGTTGAAAATGAATAATGTTGTCAAGCTTTGTATTGATGTCATTTGTTCATCTAAGTCGTAGCTTAGCATTGAACTTAGCTATTTGGTCTTTAGAATAATGTGTCATCTTGTATTGAAATTGTTATCCCTTTGAGATCTTTTTTACACTAAATTGTTGGTCTCTGTTTTAGCCAGTAGTAAGGTGGTGTTGTTTGTGTGTTTAGATTAGTTGTTTTCATTCTTAATAACTAAAAATCTTGCTTGTGAGACAAGACCTGTTACCAGTCATGTGCTCATACTAGAGGAAAAAAGATGCAAAAAATAGGCGGATACTTAGTTATTTCATTTATGCAAAAGCCCCTAAAGAAATCTAGTATAGTGTTTATATCTATATATTTTGTCTATTTCTTAGTGTCTAGGGTAGTTTTAGATCTCAAGGAGTTTCCCCTTATATTTCTCAAGTCCTGATCTATGGTTTGTTATGACAAATTTGAACAACATTATGGTGTTGAACAAAGATGAGCATATTTCTATGTAGGGAACTGCATAGTTCGCAAACTCGGACTCAATTTGGACTCGGTAGACCAAAAATTTCTGACTCGACAACTTAAAAAATTACTTAAAATTCTTTTAAAACACAAATTTTATGCAAAATTCAGTTACAAAATGTATCCAATGAGTCTATAAAATGTTAGGGAAGTGTTTTCTATTAGATTTGAATACAAATACAGTACAAAATTATATCATGCTGCGGATACAATAGTTAGCTGATAATGATTATGAATTTATGATGATTGCCTTTGAAAATCATCTTCACAAATTGCATATCTGGGCAAGTTACAAATTAAAAGATTTTACAATTTCCTCTACCCCGTTCTAGTGAAAATCGGGGAGAGGGTCTAGTCTTTGCACTTGGTTGTAGCTCCTCACTTGGCCTAGAAGGCTGTGCCTGTGGCTTCACCCTACTACTAGATAGCAATGACTCCTCAACAACATTTATGTCATCCAATCCGATATCCCCAACTTCTGCTGCAGCCACATCCTCCATATCTTGCCTCTTGAAATCAACAATCTTGTCCTTTGTAAACAAGGAGGGCTCCTCATTTTGGGTGGTCTATTCACTATAGTGATCAATATCATCCAAATTAATAAGCTCCTTTGATTTGTCCTCCAACTTTTTTGTGTGAAGCTGAAGGTTGTATTGCACAAAAACTAGGTCATTAAGGCGTCCTTGAGTCAACTTATTGCGCTGCTTCGTGTGAATAGCGTCAAGCGAACTCCAGTTGCACTCATAGCCAAACACACTACAAGGCTCAGACAAAATTCAGAGGGCTAACTTTTGAAGGTTTGGGGCATTTCCACCCCAATCTTCCCACCAAGAACTTGCAAGTAAGATATTCAAGAGTTTGTAAGCAAACAATATTCTATTAATAGTTGTAATTTGTAACCTATAAGATATCAGACTTCAATTTTTGTTACTTGGTGATTGAGTGGATCTTCCTGATGCAGAGGCATCCACACTATAACCTTGACATACAACATGGATGTCCGCAACCCTTCATCATCATCATCATCTTTCCCTTAGCACTGTCAGCATCATCATATTTACTCTCGCCGACCGATATCCTCCTGATGACAAGCCTTCGACCCTTCGCCTGCCAGCAACATCCTCATATCCGACTATCGGCAGCATCATCATATTCGGCAAGCACGAACATCCTCTTGACGTTCACTGTTCACCTTACCGCCAACCTCTATCTTCACTATCTTCAGCATCATGATGTTCAACATCATGTTAATCAGCAGGATATAGAACATCCGGTTCCTCCCATATATCCTGATGACGACAAACCTTATGCACCCTTCCTTCGATGCTTACGTCACCCCGATATCCTGATGACGATGACGTCACATGCAGCTCCTTAATATCCTGCTGCTCCGATATCCTGATGACGTTTATCCTGATGACGATGACGTCACATGCAGTTCCTTCAATATCCTGCTGTTGGCCAAACTTAACATTTTCGGCCCGCGATCAACCCGATCTTCTACCTTATGCCGATACGCTCCTCCTCGGCAACACCTGATGATGATCACCCTAATGCACTTTCACTTTATGCAATCGATTGTATCATGCTCATCTCCGCTTACTCGGATGACGCCCGATGCTACTGCAGGATATACGCAGAAATATCCTGATGATGCCGTTTTGACGAACTTCCAACCTTAGCGAATTTCGATCCGCCGAACCTCCTGGGATGACCCGATCTGCTTTCAGGGTGATCTTCCAAACTCTAATCTATCAGCTCGACCTAGCACATGCCCATGCTAGGGTCTTCAACACCTCTCTATCGCGATCCTGCAAACAGACATGCAAACAAACACAAAATGCAAACTATAACCTAAACTACTGTACACAGCCATTCCACCGATTCGACTAATCAACCGGTGGAATGGATCAGTGAATCCATGAAACCACCAAAACAGCAAATCGATCACACAGTGGAGACCAAACAGAAAATGAACTTAAACAGGATCTTTATTGATTTCAACAGATGCAATTACAATGATCAGTCTCTCTCTCTATCTCACTCTGTGCAACCTAGCTCGATCATCTAAAACCAACCGATCCTCATGTATAAATAGGATCTCTGGCGAGTACTACTGACCTGACTCCAAGCGGCTGGGAAACCTCTCCAGGCGGCTGGGAGATCCAACCGGACCTACAGCATAACAGCTGTCCTAACAAACTATCTAAAAATAGCAAAGCATGGTCAACATGACCTTATTACATGCATTGGTCTTATCAGACCTTCTTGGAAACATTAACAAGACTCAAAACAAACTAACTGCCTCATGAAGGCCAGCTGTCAAGTAGGTGCTCCTGCACCACTTCCTCAGATAGCTAGTGGCAAAGAAAAGAGCTTCCCCTTTGCTTGCTTATTTTGCAACTTTGAAATAATGAGGTCTCTCACCTCAACCTCTAATGTCATCCTCTCAATGCATGTTGAGAGGTCCTCCATAACCTCGTTGTTAGGATTTGTGAAGTTATCGAGGAAGAAAAAAATGGGGTTGAGGTAGTTCCCTATTGCATGAATGGGTTGGTGGAGTTGATTGTTCAACCTTCGATCAATGATCTCCCAAATGAGATCAAATCTATCTCTATTCTCCCTGTAATAGATTCGGATGACCTCTTTGGTCCTATCCATAGCCTCATAAATATACCCCATTGGGATTTGATCCCCATCGACCAAGCGCAAAACTCTCACCAAGCACTCCAACACCTACAAGTAGAAAGTTACAAACAAATTAAACTTACAAATTTACAATGAAACTAAATACTTTTAAAGTTTAAAAATAAAGGATTCAAATTGAATTTTAAATTGAAGTTTGAAGTTACCTTGACAATCTCTATAGCTCTCTTTGTAAAGACATCATTAAAAACTATCTTTGTGGTCCTCTCTCCATCAACCTTCTTTGAATATGTTGAGTCTATCCATGCTTGACTCACAAACATCTGCTTCAAGGATGTCAATGAACTAGAAATGCTTTGCAATGTTAGAAAATTAGTTGCAAACCTTGTGACACTTGGTCCCACAAGCTCTTTCCCCTTGGTGTGACCTCTCAAGTTGAGAACCCAAGGGTGATTATAAATATATTTTGTTATGTTCCTTGCATTTTCTACAACTGGTCTCACCCAATCAATTTTTCCTATGTCCTCCAAAAGAAGGTCAAGGCAATGAGCTACACAAGTGGTCCAAAAGAGTGTCAGATGCCTCTCTTGAAGCAATCTTCTAGCCGCCACGTATGCCGCTGCATTGTTAGTGACAACTTGCACAACATTTTGTATGCCCACCTTTAAAACAAGCTCCTCCAACATCAAACTCAAAGTTTTTGCATTCTTTATTTTGTAGGAGGCCCGAGGCACTGACTTCAAGAAAATCAGCTCACCATTTGAAGTCGCCAAAAATTTGATTAGGGTATGGTTCCTTCCATTCATCCACCCATCTGAAAGATTTGTGCATTTGAACTTTCGCCACTGCTTCTTTTGAATTTACACAATTGTTTTTTCATCTGCAATAGCATCTTGGAGCAACCTACCACTAAACTCGTTTGGAGAGGGTGCCTTTTACCCTTTCCTTGCAACTGTTAAATGTTGTCACCAAATACTCCAAATATGGATTCTTTGCCACATTGAAGGGAAGGTTGTGATACCAAAAATTTGCGCATGCCTTATCTGCTTCTCTATGTGCCTCCTTGTTCCACCTTGTACCTTGCAATGAAGGTTGTGCTCTGTAATGCCCAATACTGGATATTTTTACAACTTGACAATTTTTCAATATGGAAGCACAATTTCCAGCACTTTTTGATCACCGAGATCCCATAATGGGCAGGGTGAGAGCATATGGTGACTAGAATATCAATTTAATTATGATTGTTGGTGGCAAACTGCTCAGCCAAAGGCAACCACAAAATCTACAACTATTCTGGTAGAGGACCGCACAGACTTCCAAAATGAAACAATAAATCACTGGTTTTGGGAACAAACAATTTTTTATTTTAGAAACCCTTCTAAATGTATATTCTAACAAACATAAATTATTCAGAAACTAGTCAATGAATAAATGCAGAAATACCAAAATAATGCAACAACAAACCTCACATTAAACTCAATACAGAAGGCTATACAATATTTAAATATTGCTAGTACAGCTATACCAGATAACCCACAAACCAAATAATATTGAATATTAAAAATATAAAATATTCCTTTTACCAAAGTGGCTAACCTTAGAGTCCTAAAATGGTACAGCAGACAAGGCATAAAGTACTGCAGACTTTTGGCCTATACGACAACCTTTATACTATCCACGATCCCTTTTATGAAATGTACAACGACATATTACTAAATTGTACAACAGCTTCATACAACTACTATTCATCAAAATAGGAAACAACAGCTTCAAAGACTTAATCCAACCCTTTTACTAAGTGCAGTAGACATCTCCTGAAACCTTTGATGACTCAGCTTGTTCCTTTCAACCCATACAAAGCTTACCTTGGTCAGACACTCAAAAGAATGCCTTTTTTCTACTGCGATAGAGATGATGTGGAGTGGCAGAGTTTTAGGAAAGTACGACACCTTTTAATAGACCAAATGCTGCCAAGATTCAACACTCAAAAGCTGTGTCTACTTTGCAGAATGTATAAGGCAACTTCAATCACTAAAATCTATATGGCTATTTTCAACAGATTTGTGGCCAACAAATACACAGAGGTATTATAATATATTCTTTGAAATCCATGCCATAAATCTAGAATGTGTTTTGGAAATGATTCTAAATTGGACAAACTCACAAGTGGCAATAATAATATTGATAATATGCTTGAAACCCTATACAAATATTTTGATACAATAATGAATCCCTCACACCAGAAATAATATTGAAACCCTTAACAAATAACTATAAAAAATTGTACCAAATTGGAAATCACAATCCAAGGTGAAATATGGAAATCTTCAGCATGCCGAGAAACCTAGATTAGATTAGCAGATATGTAATCCTCAGCAAATTGGTAATCCTTGAATGGAACTACACCAAGGAATTGAAGGGCTTTCGTCCTCCAATCCACATGAGAGAACTAGAGGCTTTTTGTCCTCCAAATCTCAACACCTAGAGGGTTTTTGTCCTCAAGTGAAAAAGATGCCCACAAGGTTTGATCTTCAGAAAAAGGGGTTTGATGAGCACACAGTTATACTGAGAGGGGGGGTGAATCAGTATAATACAATCTTTTACCTATTTCAAATCTTAATAACCATATCAATATCAATCACACAAGACCTATCAATTATGCAATACACAGAAAACACAAGATTTATGTGGAAACCCTTACGGGAGAAAACCATGGCAAAATATTGCTTATATATATAATTCTTTTACAAGCTTTGTAGGCACCAACCTACAAGAGACTCCAATTCCTTGTTGCACAATTTGTGAGCACCGACCCACTAGAGACACCAATCCCTGTTTATAGAACTCGTGAGCACCAACCCACTAGAGACACCAATCCCTGCAAATGAGCACCAACCCAGCAAGGCACCAACCTACGAATTCGTCAATGGATTATATGTCTTCTGAATGTCGATACACTTCTTCTTATAAATCTGATCACAACCCACACAATATCCTTTCTTCACAATTCTGATCCAAATCATGCACAAACTCTTTTCACAAAACTGATCCAAACTCTTCCTCTATCTCTGCAAGATCTTCTTCTTTGTCTCAGTACAATCTTCTTCTTTATCATAGTATAATCTTCTTCTTTATGTCAGCATTAACTTCTATATTTGCAAGATCTTCTTTATATCTGCATAGATCTCTCTTTTATTTCTGCATCTCACTTCTCTATAATTCTGCCATAAATCTTCTTCTATATTTCTGCCTCTATCTTTCTTACAAATCTGCCTTTAACTTTCTCATACAAATCTGCCTCTTAACTCTTTATTTGCAGATCTGCAGGTGTCTAATGGATATATCTTTTATATTTCACACACCTCTCATTCTTTCTTTTCATCACTTCACAAGTCATTTATATCTTCATCGATTCCATTAATGGATGCATCTATTGCCAAGGAAGACGTCCTTTTAAAACTTACACCTCTTCATACATACCTCTTTGAGGAAAACGTTTTTCTTTTTATTTAAGATCGCAGCCTTTAGTTATACCTTCAAACTACTATCAAATGTCATCGCTGCCTTATCTAATATAATCACATCTCTTCCTCTTAAAGCATTCACACCTCTTCATTGCAAAGAAACTTATGAATAAGACGATTGTCTTATTACGTATATTCGCTGCCATCATGTGTTAGTCGGCTATAAAACAAGTTTATGTTTAAATTTCAATCTTGCGCCAAAGACAAATTGGCCAGCATGTGTCGGCTCATATAGATGAGTTTAAATCTTTAATTTAAACTCTAATTTATGCATGATTGTCTCAAAATCATTTAACTTCATCGACCAGAGACTAGTTGGCCTCTTTTTCAAATTATCATTCTTCACTCTATTAAGCTGATCGCTCCACATCTGTTTTCTCTTCAAACCTGATTGCTCATCTCTATATCTTTGATTGATTCCTTGATCGGCCTCATAAATAAAGTCTTCTATTTGCAAAACACCAAACTTGAGGTTGGCCACCTTGAAGATTGAACTCAAACCTTGGCACTAAAATATCAACGTTTAAATCTTTAATTTAAACTTTACGATTATCGTTCATCACCTTAGAGGAGTCGGCCATGATAGAGATCGGCCCAAATTAGGTAAGCATTAATAAACTCCAATGTGATCCATTAATCTTCTCTAAGGTGATGAACGATAATCGTAATATAGAGGAGTTGGCCATGATAGAGATTGGCCCAAATTAGATAAGCATTAATAAACTCCAATGTGATCCATCAATCTTCTCTATCAACCACTGCTCAATCAACTAATCCAATTCGTCTTATATATGTCACTGGATGTTGATGACAATTCCAATGACAACATTTACACCTTGCATACAATGATTTTGCTACTTTGACATCAATGACAACCATCTCATCTATTCATCAATGATAACGATAATGAATACCTTCTTGACATCAATGACAACATGTCCATTCACCTTTGACATCAATGACAACATTTCCAACAAGGGTTTCACAACAATACAATGGATGCTTTCCTATGAGTCCAACTCCTCCCTTTATAATCACTCTACTAATTTTAACCCCCTTCTGGAAGTGTCTAGAAAAACCTTTCCTTTTTAATTTAAATTTACTTTTTGGCCCTTTTCTCTAGCGACACTTTTTTATATATCTTTAGGCCAACTTTTAATAATAAACATTAGATGCCCTTTTTGTAATGTTAAAACATAAAGTTATTTGGGCAACTTAAGTTATATTATTAGTTATTTTCTTTGTTAAAAAAGGGGACATGATAGTCCGCCCTTCTTTAAATTGCTTGTCTTCAAGCAATGCTGATCCAACTGCTCGTCCCGATTGAATATCTCTGTAATACTAAGATTCCAAATCATTCTTGGGGGTTGGTGTGTCCATCTCCACAATTTATCAAATTGTGGGAAAGCTTCTGCAAACTCCATTATTTGTTGTCTTGAAATTTTAAGCTTACTCGGGGGTTTCTTTATGTGGAATATGCACTCACCACCATGTTTCTGCTACGCCACTCTGGTATAACTGAGAGTTGAAAATTTTGCCATGAATATTTTATGCACAACATCCACTGCTCCATTAAAGTTTGTCATCCTAAGAAGGCCCCGAGCCATTAGACTTTGAGACATTTCCAAAGGAGACTACACTACTTGGGAATTCATTGCTTCCCAAACATCATATATTTGGCCACCAATTGCCTCCCTCCAAAGATCCTCTTTCACATTCTTGAGAGCTCCAATGAGATCAAGCACATTGCTGATTCCTTGAGCAGCTGGAATGGTGACACCATGAACATGCAATGAACCAACAAGATGGTGCATTAGGCAATAACCCATTGCTTGTTCTACTTTAGATTTCAGTATTGGGTGTCTCAAAGAATCACCCAGATCCCATACTCTTATGTGTAGACAACCTTGAGCGACAGGATCTATGTGCCCTGTCCTTTACCTTTTCTCCATTCTTATGGTACTTTCCATGATGACAAGAATCTTGCAATGATAGAGTATGAAGCATCAAAATCTCTACTGGTATCATTTATTTCATGCCTTGAGCTATAATCATGGAGATAGCCAAAGCGCTTAACATTATTTGCTAATTTTGAAGTTTTTGCAATCTCTACACCACCATGAAAATCAACTATAAAACATTCTTCTCAAGTGCATGATTATCAATAGAGTCATTCTGAAAATTAATCTGATATGTAATTGTCTCAATCTTTGAAAGATTAAGGGGCTACTTGAATAGTAACATCTTTTTCAATTCAACAATTGATGTTTGTTTCTCCTTGACTTCAGTAAGGCAAACGTTTTGTTGGCATTCAATTTCAGAAGTCAAATAAACTTCTTTAGCTTGTGGCTCAAATCTATCCATCATCGTCTTTGATTCTATCATCTTCTTTTCTGGCTCTTCATCAAATTTCTTTGACTCTTCTTCTAATATCATCTCTCCTTTGCTCCGACATTTGTGGCTTGGCTCCCAAGATTCTTTGCATGAGAAGCAAAGTTTCTTTCTTCTGAGTTCGTTTTTGGTATCATCTTCCCTTCTTGTGACAAGGCTCTTTCTCCTTCAAGTACGTTTTCTTTGACTCACACTCCTTGTGTAATGCCCCCTTCTACTAAGCTCAAACTGTTCACAACCTTGCACAATTTCAACTTACAAAAAGGAAACATTAGTACTGCAAATTTTTCTCTTTTCATATCATAATTAATATAGATCCATATTCTTTCCACATTTATTCTAAAACTTATAATTCCATAATCACATAATTCATATTCATATTCATAGGCCTCAAGTGCTAGCCTCAGAAGGATCATATTTCGCTCTATCATTAATCCATCTCTAACTCCATAGGCATGGTTCATTAAGGAGACACTAACCATCCCATACGTAGGCCCAAAGGCTTCACTCCCACACAGAGTTCTTCAGCATTTGGCTTGATGGAACGTCATGTCCACACAACATTCTTCATCCCACCAAGAGTCACCTCACGTAGGGCACATTTAACATTGATGAGCTCATCATTACCATAGGCCCAAGGACTTCACACCCACACAATGTTCTTCGTCTCTTGGCTCAAGGGACTTCACACCCACACAGTGTTCTTCATCCACTTGAGGGTTACCTAGGTCCAATAACATTCTCCTAACTTACCCATACACCTAGGATGGCGAGATGATTAATGATGAGGCAAATCCTCCTTTCGGATATGACACAATCCTATGATTTCTAAGTCCTTATTAACATTTTGCACATGATGCCTTATAATTAGGACATCTTAGCCTTATATCATAATTGGCCAATCATATACCCACATGCTCATATTTCATTATCATCATTTAATATTAACAAGATCCCTTAAGTTCTATATGCAATGCTTACAATTTAATTGTTCTATTTTGATATAGGGATCACATACATATATATATTTATTCTTTTATTATTTATATATAATAATCTTACCATTTATTTTTACCAATTATAGATTGAACAAATTAAATATAAATACTTACTTATCTGCTGTAGCTTTACCTTAGATTTCTTACCTATTACTGCTGTCTTCTTTCTATTTTCCAATGTTTTCCTTGCTCGATGGAATGACTAATATAATTTTTATTGTATTGCTGCTGCTGTTTATATATTATATAATATATACTTTCACACACTCTTCCCATCATACGCCCTTTTATATATTTCCAAGGGTTTACCGTGGGTAAAAGGATATACCCTTTCCAACGGTTGCGGCTTTAATAATGTTTCTCTTTTTTTTATTTATTATTTATTAAGGTGATCGCTGGTGTCAACCAACTTAATAGCCGCATACATACTTTTATTTATATTTGATTGCTGATTTTATTTCATAGGAACTACTTCTCTCACTTTATATAATTATAGTATAGGATAATAATAATATTATTATTTATTAGATAATAAGTATTAATAATAATATATATTTACTTAAATATATATTTTACCAAAGCAATTTCACCGACTTTTATATGTTGTTTAAATCTTTAATTTAAACAATGTCTTAATATCGGGTCATGATACACTTTATAATATTTATAATAATTAACTTATAATATTGTATTTATGTTTATTCTTATATAATATAATAATAGATATTATAATAATATTTATAAACATGTATTGTTATATTATAATCATAATAATAATTAATATTAATATTTTTATTTATTATCATATATTGTTATTATATAATAATAATATGCTATTTTAATATTATATTTATATTAATGATTATAATTTATTAATGGACTATGGCTAAATCTTTAATTTAAACAATTCCTTGATATGGGGACATGACACCTTGGCATCTTCTGGGGGCTTTTGTTCAGCTCTTTCTTCTTTCTTCTTCAGCCTTCTACTTTTATTTTCTTTGAATATTTGCAAGAATTCTTCAAAGGTGATATTAGATTTGTAAATGTCAGACTTCTTATCATATTCATCAAAGACAAGAAGTTTGCATTCATCTCTGGTACACTGCTCGTTTAACCACGCCTCTTGAATAGGATCTTTCTTTCATATTCTTCTAAATGAAACTAGAGCTTTATAGCTGATAGAAAGTTGTCCCAATAGCTGATTCTTAAAATCTTGGCTCTTCATCCGTGCTTCTTGTTCTGCCCTTTTGTTTCACCGAAACAATGGAATGATTCATTTGCTTATTCATATTTTGCAAAGTTTGTAACATTTTTTATATGAATTCTTGAAATGTCTTCATTTTTCTTTCATACTTTCCCACCATTGGCATGCATGTGATATAATTTCAATTAAATTGTTAGCTTTCCCTGGAAGTTGGCAAGATCACAACTCTGATACACTATAATGTCCCAAACTACATATTTTGACAACTTGACAATTTTTCAATATGGAAGAATGATTTGTAGCACTTTCTTATCACCAAGATCTCAGAATGGGCAGGGTGAGCATACGGTGACTAGAGTATCGATTTAATTATGATTGCTGGTGGCAAGCTACTTAGCCAAAAGCAACTACAAAAGCTATATCTATTCTGGCGGAGGACCACACAGACTTCCAAAATGAAACAATAAATCACTAGTTCTGGGAACAAACAATTTCTGATTTTAGAAACCCTTATGAATATATATTCTAACCAACATAAATTATTCAGGAACCTGTCAATGAATAAATTCAAAAATACCAGAATAGTGCAGTAGCAAACCCCGCATTAAACTCAATACAGAAGGCTGTACAATATTTAAATATTGCTGGTACAGTTGTACCAGATAACCCACAAACTAGACAATACTGAATATTAGAAATATTAAATATTCCTTTTACCAAAGTTGTTGACCTCAGAGTCCTGAAATGGTACGACAGACAAGGCAGAAAGTACTGTAGACTTTTGACCTGTATGACAAACTTTATACTATCCATGGTCCCTTTTATGAAATGTCAGTGCCATATTACTAAATTGTACGACAGCTTCATACAACTTCTATTCATCAAAATAGGAATCAACAGCTTCAAAGACTTAATCCAACCCTTTTACTCGGTGCGACAAACTTCTCTTCCCTTTAACCCATACGGAACTTACCTTGGTCAGTACAACACTCAAAAGGATGCCTTTTTTCTGCTATGGTGGAGATGATGTGGAGTGATAGAGTTTTAGGGAAGTACGACACCTTTTAATAGACCAAATTCTGCCAAGATTCCACACTAAAAAGCTGTCTACTTTGTAGAATGTATAAGGCAGCTTCAGTCACTAAAATTTGTACAACTATTTCTAGTAGATTTGTGGCCAGCAAATACACAGCAGCATTATAATATAATCTCTAAAATCCACACCATAAATCTGGATTGTGTTCTGCAAATGATTTTAAACTGGACAAACTCATAGATGGCAATAATAATATTGATAATATGCATGTAAACCCATACAAATAATCTGATACAATAATGAATTGTTCACAATATAAATAATATTTGGATTGCTTTACAAATAGCTATAAAAATTTGTACCAACCTGGAAATCACAATTTGGATTGCTTTACAAATTTTGTAAATCTTTAGCACACCAAGAAACCTAGATTGGATTAGCAGATATGTGATCCTCAACACAATGGTAATCCCTAAATGGAACTACACTAAGGAATTGAAGGGTTTTCGTCCTCCAATCGACACGAGAGTTAGAGGGTTTTTTGTCCTCAAGTGGAAAAGATGAACACAAGGTTCAATCTTAGAAAAAGGGGTTTTGACAACAATACAATGGATGCCTCCCTTTGAGCTCCTCTCCTCCATTGATTATCACTCTTTACTAATTTTAGCCCCCTTCTGGAAGTGTCTAGAAAAACCTTTTCTTTTTAATTTAATATTACGCTGGCAATCTTTTTTAAAAACATTTTTTGGCTCTTTTCCCTAGTGACACTTTTTCATATAACTTTAGGCCAACTTTTAATAATAAAACATAAGTTGCCCTTTTTGTAATGTTAGAACATAAAGTTACTTGGACAACTTAAGTTTATTATTAATTATTTCCTTAGCTCAAAAAGGTGACATGAAAAAGCTTTACGATTGAGCTCTACTCGAGTTGGATGAGGTGGATGTACCACATATGCATGGATTACGATTAGAGCCCACATGTCTATCATATCTACCTTAGTTTCTATTGGTGATTTAGGAGCAATTGCTACTTATTTAGCTGCTAAGTTGCCGTTTCACGTATGGGTTGCTAAGATGTTGAGTCTTTTGCTGTGTCTTGAGTTCTAGTTAGAATTTAACTGTTGAAAATCCTAGCATTGAAAACAATAAAAAAATGCATAACCCTGGTTTTGAAATTAAAAAAATATATATTATCATTGCTACAAAACCCTAGCTAGTGTAGATTGATTTTGTAATGTCCCCTTCCTAAGCAACTTCAGACTTGGGGTTAGTCTACCACGGGTTCTTGTAGACTAACGTGGATGGTTAGGGAACCCATGTTGGTTTTGTTCATCTCAAGGTTCAGTCAGCATATTTGGGAATTTGATTTGAGTTCCTTTTGGCGGGATATCACTTCTGACTCTTTCTGGAGTGATTTCAGGTATGTAGTCCTAACTTACTATTTTTAGTAGGGTCCCCGGACTTGGTGCGAGTGGTGTGATGTTCCTGGACTTCACTCGATTTATATTGTCCTTCTTGTCGGTACTTTGGAATCCATGTTCAGAGTCCATTTGCACTATAATTTTAATGGCGCGATATTTTTCTAAGTTAAATTAAATATTTAACTTAGTTATAAAGTTATAAAGTGACTTTATTAAAAAGAACTTGAAGTATTTTAAATAAAATAAAGTCATATATGTTCCTAATGTTGGGCGCCTATGTTAGAGAGGGTAAATAAAGTGAAAATATTAAAAATTGTTTCATTTTCCCAAAAGGTGCGTTTGGAAATATGAAGGAAAGAATAAAAGAAGCATGAAGATTCATTCTTTCTCAGCATTGCATATTTTGTGAAAAAACAGAGTCTTGTTGGTTAAGCCAAGGGTTTCGAACCTGCAACTTGTGGAGACGAAAACCTTCACGAAGTTGAATACCTGCGGGAGTGAAAGATCTTTCTAGGGTATTGCTAGTGGTTTCATTTCAGGGATCACATTTGTGCTTCATTTTCAGATTGAAAGCTTGTCACGGTGGGATTTTCATTGACAAATCTTTAGAAATTTGGTATGGTATTTCGAGGAAGGACTTGTAGAATATCTTTATGCAATATAGAGCAGTTTTGTGTGAGATTTCAGGGAGGTATTGAAGTACCAGCAGGCCGTACACCTTCTTGCTGGCCGTACATGTTCATGGAGGCATTTTAGGAGTGAAGGAACTCATCAAATATTGTTCTTTGATAGCATTGACAGGGCGTGAGGCATTGGGGTCGAGTTGGGACAATTTTAAGAGCATTTGGGAGGAGTATTTGCTGCTGCTACAGACCTGAAACAGGTTGTACAGGGTCAACATTGAGGCGTGGACATCCTAGGCCAAGACACCCAGCATTTGGTTTGCATTTCCACTTGATACAAGGCGCCTAGGGTTTGTAAATCTGTCTCTCGTTTGGGGGAAGGAGAAACTTGGCATACATCCTCTTTGAAGGTGTTTGTTTAACTACTGGTTGTTGCATTTTGTTATATCAGACCTGTACTCTCCAAATGAGCAAATGGGTATGCTAGCAATTTGATGTTTTGCTTATTTCTCATATGGGTATTGTTTATTGTTGTTATATTATGCATTTCCCACATAAATAAGCATCTAGGTAGTGTTAGAATGCTTTATTTCTGAATATATGAATGCATGCAAAACCCAATGTTATGTTCAACCACATAAAACGCACCAGGTTCAGCAAAACTCAGAAAAAAATTGGGGTAGAACATTACAGATTTGAATGCATGTAAAGCACAAATGTACATGTAAAAGAAAACATTTTTAAATTCTTGGAAGAATTTAGAAATCTAAAACAAAATCGAAAAACTAGTAAAACAAACATACCTGAAAAATCTTTGAAAATCTTCAAAATCTTGCTTGGACAATTGCCTAAAATAACACAAGAAGAGCTCAAAGGCAAATGATCATTGTGTGAATGAGAAGGGAGGCTGTAAGGGCTTAAAAAGAAAAAAAAAACATACATTTGTTCTGCATGTAGGTCACATGCAGACCGAGTCGGTTGAGTTTTTAGAGTGAACTTGGTGAGTAACCAGGAGTATGTACTGTGATTTCTGCTGAAAAACTTGCTGGAATTTGCCTGCAAGTAAGTGGGTGACTTACTTGGCGCTCTCTGCAACTTGTTAGTACTCATGATTTTGGCGAGTTTTGCATCTATGCTCCTAAATATGTACATGGACATCATTCTACTCAGAATATTTACGCAGTGACAGATTTTTAAGTTGATTGGAATCTAAGAAGGAAAAACAATTGCCGTTTTGAAGGTTTCAATGACACTCTCATGTAGAAGCTTTTTCAAGAAGAAATATGTTATATACCCTTTATAAAATCTTATGTTGCAACAATACTATATGATTATCACCTTGATTTTCCTTTCAACATATTTTCCCTTACAATCCATTAAACATAGGGACATGTCCATCATGGCGGGTTCACACGCCCCTTTTGTTTCTCTCATTTTGGAGACCTAGGGATGCATGGGAAAGGTTGAAACTAAACAGTCAGCATGTTGTTTATTATTTGGGGCTTTGGATACCCCAAATAACACAGTGTGCCAGCTGTTTAAGCTCTAGCCAAGGGAAACACCACCTAATGGGGGTCAGCAGCTAGGTATGTCATGATGCATTTTTTTTTTTTGGACTAAGAATGCCCGTGGAACATCCCAAGGAAATCCAAACTGTGTCCTCTACAAAACAGGATGTCCAAAAGTACCCCATTCCGTGGGTTATAGTTGGATGTCTCCCACTTTGGTGGCAAGAGAAATTTCAAATTTGAAATTTTTAACTTTTCTAATGAACACATCCAAGGATTGTTTGGCTGAATAAAAGTATATGGCTGTTCTTTGCATGTCTAGTATTTTCAACTTTAACTTTATTTCTCTAACAAACAATCAGTGCATGGAGGCCTCATTGGAAATTTGTTACATGTCACTCATTGATACAGCAGGGAAACATGTTTATAAATGTTTTTCTTCGTTTGCTCTAGATTTGGGAAAAGGTATATGATGTGTACTGAATATAATACACATCAGTTCCTGAACTTCCTGAGTTTGGTACCATTGCCATGGCTTTTAGTTGATTCTTTTCCAGCATAAAATGGTCATATAAATTTGTGCCGTACATGCTTGAGTTTCCAGCTGGAAGAACGCAGTAAAAGACCAAAGCCCATGGATATTGAAGCCATGTCCCTTGTTTCTAGGGACACATTGTGAACTTAAGAAATAGAATCACAAAGAAAGAGAAGTAGCTTTGATGAAACTGGAGAGTAATAGTGCAGATTCACTGAATGCCACAAAGATTTTACTACTGTTGTGCTGGACATGTGCAAGGAAGAAATGATGATCTCGAATTGAATTGTGCACCATTGTATTGAATGACAGAAGTCCATTTACCCAAAGTTGCTCTCATGGGATCATAAAATTGTATGGATTTTTCTTATATATGGATATTGTTTCAAGGAGATTTAATGCAGTTACTGTTTCTGTGTTTGAATTCATTAAATATGATTTCACAAAATTATTCTGCATATTGCTTTACATTAAATGATATTATCTGGTTACTGTTCCAGGTTTCTCGCCCAAGCTCTGTCCCTGCAAACACTAGAGACAGCTTGTATCAAGGATTGCCACCAAATATAAAGTCAGCTTTGCGTTCTAAATTACATTCATCTACTGTTAAGGAGGAGGTGAATGTGCTTCTCTTGTTTTCTAATAATCTTTGAATATGTTTTAAGCAGGGGCATGTATTCATATTTCTTAGCCCTTAATGTGCACACATAGAATTAATAATTTTCTTTGTTATATTTATATTTTAGCTTATTGCATATGATTTAATGAGATGGTGTATTTCTTTGCTTCAAATTTGTGTAATATATTTTTGTTAATTTTTGAAAAGGAGATTCAAGCGAGGGTAAATCATGATTTACCTAGTTATTCTTTGCCTTTTTTGGTATGGGATTTCAAGGGTTGACATGGTTGTTGATGTTTAACTATGTTTCAACAATGGGGATAGGATGGGGATGGGAGATGATTTTTTGGGATAATTCAAGATACCATAATTGATTAGAGCAGGCATTGTGATCCTTATACAGAGGGGCAGTAATCCATTAAGATTCAGTACAAGTTATTTCCCATGTTCCATGGCGTTTTAGGGAAGGGGATGACAAGAAATGCAGGGACATGTTTCAGGATGGTAGAGGACAGGAGGCCTTTTTTGAAGGGGATGGCAATTAAAAGAAGGGAAAATTAAAAAACATAGGAAATTAATAATAAATATAAAAAATAAATAAATATATTAATTTGAAAAATATATTTTTTATAATTCAATTATATGTGATAATTTAAATTAATAATATATATATTTTTTTGATATATTAAATGTTAATAATTCTTTAAAATTATCAATATTAATAACAATTTATAATTGAAATGAATTAAAACCTAAAAGGTTAAAGCTTAAAACATGTAAATCTTAATAAAAGGAAACTTTTCGAAAGGAAGGCCTTCAGATTGCTGCAGCCACAGCTGCCATCATCTGCAGACCTGATCCTCCTGCAAAAGTCTTGAAGATAATGATTGTCAGGCCTTTCCTTGTCTTTTGTTGGGATCTTTTGTGCTTTTTAAATTTGTCAGAAATAGACGTTGCTTGAGCCTTATCTTTTACAGGCCTTTCCTCAATCCGCACCACGCCGAACAGTGCAACTGCACACAGCAACACCCTGACACTACACCATGGGTATAGAGGTCCTTTGGATCTAAAGCCACAAAGATTTGAAAGCATCATGAAATGCACAACAATGGCCATTGATAGTTTGAGCACGTTTCACAGATAAAAACAAGAAACCTTAATATTAAATGCATTGTTTTAGTCCGTGTTGTCCAGGTGGCTTGCCATTCCTGCTATTTCATATGACATTTTGGAAACGTTTCTCATGAGCAGAGGGGTTTAGGGGATGGCCTGGGTATGTTTCCAAGGCATCCCACAGCCCCAGAACATCCCCAGAATAGGGACACCTGAAAAAGTCCTAGGGACACGTCCCTGGGGAACATAGGTTATTTTATATATACAAGGGATAAGCAATTAATTTATACTTTTTTTGTTCACCTTATTAAAATTTAAGTCACCTCTTTAGAGCCGACACAATTTATTGAATGCTATGCTTTTTAAGGGATGTCTGCATCTCCTTTTGAATTGAGTATCCCTTAAAACCATCCCTAAGGAATGATAATAGAAAATTCCAGGGTCACAACCGAGACATTTGCTGTCCCTAACAAATGTATCTGGAATATACCTACATTTTTCCTGCATTTTTAATTCTTCCCAGTACTCCTCTCTTGTTCCCTACATTCCTGAATCATGTGGAATGCACAGAACATGTTCCTCACCTCTGGAAATGCATCCTTATGGTTAACCAGCTGTGAGCAATTGAGATAATTTCCAATGATCGAGTTTCCTGCATACCTTTTGGAGTTTTGAAGTACCTTTGAGTGGTAAAAAATGCACTTTTGCAATGCAAACCTTTACTTCCAAATTTCTGGACATCTGCAATATTTATAGTTGTAGCTAGGACCTTAAATTCCATTCAAGAGCTTCTTCTTCGATCATAAAAATTAACTTAATGCTATTTTGGGTCAACTTCTAATCTCCAGTTAGTTAATATGATCCAAAGAGATGTATGGTATATACATAATCCAGAGAGACAAACGTGAGTAATGCTATGTATATCTGAAAATGAAAAACAAATTGTGACTATAGTATTGTACAGTAAAGAATCTTTTTGTATTTTTCATTTAAAATGCTAAAATTCTGTGATCATGAATATGATTTTATAGTGATTTGCCCTTGCACTATTACAAATTATGCACATTGTATTTCTCAGTCATTTCTGTTTTTCAAATATGAATCATACACCATAGTTTGCACTTACACATTAAATTTTACCTGTTTGGTAGGTTGGAGGAATAGTTTTGCATGCTTAGACATTTAAAACTATCAAAGAGGGTTTGAAACTATGTGACATACAAGATAATGCCAATTTAAAAAAAAAAGTTATTTTTAACAAGATAATTACTTAATATACCGAAAAGAGAGAATAGTCGATGTTCAGACACTTTAAAATCTGATACAACATTAGAGTGCCCCTAGCCTTCCGTAGTCTAGGGCCTAGGCTGTAACAAAGAGTTCAATATTTTCTTTAATATCGCTTCTACATGACCTAACTGGTGATTAGTTGTAAAATGCCAACATTTTAATCCATTTAAATAACATCATCACTTAATGAAGCAAGCCTATGCTTTTGTCTTTCTTGTCAAAGCATACTCATCAAACGTGAGAACTATCATTATCATTTTCAAGAGAGTGCATACAATTGAAACTGTTCGCAAAACCACAATTTGAGAATTGTTGAGCCCCTAGTCAATATCTCTTATTGGTATGAGCAAAATCATCCGTACTCCAGTTTTTTATACATTGAAACATTCAAATGTTAACTGAGAGATTAGTGTCTGCAACTCAATAATAAAAGCATGATAGTACTACCACCATTTAGTTTGCTTCATCTTAGCTCTGTTTGTTATTTGTGTCCCTTTTTCTAAATGTTATTTCTTGGTTTTGGAAAGGTAAGCTTCCTTTACAGCAGTACCTCTGGAATGTCCCCTTCTAACAAGCCAAAATTTTCAAACCTTGCAAACAATTTCAACTTGTAAAAGAGCACATTAGTATTCAATTCCCTTTAATACTTGACCATAACCATATGTAACTACTTCAACTAATCATAATTATATGCATTTCATCTTTTCACAAGTCCATTTTCCATATTTCATGATCTACGTTGGGAGAGATAATCTTAGGCCTATTGTTAATCATACCTTCCACCTTATGAGAGATGACTCATTAGGGGGCAATGTCATAACAACTATCATGGGTCCTATTATTATTCCTTTGGTTATTAAACCAAAGGCCCATCATTATTCCTTTGATTCGTCAATCGAAGGCCCATTATCATTCCTTGATTCGTCAACCAAGGCCCATTATTATTCCTTCGATATTTAAATCGAAGGCCCATTATTACATCCTTTGATTCGTCAATCAAAGGCCCATTATTATTCCTTGATTCGTCAATCAAGGCCCATTATTATTCTCTCCTTTGACTCGGAGGTGATAACTCACCATCTCAAGTCAAAGGCCTATTCACTTGTCTCGGAGGCTGATTTCTCACCACCTTGAGCTATACCCACTATTTGGTCCATTGCTATCCTAACTATCCATCTCACTTCCATAGTGTTGGGTGGATTAACAATGAGGCCACATTCTCATCCCTAGGATTTCATGATCATGCCCATAATCCATCTATAGAGACCCATTCCATTATCTATCCATAATAATATCAAGTTGATATCCATTCCATAATACCATATCTCAACATAAGATTCTTTAATCATCATGAATTTTATATATTTCAAACTTAATGCAAATATTTGAGATATATGATATCTAATTCCTTACTTAGATGCATAATAAAACATTATCTTATTTATATTCTATAACTACTGAATTTTATTAGACTTTTATCATTATTTCATGTTCCATTCTTTCCACATATATATGATATTCTTTTAATCCTCAATATGTATTCTTCGTTTATTTAATCTATTTACTTACTATATTGTTTGCAACTACTTTCTTTAATTCATTACTCCTTATTAAGCATTCTATGCTTTATTCTTATATATATATTATCACATACTCTTATTTGTTCTATCATCATGGCGGTATCACCTTAACTTTAAGATAGTTTACATACCTTGTTGATCGCTCCTCTGCTGTCCTTAAATGCTGTATGTATGGTATGCTGGAATATCTGATTTGATAATGAAAATGTCTTTTATTTCTGGATTGATGGATCTGAGTATCTTTGTTGTTGATCTCAGAAACTCAGACTCTTTCCTGATGCTGATGAATATTCCTCCAACTTCTTCGATTTCTGTTCCTTCTTATTCTCCCCTGAAATCTCTTCTGAATTCCTATTTTTATAGCCTTTAATGGCTGTGTCTTTAGTGAGGGGATGTGCCTCTTTCTACAGATCGCATCCCCTCTAAATGACTTCGCAGCCCATATATTAATCGCACCTTTTAATGTTTCCTTCCCTCTTGAATTTAAGAAGTTTGTCTTATTAATCATTGCTGAATATTTATTTTACTAATCACTATTGTTACACTGCTGCTACGTAATCAGTCATATTATTTCCTATTTAAATGTCACTTTTTGTCCTATATAGAGCTTTATTCATGGGACTTCTTTAATAATATGTAGCTTGGTTTATATAGTATCGATTCTCATTTATAATATTAATCATACCCAATTAATATAAATATGGGAATAAATTGTTTTCCATTTAGTTCTTTAAGTAACTAATATATGAATATATGTAGATCAAGATATTATATTATTATAATAATATTTAAATTGATAATATTTATATTGTTATTTATAAATATCTTATTAATGAAAATAAATATATAATATTTTAATTATATTAAAATATTTATACAATAATATTATTTAATATTATTTATTTAAATATAATATATTAAACATTAATGCGTACATAATTATCTCTAGCTTTCAAATTGACTAAACACCATGTTTTATAAAAGCAACTTCACCGTCTGTAATTATGATGTTTAATTCTTTAATTTAAACAATGCCTTAATATCGGGACATGACAACCTCTGATTGACTTGACCATTATCAATTCTTTGGAAAGGGATGCCGTTATAGACAAAGAACAAGAAATTGTACTTATGACCAACTCAAAAAGAATTGCTAGGTCATGATAGATTTGCAAGGAAGATGCAATGGTAGATTGCATGCCTGTAGGCTTAACTGGTATGCCAACCAAACAAGAAAAGTCGAGTGGTAGTAACTCAGTCGGAGAAGACAATAAGCCATCCAAACTAGTAACTGACTCAGCACCTAATTAGCCTACAATTACACAGGTACTATCATCCTAATAAGCTGAAATGGAGGGGCTGCCCCTTGAGGAAAGAAATTACTCAGCAAAGTACCTATGTGTCTTTGGATTTCTCATCCTTTTTTGTACTCTTCTCCTCCTTTGAGAGGGAGAACTTATGATATTACTCATCATTGAAAATGCCATCCACTATTAGTTTCTTTTGTCCTAGGTCCTTAGTCTTGGCTACAGGAGGTGTTGGAGTGGATGTCTTCTTGGTTGGCAGAGACTTGGTCATTGTCCTCTATACAGGCAATGCTGAACGCAGATGCTTTCACATGAACTCGGTCAGCCATGTCTTATCCCATTTTATATCTGGGCCACATCTAACAACAATCAAATGGTGTGCCATGAACTTATGCAATCTATCCACCAAGATGCTTGTCCCTCTATAAGCCACTAGTTGAGCTAGTCCGCTCATGTACTCTGTTAGCCTGATAGAATTTAATGACCCGGTAACCCCAACCAAGATAAAATCAAGAGCAAAACTATCAGCCATTTCTCTTAACTCAATAGAAACTTGTTGATTCCTTTGTTTCCATGCTCCATTATGTCATGAATCTTGCTCAGCAATAAAGGAGAAATGCAAATTGCAATAATCATCTGTGGTTATCTGCTTGATGGAAAAGTCCACCATCTGTGTTTTAGTCAGATTAGTTAAGGGTTTGTCATCATGAGGGATGCCAAACACTCTTGATAGCCACAGCATGCACTACAACCTCTATGGTTAAGTCTTTGCACTGTGTAGTGGGCTCATAACTGGAAACCATATTTCACATTGGTCTTATCAAGGCCAACGTAAGCTCATTGTTCAGTGGGCTGTACCACCACCACCTTTGCACACCACCTGCCAATGTGTGCCATCTCAACTACCTAAGAGCATAAATCTGGTGATTTACTCTCGCTGCTGATAATTGTAATGAAGAAGCTGCTGCAATTGGCTTTTGAGCTCTTCCATAAGGAGTGACTTTTGCTGTATAGTAACTTTTGATTTCTAGTGTGATCGTTTCTCACTTTTTTGTAAGCTGCTATCATTTTAAAACTCCATTTATTAAGCTAATTAATTTTTGCTTTTAGCTCTTCAGTAGTGCTCTTTCATGAGTTAATCTCTCTTTTATCAATAGTAAAAAGCTTTTTACTTCTTAAAAAAACCCTGAAGTACTCAACTTGAAAAAAACTATCATATCCAATTAGATTAACCATAGATGATATTTTAAAAAATCAGGTTTTGAAAAATTAGAGTGCCAGATACTGGCTCCCCTCTCAGATACACATATTTCTGTATCAGTTACAGATACGTATATGATACGGCCCAGATATTTTATCTGGTCATATCCAAATACTCGCCCATTTCGGTCAAATCTGATATGACTCGTTACAGCACTAAATTATATGGAACTGTATCTGGTTGAGGATTATTAAAATAATTTCAAAAACTGCAACAAAAATGGAACTTTAAACAAAAAAGGAATCCAAACACAGACAAATGATTGTAAGCTTTCTATGCCTTTTTATATATATGTATGTGGTGGGGGTGGATGTGTGTGTGTGTAATAGGAGGTCTTGGAGATTTGCCATATCCATATTGGATACTGTATCTGTTTCCATGCAACACCAAAAATAAATAAAAATAGGGCTTAGCCCATTTATAAAATCTGAGCAGGTAGTAAACAATATTATGTTTGATTGTTGGACTACCAAAATTATGAAATTCACTTTATTTCTGAAATTCGATTTTACATAATGACAGGATTCATTTGATAAACCTGGTGTGCTCCTAGCTGCCATCATCCCATTCTTCCTAATGACTTGAACTGCTTTATTCTCTTCTCTCTCTCTCTTAACTCCACTGTAGACAAACAAACATTTGTGGCATTTGCTAGCCATTCATGGACCTTAGAAGGTATTACTCAACTTTCTATTCTTCTGCAAGTGCTTTCTTTTGTGAATATAAGGTCTGTGCTATTGTATCAATGGTCCAAGAAATCATAGTTTTATTCCCTATTTTTTATGATTCCATTTGTAACCTTCCATTCAGGTTCCAGCGTACCTACAATGCACTTGACTTTGTTTCCTGGAAATGGCAATCTTTTTTATTTGGTTGTGTTTTCCCACTGGTGATTATTGTGAGCACCTTGAATCAGTCATTCTTTCATTATTAGCAGATGCAGGCATCTCCTCTTTTTGTATAATTGTCAGGGGAAAGTCGTGGTACTGTGCAATGGTAAATAATTCGAACTTTGATTCATAGAAGATGGTCATGGATTTCATTTGGTTTATCTAATGTGGGCATGTCTCCAAATTGTTTTCTCCTCCTTGTACAACATGTGGAACAAGAAGAAACAACAATGCATTCCTCAAAAAAAATATTATAAAAGCCTTACATGAACATTTTTTTGCTGGTCACTCTGCTATCTCACAGACAGAGAGAGAACCACACGGGCTAGGAACACTATATAGAGTTCTATATGGTTCAATAATTGGTTATTCTTTTTTGCAAATCTCTGTAAAGTCTTTTCACCTTCGCCAGGGGCTTGTGCTTCCTAAAGGTGTGGGAAACTTTACTTTTAAGCGCCATTTCACTTCATCAAAGGAGCCTTTGAGTGAGAAATCATTTAAACCTATGTTACCGGGTTCCTCAGGAACACCCACCGTACAAGTATGGGTCTGGTCGGGGTATTGGTCCTGGGCCAATTCTGCTCTGGGTTCTCTCAGGGTACTGTGTATTGACATTTGACAAATCACTGAATTATGAATTTGAATATTTTCATTTTGGCAAGTTATGAGGTATTTAATTATTTTGTTTTTTGGCAATTATGAGTATCAATGTTTTTATATTTATAATTTTAAAATTTTTAATACATACATATATCACACACACACACACACACACACACACACACACACACACATATATATATAGCTGTACCATACCCAGGCGAACAAAAAAAATTGCCGTATCCGCGTACCCAAACCCGTACTAGGACCGGCAACTTAGATTTAAACTACATGTTATTAGTGACTGTACTAGGGTTTTGTATTTCGTCATCAATATTGCAAATCAAGAGTTTTAAAACTACAAACAGGGTTCCTTTTCTTCAAATGTTTTGATTGATACACTTCAGAACTTCAAGTTTTACTCAAAATTACTCTATTTGAAATCTTGTATTACTTTTGTTGACTTTGAATGCTAAGTTGCTAGTTCTAGTAAAATAACAGGTATTGGTACCCCAGTATGGCTATATATATATATATATAGAGAGAGAGAGAGAGAGAGAGAGAGAGAGAGAGAGAGAGAGAGAGAGAGAGAGAGAGAGAGAGAGATGCAAAAAAAATACACTATGATATTTGATAGTGATAAATATTAAAGGCAATTGATAATTCCATGTTATATCATATATGTCAAATCATTACAAAATTTGAAAATACTAAATACTAAATACAATAAAAAATTTGTATCTTGTTCTCCAACAAAAGCTTCTAGATTTAAGTCATAGTTGGTTCAACTTCATTTTAACCACAAACAATTGCAGTGCCACTTGTACTAGCTACATCATTTGTAGGAGCCTCGTCATCATCTAAAGTGACTCTGGCAAGCTGTGATGTCCCAATATTAAGGCATTGTTTAAATTAAAGATTTAAACATCTTGATAAAAAACGAAAATCGCCTTCAAGGAATATGGACAATTACGTATACATATATAATATTTAATAAACAATATTAAATAATATTATTCCATAAATATTCTAATAATATATTTATTTATAATTAAATATATTATTAAATATAAATAACAAATATAATTATTAATATAAATATAAATTTAATTATTATAATTATAAATATATATGTAGATAAATATAAATATTAAATATTATTATATAATAATATAAATACAATTATCAATATAATTATTTGTATATAATAATAATATAATATAATAATATAAATATTAATCAAATATTATTACAAATACAATAGGCACTATGGCCACGATTCATACCATGGTAGGAATCTTAATTAAAAAAAAGTGATTAAAGAATATATATTTTTAGTGCAGCGAATATATTAAGACAACGATTTGGGGAGACTTACTTATAAGACAAGGGGTAGCATAAGGCTGCAATTAAGTAGAGACAAAGGCAGCGATTGGAAACTATTTAAAACAAGCGCTTAGTGACTGGTTAAGGACAGCGTGTGGGTAATACGGGGGTCATGACTCCTTGAAGAGTCATCACCCCTCTTAAGGGGAATGTCCCTCTACCAGAAAGTGAAGGTATATATATATGGAGAAAAACACATGGAAATACACAGGGGAAGATATAAGAAAGAAAGTTATATCTAACAATCTATAAGAACAGAGATATAATAAATAATATAAGGACAGCGATCTTCATGAAGTCATCCAATCTGATATAAATCACCGAGTATTATAGCACACAACAAATCAAATCAGTCATCAGCAAGAAGAACATTTAAGGATAAAAAATAAGGAAATAATAATCAGGGAAAGCATTGGAAATTAGAAAGAAGACAGCAGCAATAGATAAGGAATCAGAGGTAAAGGTACAAAGGCAAGGATTATCTTGGTAAGATGTATCTAACCTCATGTTTATTATGATGAATGCTATGTGTTTAGTAAGGATAAATGTATATAATTGAAAGATAATCAAGAATATCATTACACATGTATATATAAGCATTATGAAACTTTCTATGAAATATAGATTGTATTCACAACACATTTGGTATGTTCAAACTCAAGGCCTATCTATTTCTATTGCCTTCAACCTGTGAGTGAGTGGCGTGGTTTTGTTAGGGAGAGGCGGAGTAAATCTTGAGTTGGTATCATCGCGCCCTAGACAAGTAATTCCCCATCCTTGGTTGAGGATTAGAAAGGAAGTAAGGATTGAGTCTTGAACATAGCCAATACAGAATGTGCTATGAATAAATGAGATTATTTATCAAAGTATGTTCAAGCTAATACTTAGTCATTTCTATTTCCCCAACCTGTGAGCGAGTGGCGTGGTTTTGTTAGGGAGACGCAGAGTAATTCCAGCCATAAAGTTGGTCTAGCGTGCCCTAGACAAGTAATTCCCCATCCATGGTTGAGGAATAGATTGAGACTTGAACATAGTCGATATTGAATTGTGTTATGAATTGAACTGAATATGTATTATGCTATGATGATTTGATCTCATTGTTTATGTTATATAGTATTGTTCTCATTATTAATTATGCCATTATAGATGAGGTCAATATTATCTTGATTGAGTGATCTTTAATGGTTCTAATGTCCCTTTTTGGTGATTTTATTATATGCAAGTTAAGAAGTCAGGATTATCCTAAAAGGGGACATTACACAAGCTTTACAACAGATGCATCCAAGTTGGCACACTCAGGGGTGTTGATGAATGTTTTTAGACAAATCAACAATAGAGTAAAACACTAGAGTATCCCACTCTCTCTTGAATAAAGCTCTTCAAAGGTTGAACTATGTGATCTAGTGAAGTAACTCCAAGGTTCCTTTTTATGATTCCTGATGGGTTAACTCAGTGATTACATGTGATCTTGCTAATAATCACAAAGGGACTTACGCAGACTCTTCTTCTTTCATTCAGCTTATCTTTCCTTGGTGTGGATGATGTATTAATGATAAAGAAAAGACAAAAGATAAAGGTTTAAGGAATCTAATCTAAGGTCAATGAGGCAATGATGAGGTATTAAACAGACAAACTCCTAATTTAACCTAACTTCACTTCGCCAAGGATGCCTACAACTACATGAAGTTGGTGCAATCTCCTAAGGTTACGCGAATGGTTTTCAAATCATGATGGTTCATATGAGCACCCATTGAACGGCGCAGCTCAAACAAGCATCCATAATCGAACTTAAGCAAATGATAGCTCAGACTAGCTTTACACAACACTTCACCAGCGATGAATGTTAAAAGCATGAGCTAGGAGTTGATCAAATATCCAACACATACACGCATTACATCAAAGAGCTACTAATCTATTTCTAGTCTACTTTGAAACATCTCTCCATTTCATCAAGACACAGGAAACCATGTTATTTCACAAGATAACACTTAAACACCAAGTGAACTCCAATGTTCTTTGCATTAATCTTGAGATTTATTTACAACAATCTCCAAGTCCTCTCAGAGAATTTCGAGAGTCTCTCCTATTCTACTCCTACTTTCCTACTAACTGAACTACTGCATTACAAATGAGGCAACAAGGCCTTTATATAGAAGCCCAGGTTACAATGAATGGCTAAGATTGATTCGATAGCCAAGGGTCTAGATCGTGCCACCTCAGAGGTAGTTACAACAATTTGCTATTTTTAGCACAAAAGAGAGGCAATAAAGGCACATTTTCCAATGTGATAAGGATAAGGTGAAATCATTTAAAACACCCTCCACATAGGCGCCCCTTTGGCTTCTTTTATTAAATGATACATTTAATGCATTTAAAATAATGTGTACTCGCCACATAGATGCCACTTCAGCATACTTTGAAAATTGTATCAACTTGTAATGATGTATTCAATGCGATTGCTTGAACTTGTATGTTTAGGAATACATCTTGTAGATCTTGCCTTGTTTTTTGAATTGTAAACTGGATGTATGATACTTGTTGCTTCACTTGATTAACTTCATGATTCTTTCTTCTTCTTGTAGGTAAGTTGATATGATGATCTTCTTTGATGATGCTCCTTCTTGAAGAGTGAGTAATAGAGTAGATGATGATGATGTATACTTCCTTCATGTAAGAGTAGATGATGGAGCTTGCTTCATTAATCGGAGTAGAAGACTCTTCTCAAAGACTTGAAGGTTGAATGGAGCTTGAAGTTGAATGAATGTCTTCGCTTGATGTAGAAGTTGATGAAGTGATCTTGCACGATGATCTTCGAAGCGACCCTTTGGAATGTAAATAACACCTTCTTTGAATGTGGAGTAGATGACCTCCCAAGGATACTTGAAACTTGATGAATCTTTGAAGATTGGGAGAACTTTACTTGAAATTTGGATGAGTGAATGCCTTGTCTTTGAACATGATGCCACTTGATGAAGAGTTCCAGTAGATTGATGAAGAAACCAGATGATACTTGAAGTGATGTAGATCTTGTTTACCGTAATATGGTGTGTTTCACAGAATATGAAGTAAACAGAATTAAGTAGTATAGTGCATAACACAGAGCATGAAATTATAACAGCATTGCACAGAATAAAGCATTGTTCCCATTCATTGAATATATCAGTATTACACTACAATCTTACAATGCTGTGGGGTCGCCCCGACTACAAAGTATTAAGCCAATATATAACTTGGCCAAGGTTGGTTGAGATACCAACCGTTGGCAACGACTCTATAACTATCCAACCATCGGGGTTAATTCCCGATAACACTCCTAACATAACAACACTAATTAATTTATGATTATTTACTTGGCCGACTACGACCGACTACAATTATGACCGACTACATCATCCCCCCCACAAAATTAGTCGTCTTCCAGAAGACAGAAAACCATCAAGTGACATTAAGTAAGCTTTTGCCGACAACAATGTTGAAGTAGGAGCTGTGTAAAAGTAGAACCAACACATTTGGAACACCTGCCAGTAGACCAACCAACCAAGGGACCCAATCTGATAGCACACTGAATGCTATGAATGTTGCACCCCATTGCTCACTGGATCAAGATAGTACTAATTTGATGGGGGTTTGGGGGCAACGCCCCCAACGGGGTCGAGGGGTAGCACCCCTCGCGGGGGTTTGGGGGCAACGCCTCCAACGGGGGTCTGGGGGCAGCGCCCCCAGCGGGGTCAAGGGGCAGCGCCCCTCTCAGGGTCTGGGGGCAGCGCCCCTGGCGCGCTCCCTGTCGCGATACAGGGCGAGGTCGAGGGGCAGCGCCCCCGCCGCCAAGCCCAAAATAACACCTTCAAAACCATTCGGACCTTCATTGCGCACATCATTTTTCTAACAAAATCGAACACTCGTCTGTAATCTTCTTGCCCTTGTCCATTATCCAATTTTGAGTGCCAAAGTGCCGATACCAAGCCGATGCTGAGTGGATGCTTTCTTTTCCCTCGACGGTTGACCTCGAGAATGCTAAGAGAATGCAAGTACGGACGAAAATGCCACTTCAAAACTGACAAGTACGGCTTGGTACGACCCTCCTCTTTGAATGCCCAGTTCGGCCTAGTACGGCCAAGTACGGCCTTCTTTTCTTTTCTGCCGTTGGCCGTACATTCTGCTGCTGGCCGTATGTCGTACGGCATACGACTCAGTGGTACTACGTACGGCGTACGGCCAGGCTGTACGTTGTACGGCCAGGTCGTACATCGTACGACTTGAAATTTTATTTTATTTTTTTAAATTTTTTTCCCGGCCGTACGGCCTGGTCGTACATTGTACGGCCTGCCTTAATTTTTTTTTCCATCATTTTTTTAACGTTTTTTCCAATTTTTTCAAATTTTTCCGACATTTTATTTTTTTCGTCTTTTCCATGTCAAACTGACTCTGATTTGTCTATTTTTCTCCGACAGGTTCCACGTTCGATCTACAACTCCGACTGGAATTGTTGTCTTCAGAAAAATTAAACTATCTGACTTTTGAACATTATTTTTTCTCTGTTGATTGTCACCGATTGCCAAAATATTGCAAGTCGATGGAAATACTCTATAGTCTTTATTCTTTCTGTATGGTCTCTTTCTGGCTGGAGTTTTCAATGCCGTGTTTTCGTCGTTAGTTTCATCACCCCGTTTCACCTTGTTTGCCAATGGCTCCTCATACCTGATCACCTTGTCTGGTTCAAATTTATGTGCAAGTGTATTATTTATCTTCGCTTCACCCTCTGTATATTCTTTCTGTGCCTCTCCTGGTCGACTTGTCTGTTCTGGTCGACTTGTCTCTGCCACTATTTGCTCTGTTACTTTCGGCTAATTATTGCCTTCCTCCCCTTTGTCACTCATTACTGGTTCCTTCTTACCAAGTGGTCAAGTGTTTGTCAATCCATCAAGTGCTTCATTCGTGAACAATGTTTCACTCGTCGGCCTAGAGTTGCCCAAACTTTCACTCGTCGGCCTAGAGTTGCCCAGACTTTCATTCGTCGACCGAGAGTTGCTGAGTGTTTCACACTTCGACCGAGTTTTGCCAAGAATTGCACTGCCATGACTTGCATTGCCAGGACTTGCACTACTAGGATTTGCATTGTTCATCAGAGAGCTCTCGCCGACTTCTTTTATTGAAATCATATTACATTCCGGTTGAAAGAACTCGTAATCTTCCATCTGCCAGTGGAATAACCTGCTGAATGAATTTGTCTCGTCTTCTGAGCATTCCTGTAATTCTAGCACCCCTTCATCGGGCTCCATCGGCCCTTTCCCACTTTCTGTCGAGTCCCCTCCATCTGAGTCAGAATCTGAGGCCAACTCTTCATTGACAGTTTGCGTCCTCAAGTCAATGACAAACTTCTTATGCCTATTTTCTATGGACAAAGTGTTTTTCTTCCAGTTGTGGTTGGCCTTGGCGGCTATTAGCCATCCTCGGCCGAGTAATGCATTGTATGATGCATTCTGTGTTGTTATGACTACAAAATTTAACAAAAATAGTTGGGTACCGATTCTTACTTTTTGAGCCATTAGCACTCCTAGCGCCTTGATCCCGTGCTGGTCGGCTCCCACTAACTGGAAGTTTTGTGGCCATAGAGTAGGCTTCCCGAGGCTTTTCCAGGTTTCTTCCGGTAATACGTTTACTCCAGATCCCCCGTCGACTATTGTATTTGTCAAATTTCTCCCAAGTATTTCCATATGCACTACGGCCGGTTTCTTCCCGGTGTCAACCGCTAGCAACTTCGGGTCGAGTACTTGTTCTCCCGTTGGCGGTGGTTCCACTATAACATCTTCTGTTGTGTGGGCTTCGTCTGCGTGCGAGTTACCTTCTATTACCTTGGATAGTGCTACTTTTAACTGAGGTAAGCTCTGGAGGAGGTTTGCCAATTTGATTGGTATGGTAGTTTGCAATACTTGACTTGCTATGTTCTTATCTGATTCTGATCGTAGGGTTGCAGTTACCTTCTTGTCTGAGTTCCTCCGTTCGGTTTTCATGGCAGCTTCTACTTCCTTTCATGCCTCACAGAGTCTTTCTTTTTCCGTACGGGGATCTGGATAAGTGGCCTTTTTCCACTGTGCTCGGGTGATAGCAAGGATTTCTTCATTATTTTCCTTGAGATTGATAAGGTTTACCCCTTTCTGCTTCGGACAGTCTTTTTCTTCGTGGTCACTAGGCCCACACCACTTGCACAATGCATTTATTGTGTTCTGATTGTTGTTCGGGCATTCTCTTGCAAAGTGTCCCCACTCGTTGCACTGCTGTCACTGTATCATAGGTCGCCCTTTGCTGTCGTACTGCAATCTGTTTCTCGGACTTCTATTGCTTTGGTAACCTCCAGGGGATGCATGGCTATTGTACTGGGGCTTTGGTGGTGTGTTCGGCGGTGTTGACGGTTCTCCGTGAGTGAAGAGTACTTGCATACCCCTTGCTTTCAGATTGTATGGGCATTCCTTGATGGAATGTCCCATCACTTGGCAGATATCACAAAACAATTTTTTCGGACAATTTGCCTTTGTATGACCTTCCCCCTTGCAATCTGTACACCACAGTTCTCTAGCTTCCCTCGTACTCTCCTTGTCGGCCTTTAGTTCTTTCATCATTCTCATCATGTCCTTCCTGAGTGCTTGCACGGTCTTGGACTCACTGTCGCTGTTGTCATCCGTACTATCCTCATCGTCCGTCTTCCTTTTCCCTCGGAAGGATATTTTATTTTCACTCTCTATATCCATCGCTCGATTGTACGCTTCATCGTATGATGACGGAGGCACGACTTTCATTTTCTTTCTCAGCGATGGATGCAACCCTTCGAAGAACCATTGCTTCTTCAGCCTGTCGGCCGGCTGAGTCTCCAATTTTCCCAACAAATCTTTCAGTCTCCGGTTGTAGTTTCGCACGTTCTCGTGCTGCCCTTGCTTCGTACTGTAGATCTCCGCTACAATTTCACTGTCATCCCTCAGAAGTTTGAATTCGTCTTGGAATGCCTTCTTAAGTAATCTCCATGATGCCCTGTGTGCTTAGGCCAACTCTGTGTACCAGTCGATGGCACTCTCTCAGTGTCGTTGGAAATGCTTTCAGCCAGTAGTCCACATCATCTTGCCCATTGGCTATACAAATTGTCTCACACGTCTTACAGTGTCGTACTGGATCTTCTGACCCATCCCCCGTAAATTTTGGCAGCTTCTGCCTCTCGGCTGGCGGAGTCACCATCCTTCCCCGATGCCCTCCTTGTGCGTTGGACCTGACTGGACTGGTTCTCTCGCAACGTCCCAGTGCGTCACTTGCACTCTCGGCTACGTTCGAGTATTCCCCGCGTCCTCTGTCAGCGTCCTCTACACCTTGAGTCTCCTCGGGTTCGTTCTGATACTCCCTCTGCCCTGGGGTCTTAGGCTCAGATTTTCCAACTCTCAGCCCTTCGTCGTCCGATATGGATAACTCTCCAATGCGGCATATGCTGTTTTCAATTTCTTCTATCAATTCATTTTCATTCCCTTTTTCTTTATTTGTCAGCGGTGACTTGAAAATTCCTTCGTTGGCATGATGATGTTCATTGACAATTTGTCTCAGTGTTTTCCTTCGTTCTTCTTGTTCCTTTAATCTCAATGATCTTCGTGTTCTTTCCTCTGGTGTTTCATGCCCACTTGGTACTCGATTCTTATCCTTATTGAGTTGTATGGGCATTAATTGCTACTCGGGTGAGGAGATGGTCGACCTCTTGGTTGACGTGCATTTGATCCTAGATGACCGACTGCAAACTGCAGAGGTCTTCCGTCAGAGCGTCTTGATCCTCGTTTGTTTGTACTGGCTCTTCGGTCGGCTGCCCCATCACGATGCCATCTTCATTGTGTTTTTTTTTTTTTTTTTCCCGACCCTGTTTACACCCAACGGTTTGCTTGTTTCTGACGATGCCACTTGTCCGATGGTTTTCGACGACTCAACTTGTCATCGATAGCCAACTTGTCATCCGATGGTCTCAACTTGTCATCAACTTGTCACCCGATGGCATTGGACGACTCAACTTGTCATCGACTTGTCACCCGATAGCATCAGACGACTCAACTTGTCATCGACTTGTCACCCTCGACCCGTTTTCGAACTGGCAACGGCGCCAAATGTTTACCGCAATATGGTGTGTTTCACAGAATATGAAGTAAACAGAATTAAGTAGTATAGTGCATAACACAGAGCATGAAATTATAACAGCATTGCACAGAATAAAGCATTGTTCCCATTCATTGAATATATCAGTATTACACTACAATCTTACAATGCTGTGGGGTCGCCCCGACTACAAAGTATTAAGCCAATATATAACTTGGCCAAGGTTGGTTGAGATACCAACCATTGGCAACGACTCTATAACTATCCAACCGTCGGGGTTAATTCTCGACAACACTCCTAACATAACAACACTAATTAATTTATGATTATTTACTTGGCCGACTACGACCGACTACAATTATGACCGACTACAGATCTCTTAGAATGATTCTTCTTGGAAGATGATCTTGAATGAAGTAGAATATATGAAATGCTCCAACTTGATGATAACACCTTCCTTATGATAGAGCAGCTAACTTCCCAAGGAGACTTGAAGCTTAATGACATGAGGTTTCCTTGAAGTAAAGTGGATGCCTTTGGAAGTCTTGATTGATGAAGATGAAGTAGTTGATATTTGAAGTGATCGTATAGGGTATCCTTGAACTTCTTCTTCTAATGATTCCTTAGCATCATTCACATTCCTTGTTCCTGCAAACAAACAAAGAAACAACATCAATCTTCTTGATAAACATGATAATACTTGATTTATAACATATAAGAATCACTTCATGCATTTCCAAGCCAAGCGCATTAGATGCCACATTAGATCTTTGCTTAAAATTTCACTTTAAACCACTATTTTTTACTCCTTGTTCTAGGCGCATTGGATGAGGCGTTCAAGATCTTCCTAAAAATGAAATGCATATACCTTAGATCAAATTTTCACATCCTCAAAGGCTAGCGCACCGGTTGCCTATGTTAGAATCCTCTAGCATTCGCGCTTTGGTTAAGGGGTTGAAGATCTTCTTGATGTTGGCGCGGCGGTTCAAGTGTTGGGAATCCTCTTGAATTTTGCTTTAAAACTTGACTTTACTTCCCTCCATAAGGTGGCGCACTAGATAGAGGTTTTGGTTTCTTCTAGAATTAGCACACTAGATGGGTCGCATTGGATAAGGATTTCAAAATCCTCTTGATTTTTGCCTAAATTTGTAATAAACCCCTCCTCCAAGCGCATTAGACCTTGATTTTGGATCCTCCTTGAAGTGGTCGCATTAGTTGGGGTGTTTGGAATCCTCTACTTTATCCCTCCACAAGGGTGCATTGGATGAGGAATTCGAAATCCTCTTGAAACGTGCTTTCAAAACTTGACTTTACTCCCCTCCATAAGGTGGCACAATGGTTGGATGTTTTGGTTTCCTCTAGATAGACCTTCACATCCTTTTGGTGTTGGCGCATTGGATCAAGGGTTGAAGATCCTCTTGTGTAGGCGCGTTAGATAAGGATTTTAGAATCCTCTAGGATTTGGCGCGTTGGATGAGGCGTTGAGGATCCTCTAGGATTTGCGCAATGGATGAGGAATTAGAAATCCTCTAGAAATCCGCCTTGATAAGCCTCTAAAATCTTAAACTAGACCACCCTCCACTAGTGGCGCATTGGTTCAAGGGTTTGATTTCCTCTAAAAACAATATGAAATTTGCACTTTGACACTTCGAAACTGCTTATCATTCATCTTGGCGCATCACTTCAAGGTTTTAAATCCTCTAAGGGTGGCGCAATGGTTCAAGGATTTGATTTCCTCTTGAATGAGGCGCATTGGATCAAGGGTTTGATTTCCTCTAAAATTTCACTCATTTTGGCGCATTGGTTCACACTTCCAAGATCCTCTACAACCTAGCGCATTGGTTAGCAAGTTTGGAATCCCCTTGTTGTGGCGCATTAGTTCACACTTTTGATGTCTTCTTGCTGTGGCGCATTGGTTGACACTTGCGAGATCTTCTACAAATCGGCGCATTGGTTGAAGTTTTTGAATCCTCTGGAGTACTTAGCCAATTTTTCAGGGTTCTTGAGGGTAAAGGTATATTGAAAAATATTTAAAGTATAAGAAATTCAATCTCTCAACTTATGCTTAAATATATTTTTCAATATACCTTTTAGGATGTTTGAGATAGGTTTCGAATCCACTGGATTTAACATGCAAAATCTAGAATTTGGAGGATCCACCAGATTTCAGACTTAGTCAAATTTTCAGGATTTTCAGGATTTCAGGATTTCAGGCTACCAGACTTAGTCTTTTCAGGATCTCAAACATACATCAGGATTGACCTCAAGATTCATCATTTAGATGGGATTTGATCAAGACTCTTCATTACTGCAAGATCTTCTAGGAGAGAAACTTATTGTTGAATTAGCAGATGAAACGAACCTCAGACATCATCCAAAACGTCATGCAAAGCATCGGAGCTCAAAAAAAAGGGGGTCCCCATTTGCAATGGGGCGATGTGTAATTTGGTCACAACAAGGGGTTATATCCCAATTCTCCGTTGCCCTTTGCTTGTATTCAACTTCCTTATGTGATAGGAGGCACAAGTTGGAATGGACGTAGACCAAATCTTCTACTTTTTTTCGCAGCCAACTAGATGCAATTAATTGAGTGGATAGAAGAGTATGTACTCCAATTCCGCTTAGATGAAAAAGAAGTTGCACCCTGTTGAAATTGGATAGAGTCAATACAACTTAACAATGCAAAAGAATGGTAAGAATGTTAAAAAATAAATAATGTTTTCCTATGATAGAATTTTGATTGAAAGAGGTTGGAGCAACATATAAACTTGCCTGTGGAGGTACAATGCATAGCTCACATACTCGAACTTGACTTGGACTCGGTGGACCCAAAATTTTTGACTTGGCAAAACTCGACAGCTTAAAAAATTTACCTATATTTTTTAACAAACAATTTTTTTGCAAAATTCTGTTACAAAATGTATCCAATGAGTTTGTAAAATGTTGGGGAAGTGTTTTCTATTAGATTTGAATACATATAGAGTACAAAATTTCATCATCATGCAGATACAATAGCTAGCCGATAACTATTGTGAATTTATGATAGTTGTCTTCAAAAATTGTTATCATAAATTGCATATCTAAGCAAGTTACAAATTACAACATTTTGCAATTTCCTCTTCCCTGCTCTAATGAAAAATTGGGGAGAGGGTGTAATATCCCTAACTGGATCTGCCCTAGAATTTGGATTTCTGCCCTAAATTTCTGATTTCTTTTTCTGCTCAAACCCTAGTTTTGAATTCTGATTTTTATTTCTAAGTATAAATAATCATGAACAGCGAATATACATGTGCCAAACACTCAAATAAACATGCCAAACATGTATGCTTATAAAGATATCATCAAACATTAATCCAACCATGTAATATAACCAAGTGAATATAAATCTGATTTCTGAGTGTAAAAGTCTGTTGGTACAAATCTGAATATTCTGAATTTAACTTACAACAAATTCATGGGCTCAAACATGCCAAAACCTAGCCCAGATTTCTGCTAATACAAATCAGACCTAAACATAGGTTCATACATACCACAAAATGGCGAAAATGATATCAAACATCAAACCCTAGATGGGTGAATCCTCCATGGTAGGCACTTAGGGCTTGTGCTCCAAAATTGTGAAGTCAACCTCCTTGGGAAATGGCGCTCAACCTAGGGAACAAACCCTAGTAGCAATCCTTGTCCAAATCCTCCAAAATGGGTACTCAAATCTGAACTGAAAAATATGTCTTTGAATGCTCAAGAACTCCTCCAAATCTCCAATGAAGTGCAAGTGTGAACTCCGTATGAATTCACCTCCAAGATGGAATTGGGTTTTCGTCCAATCCACCACTATTCCTTAGGGTTTTTGTCCTTGGAATAAGCTGAACTAAAAGTGCAGCCAAGAGTAAAAACTCCAATGAATAAAATCAGATGTGAATGAATGATGAAATGACCTCCAAATGCCCTCCTTTTATAGCCAACAATTGCCCAATTTAACCCTAGGTGACCTCCCTCCTGGGCGACATCCTTTTTGGCAATTTTTTATTTTATTTTTATTTCTCTTTCTCCCACTTGGCTGACCTCCCTAGGCGCTCCACTTATTTTATTTTATTTTCTTTTTTATTCTCTTTTCTAGGTCATCCACCTCTTCGGTCAATTTCTTTATTTTATTTTATTTCCTCAAGTGGCTCACAAAATTATTAGAAATCATTCCACATCACAAATTAGTCCAACAAAATTAGATAAATATAAATAATCCGAAATGATTAGGATTACTTAGTATTTAACTAAGTTGCCGAATCGGGTACGGGTACTGGTACGGGTACGTGGGTACGGTACGCCGGTACGACAGAAATTTTTTAGGGGGTTGGGTACGTTTGGATACGTCCATACAAAAAACAATAAAAATTTATAAATATATACATTTTTGCAGTCTAAAAATAAGAATTAAATTTAGAATATGCCAAACAAAACTAACATAAATGTTACATATTTGAAATACAATATTTTAATTTTAAATTAAGTTTGGACTTTGAAGTATATATGTTTAAAAATTTAAAATATTTAAATAAATATATTATAATATTAAAAATGTAAATACTATTATTAATATTATATTATAACTAAAATTAATAAATATTACTTTGTAACTCTATATCGTTTACTCTTGGTTTTAAAATTTAATATATTATATAAGTATGCTAAGAAATTTAAATAGCAATTAAATCATTTGACTTTGAAATATTTAATATAGTTAATAATAAATATAATAATAACTTAATAATATAATATATAAATATATATATATTATATTATAGTATTATATATATATATAATAAACTGTATTTAAAATTTTAATATAGTGTATATAATTTATAAATAATAAAACCAAAAAACAATAACAATTTAAATGTTTAATACATAATTACCATATAATAGACTATAGTTAATAGTCGCACTTGCACCCATAGGAGGTTCGAGGAATACGCCGATAGGAACAACCGACGAGTTTAGAAAATTTTCCAGAGCACTATAATGCTCACATATAAAACCCTATCGGCTAACCATATAAATTATTTTCCCAGGTATCCCAAACCCGTGGCGTCCCTTGTCCCCGGTTCGTTCTATTTGTTCGTCGTCCTGCGAAAGCAAAAAAATGCAGGTCGACTTAGGTTATAAACAGATATAAAAATTAAAAACAAAATACCAGATTGTTTGGTTTTCGCTCCTTCTGGTTTCATTACACGACGCGTGCGGAGGTCTCAAGCGAGGTATTTTTTCCTGAAAACTGTACCGCGTCAAAATACACCTCAACCCGAACCCTAGACGATTTCACAGGGTTTTTGGGCCGTACCCGATTCAGGAACGTACCGTACCCGGAATCGGCGGGTAATACAGCCGATTCGGCTACTTAGGTATTTAACCCATAGTTGAAAAACTCACCAAATTGAAAAACTTGCCAAGCCCAAAAAACACTACTTGGCAAAAACTCGACAACTTAAAAATTTGCTTAAATTTCATTAAAAATGCATTTTTTTTTTGCAAAATTCAGTGATAAGATGCATCCAATGAGTCAATAAATTTGTACATAAAAGAAACAAGCTGAGTCTAGTTGTATTTGATTGATTTGAAAGCAAATTGGGTACAAAATGGCATCCTCATGTGGAATGTGTTGATACTGATAGTCTGAAACAAAATGAAAATAGCAAATTGTTTTTGTAAAACTGAAAGTAAATACTACATTAATATATTTTACAAATTTACATCTTCCTCTTCCCATGTCTAGTGAAAACTAGGGGAGAGGTCGAACTAGAGGGTCTAGTCCTAGGACTTTGTTGTGGCTCCTCCATCCTCGGCATGACACGTTGTGGTTCAACCTCCATCCTAGATGTAGATGCTGGTGGCAATGACTCCTCCTCAGTCTCCTCATCCTCAATGTCATCCAATGAGAATCCCAATCCACCCCCCTCCTCCATTGCCTGTCTCTCCAAATCATAGATATCATCCTCGGAAAACAATGAAGGCTGCTCATCCCGCCTTGTCCAATCACTATAAGGATCTATCTCATCCAAATCAATTGGATCACCTAATATTTCCTCTACCTTTCTTGTGCGCAGCCGAAGATTATATTGCACATAGACAAGGTCATTGAGGTGTTTCTGAGCTAGTTTGTTCCTCTTCTTTGTGTGGATGGCCTCAAACAAGCTCCAATAGAAAAGACGAGAAGAATAGTTTTTGAGATAACATTGGATTTAAACAAAGCAGTTTGAGATAGCAACATTGTGTAGAAAGTATGAAGCAAAAGAAATGCAAATTCAATAAAAAACATAAAGCATTCTCTTTTTCGTAATGAAGAACATGAGATCAATCTTCTTATATTTACATTCAAAACGCATGAAGCTATAGCCTACTCATCAATCAAAGAAAAAGGTAAATTACTGGTGAGGAACTGTCAAATGATAAATCATTCAATGGGATAGTTAATCTACAACAATAGATCATGATATCAATGTCTATTATTCCATGTTGATAAAAGTATATGCATAATGACCAAAACATTATCATCCAGTCATGGCTGACTCAATTGCAACCATTTGAAGTCTTAAAAACACCCATCAAAGACAAATCTTTACACAGACATACAAACCACTTCATCTTCTTTGCATCTCTGCAAACATCTTATATAACAGGGTATGGCAGAGCTCATTTGCAGTGTTTACTCGCCAGAAAGGCGAGTTTCTGGCGAGTAAACATTGCAAAGACTTGCCAAAAAGAAAAACTCGCAAGTTTTTCAAGACTTGCCGAGTACTTAGCGAGTCTTGCATCTATGATTTAACCAATTAGATTATTTCCTTGCCCTTCCGGCTTTGCCTACAAGAATAGAATAGGCTAACCGACTCCGTTGGGTGATCACTCGGAAAAAGGGAACATTACAGAGGGTCTAGTCCTCACACCCTACTGCAGTTCCTCATTCGGCCTAGAAGGCTGCACTTGTGGCTCCACCTTGCTACTAGGTGGCAATGACTCCTTTGCCATATTGATATCATTCAATCCAATCTCTCCTACTTCTGTTGCAAACACATCCTTCATAGCCTACTTCTTAAAATCAACAATCTCTTCCTTTGTAAACAAGGAAGGCTCCTCATCTTGCATGGTCCAATCGCTATAGGGATCAATGCCATCCAAATTAATAAGCTCCTTTGGTTTGTCCACCTTTTCTATGCAAAGCCGAAGGTTGTATTGCACAAAAACTAAATCATTGAGGCGCCGTTGAGTCAACTTATTGCACTTCTTCATGTGAATGATTTCAAACAAACTCCGATTATGTTCACAACCAAACGTGCTACAAGGTTGAGACAAAATTTGAAGGGCTAACTTTTGAAGATTTGGGGTATTTCCACCCCAATCTTCCCACCACGAAGCTACAAATAAGATATTCAAAAGTTTGTAAGAAAACAATATTTTATTAATAATTGTAATTTGTAACTTTGTCGTGTCCCAATATTAAGGCATTGTTTAAATTAAAAATCTAAGCATCATGATCAAGTTGAAGAAGTCGCCTTTGATGATCATCAAGTATATAATAATATTTAATAAACATATATAATATAATTAATATATAATAATATTAAATAACATTATTTTATAAATATTTTTATATAATTAAAATACAATATATTTATTGTATTTATAAATAATAAATATGAATATAATATAAATATTATCAATTTAAATATTATTGTAATTGTAATAATTATAATATAATATATTATTAAATTTAATAATTATAATATAGAAATACAAAATAAGAAAAAGACAAAATAAGGAAAAAGACAAAATAAGAATCAAGACAAAGAAATTAACAAATGAAAGTTATTATACTTGCTAAAGGATACGATGCATAAGGAGGCATTTTAGAAGAGTCATGTCTTCTCCAAAAGGGCAGTAAATGAAAGCTATATAAACATCAAATCATATTCTCCAAAAGACATGAAAAACATCTGCAGTTCAAAGGTCAAACAGAAGCAAAGCAAGATATATATTTCTGTGTAAATACTTAACTTCAATCAGCAGATAAGTCCATAACCAAAACAATTGGCATAAAGTAGATACTCTGCATAATTCAGATCTGTTATCAAAGATATTACAGCAAGCATTATAAGAAGACTTTCCAACAGCAAACTGCCATTCTTGCAGGCTCCAGTAATCAAACTGACATAATACCACAGGTATGATAGTACATTGTTTCCCTTGCTTGTATTAATGTTCAGTATAACACTACATTTATTTACAGCTAGTTCTGAGCAATATAATTCATGGACAGTCATATGTAATATTCACTAACTGTGTATTCTATATCCCATTCATTAACCACATATGGGATCAATGAAGGGTGACATGTCTAGTTTATCATTCATAGTCGATGTATTGGTCTTGGCTACCTAGAGTACCAAGAATCCTCACGGATGCCTTAGCCTCAAGAATACACCAAGTAGTTCTTGAATAAGGATGGGAGACAAACATAGCCTATGATGAACAACAACATGCTACACCCTATCAACCCCCTATGGTGTTAAGGAATAGTATATAAGTTATAGACACGAAGTGTATGTTGATAAGATCATGAAGATAGCATGTGAAATGTCATGATAAATGGTGAACAATGAACATATGAATTGCATTGTGTAACAGTAACAATAGCTGACTGTGATAGCATGAAATCATTATAAATTATGAATTGTTTACATTGCAATCAGTTTAGTTAGATTATGTAATGAGTATGAAATATTTATGTGCATTTTCATTATTAATGAACTAAGGAAAGAATACAAAGAGTATAAGTTCATAAAAGGCATGAATTCCTAAAATAGAGGAAGGCAATAATGTTAATCAACTCACCACTATGAGGAGTAGAGAAGATTAGGGGTGGGCAATCAACCAAGGATAGGTACGGGTTCATTGGTCTAGAGCACCCCTTCGAGCCCTTGTCTCAAGATGGTACCTTAGGGAGCAAGAGGTAGTCTTTTGACTTGAGTGGTCTAGAGAACCCCAAGTCAAAGGAAGGCCCTAGAGTGGCCTGGGTCTAGAGCACCCCTCAAAGGAAGAACGACCTATACCATTGGCGTTGCACCCTAATGGATTCACTCTCATAAGATGGAGGATTTGATTAATAATAGGCCCAAGTATATCTCTTCCATGGTAACATGAGACTTACATAATAGATCTATGATAATAAGAGAGCATATAGTTTATGTTTTATTGACATAGAAAAGAGGAATTGAATACTAATGTACTCTTTTACAAGTTGAAATTGTTTGCAAGGTCGCGAAAATTTTGGCTTGCTAGAAGGGGACATTACAAACTTGTAAGATATAAGTAAAGACTCCAATTCTTTTACATGTTTGGATGGATTTCCTTTGAATAGCTAGTGTCGAAGAAAAAGATCTTTCCCCTAGCATGCTTGTAATTTTGCAACTTTTAAATAATAAGGTCCCTCACCTCAACCTTGGGTGTCATCCTGTCAATGCATGTTGAGAGGCCCTCCATGACCTCACCACTAAGACCGATGAAGCTATTAGAGAAAAAAAAAACTTGGGGTTGAGGTAGTACCCCATTGCATGAATGGGTTGGTGGAATTGATTGATCCACCTCTAATCAATGATCTCCCAAATGGGATCAAATTTGTTTCTATCCCCCTTTAATAGTTTCGATGGCCTCTTTGACCCTATCCATGGCCACATGAATGTACCCCATTGGGTTTTGATCCCCATCTCCAAGCACAAAACTCTCACCAAGGGCTTCGACACCTTCAAGTACAAACAAAATAAAGTTGCAAATTTACAATGAAAGTAAATACTTTTAAAGTTTAAAATAAAGGATTCAATTTAAAATTTTAATTGAAGTTTGAGGTTACCTTGACAATCTCTGTAGCTCTCTTCGCAAAGACATTATCAAAAATTGTTTTTGCAATGCTCTCTCCATCAACCTTTTTTGAATATGGTGAGTCTAGCCATGCTTGACTCACAAACGTCTGCTTCAACGATGTCAACAAACTTGTAATGTTTTGCAATGTTAGGAAGTTAGTTGCAAACTTTGTCCCACCCAGTCACACAAGCTCTTTCCCCTTGGTGTGTTGTCTCATCAAGCAATGTGTCATGCCCCAATATTAAGGCATTGTTTAAATTAAAGATTTAAACATTATGATAAATGGAGTAGTCATTTTCGTCAAATATGATGATAATCATATATATAATAAACATATATGATATTATTAATATAATAATATTAAATAATATTATATAAATAAAATATATTTATTATATTTATAAATAATAAATATAAGTACAAATATAATATTATCGATTTAAATATCATTATGATTATAATGATTATAGTATATTATATTATTAAATATAATATATATAAATAAATATAAATTAAATATTATAAGTTAATAATTATAAAGTAAATATTAATTAAATATCATAAATTAATAGCAATAAGAGGATCGATATCCTCAAGAGCCATTGGGCAAAGCTTATAAGAATATAATAAGTAATAACATGATTTAATATATTAAAAAAATAAACTTAAATGGTGATCGGTCTCCTAAAGAATCCCGATCCCATATAAGAAACAATAACAAATAATGAATAAGGAGCGGATGCCTCCTTGACCAACCGCTGTGACTTTTGGGCCCTTCGTGGACTTTAAAAGGGCCGCTTCTCTCCATCATAGGGGGGGACAAGGAGAACTAGAGCAGAAAAACATGGGAATATAATAGATACGAATTACATCAGATCAGCAATGCTTTACCCATCAAACATCACACAATAACATCAATCGAAGAAGCACATTGGAATAGCATCAATCAATAATCGAAGGAAATCAGACGGAGGATCTTCAAGGAAAGCCGTTTAAATATAAATAAGCAATATCTCATCGGACATGCCCAGCAGAAGATATAATAAGAGAGTAATATCTAATAATCGATAAGGGCCAACTCCTATCCTTGGCGCCCAAGAGAAAGACAAGTAATGTTTAATATGGGCGGATTTGAAATCATTTATAGATCATAGAAGGAAATCATCGAACAACACATTTTCACTTCAGACATCAGCAAATGATCAAGTAATACACGATCTGACCAAGAACATATTAATACTTCTGAAGAAATACACAGCAGCGAATCTATATGAAGGAATTCAGCATCATATCTTCTAACACAAATCAATTAACCCAGCCATCAAAGATCTATCAGCATCTGATTGAAGTTTTGCACATACGTGGATCAAGGAATTCACAATTCTCTTTGTCTCTGCATTTAATACAGAGCATTGAACTTCTCTGGACTATATACTGAAATCAAATTGTACCATACAATTGTTGTATATTGCGAAGCTTTGTGGAACTCGTTATAACTACAGAAGCGATAGAAGTATGTGATCTAATCTTCTAATTTGTAGCAGATATTTAGCTTCTTATCTCCATAATTTGATAGAAAGAAATCTTAAGCATGATGCATGCATGAATGGAAAGACTTGTAATATACAGTCCAGTATAGGATAGTAAATGAAATTAATTAATGAATACGTATAGAGGTATCTTGGCATTTGGATTTATTTATACAAAATAGAATATTTTTCAAGTCATAAATCTGATAAGAAAACAAAGAACCAAAATGCAATATTAAGGTAATGATTAAAATAGAAAAATAGAATAACATGAGTATCATATCATTTATGATTAAAATGCTGAATTAGATAATTATAGTTTAAATGGATGAATTAAGGATAGATGGTTCTTTAATGTAATTAGTATGAAGTTAGAATCCTTTATGCATAAGGAATTGGATAGTGGATCTGATCATCAGCATTGGAGTGTCCAAGTTATATATAATTGGATAAGGAATAAAATGGCTTATGGATCATGATTTTACAATGGTCTTAAGAATAAAGGCATGAATTCCCAAGGGTATATACGAGACTTCCTTATTAACCACCTAACACTAAGAAGGTGAGGTAGATAGTTATGGTAGGTATTGATCAATCCATGGGAATGGGCCTTGATTGACGAACCAAGGATATTATGGGCCTTGGTTGACGGATCAAGGATATTACTATGGACCCTCGATTTAAATATCGAAGTAATGGGCCTTAGTTGATGAACTAAGGAATAATGTTAATGGACCCATAGGATTGAGATGACATCACCTTCCTAACAAATCTTCTCTCACAAGGTGAGAGGTGAGGTTAATAAGAGGCCTAAGGATTATCTCACCCAAGGAAAATCATGATGTATGGAAAAGTGGATTTGTGAAATGTCAAATAGTGTATGGTTATGTTTATGATTATCATTAAGATTAAGTGGAAATGGGAAATGGAAAACTAATGTGCTCTTTTACAAGTGGAAATTGTTTGCAAGGTTGTGAAAATTTTGGCTTGCTAGAAAGGGACATTACACAATGAACCCAAGAGTGATTATAAATATACTTTGTAATGTTTCGTGCATTTTCTACAACCGGTCTCATCCAATCAATTTTGCCTATGTCCTCCAAAAGAAGGTCAAGGCAATGTGTTGTGCAAGGGTTCCAAAAGAGTGATGGATGCCTCTCCTGAAGCAATCTCCTAGGCACTAAATTGTCAAATGATAATTTGCACCACTTTCTCTATACCCACCTCTAAGACAACTTGCTCCAACATTGGGCTCAAATTTTTTGCATTTTTTACTTTGTTAGAGGCATCAATTGACTACAAGAAAATTATCTCACCATTTGAAGATGCAAAAAAATTGATAAGGGTGCAGTTCTTTCCATTCATCCATTCATCTGAAAGAATAGTGCATCTTAACTTTTGCAACTACTTCTTTTGTTCTTTCAAAATTAACTTCGCATCTTCAACAACATTTTGGAGCAACTTCCCACATAAGTCTTTTGGAGAGGGCGCCTTGTACCCTTTCCCTACAATTGTTAATGTTGACACCAAATTCTCCCAGTATGGGCTTTGTGCCACATTAAAGGGAGGGTTGTTGTGAAACTAGAAACTTGCACATGCCTTATCTGCTTCTTGGTGCATCTCCTTGTTCCATGTTGCATCTTGCAACGAAGGTTGTGCTTCAAGTATGTTTCTAGGTACAAAAAAGCCTTGTGTCTACCCTTTGCTTGAATTGGATGAGGTGGATGTGCTTCATTTGGATGGACCACAACTAGAACCCGCAATGTTTGCCATATCTTTTATGTTTCTACTGGCATGTGAGGATTAATTGTTGCTGCTATGGCTGCTTGTGTCCTTGTCCTCTCTAGTTTCTTCTCATCCAACAATGCAAGGAGTGCTTGTATGTCTCATTTTTCCTCTTCTTTAGCTTTTAGACATGCCTTGGCGTCACGATTAGGAATGCTTGTAATATGGTATTTGAAGTGATTGATGCCTCCATTAAGCTTCTTTGTGCATAAGGTGCAAATCACACTCCTCACTACTAGTCCCTTTACGGCATATTTCCAAGCAAGGTCTTTGCGTCCAACAGGACGATTTCTAGTAACTGATGTTGAGCTAGATGCCATTGTATCTAACCTACAACATGTTTGAATACAATATGTATATATATTAAAAAAAACAACGATTTGAATATGAAAAATCAAATAAAATTAATATTATAATATGGTAATTGAATAGCAATGTGATATGCCATTAATTAATTTATCCAAAAAAAAAAACTATTTTTCCAACTCAAAAGCATAAAACCCTTTGTTTAAGGGGAAAAAACAGCGATTTCATTCAAAAAACTAGTACAAATCAGCAATAAATTTTTTAAAAATCAAATTCATTGCAAGTAAAATTGTAAATATGTTTACAAATCTATTATTAATATGCTAGAAATGACTTGCATGCTTGAAAGAAAAAGAAAAGAAAAGAAAAGAAAAAAATTACTAACCTAGAAACTGAAATTCTTCAAATCTGCTCTCCAAATCCACTAAAAATCCTTTCCAATTGCTCTCAAGGATGCACAATTTCTGTGTGATGTTTACCTATGGCGTGGGGGGTTTAAAAGGGAAAAAATGTGTGTTTTTTCAGTGTCAAAGTTGCATCAAAATTGCATTGTTGTGTCATTCCCATGTCTTTCTAGTCTTCCTGTCAGACTTGCCGACTTTTCAGCAAGTACTCAATGAATTTCTTGGAAAAACTCACCAGAAACTCGGCAAGTTTTTTCAAAGAGTAGTTTTTTTAAAACACTTGCGAGTACTTGATACTCGGCAAGTTTTCCAACTATGCCACTATGTATGAACGCTTGTCTTGTACTTGTCTCGAAGAGTGCAAATACCTTGATCTTGTGACGAGATGAAACTGCCAAACTCAATCCTAACATTATCCACCACTTATGGATTTGAGAAGAGTTTTTGGAATGCTTTCTTGTACGCTTAAGCAACTTCATTGTCTCTATATGGTGTGGTTCTCTTAGACAAAGAAAGTATATCCGTGCTATAATATTTGGGAGACAATGCAAATGCAAGGAGATGAAAGGGTGTGGTCATCTTGTTCTAGAGGTTAACAATAATCTTTTTTCACCCTTAGGAAAAATGTTTCTTTAAGGTCATTCTCCTTCTCTACTATTATGGCCCTTATTTTTTCTATCATGGAGTTCATGCCATAATAGATTTCTCCCAAACACAGCCGATCTATATCAAGAAACTTGATCATACTCATGATGGGCTCTGTGAAACTCAAGATGTAGTCCACACGAGCCCACCAATCATCATTCAGGATCAACGATTTGACCTTTTGGACCTTCTATGAATTTGATTGCCTCTACAAACTCCATTGGTTTTTAATGACCATGGTGCTCAATGCCTCCTGCACCTTCACAAGTCGTCTCAAAATGACTGTGTGTGATGTGAATCGAATCTCAACAACTTAATGTAGTGTAAAAAATAAATTAATAAGAAATAAAAATTTAAAAAATAAATGTCAAATTAAATTTAAAATAATATTGGAATTTCATAAATATACTGTCAACAACTTCAAATTGGAGGTCCTAAAGATGCCTTGTGACATATGATGGTTTGCCACAAACATTTGAATCTTTTCACCATCAATATATATTTCTTTCACCCACTCTATTTGAGTGCCAATCTTTTGCATCGCCAAGTTGAGGGAGTGGGTGTTACATGATGTCCAAAAAATGTGTTCATACCTTTCCTCATCAAAAGCATCTTTTGCCCTACAATTTTTTGCATTGTTTGTTATGACTTGAACAATGTTCTCAACACCCACCATCTCTATGGACTCAATGAGGATGTTGGAAATAAAGTTTGCATCTTCCACTTGCCCCACACAATCAACCCCCTTCAGAAACATTGCCCTTTTAGGGACTACTCAATGACATTTATTAGAGGCTAGTTTTTGCAATCTTTCCATCCATTAGAAATGATGGGCACTCTTGTTTCAACCCATGAATCTCTGATTGGTTTTAGTGATGTCTTTACAAAAAAAAATTCTTTTGCTAATAAGGTGGTGTGCACCTTTTCATACCCAGGACTTGTGTAACTTGAGGGTGTTTGACTATTGTTGTCACCATTTCTCACCAATATGGTGATATCATTAGGTTGAAAGGAAGACCATTGACATGAATGCAGTGTGCAATGTGTTCATCTACATTGCCCCTCGCCTCATTTTGAAATGCCTTCTCCAATGGGCCTCCTTTTTGAGAAGAAAGAGAGTGATCTTCTTCTTGAATAGATGGTGCCTACAAAAAAGGATGTGGGGCAGCCACTATTAGAGGAACCTTTGTAGGTGGTCTCCCTAATTCTCTCTTTGCTAAAGGATGACATTTTAATTTTGCTCTCACTCACAATATCAACTTCTTGTTTTCTAATATATGCCATAATTTGTTCCTTTGGCAACCCCTTCTTGTTCGGCCCTTGACAAAATTTAATTCCATGGCCAGTCATAGCACATAAGTGAACTTTCACTCGACTATACGAGCTCTTATACTTGACCCCGCAATGACTACAATGCCAAAGAAAAGCCCCACCTCTTGGAAGTTGTTTAATCATCATAAAATATTTCCATAGAGGTGATGCTTGATCATAATTGAATTGTCTAACTACCTCTGGCGCCATTGAATTTGAACTAGCAACCATTCTAAATAGATTATTGTTATAAGAAAAATTTAAAATATTGAAATTGTAACCCTAGAGTACATGATCTTTGAAAAATAAAACAAAAACCAAAAACACAACCCTACAATACATATAAATGTAATAAAAAGAAAAAAAAATTAAAATTCAAAATGCTTTTAAAATGTAATGTCCCCTTCTTACAAGTCAAGTTTCCTTTTACCTAGTTCACAAATTTCAACTTGCAACAAAGGAACATTAGTACATTTCCATTTAAAAGCCATAATAGTAATGCCTTTATTTCCTTCTATAAATCAATGTTAATTCATAACTTAGCTACATCATAGATTATTATCTATTCATATTACTATAAGCAATGCTATGATTACTTTCAAATGCCAATCATGATCATTTTCTATGCATATCACTATTATTAATTTTGTGATTGTGTTTCTAGCACAATATCTATCATTCATATTTCACATGCTATTCTTATGATCACTATGCCTTGCATATCATTAACATTTCTCATGTTACTTTTATGATCAACTTCAATATGCCTTGCATATCTTATCATGACATTTCATATGATGTATGATCTTCATCAATACAAATTGCAAATCTACTAATTTAAATGCCATTTACTAACATCCTATGGGTGATAGGAGGAGAGTACCGTTATCCACTATGGGGCTCTATTGTCTCTATCCTTAGACTCAATATGGTATCCTTAATACCTTAGAGTCAAGGCCTCTTGAGACTCCTTGGTACTCTTATGATGCCTTACATCAAGTAACCAAGGCCTATGCATCACTATCCTTGCACCATGGGTACCTTATACCTCATGTGACAAGGCCTCTATGTGATGATTAACCTTTGCATCGTGGGTACCTTATACCTCATGTGACAAAAGCCATAATTTTACCCATGTGGCCTCTTGGTATTTATCCTACCTATCTCTCATATGAGGTTGGTAAATTACATTTTATTATGCACCATTGATTACAAAGACACTTCATGAAATATTGCATATTGGATGCATGATCATTCTACATAACAGTCTACATATCCTATGTGAATGAAAATGGCATACAAATCTGATTACTAACATAGATGTATATATATAAATGAAAGCTTCTTACAAGTCTGATTCCATCATTGAAGTTTATATATATCAATGACATAAATAAGAGCACCATGCTGTCCGTACCTGTACGGCGGTAATGAGAGATCAGCAATAATTAAAAATGATAAAAGACTTGCTGTGCAAATCCAATTTGCAGTCTGGTATAAGCTTTGGTAAATATTGGTGAGGGATTCCTTTGTGTCTGCTGTCCTTGAAATATAAATATAAACTTTAATAGACACTGCTGTTCGTACTGTCCTTGGTACGATTCCTTGTATATTTTCTTCTGCCCTCCTTCGAATGCTTTTTGGGTTCCTTGATACATAGATTTGGCCAATGAAAAGCAGCGAATGAAACTTGATGTCTCTTCATAGAAACGGATTGTAGTTAATGATATTTATTTAAGGTGATTGGTGGACAAGAGTTATTCAAACCCTTATGGAGCTTGCCTTAATTCCCCTTTATTAATATTATTTGTCTCTAGTGCCAAGTCATAACAATTTGTCTTATTCTTATTTTGTCTTTTTCCCAATTTTGTCTTATTCTATAAGCATGAAATTTGACTAAGTTATAAAAATGATCTAGAGGAGAGGAGATAGCAAATAATTTTCTTTTCCAATCTTTAATTGGAAATCTTCAAACCATTAAGGGATATGATAGGCCTCCCCTCTTGAGATTGCTTGTCCTCAAGCAATTTGTGTGTTTGGAAATCTAAGTCTTCTAGTCTTTCCCATGTAGCATCATCACTTGGTAGGTTCATCCATTTAATAAGACATTCTTTAATGACTCTATTTCTTAATCTTCTTTCCCTGGTGTCCAAAATCGCCTCAGGTTCTAATATTAATTACCCTTCATCATCAAGAGGAGGTAGATCCCCACAAGGTGTGATCCTTTGTCCAAGTACCTTTTTGAGTCTGGAGACGTGAAACACATTATGGATCTTACTATTCTTTGGCAATTCTATCTCATATGCGACCTCGCCAATTCTTCTTATTACCTTGTAAGGCCCATAAAATCGTGGTTTAAGCTTTTCGGCACCATTTGTCTTCAATGAGGATTGTTTATAAGGTTGTAGCCTTAAGAACACCATGTCTCCTACTTCAAAGGTTCTTTCCACACGTTTCCGATCGGCATAAATCTTTTGCTGATTTTGGGCATGGTGCAAATTATCTCTAAGCACCTTCATGCTATCTTCATGTTGCTGGATGAAATCCTTTGCCTTGGGACTTCTACCTTCTGGGAGTATTAAATTTCCAAATGAAATGGGGTCATACCCATATAGGGCCTTAAATGGGCTCATTCCGATTGACATATGATGTGTTGTATTATAACAATGTTCCCCAAGGTGTAACCATTTAATCCATCCCTTTTGTTGCCCGGTGACTTAATTTCGGAGATATCCTTCAATCCATTTGTTTACAATCTCCGTTTGGCCATCCGTTTGTGGATGATAACTTGTGCTTGGTGTGAGTTGGGTGCCTGCTGCTTTGAACAATTCTTGCCAAAAGAGACTCATCAACCGGCTGTCTCGATCACTAATTATGTTTTGAGGTAAACCATGGAGTCGGAATATTTCTTTGAAGAACAACTCGGCTACTTGAGGTGCTTTATAATCGCAGGATATGGCCATGAAATGTGCATATTTGGTAAGTCTATCCACGACCACATAAATGTAATCTTTCCCTTGTACCTTAGGGAGCCCGGTGATAAAATCCATAGTGATGCTACTCCATTTTTGCTCTGGTATAGGTAAGGGTTGTAATAAACCAGCAGGATATGTATGCTCTACTTTATTCTTTTGGCAAGTAAGACATTCTTGGGTATATTGGAGTACATCTTTCTTTAGACCTTTCCACGCAAATTTCTCTTGAATTTGTTTATAGGTTTTGTAATAGCCTTGGTGTCCTACTAGAGGGCTATCATGGAACTCTTGGATGATTTGATTCTTCATATTGGATCCTGCGGTTAAAAATATTCGATCTTTATATAGGATTAGATCCTCTTTGATTATATAGTTTTCATCTTCTATGTGTCCCTCCATTATGTTATTTGTGAAGGGATCCTTAACATATTCTGCGGTGATCAGGCCCTTCCAGTCGGGAGATATGCATGATATGATATATAAGTGTGGCCTCCTTGATAGTGCATCCGCTACCACATTATTCTTTCCCTTCATGTAACTGATATCAAAATTATATGCTTGAAGTTTGCTTACCCATTTTTGCTGCCTATCATTTAGATCTCGCTGATTAAGGAAGTGTTGCAAACTATTGTGATCTGTTCTGACGGCAAATTTCCCACATACTAGATATTGGCGGAATTTGGCCAAGGCATGCATGATGGCCAACATCTCTTTATCATAGGTTGAGTGCAATCTTTTTGCGGCCGTCAACTTGCGACTTTCAAGTGCTATGGGGTGTCTATTTTGCATCAAGACGACGCCAATGCCTTCACCGGAGGCATCACATTCCAATTCAAAAGGTGAGGAGAAGTCGGGTATGGCTAACACGGGACAAGAGCTCATAACTCTTTTCAATTCTTCGAAAGCCTTTTCAGCAGCATCATTACATTGGAATAGTCCTTTCTTTGTAAGGTCGGATAAGGGTGATGCAATCTTGGAGAAGTGTCTTACAAATCTTCGGTAATAGCTGCATAGGCCTAGAAATCCTCTTAAGTGTGTTAGAGTCTTGGGTCTAGGCCATTCCTTTATGGTTTTGATCTTTTCCTCATCAACTTTGACTCCCTCGGCACTAATTTTGTGCCCTAAGTAAAGTATTCTTTCCATACCAAACTCGCATTTAGATGCCTTTGTTGGATCTAGGGCATACAACTGAGAGGGGGGGGGTGAATCAGTTGTATAGAACTTCTTCTATTTCAAACACTTAATTCTCTGTTGTTAGTTAGCAGCATATCAAATAATCATTCATGGAAGCATAATACATAAACATAAGAGCAGATAAGCATCAACACATTGAACACCAAGATTTTGACGTGGAAAACCCGGTTAAGGGAAAAACCACGGGGTGATTAACCCAAGAATTATTCTCTGTTAGAAGAATAAAGAAAAATGAATGGCACATGCCAATAAGGGCTCACTGCCCGAGCACACTGCTCACAAAGAGGCCCACTGCCTACAAGGAGACACACTGTCTACAAAGTGATAAAAATCACAGTCTTGAACTGGAGAATGACATCTCTACCATGTCCGGATCAGTTCCAATTAAGCCCAACAATCTCTGCTCTGCCTTTCGCACCTTTCTTCGCTATATCATACTCATCCTCACACCACTAACTGAAATGAACTCACAAATCATTATTTATACAAGACATCGACTTAGGAACAAGCATCTAAGTCGGCAAACAACCATAGGAGTATCCGCAAGATGAATAACACATCCGGTCGGCCATCACAAGAACATTCGCAGGATGAACATCTCATCCGGTCGGCTACACAGAGCAAGAACTTCATCCGGAAGAATAACTTCAATTCCGGGCTCTACCATCAATGCGGACCAACAACAAAACCTAAACATGATCCAAGAACCTTCACAAGCCTTTCTGAATGTCCGGATACATCCGCACTTCCTCTGCTTACTGGGATCTCTTGTCTTCCTCATCCGGAGCTTCAAGAACACAGTCTGTCGCCACTGTCATAATGCAAGAGGTACTTCCGGACCTCCAAATCACACACAAATCAGGATGACACATCACAAGGACATCTCAAACACTCCTTCCAATCCGCAGATTATGATAATACAATTCCGGACCTCACCGGACCTTTTTGTGATCCTCTGTCACCTCCGGATACTTGCCGGACCCGGTTCTATACCGGCAGCCACAACTCCTTCCGATCTTCATGCGGACCTCTGAAATCTTAACTGTAGCATCTCAAGACTCATATCTACTAACCCTTTAATCCGCATCCTCCGGTTCTCATCCTATACAGTACATTTACCTTCTTCTCATCACTGTTCTTCACTGTTCCTGACTGAGATTAATTTTCTCAATATCCTCAGCACACAGCTCATCAAATCCTTCTTGTCAATGCAATATGAGTATGTTGACATCAATGACAACACTGGATAACCTCATACTTGCAACAATCTCCCCCTTTGTCATTGATGGCAACATATGATGTGAAAAACCATTAAGACAAGAACTTCATCTTTTCATATGTCTTCTCTTCCTTTACTGCTCCCCCTTTGATCATCAACCATTTGTTTTTCACATGTCTTCTCTCCCCCTTTGACATCAATGGCAAAGGGCTCATACTTGCAATTCTCATACATCAGAATCATACCAGCTGCTCCCCCTTAGTTGCAGCTCCCCATTAGTCCGGATCACAAGATATGACTGTGATAGCCACCGGACTGATGCACAACAGTGCATCTTAGTTCATTACCGGAGGGGCCATGACCCCTAACTTCTCCCGGAGATATTCAAAAGAGTCCTTGGGAAGAGGTTTTGTAAAGATATCTGCAATCTGATCCTTGGAGGGAACATACTCCAATCTGACTTCTTCCTTGTTTACTTGTTCTCTCAAGAAGTGAAATTTGATAGATATGTGCTTAGTCTTAGAATGCAATACCGGATTCTTGGAGATATTAATTGCACTTGAATTATCACAGAAAATTGTGATAGGCTCCTCATATTCAACTTTGATGTCTCTTAGCATCTGCTTCATCCATAGGATTTGAGTACAACTACCTGCTGCTGCAATGTATTCTGCTTCAGTTGTAGACAGAGATATTGCATCTTGTTTCTTGCTTAGCCAAGAAACCAATCTCTTTCCCAAAAAGAATGCTCCACCACTAGTGCTCTTCCGGTCATCCACATCTCCTGCCCAATCTGCATCTGTGTAAGCATGAAGAGAGAAATCCGGATCTCTAGGATACCATAGACCATACTCAACTGTTCCTTTCAAGTATCTAAAAATTCTTTTGATTGCCATAACATGAGATTCTCTAGGATCAGCCTGGAATCTTGCCACAAGACCAACAGCCTGCATTATATCTGGTCTAGTTTGAGTGAGATACAACAATCCACCTATCATTGATCTATACTTTGTCTGATCTGCCTTTGGAGAATCATCATCTTTGCTTAACTTACATCCGGTTGCCATAGGAGTGTTCATAGGCTTTGAGTCTTCCATACCAAATTTCTTTAACAATTCTTTCACATATTTGGTCTGAGAAATGAAGATCCCTTCTTTTGTTTGAGTAATTTGCAGACCCAAGAAGAAATTCATTTCACCAAGCATAGACATTTCAAACTCACTTTTCATCTGATTTGCAAAGGTTTTGCACATACTATCTCTTCCTCCAAAAATGATATCATCCACAAACACTTCAACAATCAGAATGTTTTCATGATCAATTTTGAAATATAAGTTACTGTCAGCAGTACCTTTGTTGAATCCAATCTGCACAAGATGCTTATCCAACCTTTCATACCATGCTCTTGGGGCTTGCTTCAATCCATACAAAGCTTTCTTCAACTTGCAGACCATATCATTATTATCAGACAATTGAAATCCATCCGGTTGTTCAATGTAGACTTCTTCTTCCAGATCACCATTTAGGAAGGCAGACTTAACATCCATCTGATATACCTTGAAGTCTTTGAAGGCAGCAAATGCAAGAAGTAATCTGACTGCTTCAATTCTTGCCACCGGAGCAAAAGTCTCTTCAAAGTCAATTCCTTCTATTTGAGAGTAGCCTTTGCAGACCAATCTAGCTTTGTTTCTGATTACTTCACCAGCTTCATTTAGTTTGTTCCGGAAGACCCACTTGGTTCCAATTACATTCCTGTCTCTAGGTCTGGGAACAAGATCCCAAGTATGATTTTTCTCAATTTGCATCAGTTCATCTTCCATTGCTTTGGTCCAGTTTTCATCATTGCAGGCTTCATTTATTGTTTTAGGTTCAATCTTTGAAATCAGACAACATTCATTCTGATCTTGAGCAATATTCCTTCTAGTTTGTACACCTTTGCTTCTGTCACCTATGATCTGATCTTCAGAGTGATTCAGTCTTACATACCTTGGAATTTTGGGAGTATCCAGTACTGCTGTTTCTTGATCAGGCTCATTCAAACCTAACTCTTCTTCCTGATTTACCGGATCAGGCTGACTCTGTCTCACCTGAGAGGATTGAGGTCCTTGAACACTATCTTGGTCATCTTCATCAAACTCATAAAATCTTGAAGGCTTCTCAATTCCTTCATCAACCTTTACATTGGTGCTTTCTATCATCTTCCTCAATCTCTTATTGTAACACCGGTATGCTTTGCTTTGAGTGGAGTAGCCCAAGAAAATTCCTTCATCACTTCTAGCATCAAACTTTCCTAGATCTTCATCTCTTTTAATATAACACTTGCTACCAAATACTCTGAAATATTTCACAGTAGGAGTGATGCCAAACCAAAGTTCATAGGGGGTCTTACCGGTGTTGTTTCTGATTTGAACTCGATTGAGAGTGTAGACTGCAGTGCTGATAGCTTCTTTCCAAAACATTTGAGGAACATTTGCTTCCAACATCATTGTCCTAGCAGCTTCCTGGATGGTCCGGTTCTTTCTCTCAACTACTCCATTCTGCTGTGGAGTCTTAGGAGCAGACAACTGTCTCCTTATACCCTGTTTCTCACAAAAATCAATGAATTCACCAGATGTAAATTCACCACCTCTATCAGATCTTAGACACTTTAGTTTCAATCCGGTTTGATTCTCCACCATAGCTTTGAAGATTTTGAACTTCTCAAAGGCTTCTGATTTTTCTTTTAGAAAGGTAACCCACATCATCCGGGAATGATCATCAATTAACAACATGAAATATCTATCACCTTGCAGACTCTTGATTCTTGTTGGTCCACATAGATCAGTATGTACTAATTCCAACAATCCGGTAGAAGACTGATCTTTGCTTTTAAAAGAGACTCTGCTTTGTTTGCCTAACTGACATTCTTTACACACTATTTGTAGGTTTTATCAACTTTGGAAGATCTCTCACAGCCTGAGTATTGCTTATCTTGATGATGTTATCAAAATTTACATGACACATTCTTCTATGCCATAACCAACTCTGATCAATTTGAACAAACAAACAACTTTTATTTGAACCAACCAGATGAAAGATGTTACCTCTTGTCTGAGTACCGGATGCAATTTCAGTTCCGGAGCTTGTAAAGATTCTGCATTTTCCATTCTTGAACCGGAGATCATAGCCTTTGTCCACTAAGTGACCAACACTGAGAAGATTGTGCTTCAATCCTTCAACATACAATACATTACCTGTTTTGCTCTTACCATCAAAGGAAATAGTTCCCCTACCTCTGATTCTGCCAGCAGAATTGTCACCAAACTTTACCATTCCTCCTTCATATCTTTCCAAGTCTAAGAACTTATTCTTGTCACCAGTCATATGGTGAGAACATCCACTGTCAATAACCCAATCATCCTTTTCTTCCACTTGAGCAGCCAAGGCTTTTTCAACAACTTTGTGATTGACAGATTCAGAGAGCAAGGAATCTTCTTCCTTGATGGCTATAAACACCCACTCATTTCCGGATTTGCTTCCTGGATCTGATTCATCATCTGTTACTCCTTCATTGTCATCTTCTTCATGAACATAATAGCAATTCTTTTGAAACCTTTGTCTGTGAGTATTAGATCTTGCAGATCTCTCCGGACATCTTGAGGCAAAATGACCAATCTTATTGCAGTTGAAACACTTAAAGGGTAGTTTTCCTTCATACTTACCGGATCCTCTTGGCAGTCTCTTTGCAATGAGGGCTTCAAGTTGAGCTGTTTCTGCTTCTTCTTCTTCCATGTCTCTTCTTGCTTGATCATACCATGACATTTTCCTAGATGAGTTTTCACCCGGATCAAATCTCTGTTTGCCTTTCACATAGGCACTGGCTTTGAAAGCAGATTCAGTCTTGGGAGGATCATCTCCAAACTCGGTCATTTCAAATGCAGCTAGTTTGCCAGCCAGTTGTTCTCTTGTGACAGTTGTGTGGGCTCTGAATTCATCAATGGCAGCAACTTTGATTTTGTAGGCAGCAGGAAGGGATCTTAGGATTTTGCAGACAATCTCATTTTCATCTAAAGTTCCACCAGCATTTCTGATTCCACATACCAGCTCATTTACTCTTGGCATAAAGGTAGTAATGTTTTCATCATCTCTCATTTTCAATCTTTCAAATTTTCCTTTCAGACTTTGCAACCTTGCACTTTTGACAAACTCATCTCCTTCATACAGAAGTTCCAGTTTAGTTAGGATCTCATATGCAGTGGGTAGGTCAATGACATTCGAGAGATCTGAGTCATTCAATGCACTTAGAAGAGCTTCCTTGGTCCGCAGATTGTTTTCAGCTTCTGTGATTTCATTCAGAGTTGTCGGACCACCTTGTGGAGGTACATATGGTTTTGAAATCATACCCAGATATGCTTTTCCCATGCATTCCAAGTGACACTTCATGCGACCTTTCCAGAGAGTAAAGTTGGTTCCATCGAACTTCGGACTATCCTTCTTGTAAGACGACATCCTGGATCTCCTCAAGCGGTTAAGCTTTTGTCAGAGGAACTTGGCTCTGATACCAATTGTTGGATCTAGGGCATACAACTGAGAGGGGGGGGGTGAATCAGTTGTATAGAACTTCTTCTATTTCAAACACTTAATTCTCTGTTGTTAGTTAGCAGCATATCAAATAATCATTCATGGAAGCATAATACATAAACATAAGAGCAGATAAGCATCAACACATTGAACACCAAGATTTTGACGTGGAAAACCCGGTTAAGGGAAAAACCACGGGGTGATTAACCCAAGAATTATTCTCTGTTAGAAGAATAAAGAAAAATGAATGGCACATGCCAATAAGGGCTCACTGCCCGAGCACACTGCTCACAAAGAGGCCCACTGCCTACAAGGAGACACACTGTCTACAAAGTGATAAAAATCACAGTCTTGAACTGGAGAATGACATCTCTACCATGTCCGGATCAGTTCCAATTAAGCCCAACAATCTCTGCTCTGCCTTTCGCACCTTTCTTCGCTATATCATACTCATCCTCACACCACTAACTGAAATGAACTCACAAATCATTATTTATACAAGACATCGACTTAGGAACAAGCATCTAAGTCGGCAAACAACCATAGGAGTATCCGCAAGATGAATAACACATCCGGTCGGCCATCACAAGAACATTCGCAGGATGAACATCTCATCCGGTTGGCTACACAGAGCAAGAACTTCATCCGGAAGAATAACTTCAATTCCGGGCTCTACCATCAATGCGGACCAACAACAAAACCTAAACATGATCCAAGAACCTTCACAAGCCTTTCTGAATGTCCAGATACATCCGCACTTCCTCTGCTTACTGGGATCTCTTGTCTTCCTCATCCGGAGCTTCAAGAACACAGTCTGTCGCCACTGTCATAATGCAAGAGGTACTTCCGGACCTCCAAATCACACACAAATCAGGATGACACATCACAAGGACATCTCAAACACTCCTTCCAATCCGCAGATTATGATAATACAATTCCGGACCTCACCGGACCTTTTTGTGATCCTCTGTCACCTCCGGATACTTGCCGGACCCGGTTCTATACCGGCAGCCACAACTCCTTCCGATCTTCATGCGGACCTCTGAAATCTTAACTGTAGCATCTCAAGACTCATATCTACTAACCCTTTAATCCGCATCCTCCGGTTCTCATCCTATACAGTACATTTACCTTCTTCTCATCACTGTTCTTCACTGTTCCTGACTGAGATTAATTTTCTCAATATCCTCAGCACACAGCTCATCAAATCCTTCTTGTCAATGCAATATGAGTATGTTGACATCAATGACAACACTGGATAACCTCATACTTGCAACAGCCTTGGCATAAAGAGAGTCTTGCTCAAGTATAGATAAGACTTCATCAATATGTTTCAAGTGCTCCTCCCAGGTTTTACTATAGATTAATATGTCATCAAAGAAGATTAGGAGGAATTTCCTTAGTTGCTTTCGGAAAGTGTGGTTCATACATGATTGGAAAGTTGCTGGGGCATTGGTCAGTCCAAATGGCAGAACTAAAAACTCAAAGTGACCATAATGACATTGGAAAGCGGTTTTGAGTATATCTTCCTCCCTCGTTCGGATTTGGTGGTATCCGGACCTAAGGTCTATTTTTGAGAAGTATTTGGCTCCATGAAGTTCATCAATTAGTTCATCTACCCTAGGTATGGGGTACCGGTTTTTTATGGTTTGTTTATTCAATGCTCTATAGTCCACACACATTTGCAGGGTTTCGTCTTTCTTTTTGACTAACACTATGGAGGATGCGAATGGGCTAGAACTAGGTTGTATATGTGTAATACACAACCCCAAAATTTTTTCCAAAATATCGAACAATGGTACACAGTGTTAGCACACTAAACTCCTCCACACTTCTGATCACCAAGATCCCAACTGGGCGAGGTGAGAGCATAATATGCTTCGGACTATAATTTTAAACATTGTGCAAACAACTAAACATTCATCTGCATATGCAGGCATCCACTTGTGTAGTGGGAATACTCCACTTGTTCAGTGGGTGGGAAAAGAAAGATAAACAATATTTTTCCTCCACACTGGCGGTAAACCATCCAGGGGTTATTATGTGTTTGCATAGGAAAATACAATGAAACCAAATACAGAGATATTCTTTAATACATGGTTAGACTGGGAGATTCTATTGTTGAGAAGTTTGAAGAAGAGTTTAACTGTTTATACCATGCAACTATCACTGCAGATTGTATGAGTTATTGCCAATGAAGATCACAGAGATCAGATCCATAGTGACATGTATGGCTGCTCACTAACATGGAAATTCCACCAACTCAATATGAGAAGTATCCCTGCAAGGAAAATAGTATTATGCTGATTGTAATTCTCCAGGAGATAATGGACCGTTCTCTGCTGCAACAGATTGGTATCTACTGAGATCCTTCATAGATCAGCTACCACTGTATAGTAGTATCAAAGAAACTTCCTATCTTTACCCAATCTCAATGACAATGCCAGGATGAAGCTTACAAGACTCTAATCTTGGAAGGACCACTATTCATGTTCCCAGACTATATGATCAGACTGTAACACTTAATGTCTTAGATCTTTTGCTTCTGCAGACAGGAATGTACGGCCTGGAAAGGTACAGAAGATAAGGGACATGTCTTGATTCTTAACCAAATCACTTGAAACCTCTTCTAACATAAATATATAGGGATGACTGAAATAATGCCAAAGATTCAAGTCACAAACTTCAGTGCTTTAATTACTGAAATCAGAAATGACTTTCAGCCAGTACGGCCTCCCAAAATATGGATATGATCATAGAAATTCCAAAACTGCCTCAAAACTCTTGAAATCACTCACAACAGAAGTGGTTGATCAAGGCAATGACTCAGCAAACACTAAACACTACAAAGTTAATACATATATATTGTTATGAAGATCGACTCTTATTTGAAAGTACGGCAGTGATGGTACGAGAGTGTATGAAGGATCTTAGATATGCATCAAAAACTCATAGTTTGTAGATGGAAAGGATCGCCCAAGGATATCAATAACATCCCACTAAAACTCAGACTTCAAAATAGATTTAACAATTTTATTTCAGAATATCCCAACTTTGCACAGTACGGCCAAGATTTAGTACGGAAGCTTGAGAAATCTCATAAACAGTCTAAAACCCATGAAGGAAGTGTGGAAGGATGTTATTAGGATAAGACAAATACATACAAAACAAACTCCAGGCCAAAGAACTCATGATCTTTTATTTTTTCAAATCTCCAATGTCTGCATAGTACGGCCTGTAGTGTACGGCTAAGAACAAGAAGCACCAGCCAAAACAATTATTGACTCTAATATACTCAATATGTAAATCAAATCCGTTCTCAATACAATATAGATAGCTTGCACAACAAAACTTCTCAGCTCCAATCTCCAGCTTCAGCACAATGGTGATTTCTGTGTGAAACCACACTCAAACTCCAGAGGGTTTTCGTCCTCAAGAGAATATGGAAGAACTCACAGGTTCAATCCATCTGCAAACAAATTCAATATCAAAAACATCACATAACCCTTCCAAAAGAGAGCTCATTCTCTTTTGTAAGGCACTAGAGGAGTTACAAAGGAAATGAATTATTTCTTGAAAATAATAACATTTTCCTTCTAACTTAATTTATTTCTTTTTTCCTCCACTTAAGTGCTCACTTTTATGTGCCTACATAAAAGAATATGTTTTCCCCTTTCAAATGAGCTATAACACTTAATAATATTTTAATTATTTTTCACCCTTAGGAACTTAAGTGAAAAATATAATTAAAATAGCTCATTAAATATTAAATTTTGCGGGAAATCCCAAACGGCCTCCAAATGCCAAATAAACTGAACCAATATGCTCTGTAAGGTTTGGGATGAGCAACGATGCCTTCTGGATGACTTTCCAAAAATAGAAAATTCCTCCAAGAATCTTGGAGAGCAAATTAGAAGCCCGATCAAACTTCAGAAACCAACATTGTTACCCGGAACATCAACTGAGCTCAAAACCATGACAAAATTATCCATTTACACAAGGAAAACCCAATTAACTGTTCTGCAGACTAAACTAAGACCACTCCAAGAACATTGGAGTTCTTCCCAAACATGTTGGATAGCCTCCAAAAGACTAGGAACAAGCACAAATGCCCATAATAATCAACGTGCCAAAAATGGAACATTACAATATGGCCCATTTCTAGGAGCTCATTTATGGTCTTCTCTATTTCTTCCTTAAACTTTAGAGGGTGTCTATATGGGGTGGTAATAATTGGTTTTGCCCCTTTTTCCATTTCTATGACATGTTCGAATCCTCTCTTGGGAGGCAACCCTAGTGGAATGTCTTCAAATACTTTCTTATGTTTTTGTAGAATGGGTTGAATATCTATGTGGATGGCTTGCCCCTCTTTAATTGACTTGTCTAAAATCATGCATTGAGCTGCCCACTCTACTTGATTGTGTCGGCAGATTTTTGCTGTTCTTTTGGATGACACTACCTGGGGTGACCCATCGGAAAGTCCATGTAGGATGACCTTGTTTCTTTGATCCTCAAAATGGATTTCTAATTTTGGAAAATCAATAGTGACGCCCTAGAGAGTGTAGCCATGGCATCCCTAGGACAATATCCGTCTCCCAAATTAACCACATAAAAATCTTCCCTAACTTGATGTTTCCCGATGGTCATTTCTAGTTGAGGTATAATTTTTGAGCATTCTCTTGTAGAGTCATTAGCTAGTGAGACTTTAAACCCTTCAAAATCTTGTGGACCTAGTTTTAATCTTTTTGCTAGGGATTCATCTATAAAATTATGAGTAGCCCCGCTATCCATAAGGCTGCTAATTTGTTTCCTTTTAATTTACATCTAAGTTTAAAAGGATGGTGTTTGGATACTTTAGACATGGAAGCTAGGATGACTTTTTCCTCAGGTTCACATTTTCTTTTCTTAGGAGGGTTTTCCTCTTCCTCTTCATGGGTCATGGCTTCTATGGTACGAATTTGCCCACATCTATGACCCGGTTCCCATTTGTTTTTACATCTAAAACACAAACCTTTCTCTTTCAAATCTTGCCGCTTTGGACATTTGTGGTCATGTGACCATGGGGCTCCGCATGAGAAACAATTCTTTCTATCTCTCCTCTCGTCCTTGTGACGGTAGGATTTGTCATATTTACCTTTCTTATGGAAGGGTTTTGGAGATGAGTGATAAGGTTTACTTTTTTCTAGGTGAAGGGCCATTTCAATGGCATTATCTAAGGAGGTAGGTTTGAGTGCTCCTACTAAGCCTCTTAGTTTATCATCCAACTCTTCTATGAATAGAAATGTGAGTCTTTCACTTCCAATCCCTGTAACACGAATGGCAACCTTCTCAAATTCATTGATATATTCATCTACGGTTCCCCGCTGCTTTACTTGGGTTAAGTCCTTGAAGTTTTGTTGCGGGTGTCGTCTCTCAAATTTCTTAATGAATTTCTTAGAGAACTCCGCATAAGATGTGGAGTCGTGACCTTGGGTAAGTTTCCCATTATGCCACCATTCATATGCTAAGCCTTCCAAATGTAAGATGGCAAATTGGAGTGCATCTTTCTTTGTCATAGGGCTAAGTGAGAAGTAGTCATTTAGCTTTTGGAGCCATGCATGTGGTGTGATCTTATTTGTCCCATCAAAATTAGGGAGGTTTACTTTGTTGGTTTTATGTTTTAAGTCTTTGTTAGGAGGTCTTCTCTCCCTCCTTACCATTTCATTTCTTCTAGAATTGCTATAATCATTAAAGGATACCACTCTCCTTACCTCCGGTTCTAGGCTTGCATAAGCCCTTGCAATGTCATCCGTGTTTAATGTATTTGTAATAGGTTCATCGGCTCTTGATTTTTCTTCTTCCGGAAGGAAAGATGGCATAGGAATCCTTGGATTTGATGAAGTTGGGCTGTTTTCCGCATGATTGGATCCTATTTCTCTTGCATTTGTAGAGTTTGGCTGATCCGTAGTGTTACCCACCTTTGAAGTGCCTCTAAGAACATTTGAGTTGTCTTTTCACCTTGGTCCATCATGGCCTTGGTGATTCTTTCATTTTGTTCCATCATGGCCTTGGTAGTGGCTTCCATGAATGCCCTCATTTCGTTGTTCATTTTCTCTTCTAGGAGTTGTCGGTTTCTTCTAGTGTATGCTTGCATAAACTATCTCATAGGATGGCAGGAACAATGGCTCTGATACCAATTGTAATTCCCCCTTCTTACAAGTCAAGTTTCCTTTTACCTAGTTCACAAATTTCAACTTGCAACAAAGGAACATTAGTACATTTCCATTTAAAAGCCATAATAGTATTGCCTTTATTTCCTTCTATAAATCACTGTTAATTCATAACTTAGCTACATCATAGATTATTATCTATTCATATTACTATAAGCAATGCTATGATTACTTTCAAATGCCAATCATGATCATTTTCTATGCATATCACTATTATTAATTTTGTGATTGTGTTTCTAGCACAATATCTATCATTCATATTTCACATGTTATTCTTATGATCACTATGCCTTGCATATCATTAACATTTCTCATGTTACTTTTATGATCAACTTCAATATGCCTTGCACATCTTATCATGACATTTCATATGATGTATGATCTTCATCAATACAAATTGCAAATCTACTAATTTAAATGCCATATACTAACATCCTATGGGTGATAGGAGGAGAGTACCGTTATCCACTATGGGGCTCTATTGTCTCTATCCTTAGACTCAATATGGTATCCTTAATACCTTAGAGTCAAGGCCTCTTGAGACTCCTTGGTACTCTTATGATGCCTTACATCAAGTAACCAAGGCCTATGCATTTCTATCCTTGCACCATGGGTACCTTATACCTCATGTGACAAGGCCTCTATGTGATGATTAACCTTTGCATCATGGGTACTGTTGATGTGTTTTCCTTGCACAGACAACACAGCATAAAATACTCGCGTATTTTATCCTCTTGAACAAAATCACTCAGATGCTGAACTTTGTGATCAACTGAGTAGACTCCAAGGTTCCTTATCTTCAATTCTCGATTTGGGATAGCTTGTTTGGCAAAGATGTGATTTGCTGTTTCATACAAAGGGACTTACACTTTGGTGCTCAACGGCAGGAAAATACCGTTTGCACTCGCACAGATTGTAACAATCGCTTCAAGGCTACGCGCTATGATAAACTTATGATATGGCAATTCAGCTCTTGGTCCTACTCTTAACAATGTTTTTTCAAAAAATGTGCAAAAGACTAGGTTTAGAAAGAATATCTAATCTAAGTGCAAGCTATTATCATCAATTCCTGGAAATCTCAACCACGCTTTGCTTTGCCATGAGACAACTCCACAAAGGTGATGCAATCTTCTAAGGATAAGCTAAAGGTTTTCAAATTGCTCTATGAACAATCGAAGTGACGCTTGTGATATGTTCAAACTAACCTTACACTACAACTTGCCAGCGACAAATCATAAAAGGTATGAACATATAGAGATTTCACTAAGTAATCGAAAGACAATGACCACAAACTAAAGCTAACAAACTTTGAAAGAAATAAATTAAGTTAAAACATTGAATGTGAGTGAGTGCTTAGCAACCATGCAACTTGCAAAGAGAACACAATATCACCATGAATAGCTCAACAATGAACTTGTATTGATCTCAACAAAATCTTAGCAACAACTCTAATTTGCTCAAAACTCATTATACAAAATGAAGAGGAATGAGGCTTATATAGCCTTCAAAATACAATGAATGGCCAGGATCAATTTAGATTCGATGGCCTAGATCATGCCACATCAAAGGTGGTTATAACAACTTTCTATTATTAGAGATATACAAGAAGCAATAAAGGCACGTTTTCCAAGGTGACACCTTAGCGCCTATGTGGACTGCCCACGTGGCATTTATTTCTTATGTTTATTCTTTTCGACCAATGCCATGAACTTTGGAACAACCTTCGCCATGTCAGCAACTGGTACACTTGGCGCATTCCGAATGGTTCCTTCTACCTTCTTCACATCTCGTGTATGCTCATCAATTGTCCTCTCCCACTCTGTTAAACTAACCCGCTTACCACCAACTAGTGAGATCAAGGAGTAGATATTGTTCAGCGGTTCACCAAAAATGAAGTGAATAGAGTTGAAGTAATGAGAATGTAGGTAATTCTTCACGTCATGGAACGCAACCTCTCCTGAGAGTACACACATATCATCCATTACACCAACTATCTTATTATGAGCTCTCTGAAGCACACTATCCACTCGAACACAATCCATTTTAACCTTGTTAAAAAGCTGATCTCTTATGTCCATAGTGAAGTACCAAGTAGAGAAATCATACGATGAACCTTCTTCAACTACTCCTTCCTCTATCCATGCTGACAGTGGAGTGTTCATCAAATCTGCCAAGTGTGGCATATATTCTCTTTTGACAGCATCGAATTGGGAACATGCTGCTGAAACTGCTTGAAGTCTTTACAACAACTGAGCAACGGTTTCATACTTTTGGATGAGTTCATCAATGAATGTATCTATTTGATTTCTAACTCTTCCTATCCAACTTTTCAGTTCTTGGGATTGTGATTTCATACCCTCTAACTGAGCAACAGATTCCTGTGAAAGCATGGGAGGTGGAGTAGACGTCCCTTCACACTGTTGAATTGGATTCATCATCTGTTGGATATATTGCTTGAAGGCGAGGTTTTCTTTCTCCAATCGATCTCCTCTTTCCCTTTCACGCCTCAATCTTTCTTTGACCACTGAAACCGATTCGTCCAACTCTTCAAGCTCTTGCTCTTCTGTTGTTGGTCCCAAATCCATAATGGTCACATCGTAATCTTCAGGAGCAATATCATCAATTGTTTTCTCTACCCTCGGCGCTGCAATATGCACTTTCCTAGACCCAGAACTGTCTCTTGTAGCCTTGGAGAATCTAGTCGCCTTCTCCTTTCCTTTGTCTCGCCTGGTTCTGCCTAACAATTCTTGTATATTAACCTCTGGCACTACTTCCACGATTGAAGTCTCCTTTACCCTCTTCCTCAACCATTCTGGCAAGGCAGACAAATCTTCTTGAACATCTTGTTCTTGAGCTTCAACTTCTAATTCTGGTGACGATGCTTCCTCATCAGACGGTTCAATGTGTATATCCATTTCATGTGTAACAGCTTCTTGATCTTTGGAGGGACTTGATCGAACTTCTTCTGCTAAGACCTCATGCATGTGTTCTTGATCTAATGCCTGTGGAGTTCCTTGGTTTTCTCTTTCTTCATTCTCCACTATTGATGTCACATTCATATCTTGAGAAGGACCACCTTCTTGCCTGGAAGAAGTACTAATCTCTTGTGAACTCAACTTTGTCTTCTTCCGACTACTTTCTCCACGTGAGCCATCCAGACGCTTCCTCTTACCAGGCTGAGCTTCTTCTCTGGAGCTTATACTATATCCACTAGACTCACTGTGATGTTCGCTACTAGATTCACTATCATCCACCTCTTGTGATTGCTGCGAGTCAACTCCTCCCATCAAGTCATATGTCATGTCCTTGTTTGCATTCTCGAGCTTCTTCACTTGACGATCTACATACTTCTCGGTGATATGTATGGCTCGCTGTATCCATTCATCATGACCATCTTCTCTCTCAGCCCAATTGATAATGATAGGTCCTTCCTTGTCAAACATCTTTTGCACGAAAAACTTTTCAGTTTCCTCTAACTGATCAGGAATAGGCATTATATTACAAGATCTCACCAAATCCCAAGCCATTCTCGAACACCTTTTCTCTCTGATGTGCTCATCATCATCTGCATCTGCCCAATGATCTTCTTGGTGCTTTCAGTGTCTAAACCTCTTCCCAAACGCCTTCCGAATTGTGTTGAATGGATCAAAATGATCTCGATTCGTGTCATGAAGCACAAGATTGTAAGCTTGTAGTTCATATTTTGAATGCTGTGCAGCTCGCAGTGTTGGGCAAGTCTCCAACTTTCCAACTCCTATCGGAAAACTGATTCCGGCTTTCTTCTTATCTTTCTGAATTTTGTCCCAAGCCAACAGTTGCCTCGTCACCTCTAGTAGTACCATCTTGTCGGTAGGATACCTCGGCAAGCGGTAAGGATAAGATGAAAATCCTTGGATCCTCAAGTAGGTGAACTTCGGAAATTGGATGTACCATCGTCCATATTTGCCAATCAATCTCTTTGCATCCTTCGATAACCTCTCATGCATATTTCCTTGATGCTTCCTTACGGTGAACATGAAGAATGCATCATTCACACGCTTGTAATGGGCGATAGACTTTAGCTGCAACTGCGGGTAGCAATCATACACGCTGAATTGTCTGGGGCCATATCCTATGTCACCTCTGCAATTCAATCCATCATACTTTCCACACATCGCGAGGATATAAATGACATATGAGCTCATGTAGAAGGACTTAGTCTCCTTTAGCTTGATCATCTGCTCATGAATATTGTTGCTTGTGATGCCAGCCCAATCAATCATCACTTCACCCTTGACGATCTCTTGCATGAATACAAACATCCACGCATCGAATGTTGACGATTATTGACAACCCATGATTCTGTTCAAGAAGATCACCATGTAGCCAAACTCCGTGATGAAATCTGATTTATGAAGCTTCTTCGGTAACTTGCTATGATGACTCCTTGGTTGCTTTACCCAATTGACGTTTATCTCTTGCTTACAATTACTTATCGCTCCTTCAAACACCCTTTGAGTTTGCTCTCGAGTATAGACGGTGACCTTCCTATGCTTCGGGATGTTGAATGTTTCGGCGATAGCCTCCCTTCTCAAGTGAGCTAAGACTTCTCCACCGGATGTCTCAATGCATCTAGTCTCTTGATTGTAATGATCAGCGCATTCCCACATAAGCTCGGAGCTCGGCAAGGCGGGCGGAAAGCATGCGGCTTGGACGATCCCATTGTGAAGCATCTCATGGATGACCCTGGAGTGGGTTGGCTTGTAGAGCTCTCTCTTGATCTCCTCCATATCGATGTGACCCAAGTTAGTGTCACTCACGTTCCTCCACTTGGACATGATCTTCGTCTCTGGCATGACTCCTTGCTTGTCACTCTTGATCAAGGCTTGCCTTTCTTTCGCGTTCATCCTCTACCTCTTCCTACAAGAGAAAATAACATATGTCACTAGGCTGATGTGACCTCTTAAAATATGAATTTTTTAATATTTTTCCTATCTTCTTGTGCATGTGGGATAAAAAAAAATAATGAATTTCAAAATAACGTACCTTAGGAAAAAGCAAATTAAAAAAAAAATCAGAAATTTTGGAAAATTTGATTTTTAAGATTCTTGAAATTTTACTTTCCTCCTTGAAATCTGCTGCTACTCCTTGCTGCTCTGCTGCAAAAATCAGAATTAAAATTGTATTTGTTTTGATTTAAAGTGCAGATCCAAACCTTCTTATATATCAAACGCTGTCTTTACTTAAAGTAGGTCAGCCTAGTGTGATGAGGTCGGCCTAGTAAGAGGTAACTTCACTATTTTTAAACATTTTCCATGCCTTTGTGCTCAGAGCACCCAGCATGGGCGGGTTTGGAAGGTAAGTGTGGATAATTTCATGTGCAGGAGATAGTGTCCATGTGAGGAGTCTAAAGCCGCCTAGGAAGGGCGGGTTCAAGGAGGGTGTATGGATTTTCAACTTGAATCCTTATTTGAGTGTTCATTTCCTCCTTTAAAGTTAAATGAGATATATAGGATGTTTAATGCCTTTGTTTATGAGACATGACAAAACCATTTGAGAAGGGCGGCTTTGAAGATGATAGGTGGATGAAATGGTGTGAGGGACTTGGTGTTGTCCTTGTGGAAGGCTCAAGGCCGCCTTGCAGGGGCGGGTTGGAAGGGTAGGTATGGATTTGATGTTCATTTCTCCCATTTGATAGGTCTTCTCTATCAATCTAAACACTTAGTGGAATCTTGAGATGCTTATGAATATGAAGACACATACTAGATGTTGGATGACAATGTCCATGTGTCTTGGTGAAGTCCACCTAGCAAGAGCGGTCTTGAAGAGGTTGTGTGGAGTGGATGATGTAAAAGAGGTGAATGAAAGTGAAAGTCTCATAGTCTTGAGAATGTACATGGATTACTTCACTTAGCTCATCCTCATGAAGACTTCTTTTCAGCACCCTGGGTGGTTTTGAATGTGTTGTATGGAGTGATGCATATGAGAACATGGACTTGTGCACCTGTCATAGTGAATACCGCCTAGGAAGGGCGGGATTAGGGGTGTTGTTTGGATCTTACAACTTAGAACTTTTTGAACCTCTCCATACATGATCACCTCATCATTAAAGTGCTTTGTTTCATTAGTTCATTGATCTCTCCTTGTAATTTCAATTGTCTTCTCCCCTGGGCGGATTTGAAGGTAGTACATGGAGGATTTCATGTGAAGGTAACATTGTCCAGAGGAAGGTTCTAAAGCCGCCTAGGATGGGCGGATTCAAGGAGGATGTGTAGATTGTTTTACTTAGCTCATTCATTTCCTCCTGAAGACCTTTATCTTGAACTTGCCTAAGACTTAGCCATCTTGAGATGCTTGTGAAGTGAAAAGGTAAGCTTTGAGCTATTAGAAGATGATGTCGATCTGCATTGGTGAGGTCTGCTTTGGAAAGGTAGAATTTGAGTTGTTAGTTAGATTTTGCAACTTAGAACATCCTCCACCCATCTAGGCCTGATTGCCATACCTATGAAGTGCTAAATTCACTGATCTCTCCTTACAACTTGCAGTGTCTTCACCCTAAGCGGCTTTAAAGGCAGTGTATGGACTTTTTCATGTGGAAGAAGGTATTATCCATAGACATCCCTTGAGGCCGCCCAAGTAGGGCGAGTTTAAGGGCACCCCTTGGATTATCCTTCAAAATGCTTTAAAACACATTCAATCTTATGCAATTTTATCATGATTTCACTATACTTCAACTCAAAACATTGCAAATTGGATAGATTGTCTCCTTGAGCGGGTTCAAGTGTGTTGTCTAGAGAGTATGATGTGCAAGAGGTGAAATTGTCCAAGCATGGAGATGAAGGCCGCTTAGCATGGGCGGGTTTAGAAGAGATGCCTAGATTTTCAACTTCACTTGATTGTTCATTCCTTCATCTTCATGACTTATTGATTTTTCAAGCTTCTCTCTTCTCGATTGACTCTCTCTAGGATGTGAGATAAGTTACGATGTTTAGACACCATACCTCTAGGCTTACCTCTCTAGGATGATCCTCTCAAACATATAAGGCATCATGATGAGTTAAGGAACCAAGATATAGTATGTGCCTTGTTTTGACATCAACATTCCAAGCTGACCTCTCTAGGCTGCCCAGATAGGGCGGGTTTGAGAGGTATGTGTGGATTTTGGCACTTAGCCACTTCTCATCTCTTGCTCTTGACTATTTCCTTCCCTTGTGATGTCATCTTGAACATTGAAGCCCAACAAACTTTGCATTTTACATTGTTCTCCTCCCTGGGCGGTTTTGAAGCAAGTGTCTGGAGAATATCATATGCCAGGGGACATAGTCCACAAGGTTTTCTTGAGGTCGCCCAAGTAGGGCGGGTTTAAGGGTGTAGTGTGGATTTTGTCTTGAAATTCATTTGAACCTTCATGTTTTCCATTCGAACTTCATGATATTCCAATGCTCTATGTTTGAAAGACTTCAAAACTTAATACTTTCTCCTAGGGCGGGTTTGGAGACACTGTCTGGAGAGTTTCATGTAGAGGAGGTAAAGTTGTCCATAGGACCCTCTTGAGGCCGCCCAAGTAGCGCGGGTTTAAGAGTACCCCTTGGATTTTACCTTGAAACCTACTTAATCCTCCTAAACCTTCATGTTTCTCTTGAATTCCATCACCTTCTAGTGTTTTATACATGAAAGCCTCTACACTTAACCATTTTTTCTCTAGGGCGGCTTTGGAGGCTAGGTCTAGACAGAATCTCTTGAGACAAGACACAATCCATGGACACCCTATGAAACCGCCTAGATTGGGCAGCCTAGGACACCACCCTTGGATTTTAACTTGAAACTCATTTGGTTCTCTTCATACCTTCAAGTTTGCATTGACATACCATCACCTTCTAATGCTTGGCTTTTGAAACATTTAATAAATTTGATCTCTTTCACCTAGGGCGGGATTGGATGCAGTGTGTGGAGAGATTGATGTGTAGGAGATAGTGTCCAAGACCACCTTGTGAAACCGCCCAGGAAAGGCGGGTTTAGACATGTCCCTTGGATTTTCACACCTAAAGCATTCTAAAACCTTCAAATTTCCATCAATCTTTATCACCTTCTGATGTTTTGTATTGAAACACTTTGAATTTTGCACAATCTTACCTAGGGCGGGATTGGAGGGACTGTCTGGACTAAATGGTGTGGAAGGAGATGAAGTTGTCCATATGAACATGCTAAAGCCACCCAGATAGGGCAGGTTGAAGAGTGACCTTTGGATTTGAACTTGAAAGTTACTTGAACTCAATCCCTGCCTACAAACCATCACATCTCAGTGCTCCATGTTTGCAAAACTTCAATACTTCACTATTTTCCTTGCAGGGCGGTTTTGAGACCAGTGTGTGGAGAATTTCATATGGCAAGAGACATCATCCATGAAAACCCTGTGAAACCGCCCAGGAAGGGCGGGTTTGGACGTGACCTCTGGATTTTCATACTTAGAAACATTTCATTCATGTCAATCTTGATAATCTCACTCTCTGAATGTCTCTTCCTTCATCCTTGACCAAATAAACTTCCAAATTGAACCACCTAAACCCCTGAGCGGTCCTGGAGGCAGCAGGTGGAGAGTTTCATGTGACAGGTGACATTGTCCAAGACCCCTTCCTAAGGCTGCCCAAGTAGGGCGGGTTTGGACATGGCCCTTGGATTTTGCCTCTTATAGCTTCAAACTCACTTAAACTCAAAGCCAAACATGAAGTCCTTCAATCTTGAGTCAGAACATTACAAGCTTTAATATCAACCCTTTCACATGAAGACTCTGACTGAGGAGATGTACCTTGTTTACTCCGATCTCGATCACTCAAAGTGTCCTATGAGACATTCTAAGGTATGACACATCTGACTTATCTAGTGTCCCTCCCTGCATGTGTTTGAACTAGGACTTAGCTAAGACTCAGAAACCAAACCAAACTTAAGCAAAAATTGGGGGGTCCCCATTTACAATGGGGCGATGTGTGATGAGGTCACAACAGGTACCTTATACCTCATGTGACAAAAGCCATAATTTTACCCATGTGGCCTCTTGGTATTTATCCTACCTATCTCTCATATGAGGTTGGTAAATTACATTTTATTATGCACCATTGATTACAAAGACACTTCATGAAATATTGCATATTGGATGCATGATCATTCTACATAACAGTCTACATATCCTATGTGAATGAAAATGGCATACAAATCTGATTACTAACATAGATGTATATATATAAATGAAAGCTTCTTACAAGTCTGATTCCTATCATAGAAGTTTATATATATCAATGACATAAATAAGAGCACCATGCTGTCCGTACCTGTACGGCAGTAATGAGAGATCAGCAATAATTAAAAATGATAAAAGACTTGCTGTGCAAATCCAATTTGCAGTCTAGTATAAGCTTTGGTAAATATTGGTGAGGGATTCCTTTGTGTCTGCTGTCCTTGAAATATAAACTTTAATAGACACTGCTGTTCGTACTGTCCTTGGTACAATTCCTTGTATATTTTCTTCTGCCCTCCTTCGAATGCTTTTTGGGTTCCTTTATACATAGATTTGGCCAATGAAAAGCAGCAAATGAAACTTGATGTCTCTTCATAGAAACCAATTGTAATTAATGATATTTATTTAAGGTGATCGGTGGACAAGAGTTATTCGAACCCTTATGGAGCTTGCCTTAATTCCCCTTTATTAATATTATTTGTCTCTAGTGCCAAGTCATAACAATTTGTCTTATTCTTATTTTGTCTTTTTCCCAATTTTGTCTTATCCTATAAGCATGAAATTTGACTAAGTTATAAAAATGATCTAGAGGAGAGGAGATAGCAAATAATTTTCTTTTCCAATCTTTAATTGGAAATCCTCGAACCATTAAGGGATATGACATAAAAATCTAAAAAACTTGAAAGAATCTCACAAAATACCTACCTTTTTGATCAATAAATCTCCTTTGTGCAAGCTAGTTCCTTTCCATAGCACTTAGCAAAAGTCTTTGGCACCTTTGCAATCCTTCACCTTCGAAAGAAACCATCAAGCTTCACAAATGCAAAAATGACAATTTGGAGTGATATTGATTTTTTTGTGCTTTGTGATTGTGAAATGAATGAATATAAACTATTTGGGGTCACTTTTAGTTTGTCATTGATGTTTTAAGGTTTTTATTGTTATTAAAATGCATTTTTTAATGGTTTAAAATTGCTCTTTCCCATCCAAAATGCATCTGTTCCTGTGGGTGTTCTTGGGAGCGGCCGGGCATGTCAAGGGATGAACAGTACATGGCCCTACTACCCTGGGTACCATGTGGGTACGTATGTGGATTCGTAGCATACTTGACCTAATCCATGAAAATGAGATGGTCATGTTCCTAAAATTCTACATCTAAGAAATACAATAGGAGGCCTAGATCAATGAAGCCAAATGTAGAATATAAATCATATTTCACTCGCTGCTATGTAATGGCCTAGCTATTGCAAAATTGTCAACATAGACAAGAAGAATCACAATGTCATTGTGATGACTTTTGACATAGAGATTTGGATTAGAAAGACATTCTAAATCCAAAATTTCAAGGATGCTGATCCATCTTCATTTACCAAGCTTGTGGAGCTTTCCTAATAAGAAGCCAATAAACTAGATAATCGAGATCAAATTCTGAAATCCTTCAAGCTATACCATGTAAACCTCCATGGCCAAGTCTCCATTCATGAAGGCACTCTTCACATCCATCGAAAACACCTTCCTACCAAACTTAGTTGTTATGGAGAGAAGCAACCAAAATGTGACCATATTTAATGTGGGAGCAAAATTCTCCTCATAGTCTATCCCCTCGTATTGTGAATAGCCTTTTGCAACAAGACAAGCTTTGTACATCTCTAAAGTACCATCAGCTTTACTTTTGATCTTGTATATCCATTTACATCTAATGGTTTCCCACTCAAGTTGAACCTTACCTTCAAAGTACCACTATGGCTTAAGCACCTAGAAAAGGTCAAAAGAAAGAGCAAAAATAACATGCTCATCTAAACCAGCAATTTGACCGTGCATCTAATGTAAGAAGTTCATCCTCCTTCACATTCTAAAGAGTGAATTAATATCACTCAGGTCTCTATTGCTTAGTTACCCAAGATTCTTGCGGTATATCAACCACATCTAAAGTTCCAACCACTTCAAAGCAAACTCTTTGATAGGCCGGTGGTGTGGACGAACTATCAACCCAAGGTTCACAATGGTGGTTGTGATGGACTAGAAGAAATAGAACCCTCATCTTTCAAAGGAACTACAATACTAGCCATGTTCCACAATGTTTCAAGGACAAGGATGAGGGCCATTTTTTGGGATGGTGGAAGGACAACAGTATATATATATATATATATATATAGAGAGAGAGAGAGAGAGAGAGAGAGAGAGAGAGAGAGAGAGAGAGAGAGAATTTGGGGGCCATTTTTTTGGGATGGTGGGGGGCGATAGTATAATATATAGAGAGAGAGAACAAGAGAGAAAGAGACTCAAATTTTTACTAGTTTAACTATACATAAACATCAAAATTTATGTTTATTTTTTTTGTCGTACAATAACATATATATATATATATATATATATATTTCACATGCATGTATTGAGGAACACTATTTTACGTTAGAAAAGTTTGGAACATAATATGTTTATTAGGTTGACCTTATGAGTTATGGGAATTGTGAGCATTATGGTTACTTATGCAATCTAATAACCCAATATCTCAAGTCAACTCTTAAATAGATTTTACCATCAACTTTGCTCTCTATATAGAATTGTTATTTGAAAGTAGCTTTTGAAGTGGCTATGAAATCAAAATAGATGAAATGTATACTATTTTGCCTATAATTTTAGTTGGGATGACTTTTTCGACAGTTTGTAAAGGATTCAATGATCAAATCTGAGTCATATTACCTATATATAGAGATGCTTTAATTTCTTCGACAACAAACGAACAATACCTAAATGGTGGTTTGTAAAGGATTCAGTTTTTAGCAAAACTGAATCCTTTGCTAAAGATTGATTAATTTCTTCTATGGCAAAGGAACAACAATACCTATATAAAAATCATTATCATCTTTCTGGCGGCAACTTTCTAGTATTTTTCTATGACGATGACCATGTAATATGCACTGTTGAATAACGTCGATAGCCAAAGGTTTCAAGATTTGCCACTACATTTCCACATTCTTGACCCACCAATCAATGGCTTATTGCTTGCAAATTGTTGTTTCAATTCCTATTTTATAGCTTTGATGAAATCTCAAGTATTTTTTTTAAATAGGCAAAATTGGTTTTTTACCGTCCGGGATGCTTGACATTCCGGAGATGTAGGGACATCTTAGACATCCTCGGCCATCCTTGGGAGTTGGGACGACCAAACATTTCCTAATGTATTGTGTTATTTTGAGGACGTTTTGAGATTCTGGAAAAAAATTGGGGACAGCCAAGGGATGTCTCTTGCTGTCCCACCATCTCGAAAACACCACTGGGGATGGGGACACCGGTTTTGGGGCTAGGGATGCATCCCAATGGAACATAGAATATTAGTTTCCAGCATATGACTTGCCACTCTTGTGAAGAATTAAAAACAAAGAAATACTCTATTTCTTTTACATCAACATCTCTACTAATAATGACTTTGTTAGTAAAATAATGACAACTCTATATGCCTTCGAATGTTCAATATAGCCAACAAAAACATATCTATAAATTTTAGATTCTTGTTTACTTCTTTTTTTATTAGGAACTAAAACATATGCAGCTGAACCAAAACTCGAAAAATGTGTTACATCTAGTTTTATCACAGACCAGCGTGGAGCCGGAGGATGTGTCGCACCAGTGTCACCAGTCACGTTAAAAAGTTTACCAGGCGCATTAAAAAAAAAAAAGTTTTATCACAGACCAAGATTCTTTAGTTTTAACATCCTACAAGGCTTTGTACAAACTTTTATTCAGGTGTTATACCATTGTGTTCATTGCCTCACTCCAATATTTGTACAACATGCCTTTATTGTACATCATGCATTGGGCAATCTTCATGATAGTTTTGTTGGGCCTTTCAACTACTCCATTCTATTGAGGAGTGTATGGGTTTGTCAATTGTTAGTGAATGCCTTCCTTTTGACAATAGTCCTTGAAGTTCTTGGTAGTGAACTTGCCTCCATTATCAGACTTTTGTTTTTTAATCCTGCTACTTTTCTGATTTTCAGCCAATGCCTGAACTTGACAAAAAGTCCAAAGCAATTATATTTCTTCAAAAAGTATACCCACATTTGCCTAGAGAAATTATTAACCTATTACGAAAATTGATACATACAAAGAAACCAAGCAAGAAAACAATGAGAAAACTTGTTGGAGAGAAATACTTCTTGTATCTATTATTGAAAGAGCAATGGTAGGTTTATAGGACAACAACATAGACGCTAATAGTAGGGTGACACAAACCCTTACCCTAAATTGCCTTAAGTGGACATTAAGTCATTTACATTATTTGATAAAGTAAAATAAAGTCATAAAGTGATTATTATTAAGCCTATCACTAAGATTAGCATGACTAGTATAACTTTATATTATAAACACTAACATCCTCCCTTAATGGTCATTCTAGAAAATACACTATGTTTATCTCTAACTTTTACAAACTTATTTGGGCCAAGAAACTTGGTGAGAGTGTTTACAATCTGATTTTGGGTTGGAAAATATTGCAGCCATTGATATAGTTTCCAGCCAAACTGTGCTACCATGGCTAGAACCAATTGAGTTGTTCCCATTTTTAAGTAGAAGCAAATGTCTCCTCATAGTCAATCCCTTCTATGCAAATCCTTTTGTGACCAGCCTCACTTCATATTTGTCAAGTGTTTCATTTGCTTTATACTTGACCTTGTATACCTATTTGCTACCCCAATGTGTTGCTCCTCTAGGACGTACGTTCGGTTCATCAAATTTTCATATTTGGCTTGCATAGCCACTTCCCAATTGAAGGTTAGCTATCAAGGTTAGCTATCAAAGCATTGAAACAGCCTTGTACTTTCATCAACTACCACATCACAACTAAAACATCCTTTTGTTAGTGTAGGTTTTTATTTCCTAGTGGGTTATTTATTTTTTCCCCTATATTCCTAGGTTTTTCCTACACTTCTATTAATCTCGCTTAGGTTAATAATAAAGCATGTCTTATTAGGTGAGTGGTTGCGAGGTGTCACCTTCCTACATGTGAGCATCCATTAGCTATCTTGGGAAGATACTTTGCTATCTTTAGTCCGATAGATGGTTGCTCCTGATTGGTTGGTGTTGCCACCTCCTCCCTCTCCCTAGTCTATATAAGCATGCTACCTGGCTTGTATTTTGCATCTTTTTGCTTTTGCATCCTCTTAAATCTATTTTGCTTCTAGCATTTGCATTACTCTCTTAGAGACTAACTCTGTGTTGTTATTTTGTATCATTTGCATTCGTAGTTTAGATATCTATTCGTTTGCACTAGTTTTCTGGGTTATTAATCTTTTCAGATTCTAACATGGTATCAGAGCTTTTCTATATGCAAGAATAGATTTTAGTTTCCATATTTGAGAGATTCGGAGGGCTAATAAATCTTATTATAGTTTTTCAAAAAACCCAGTATGCTCTTCTCTTGCATCTTCGGATGATCTTGAGAATCAGAAAAGTTTGACTGGAACTTTTTTAATCTCTAGGGTTTGCACATGTGTTTTATGAAATCTAGGTGATTGCAGCATTTCTGGTTATACTGGCAGCATTTCCGACTGTTCCAACGCGTCCAGGAGGCTTGAGAAAATTAGATTTGGCTTTCGTTTCACCGAAATTGGAGATCGTCATACACAGTTGCAAAACCAGGGTTTTGAGCTCAAATCTGACAACCAACTTGCATATTTGGTGTTTTCAATCAATATTGCAGGTTTCAGCATGCCATTTCTTGTCTTAGGTAGCTGATTCAGCCTTTGCATGTCGTTTTTTGGTTGCTGGGGTCGTTTTTTGTAGCTAAAGGCGTTTTGTTTACACTGGATCAACATCTTCTATACATTAGCAAGAAAAACGCCTTCTGGGTTTTGTTCGCAGCACAGAAAAACCATCTAGGTATCTTTCCGTTTTTGCATGCAGTCTATATATTTTGCAGAAACACGCTCAGAAAGCTATAGTAGGACCCCTCTCCGTTGGCAGTTGCAGTTTTAAAGGCAGTTTTCAAATGCTTTGTTTTTGCTCATACGGACTCCTTTTCCCACGATTTTTTTTTTATTTTGGCTATTTTTTTCGTGCTCTATGCACTAGTGCAAACGTTTTTTGATTTTGATGCCGAGATTTTTTAGAAATTGCAGATTCTCAGTCATAACATTGCACAATTCTCGTTTTGGGAATTTCGAAGGATCATAACTTTCACATACGATCTCGTATCAAGGCGATTCTTTTTTTGAAAGTGCATATTTTTTTAGTAGATCGTAGTGGTGTTTATTTCTGAGTGTTGTGCCAAAGTTGTATTTTTAGCATATGCTCTTCGTGAGGGTTTTGTAATGCATTGAAATCAAGACCACTTAGTATTTCTTGCTAGTGGTAGTTGTAAACGCACTAATATAAAGTGTCAAATCATATTTTCTTGGGGGGGTTCTTTGATTGAGTGAAAATGGAGGGTTGTCTTGGTTGTGTTCTCTTCTTTTCGACATTTCTTCTCTGCATTTCTTCATCATGGATCAAACAAATCTGCCCATCCTAACTCCATACAATTACTTTGAGTGGAAATCACGCATGACAATTCACTTAAGGAAAGCTAGATTAAATAGGATAACTATGGGACTTGAAACTGAACCTGCTTAAGATGAAGATAAGCCTAAGTGGTTTAACAAATGTGATGAGGCATATGGAACATTGTGTTTGTTTGTTTCTCCTGATTTGCTCTTTCATATTGAGTCTTTGAATACACTAAATAAAATATGGACCAAGCTAGAAACACTATTTGGCACACAAGATTCAATGAGGGGTCATATGTTGGAAAATGAACTAATTAGTTTAAGTCCAGGGAATTTCAACACAATCCAGGATTTCTTCACTAAATTGAAATCACTAAAGCTGTAGTAAAACAATGTGGAATTGAAAAGAAAGATGAACAACTGATTCTTAATATTCTCTCTAAGCTAAGTTCAGAATATTTTGTGTTTGTTTCTACCTTCTATGCTACTAAGGGTGCACTTGGTACTCAATTCACCATGCCATCTTTAGATGATTTTGTTGTCAATCTCACTCGGGAACAGGACAAGCTAATCCAAATGGGCACTCTTAACTCCTCTAAGTCACATGCCTTGGCTGCCAACCAAGGCACAAAAGAACAAAAAGGACAAAGTAGTAACAACAATAGTAAGGATAAGAAACAGAAGAATAGCAAAGAGAAGAAGGATCAGATACCGGTTGCTTCAAAAACAACTAATGAGACCCAATCTTCCAAGGGCGACAAGCCTAAGAAAGAGAGGGTCCAATGTCATGTCCCTTTAATGATTTATAATTGAATTGTTTATTTAAATAATAAGTAGCTTTATATAAACTAAATATATAATATATTTATTTAAAATATATTATTAATATCTATTAGTTAATAAATACTATTAATTTAATATAATTTAAATACTATAAAATATATGAAATATATATATTTAATTAACTAGATATATTATAAATATAAATATTTTAATATAATATTTATGTGAATAATTAATAAGATATATTATTATATATAAAAATAAATATTACGAAGAGTCTTACCCATTAAAGCTAGAAAGTAAAGTAATTTGGATTAAGGCAAAGTAATACGGTTAAGCAAAAGGTCAAATTCAAAATAAAATCATATAAAGATAAAAGTCTAAAACAAAAATATTATCCCACCATATTAGCTCCCATACTTAATAACAAATGTATTTATTTATACTATATAAATAATGTACTTTAAAAAGATTAAGGGGAGGCCAAAAGAGAATATTTATAAGTGTAGCGATTAAGTTGGTTGACACCAGCAATCACATTAATAAATAATATATTATAAATATATCTAATAATATAAATACAAATATTATTATTATTATCTTATATTGTAATACAAATATAAATAATATAATATAAATCATATATCATTTATTATGATATAAATGATGTAATATGAATAAATAATATATCATTTATTATAATGATATAATATAAATACAAATAATATAAATAAACATCTTTTAACCTATCCTCTTATGATAAGGTAGTTACGTATGGGTAGAACTAGTTTTACCATAAAAGCGAATTAATATAAAAATTATAAAAGGGTAAGTATGTCTTTTACCACCAAGCATAATAAAAGACGTGCCTTTTCGAACATATCCCTTGAAAGGGAAATAAATAAAGGTTGTGAGATAGAAGGAAAACATCATCGGCAAGATATCATAAATTAATATATATAGAGATATGTATATGAGCAGCAAATCAGAAAAAAAGAAAATTCAGTAATATAATTATAAACAGAAATAAGAGAATACAAGGAAAGATAGACTCAGCAGTTCAAAACAGCAAAGAAAAAGAATAAGAGGTAAATAAAAGTTTCAGCAGGTAAGTATACTTAACATGCTTATCTTATAATTATTAAATGTAAGATTTGTAAGTATGTATAGTTAATTTATGTTTAGTATAAAGATTAATTAAGGCCTTAGGGTAAAACCTAAGGAGAAGGCTTTAGGGTAAAACCTAAAGATTAATGAAGGCTTTAGAGTAAAACCTAAAGATTAATAAAGGCATGAATTCCTAAGGGTAGATACGAGACTTCCTTATTAACCACCTAACACTAAGAAGGTGGGGTAGATAGTTACGGTAGGTATGGATCATTCCATGGGAATGGGCCTTGATTGACGAATCAAGGATATTACTATGGACCTTCGATTTAAGTATCGAAGGAATGGGACTTAGTTGACGAACTAAGGAATAATATTAATGGACCCATAGGATTGAGATGACATCACCTACTTAACGAATCTTCTCTCACAAGGTGGAAGGTGAGGTTAATAAGAGGCCTAAGATTATCTCACCCAAGGAGAATCATGATGTATGGAAAAATGGATTTATGAAATGGAAAATAGTATATGGTTATGATTATGATTATCATCAAGATTAAAGGAAATGTAAAATGGAATACTAATGTTCTCTTTTGGTAAGTTGAAATTGTGTGCAAGATTGCGGAAAAATTGGGCTTGCTAGGAGGGGACATTACATCCAATGTGCCTATTGTAAAAGACCCGGTCATGATGAACATAAATGTCTGAAAAAACAAATTGATCACTTGACACACATTCTTGAGAAGAATAATATCAGTGTTCTTGAGTCTATCAAACAGAGTTCTAATGAGGGGTTTGACAAGGCAAAAGAAAACAGCAAGGGGAAAGGAAAGCGCAAGGCCCTTGTTGCAGTTGCTTCTTCACCATCCACTTGGGTTCTTGATTCGGGTGCTTCGCACCACATGGCTTCATCTAAGGAAGAACTTGCATCTTTGGAGCCGTGTACTATGCCTTCTATTTTGATGGGTGATGGCACTCCTGTTGAGGTGTGTGGGAGAGGGTCTGTTGATGTGGGGGATGGCACATTCCATGATGTTCTTTGTGTGCCCTCATTATCAACTAATCTCCTATCGGTATACCAGATCACTCACACAGGTTCAGGCAAGCGGGTTGAGTTCACTCCTGATTCAGTGGAGATTCGTGAGTTGCACAGTGGTTCTACAGTTGCAGTTGGGAGAGCAGATCATCAGTCACGGCTCTATCTGTTTTCTCACTTTGTTCCTGATCCTCCTTCGACTGTTTTGCTCATTCATTCTAATGATGTGAGTAGATTATGGCATGAGTGGTTTGGCCATCTTAACTTCCGCTACTTGCAACAGCTCAACCAGCAGAGCATGGTCACAGAGTTGCCTTCAGTTCAGTTTTTAGGTGGTGTTTGCGAAGGTTGCACTCTTGGTAAGCATCCTAAGGAAAAGTTTGACAAAGGTAAGGCATGGAGAGCTTCACAGATACTGGAGTTAGTTCACAGTGATTTGGCTGGTCCATTTCAGCATCCTTCTTTCAGCAGGGCTAGATATGTCCTCACATTCATTGATGACCTTTCTCGATATACTTGGGTGTACTTTCTCAAACAGAAGTCTGAGGTATTTGATCACTTTCAGGACTTCAAGACTTTTGTAGAGAATGTAATGTCCCCTTCTAGTAAGCTGAAATTTTTCACTTTTTAACACAACTCCAACTTAGTAAAAGAGAACATTAGTAATCTTTAATCATTTCTTTCAACATATAATCATTAAGACTGAAACATATTAGATTATATTCACATTAAGTTTCATATAATTCATTTCATCATTATGCATTAGCACACATTCACATATATGTTATTCATTTTCATCATTGGTTCATGATCTATCTTATATCATTAATCACACGAGTCATGGACATACCTCGGGGAGGACGTTCGTAATCCTATCCATTAATCAGACCACTCACCTAATATGAGAGGGTGGGTTAAGGATTCCAAGACCCACGGCCGTAGGTCCAAGGCTTCACCTCACACCCGGAGGTACTTCACTCTTAGCTTGGAGGGGCTTATAGCCAGCTCGAGGTTCACCTACCGTTAGGCCATTAATATTATTTAGGTCCTACGCAACCATAAGGTCAAGAACTTCATGCTACACCCAGCAATACTTCGTTCTTACCCTGGGTCTAAGAGCTTCATGCTACACCCGGCAATACTTCACTCTTAGCTCGGAGGGGCAATGACTTGCCAGCTCGAGTGCTAGACACTAGATTCCTTCTGACCACCAGTCTCATACTAATAAGGTGTGTAGGTGGATTAAGGGGAAGGCTACTAGTCCTAGCCCGGTACTCCAGGGTCATGTTGATTGCTTCTTAAAGGTGATCTCATAATCAATCCCTTTGTAGAGATATACTTATTATTCTATCATTTATATACATATCTAACATTATATATATATATATATATATATATATATATATATATATATATATATTTTTATCTTAGGTTAGATGACACTGGATTCTATTATCTTTTGCCTATTCTTTAATACTTATATATTATAATATTTGTTATAATATTCATAATATCTCTATATTGTATTATTATATATGTTATTAATATTATTGTATATATATATATATATTTACACACATATATATAGATATATTACATCTTAATAATTAAATATATTAAAATACTTACCTGTTGTTTAGATGATCTGCAGGTACCGGCAAATATTTATTCCCTTCCTTTTTCTATTCCTTTTTTTCTTTTTGTTAGAGGGGCCAGTTAATATTTATAAGTTTGAAGGGATGTAATTTACCACCCGTCACCACCCTTAATAAATAAATACTATTAAACTTTGATGATACTCGATATTTGTTTGTATTAGTTAAGGGCTCCTTATTATGAGATCGGCATCTTCTCAAGAGGCCCCATTCCATATATGAATGCCCTTATATTATGCAATGAATAAATATATATTTACTATTATTATTATTATTATTATTATATATCTTTTCTACTTATGACTCAGAAATATATATATATAATATCAGATGTTCCTTTTTTTTTATTTATTGTCCATCCTCTTTTCTTTCTATCCCACAGCGTTTATTTATTTCCCTTTCAAGGGATATTTATTATGCCTAGTGGTAAAAGACATACTTACCTTTTTATAATTTTTATTACTTTATGTTATTACCTTTTATGGGCTGTGGTAAAACTAGTTCTAACCATACATAACTCCCTTAACATAGTTTATTTATATTATTTGTATTTATATTATATCATTTATATTATCATAAATGATATAATATAAATAAATGATATATGATTTATATTATATTATTTATACTTATATTATAATATAAGAATATTTATATTTATATTATTAGATATACTTATAATATATTATTATTGTTTATATGTGTTATTTATAAATATAATAATAATATATCTTGTTAATTGTTTTAAATAAATATTATTTAAATATATTAAATATATTCAATTCATAATATCATTCATATCTTTGATTTGAATGAATATTGGAGGGACATGACAACCCTCCCCACTCAAGATTGCTTGTCCTCAAGCAATCACAATTATTATGGTTAAAGGATTAGGCAAAAGTATAGGTAATTTAATATTAAAGAATACATAAAATGTCAGAATCGTAATAATAAATTTAATATTAAAGTATATAATACTTTTATTTATTTATTTTTAGAATTTATAGTTATGTGTTTCTTGAAAATACATCTATATATAAACTATGTATGATGTATTTATAAACATATAATATTTATAATATTAATTGAATTTAATATACGGGGTTATATATTATGATATAATCTTATAGCTATTAAATAACATTAAGTTGAGATGAAAATATCTTTATCAAATATATTATTTTATGTGAACTTAATAGAGATATCTTAATACATGTTTGTTGCATCTTAAATTTTTTTTTTTTTTAATTTTTTATTTATTTATTTATTTAATATTTTAGCAATGAATTTGAACTTTTAATATTCCAGCACTATGAAATGATTTATGCATACATGATTAACACCATTTTTCCAGCCAATCATGCAATTTTCATTGATTCTTGTTTTTTTTAAATTTTTTTAATTTGTTATTTAATTATTATTCACAGGGTGGCAGGATGACTGCTCTGATACCACTGTAATGTCCCCTTCTAGTAAGCTGAAATTTTTCATTTTTTAACACAACTCCAACTTAGTAAAAGAGAACATTAGTAATCTTTAATCATTTCTTTCAACATATAATCATTAAGACTGAAACATATTAGATTATATTCACATTAAGTTTCATATAATTCATTTCATCATTATGCATTAGCACACATTCACATATATGTTATTCATTTTCATCATTGGTTCATGATCTATCTTATATCATTAATCACACGAGTCATGGACATACCTCGGGGAGGACGTTCGTAATCCTATCCATTAATCAGACCACTCACCTAATATGAGAGGGTGGGTTAAGGATTCCAAGACCCACGGCCGTAGGTCCAAGGCTTCACCTCACACCCGAAGGTACTTCACTCTTAGCTTGGAGGGGCTTATAGCCAGCTCGAGGTTCACCTACCGTTAGGCCATTAATATTATTTAGGTCCTACGCAACCATAAGGTCAAGAACTTCATGCTACACCCAGCAATACTTCGTTCTTACCCTGGGTCTAAGAGCTTCATGCTACACCCGGCAATACTTCACTCTTAGCTCGAAGGGGCAATGACTTGCCAGCTCGAGTGCTAGACACTAGATTCCTTCTGACCACCAGTCTCATACTAATAAGGTGTGTAGGTGGATTAAGGGGAAGGCTACTAGTCCTAGCCCGGTACTCCAGGGTCATGTTGATTGCTTCTTAAAGGTGATCTCATAATCAATCCCTTTGTAGAGATATACTTATTATTCTATCATTTATATACATATCTAACATTAAATATATATATATTTTTATCTTAGGTTAGATGACATACTGGATTCTATTATCTTTTGCCTATTCTTTAATACTTATATATTATAATATTTGTTATAATATTCATAATATCTCTATATTGTATTATTATATATGTTATTAATATTATTGTATATATATATATATATATATATATATATATATTTACACACATATATATAGATATATTACATCTTAATAATTAAATATATTAAAATACTTACCTGTTGTTTAGATGATCTGCAGGTACCGGCAAATATTTATTCCCTTCCTTCCTTTTTTTATTCCTTTTTTTCCTTTTGTTAGAGGGGCCAGTTAATATTTATAAGTTTGAAGGGATGTAATTTACCACCCGTCACCACCCTTAATAAATAAATACTATTAAACTTTGATGATACTCGATATTTGTTTGTATTAGTTAAGGGCTCCTTATTATGAGATCGGCATCTTCTCAAGAGGCCCCATTCCATATATGAATGCCCTTATATTATGCAATGAATAAATATATATTTACTATTATTATTATTATTATTATTATTATTATTATTATATATCTTTTCTACTTATGACTCAGAAACTTTCTATCCCACAGCGTTTATTTATTTCCCTTTCAAGGGATATTTATTATGCCTGGTGGTCAAAGACATACTTACCTTTTTATAATTTTTGTTACTTTATGTTATTACCTTTTATGGGCTGCGGTAAAACTAGTTCTAACCATACGTAACTCCCTTAACATAGTTTATTTATATTATTTGTATTTATATTATATCATTTATATTATCATAAATGATATAATATAAATAAATGATATATGATTTATATTATATATCATAATAAATGATATATGATTTATATTATATTATTTATACTTATATTATAATATAAGAATATTTATATTTATATTATTAGATATACTTATAATATATTATTATTGTTTATATGTGTTATTTATAAATATAATAATAATATATCTTGTTAATTGTTTTAAATAAATATTATTTAAATATATTAAATATATTCAATTCATAATATCATTCATATCTTTGATTTGAATGAATATTGGAGGGACATGACAGAGAAGCAATCCGGGAAAGCCATCAAAGTTTTGCGCACTAACAATGGTGGTGAGTATGTCAACCATCGGTTTGAGAGGTTTTACACTTCAGAGGGGATTGATTTGCAGCATTCAGTTCCATACAATCCTCAACAGAACAGTGTTGCAGAATGGAAGAATAGGTCCTTGAAGGAAATGGCGAACTGCATGATTCACTCCAGATCTCTTGCACCACAGTATTGGGCAGAGGCCATTAACTGTGCTTGTTATATCCAGAACCGTGTTCCTCACCGAGCCTTGAAGGGAGTCACTCCTTTTTAAGCTTGGAGAGGTCGAAAACCATCAGTTAAGCACTTTCGAGTTTTTGGTTCCCCTGCATGGGCCTACATTCCTATAGAGAAACGCAAGGCCGTGGATCCGCAGAGCAGACCTTGCATATTTGTAGGTTATCCTGATGGTGTGAAGGGTTATCGGTTGCTCCACCCTACTACACATGAGTTGTTCATTGAGAGGAGTGTTCAGTTTGAGGAGGGCTCTTCGAGCTCACTTTCTATCACTTCTCCAACTCCTACTTTGACATTGGAGTCACTTGGGATACATGACAAATCTTCTGATGAGTCAGATTCATCTGAGCAGTCTTCTACTCCACTTCCGATGCAGAGAGCGAGTCAGAGGACTCACCTCCTTCCTCTCCTAGTCATCATTCAAAGGTTGATGATTCACCTCCTGATTCTCCATCTTCTGGTTCACTTTGGGCTAAACAGACCTTGCAGTCTGCAGGTGATTGGGTTGGGGATCCATCAGACACCAGGCAGACTCGTTCATAGTTTCAGGATGCTCCACATGTCTTCATTGCTACTGCCTCAGATCCATAGTCTTTTCATGAGGCTTCTGGTATTCCTGAGTGGGATACAGCTATGCAGGAGTATAGTTCCTTGATGAGGAACCACACTTGGGATCTTGTCCCTCTTCCTAAGGGAAGAAAACTTGTTCGATGTAAGTGGATCTATCGGACAAAATTTGCAGCAGATGGGTCGGTTGACAAGCATAAAGCTCGCTTGGTCGCCAAAGGATTCTCCCAGGTTCCTGGGATTGACTACTCTGAGACTTTTGCGCCAGTTGCCCGAATGAATTCCATCCGACTTGTTCTTGCCATTGCTGCAGCTAATCGTTGGGAAGTACACCAGATGGATGTGAAGAGTGCTTTTCTTCACGGTGACCTTCAGGAGGAGATCTACATGGAACAGCCACAGGGGTTCCTTCAGGATTCTTCACTTGTGTGCTGTCTTCGGAAGTCTCTCTATGGCCTCAAACAGGCTCCTTGGGCCTGGTATGCCAAGATGGACTCCTTCCTTCTATTAGTTGGGTTCACTCGGTGCCATTCTGATCCCAATGTCTACATTCTGCAGCAGGATGATTCACTCCTATTTTTGGTTCTGTATGTTGATGACTTGCTGATCACAGGGAGTTCTTCATCCACCATTGGGGCTGTCAAAACTGCCCTTCATGATAGGTTTTTGATGACTGACTTGGGCTTGTTGCATTATTTTCTCGGGATTGAGATCTCCCAGTCTGCTTCCGGGATCACCATCAACCAGTCCAAGTATGCTCTAGATTTGCTCTCAAGGTTTCATATGGCTGACTGCAAACCTGCTCCGACTCCCTTTCTTTCTGGAGTCAAACTCGAGGCTCAGTGTTCTTCTCCACTTGTTGATGGCACTTTGTACTAACAGCTTGTTGGGAGTTTCATTTATCTGACTCATACGAGACCTGACATTTCATATGCTGTAGGCATGGTCTCTCGATTCATGCAGGAGCCTCATGAGCTACACTGGAAAGCAGCCAAGCGGATCCTTCACTACATTCAGGGTTCTCACAGTTTTGGGATTCACTATGCAGCGGGCATTGAGCTTGACTTGGTGGGATACACAGATTCAGATTGGGCGGACGATTCTCAGGATCGCAAGTCTACTTCAGGTTACAGCTTCTCACTTGGTTCAGGTCCTGCTTGTTGGTCGAGCAAGAAGCAGTCTACTATTGCTCTATCTTCTACTGAGGCCGAGTATCGGGAGGTTGTGAATGCCGCCACTGAGGCCATTTGGCTTCAAAATCTTCTCACTGAGTTTGGTATCCAGATTAGAGGGCCATCAGTCATATTTTGTGACAACCAGAGTGCCATTCAGATCTCACGGAATCCGGTCCATCATCAGCGGTCCAAACACATCGAGGTCCACATGCACTACATCCGGGAGCTCATCCATGGCCATGTCATCGACCTTCGCTACTGTCCGACTTCCGAGCAGGTTGCTGATATCTTCACCAAACCCTTCACTGAGAGCAAGTTCCTTCATTTGCGAGCTTTGCTTGGGGTGCGGGATGCTTCATCTTCTGGGAGGGCTTCTTCCTCTCACTCGGAGTCCTAACTCTCTACTTTGGGGGGGTCTCTTCTCTCTCTATTTTGGGGGGGGCTTTTCTCTCTCTTTTGGGGGGAATTTTATGTACATGGGTACCTCATCAGGCTTGATTTGTCGGGACCCATTTCTACATCCACCTAAGCTTCGCTTATGGGGGGGTGTTAGTGTAGGTTTTTATTTCCTAGTGGGTTATTTATTTTTTCCCTATATTCTTAGGTTTTTCCTACACTTCTATTAATCTTGCTTAGGTTAATAAAGCATGTCCTATTAGGTGAGTGGTTGCAAGGTGTCACCTTCCTACATATGAGCATCCATTAGCTATCTTGGGAAGATACTTTGTTATCTTTAGTCCGATAGATGGTTGCTCCTAATTGGTCGGTGTTGCCACCTCCTCCCTCTTCCTAGTCTATATAAGCATGCTACCTAGCTTGTATTTTGCATCTTTTTTGTTTTTGCATCCTCTTAATGCTATTTTGCTTCTAACATTTGCATTACTCTCTTGGAGACTAACTCTGTGTTGCTATTTTGATTTCGTATCATTTGCATTTGTAGTTTAGATATCTATTCGTTTGCACTAGTTTTCTGGGTTATTAATCTTTTCAGATTCTAACCCCTTTGTTAGTTTCAACATAAACCAAACAATATGCTTTATGATTGTTGCTATAGCTTGTGAGCATCATTTTCTTGCATTTTGCATCAAGTTTGATTATTTTTGCTTTAGGAACCCATACATATTCAACCAAACCAGTCTCTGCTTTTAGCTAGAAAAAGTGAGCATTTGTTAACTGTTTGGTTTGTTTGCTTTAAGATAAAGGCTTGAAAATTTTGTGTCTTGTGTAGAAGTGTCAATAAGCCTTGTGCCCTTGCCGAAGAACCAAAAAGGCAGTTGTCTGTTGTTTGTTTGTTTGCATACCAAAAAACCAATTGTTTAGAGTTCTATGGTTATATTTTTACTACAAGGGAGCTTCCCCTTCTAATTCAGAAAAGGTTTGACCTGACGTGCTGTTCTGTTTTGTGTTGTCTTGAAAAGGGCAAATTAAAATGCCAACAACATAAAACAGAAGAGCTGGATCTTGATATTGGCTGCTTGGATTTATCTTTTAAAAAATCTGATGCAGATAATCCAGCAAATCAATTTCCTTAGTTTGTTTCCAAATTTTGTGTGAGTGATGCATTTTCTGCCAACTTTTCCATTGCACAAATATTTACATCCTTGTTAATGTTCTTGTATTCTTATTGGACTTATTGAAAAAGGCTGAATAGGGCACTAAAATTTTATGAAAACAGAGCAAAATCTTCAAAACAGATAAGTATGGGACTTCGCCAAACCTTCAAACTGTGTTTGTAAATTATTGATTCTAATTGAGAATATTGCAGCAGTTATGTATGGTATATTCTTAATGCATATAACAGGAAAATTGTATCAGGGTTGTCCTTAATGTTTCAAAATTCAGAATCGTTAGCATTTACAGGAATTGATAGTGTCTTTTATCAGAGCTGTGGAGTATACTGAACTAATTAACATTGACAATTTGAAAAGGATGTCATCTGAAAAAGATATGCAACACGTTTTTTACGGGAAATACCACCTTGTATGATCCTCAAACAATTGATCAACATGTTGAGATCTGAAAGTAGACTAAAGGTTTAAACATTATTTTTTTTGTTGGCTATCCCGTTTATATCTGAAATATGGTTCCACCGAGGACTCACCAGATATTCAATTAATGTTGAGCAAATGTGTGCTATTTCTATTGATTTAACGTTTCTACTTAATTATTTTTTAGTTTCTTATTTGTTTGCCAGTCTAGTGTGCAATTTAATTTTTATGCTGCAATTTTTTGCTCTCCTTGATGGGACATCTATATTTTAAAATATTTATTTTATTGATCATTTATGCAAACTTAAATTTGTAATTATCTAAATGTTTAATTTTTTTTAATCCTGTCTACAGCTAACAATTGCTGAGATTAAAGCGGAGATGGAGAAAATATTAGCATGGCTTGTTCCTGTTGCTACAAACACCACCAAGTAATCATTTCCATCGTAACACTTGCGATACAAAATTTCAAAGCATCTGTTTGTTCTAACATTATGCTTTAATTAGGTGATTTGGCTTGCATCCCAGAGAAAAGATGGATGTCCATGTTTAAGTTTCATGAAGAACATGAATTTTACTGATTGATGATTGCAGATGACAGAGGCTTTCCTTATGTTACTTTGAACATTGCATTGTTGGATTTCATTTGGTTATTGATGGCTTTTGTGCATATGCTGTTATTCTGGCTTCAGAGCACATCATGGATTTGGATGGGTTGGGGAATGGGCTAGCACGGGGTAAGTAATCTATTGAGGTTTCTTTTGGCTACAATATATAGAGTTGCAGCTGGAAGATCTTGAATGTCAAGTTGCAATTTAAGATAAGCTCCAGACAGATCATGTGCTTGAAATCGTTTGTAACTTCTTGTGTGCAGGTCTTCTTTTGAACAAAAACTGCCAGGTCAAAATGAACTTACACTCATTCAGACTCTTCATCATGCCTCAAAGGAGACGACAGAATTATACATTCTCGATTTAATTGTGTTGCTTCATCACCTTGTAAACCATGCTAGAAGCACTCCAAGCAAGTCACCTATTCGCTCTCCAGTACAAACTAAAGCAACTCTAGGTTTGCCTACTATTGATAAGCCAAGCACAACTTCGAATGGACATCTCACAACTCCTCAACTGTCCCAAGAAGATAAAAACATGCTCAAAGATGTGAACAAACGGAAGTTAACCCCAGGGATTAGCAAAAGTCAAGAATTTGATACATTGAAGCCACGATCCATTGGCCAATCTGTTAATAGGCTAAGCAAGAGCAACAGCCATTCACCAAACAGAAATAGGAAGAGTGACTCTAATGAAGTAAAGAGGCATCAAACTCCTGCACTTCCTGCAATTTATTTTGACATTGATAGGATAAAAGCTTTAGATGTAATTGACAGAGTCGATACACTTAATTTATTATAACGTGTGCTTAAACATTTTTCCAATATCCACCATTGAGTGTTAGGTGCCCAGGTTATTTACAAGTTTGATCGTGTATTTTAGTCATTAGAGCATTATGTTTAGTGTCTCCTCTTAAAGAGAGTTGTACAGTATCAAAGTTGTAATGATGAATAACAAGAGCATCCATTTCTGATCATATTTGTACATAATTATGAGCAGTACTTGAGTTGGTTGGAATGTACAATGTTAAATGCCAATTTTATATAAAGAAGATTGATCAATTTAAGCTTTTCAGTTGATAATCATGAATGTCCTTATTGTAAAAATAGTTTTAATAAAAAAAAATCGTTTCTATAATCTTTCCTGCAAGGCATGAGTGGTGTTGTTTTTGTCTCATACAGATTGTTGTTTGGCATCTCAATGCAATTACAAGAGGTGTTTAGGCAAATATAAATAGTATCTGAGAGTTTTATATTATCAATTGGTAATCCCAAATGGATGCAATTCTGGTCATAAAATCGTAAGTTTCTAGTATTAGAACAAAGTTGATGTAAATAAGATACATATATTCAGTAATGGCAGCAAGAGTTATCATCTATGCAAATTACCAAAAGATAAGAGTACATATTTGTACACCTGGTGTAACAAAATTTGGTTTACAAAAACCTAATAAGACTAATTGACAAACATCCCTCAACAATTTTTTTCTATGTAAGTTGAACAAATAACAATCTAATTTGAAATAGTAAAATGACAACACACCCTAACAACCTATGTAACTAATAAATTAACCTATGATGTAATAATTTAATTGCCATCTTGTATCATATTTTTGTAACATTCCCCCTACCCTTATTACATTATAGTCTTAAGAGTGCGAGAGAGAATTTTGAAATGTCTCAAACTTCACGTGTGCAAGTGATTTGGTGTAGATATCTACACATTGATCTTAAGTGGAGCAAAACTGGAGCTGAACATTATGTCGTTGAACATGTCCACATATCTACATATCTAGTGGCATTGAACTTGAATATGTTTTGTGCATTTATGGAACACCAAATTACAAACAAGTTTTAGAACACCTTGATTGTCACAATATTGGATTGTCGGTTGTCTCTATGGTACTCCCATTCCTACTAGCAAATGACAACCATTTTGCTTCAAACAAGCTCCAGTTGTTGCACAATGTTCTATCTTTAGTGGAAGATCAAGCAACTATGTTTTGCTTCTTACTTACCCAAGAAATTGGACCAGATTCTAGGAAGAATGTAAGTCTAGATGTTGATTTCCTATCATCGATGAATCTTGCATGGTTTGAGTACGTATATCCAATCAAGAAGAATTGATTATTCTTCTTGTACTCCAAGCCATGTTGTAAACTACCACATACATGCCTCAATATTGGTTTTGTTGACTTCCAATGGCATAAATTTGGTTCTTGTATGATCTGTGAAATATAACTAACAACATAACTAATATTTGGCTTGGTGAAAGGTAAATGAGACTCCCAATAAATTGATGAGTGGCATTCACATCAAGAGATGGATTGGATCAAGACAACTACAATTTTGTTTGCATAAGTGTCAACATGGGCTTGCAATCATTATTCAAAACTTCTAAAGCAAAATCTTTACATATTTCCTCTGAGAAATAAAGAGGTGGTTTCTTGTTTGCAATACCTCCAAACCAAGATAGTAGTGCAAGAGCTTGAGACCAGTCATGTTCAATAACACATTAAGTTATTTCTTTGTTGCATCGATCATCACATTTGAACTACATGTGATGACAATTGTCAACATTACAATAAGAATGTTGGCTCGCTTGGCTTCAACATAGGAGGCTCTGCTCTGTGGATTCCAAAGGTGTTGCACTTGGTTCTTGTATCTTCTCCTGGGCGTTATGGTTCAGGTGCCGAGAAGGGCGCTTCATCTAGATCTCACACAGCTGTTGGAGATCATGTTGCCAATGTTGTTCATGACGCTAGAGGATGCAACTCGCTCATGTTTCGTGCCCTACTTCTTGAGGCCGACTACAAGGTATCCTCCCCTCCTTGGCGTCGTGTTGGTGGTGTGCAAGGCAATGCTAGGTCTTACGAGGCTATAACAGGTTTGCGAGTCATGGTTGTTGATATATTGTCATTGATGTCAAAGTTGGATGTCTAAAGCAAAGAAATGAAGAGTTATTGATTTGTTGCCATTTTAGGTCGTATGACAAAACTGATGACTTCATTTTGTCAAAGACCCAAATGGGTATTCCCAGTTTCAATTTGGTAAAATTTGGATGAAAAATGGCTAAGTTATAACAAGTTGGAGTTTTTTTTAGTTCGTAAACTGGCAAGTTCGTCGGTTCTAAAGTTTGCCGGTTTGTCGATTTGGCGATTCGCCAACAGAAGGGTAATCCCTCTTGTGGAACACTTAGAAGAAAATAAAAGACTTGAAAGAAAAAGGCTAAGTTTCGGCAGTTCGAAAGTTATGATTTTTGCTGGTTCGCCAATTTGGCGAGTCATCGATAGAAGAGGAGGAAAGTCTTTTCAAGAAAGACTTAGAAGTTCCAAAATCAAGTTATCGGCAAAGTTCTCTTTTTGAGAACTAGTTAGAAAGTTATGAAGTTCGCCGATTGGGTGACGTGGCAAAAAATTATGTTATCGGTAAAGTTCTCATTTTGAGAACTAGTTCGCAAGTTCGCCTATTCGCCGACAATGAAGGGAGCGCGGAAGAAAGAGTTGAAAGTCAGTTCAAAAGACTTAGTCGAAAAAAGGACTTAGTTGGGAAAGTTCTCTTTTTGAGAACTGGTTTGTGAGTTCGGCATTTTGCCGATTCGCCGACAAGGCGACAAGTGGCTCTCAAAGTCAAAGGTTCGTGTTTTGACTAGTTCGCCGATAGAGAGAAAGTGTGGAAAGAAAAACAAGTTTTTTACTTGTCGGGAAAACGAGTAAGGGACTAACTTGTTCTCAAGTTAGCTTTTTTCCCAATTCGCCGACTAGGCGACAAAAGGCAAAGGAAGTTGGTGGTTCATGAAAGTTGATATTGTCCGACTAAAGGCAACTAAACTGTTGGTTCGAAGAAAGTGGATTTCGTTGATAAAGGCGATAAAGATGACGGTTAGTAAAAAGCTTGTTTAGCCGATAAAGCAAAAGTTCAGAAAAAGTGGTTTTTGCCGATAACAAGGAAACAAGCGCCCCGGTTTGCTATAAGTGATTTTCGTCGACAAAGGCAAAGGGCAGAAGTTCGAGATTTGGAGAATTTGCCAATAAAGGCAAACAAAAGGCAGAAGTTAGAGATTTGGAGAATTTGCCAATAGAAGGCAAAAAGCGATAGAGATGAAAAGTTCGAAGAATGAGTTTTTCGCCAACAAAGAAGACAAGAGCCAAAGTTCGTTAAAAGTAAAGTTTGTCGATTAAAGAAGATAAAGGCGATAGAGAGGAAAGTTCGAAAAAGATGGTTTTCGCCGATAAAAGGAAATGGACCAAGAGTTCGAAGAAAGAGACATTTGCCGATAAAGTTGATAGAAGCAAAGGTAGAGTAAGTTCGAGATTTTGAGATTTTGCCAATAGAACAGACAAAGAGTCAAAGTTTGAAAAAGACAAAGTTCGCTAATAGAAGACCAAAGGGGAGAGTTCAAAAAAATGGAAAATCGTCAATAAAGGGTTGAAAGCCAAAATACGAGAGATGTTAATTTCGATGATAGAAGAGGATAACAACTATATTTGTGACGTGAACTCAAGATGCAGAATCAGCGTGAATAACAAGTGGATGCATGGATAACAGTGATGCAAATAGTTGTATATTGTGGATGACTGAAGTGTTAACATGCAAAGCGGGAGTGTTAACATCCACACGACTAAAGTGTTTAAATGCAAACAAACTGGTGTTCGAGCATCTGTATGAGCGTGTGTATGCAAAGCTTTTTGAAGAGTGAAGTGCAGAAAGACTAGAGTGCGCACATGTAAATATGTGAGTATATGCAAAGTTAGCTGCATATATAAAAGCGACTGTATACAAAAGGAAGTTACTGTGATGTATAGAAAAATTGATGCAGGCGTGAGTAGAATTGAGGTGCAAAGCAAATCTGGGTGGAGCATATTTAGACGAGAAGAGAGTGAATAAATTAAAAGGTGCAATTAAGGTTGATGAAGAACCAAATGGCTGCATATATGAATGTGTAAAGATTCAGTGAGGTTGGTCCCTGTTGTGGACTGAGTTGGTGCTCAGATCAGAGGATTGTAGTCTCCTTAGAGTTGGTGCTCAGATAAGAGGATTGTAGTCTCCTTAGAGTTGGTGCTCTTAAATCAGGGATTTGAAGATTCCTTAGAGTTGGTGCTCTTAAATATTGTAATCGATGGTTTCATTTGTGAGGTTGGATTAGGATGGTAGATCCTAGCAGCATTTTCTCACCATGGTTTTTCCCACACTGGGTTTTCCATGTATATCTGGTGTTCATGTGTGCATGCTTTCTTATTGTTGATATTACTGCATTGATAGTTAATTTGATTTGAATACTAGAGGGTTGAAGTTTTAAGTTTTATTGACCTACTGATTCACCCCCCTCCTCTCAGTAGATTACTTGTGTTCTAACAATTGATATCAGAGCACGGTTCCTTGGAAGAAGCATAACAACGAAAGATTGATCTAGGAGATTGAACACATGGCTAGTAAAGAAGGAGCTCACTCAAACAAAGCACCATTGTTTGATGGAGCAAATTATGCGTTCTGGAGCATATGTATGGAAACCTACCTAATTTCAATCGAGTTTGATGTTTGACAATCTGTTACGGATGGTTATACTACTCCAACTCCTCCAATAGACCAGGTGAATAAGAAGGAATGTGAGAATAATGCTAAGGCTAAGAATGCAATTCTATGTGGTTTAGCTAACTCTGAATTTGTGAAAGTGATGCACTGCAAGTCTGCTAAAGAAATCTAGGATAAGCTTCAGAGCATCTACGAAGGAAATACAATGGTGAAACAAGCCAAGCTGCAGACCTTTAAAGGAAGATTTGAAAGCCTGAAGATGAGAGAGGAAGAAAATATTGTTGATTACCTGCTCAGAGTTGATGAAGTTGTGAATGCTATGAGAGGACTAGATGAAGAAGTAAAAGAGCCAGTAATTGTTTAGAAAGTACTTAGATCTTTACCTTCTAGGTATGATGCTAAAGTCTCTGCTATAGAAGAAGTAAAAGATCTAAATAAGATAATTGTTGATGAGCTACATGGTATTTTTACTGCCTATGAAATGAGGATTGGTGGTACTGAGAATTCCAAGAAAGAAGCAATATTCAAGGCATCGAAGAAGTCAAAGAATGTAGAATCTGAATCTAGTACATATGAAGAAGAAGCCAACTTTTTAAGAAGGCTGATGAGAGGATCTGGGAAGTATAGAGGTAAGTTACCCTTTAAGTGCTTTAATTGTGGAAAGGTTGGTCACTTTGCTGCTAAATGTCCTTTTGAAGGAAAAGATAAAAGTGATGAATAGGACAACAAGAAAAGTAACAAGAAGTTCTTTCCAAAGAAGAAGTACTTTCAGAAGAATAAGAAAAGCCTTTACACAAAAGGTGACAACAATTCCTCCAAAGAAAGCCCCAATTCAGAAGACAACAATGAAGGCACTTCTGAGTTTGAAGAAAATGAATATATGTTTATGACAATAGAAACTTCTGATAAAGATCAGAACATTGCTGATCTAGAAGATCCTGATAATGAAGAAGAAGCAAAAGTAGATCTAGAAGGAGAGCTGGTTTGTGCTTTATAAGAGATTGAGTTACTTAGGAAGAAAAACTCTAAACTAAAACTGCAATTTCAAGAAGATATTGTGTCAAAGAAGCTTGTTAAATCAGAAGAACTGATTATTAAATTAAAGACACAAGTGGAAGAAGCCAGACAAATAGAAGAAGTTATTAAATCTGATTTGAAAGTTAAATTAGAAGAATGTCTGAAGTTGGAATCTGAAGTGGTATTTCTGAGAAAAGAACTAGAAAAGGCTAAGGAGAAGATTGACCTAAGTCTGAAATTTGATAAGAGCAGTAGCATGCTTGATGAGATGATCAGCAGCCAAAGATTTCCAAAGAGCATGGTTGGTTTAGTATTTGAAGAAGGTTAGCATTCAAAGTCCAGCGATCCTCCTGAAAGGACTAAAGAGAAGAAGCAGAAGAAGGAAGATGATGGCTTCACAAAAGTCAGAAATCTGAAGCAAAAGAGCTACAGAGGACCCCCTCCTGCAAGATATTATGGCATGATCAAGTTCCCTCAATCTTTTTATGGCTGTTACTATTCATGTAATCAATATAGTCATAGGGTTGTTAGTTGTAGAACTGTTCCTAGGAGAAAAACTGATTTCACTAGCAAAAATGCTTTTGCTCCTCTAGGAGATTATAGAATAATTTGTTGCAAATGCAATAACTTTGGTCATATAGCAAAATTCTGTAGAACAAACTTTGTGAAAACTAACAAACAGAAAAGAAAGGAGAATGTTCCTCCTAAGAAGGATAGTGCATCAGACTCTCTTGTGAATAAGGAGAAGGAAATTGAGAAAGTCTAGAAGAAGGATGATCAAAAGAAAGAAGAGTCTCTAATAGTGCAGACTGCATTTCATGCCAAGAGACAAAATCCGTGGGTGATAGATAGTGGTTGTTCCAGTCACATGACAGGAGATAAAAGTAAGTTTCTAAGCCTGCAAGATTGGAATGGAGATTTAGTCAAGTTTGGTGATAATACATCTACCAAGATTGTTGGTAAAGGAACTCTTAGTATTGATGGAAAAGCCAAGACACAAAATGTCTACTATGTGGAAGGACTGAAACACAATTTGTTGAGTGTAAGTCAGATGTGTGACAATGGATACAATCTGACCTTTAATGCAAAAGGTTGTGAAATCATGAAAGCAATTTCTGGAAAATTAGTGGCTGAAGCAAGCAGAATAGAGAATAATCTTTACCATCTCAATGAGATGCAAGGTAAAATTTATTTGATGGGACAGATTGATGAAAGTTGGCTATGGCACAGAAGATTAGGTCATATTAATTTTGATAATCTTGTGAGGGTAAGTTCAAAAAGTGCAGTTAGGCACATGCCTAAGATTACAAAGCTAGTAAATACAATTTGCAAGGAATGTAAGCATGGGAAGCAGACAAGGTCAAGCTACAAAACAAAAGAGTACTCTACTTCAAGACTCTTGGAGTTAGTACATATTGGCCTATGTGGTCCAATCAGGACACAAGGATTGAATGGTGAGATATTTCATGTTATTGGTTGATGATTTCTCACGCATGACATGGGTAACCTTTCTAAAAGATAAATCAGAAGATTTTGAGAGAATTAAAGCTTTTAAGTCCTTGGTTGAGAAGGAGGGTGGTCTGGCAATCAAATGCCTAAGACCAAACAAAAGTGGAGAACTCACCTCCAACGAGTTCATGGAATATTGTGAAAAGCACGGCATAAAAAGACAATATTCTGCGCCTAGAACTCCACAGCAAAATGGCATTGTGGAAAGGAAAAACATAACAATAAAGGAAATGGCTAGAACTATGCTAAATGAGGAAAAGTTACCAGATGTTTATTGGAGAGAGGTTGTTCATACATAAGTGTATACTTTGAATAGAGCGCAGCTAAGAGTTAACGCTGAAAAGACGCCATATGAATTATGGCATGGCAGACCCGCTACTATCAAATATTTCAAGGTGTTTGGTAGCAAATGCTACATAACAAGAGATGAGGACAGCCTTGGAAGCTTTGATTCAAGGTGTGACGAAGGCATTTTTCTAGGATACTCTAGCAGGTCTAAAGCATACAAATGTTTCAATAAGCGACTGCATAGAATCGTGGAAAGCTCTAATGTTAGGGTAGATGAAGACCAGCCGCATCTAAATCAGAATAAGGACAGCTGCTTAGTTGAATTAGATGTAATAGAAGAAGAAGAAGAAGAAGAAGACGTGACTCCTGAAGAAGAGGATGTGCCTGCTGAAGAAGAATCTGAAGAAATAAGTGGTAAAGCACCTGCTCGATTTGTGCAAAAAGAACATCCAGAACAACTGATAATAGGAGACACGACTAAAGGAGTTCAAACAAGAAGAAAGTTGTCAAAGTCAAAAGAACTGGTAAATTTTTCATTGCTATCTAAAATTGAACCTAGAACATTTAACGATGCTAGTTTAGATGAAGGTTGGACCAATGCAATGGAAGAGGAACTCAATCAGATTGAGAAAAATCAGACATGGGAATTGGTTCCATGCCCTGTAGAAAAGAATGTAATAGGCACCAAATGGGTGTTTAAAAACAAACTGAATGAGGATGGAGAAGTTGTAAGGAATAAGGCATGTTTGGTTTGTAAAGGATACGCTCAGGTAGAAGGCATAGACTTTGAAGAAACATTTGCACCTGTAGCAAGATTGGAAGCCATTCGGATGTTTCTGGCATTCTCTGTTTATAAGAATTTCAAGGTTTACTAAATGGATGTTAAATATGCATTTCTAAATGGAAACCTTAATGAAGAAGTCTATATTGAGCAACCTAAAGGATTTCAGCTATTAGAGAAAGAAGACGATGTTTTCTTTTAACTTGCATATAGATTACTAATAGAAGGGAATGAGTACATTTGGTGGCCAAGGAGGCCACGTCAAAATACAACTATATCATATGTCCACTTTAAAATATTGCAAGTTAAAGTTTATACATTATACATCATCTTTACTATATATATTCACACATTTCAAAATAATTGAGTCACTTTCCTTGCTTTCTGCCCCTGTAAGATCTTCATAGCTCACTGTCCAGCTCTGTCTGCACCATCTGTGAAAGACTGACCATACTGTATCTCAACTGCCTGACCTGGTATTCCATCAACATCATCTTCCTCAGCGTTTCCAGCAAGGTTTCTTGTCAACCTTATGTTTTGTCTTGGAGAGTTTCTGACAAGGTTTTCCACATTATCCTCATACTGGCCTGAACCATCTACTACCTGAATCTCATGATTTCCACAAACACTGTCTGGCAAACTACCTGTATTTTAGTTCACCTGTGATGATTTCTTGGAGCCTAATGTTTTTTTCTCTGTAGTCATGAGGCCAAAATTCGGCCCTCTTTATGTCTTCCCTGCACACAATACTTGATCCTTCATCCAAAATTTGCATAAATCTCTCCGTTGGAATCTTCATAAGCGCGATGGCTTGGTCACAAATTGATCGAAAAGTGAGTCCAAAAAAAGACTCTGTAAGCAACCTTTCCCTATCCTGGAATAGGTTCTCATTTCTTGCCTTCCACAAAGCCCACAAAACTTCAGTAGAGAATAAAAGCCAAAACAAACTTTCATTTTTGTCTACATTACAAATAAAACCACATAATATATTGACATCTTTCCTTTTAGAGAATTTTAAAAAATAGACCATACAGATTTTAAAAACAGATACTCAAAAAATAAATGATCACTACTTTCAGGACAATTGCAATACCGACACAAGTTACCCTGACCCACTACCAGCCTGTTAAGAAGCAACAACCACCTAAAGCAAGACTTCTTAGGTTCTAAAGCATTGAACCAGACACATGACAGAGATTTAGACAAGATTTTGGGTTCAAGCTTGACTTTCCACACCCAATTTATGTGCACAAAATCATCAGGTTAAAAGTGACCAATTTATATAGCTTTAATGGTGTAACTTTTCCAAATTTTGTTCCATCTTTCCACTTGATTTTACTCCAATCTTCTATTTTTAGTTTGGTCCCATTGTCTAAAACCATTTGAAGAGCTTTAGTAAGGACATTGTATGTCCATTTTTGAGATTCCGGGAGATTAAAATTAGATTTCATTTAAACCCAGTCTTTGATACCAAAAGTTGAAATGAAGTCACTGAAGGAGTTAATACCTTGTTTATGCCATTTCTTAGAGGAACACCCTTGTAGCAGGGCCAGATCCTTTCCATTTACTTTCAAATTCCACCACATAGACATGGACTGAGTTATCTCCTTTTTATTAAGATCAATAGCTTCTCTATTCTCTATGTAGGGCTTAATAGATTCCCATGCTTTCCAGATTGACCCAAACACAACTGACCCTACAGGTTTGACACTGAAGTCTCCTATAACAATGTCCTGAAGACTCAAGCCTGACTAGTCTTTAGCCTTTTTGGGCACAGATCTCCTCAAATTATTTAAGATCAAGACTTTCCAAGGTTCAATGCCATCAAAAGCCTTAACAATCCACTTTGCCACTAATGTGGCACCTTGAATTTTTAAGTCTTTCAGCCCCAATCCCCCTAAGCTTTTACGTAAGCAGCACCAATCCTAGGAGACTTTATGCTTCTTTTTGTTACCTTTCCCATCTGACCATAGAAAGTCTCTGATCTTTTTATGAATAATGTTCACCTGATAACTTGCAAAAAACCAAGATGAAGCATAGTAAATGGAGTAGGATGATAATATCTTTTGGCAAACCTGAAATCTACCAGCCAAGGACAGATACTATTTATTCCACATATTAAGTTTCTTGTTGATCTTCCCAAATATCCAATCCCACATCTCTCTCAAGGAAGGGCTGACAGAAAAGGGGATGTCGAGGAATCTTACCAACTTAGATGAGTCCCCCCATTGCCACTTGGCATCATCAAGCCACATAGGAGGAGCAACATCCCAGCCAAGAAGAGAGGATTTAGAATGGGATATTTTAGCACCTGTCACTTTGCAGAACACAAACAGTCTTTCTTCAAAATTTAGGAAGTTCTCTTCCTTTAAGGCCAAAAATAGAGCAGTGTTATCAGCAAACTGAACATTTAACAGTGGTTCATTGTTTGGCAGAGCTATTCCTTTCAAGGTTCCACTTATTTGATATGTCCTTAGCAAATAGTATAAGGCTTCAAAAGCTAGTACAAAGGGTGCTAGAGCTAAAGGGCATCTTTGTCTAATAAACCTTTCTAATTTGAAGGTACTTGAAAGTGAGCCATTAACATCTATCTGAACAGTAACATCCCTAAACAACAATTTTACCATATTGCAATAGTATTCCAGGAACCCCAAATCTTCAAGCATCATTATTACAAAAGACCACTCAATTCTATCATAAGCCTTTTTCAGAGTCTAATAGCAAGATATCTGCATTTTGACCAGATTCCTTAGCCCAATCCAAAGCTTCCCAGCTTGTAATGAGGTTTTCTAAGATATATCTCCCTTTTATGAATCCAGTTTGTGTGAGACTTATTATGACTGGCAGGATATCAACAAGTCTGATAGCTAGCACTTTAGCTATAATTGTATAGGAGATGTTTAACAAAGTTATTGGCCTCCAATTCCTAATATTAGATTTCTCCCCATCTTTGGGTAGCAGCTTGATTACACCTCTGTTTATCTCCTTCCCTAAAGATCCTTTATCTATGGCCTCTCGATAGACTTCCAACAAGTCCTCTGCTATCCAACTCTCATTGCTTTTATAGAATTTCACTTGCATACCATCAACACCTAGTGCTTTACCACTTTCCATTGTTCTAATGGCTTTAATTATTTCATCCTTAGTTAATTTTTCCTCCATCTTAACCTTCATTCCATCTGTGATTTTTTTGGGGCAGATCTTCTACACAGATCTTGTGCTTGTTTGCATTGCTCTAAACCATCTTCTGCTATAAATAATTTCTAATAGAAGGCCCTAAAAACCTCTTTCATTTCTTCATTTTCCTTGTAGCAATTATTGTCTTCAACAATAGGACCTATATCCTCTATGTTATTTTTGTCTTTTAGCAAGTTAAAGATGTATTTTGAGCCCCTATCTCCCTCTGCCAACCAGTTTAAGCGGGCCCTCACTTTTAATCCTTGGTTCCTGAATGTTTGAAACTTCCTCAGCCTATGCTTCGTTTCTCCCATCTCTCTAACAAACTCACCATTTTCTTGGCTTTCTTGAAGTTTTTTTTCACAGGCTAAGAATTTTGTTTGAAGCAGACTTTCTTCTCTTCTTCTATCTTTGGCATATTTTTTCACCATTGTTTGGAAAAGGACTTTACAGTTTTGGATTAAAGCATTACAGTAATGACATTTAGAAGACTTGGAGTATAGGGCTTTTGTGATATTCCTAAGACTGCCAATTCCTTCACAACAGTCCATGTCTTGAAGCAACTCACAATTGAGCTTGAACAGGCTATCTTTTTTAGATCTTGCTCTAACCTGCTTACCTTTCCACCTAATGCAAGCCTCTATAGGAGATGGTCTGATAGGGTAGAAGGAATAACTTCTACATAGTTGTTGTCTTCCTTACTCTGAAAGTAGAAGTTGTCTTCATTTGCATAAAACCTGTCCAACCTTGAGTAGATTTATTTTTCCCTACTTGGCTATTACACCAAGTATACCACATTCCATTACTGTCAACCTTTTTACTCTCTAAAGGGTCAAACAGATTGAAATATTTTTTAAATTTATGCCAAAAAAAGGACTCATTGCCTTTCCAACCCCATTTGAGCCCCCCCAACTTATCCTCTCTACCATCTGTCATGTTAAAATCCCCACCCACTATCCAAGGGATATGAAGAAGGTTATTATCCATCCACTTCCAAAGCTCATCTCTGTCAAGATATTCATTAGGAGCATACACTGCGCAAACCCCAAAGAGCAAATCATTTTTCTCAAAGACTACCCATAAACATCTATTGCAGGGTGAATGCCCTTTTTGAGTGATCAGTCCAACCCATTTTCTATCAATAAGTAGGGCAATACCACCTCCGCCTCTTTCATGATCAGTAAAAATATGCTCTGCATCCTTCCATATAAACCTCAAGTTATTCTCCAGAGTAAAACTTGTGGCTTTCACCTCCTAAAGCATGAGGAGGTCCATATTCTTTCTTTTGTTACAGAACTCTCTAATTAGGTATTTTCTATCTGGGGATTCAAGTCCTCTAATGTTCCAACTACAACAATTCATAATTCATTGGTTCTGGTGTTTCCATCTTCCTCTTTTTATACATCTTAAAGCAGTCAGAGACTTTCTCACCTTTTTTAACCTCTATTTTAGAGTTTTTTAAACATACATTCTCTTTTTCTTTTCCTCCGCTTTATTTTGCAGGATGGAAGAAATCAACCCTTTTAGGCTTTACTCATTCCTATCTAAGCTAGTCAAGCTGGCATCTTCAGATTTTGCTATAGGTTCTTCACTATCAGCACCAACAGGGCCAGTTGTATAAGATTTTTTCCCAACCTTTATTTCAACCCTTTCATTTCTAATTTCTTCTTTACATTCAATAACTTGTTTTCTGGTTTTTTCTAATGCCAATTGTTGCGTATTTTTCTTCTCCTGGGTTTCAGACTTCTCAAAGCTCTGATCCTCATGACCCACTTCCACAACCCCATGAGCCACATGTTGAAAATAGGGCAGACAACTGAGAGGGGGGATGAATCAGTTTCTCAAAAATTTAATACTTCCTGCAGTTAATTCTTCCTTTTACCACTTAACAATAAATCAATAACTTAATCATGAAAACCACATTCACAAGTGTAAGAGCAGCAACACAATAACACACTTGACACCAAGATTTTTAGCGTGGAAACCCGGTTAAGGGAAAAACCACGGTGGGGATTAACCCACAAAAATTAATACCCTGTTAAAAGTATTTTATACATGGGAATGCACATGCATTCAGGCTCACTGCCCAAAGCTCACTATTCAAATAGAGGCTCACTTCCTACAAATGATTACAAGAGACTAACAAGGATTTTTAAACTGATGAGAAGCATCTACTAATGTAAGAATTCAGTTCCAGTTAAGCACAAAATACTAATCTTACACATTTCATCTTTACTCTCCCCTGCTTACTGCTCTGTCATTATCCAAACCTTAGATCTCTGCTTCTTCACTCTTCCTTCAAAGTCGCAACACTTACTTCCTCAAAATCATCCAAATCCATCGGCTATATATATCCACATCTTGATCTTCAATCACTTTCCAGTCGGCTTCAAGAACACTTGGAACTTTATTGAATACTCTGGTCTGTCGGCTAGATCCATGCAAAACTTGAGATGCAGACCAAAACTTGCACTCACAGATCATCAATCCGATCAGCCACTATCACTAGTCATCACTAATTGCCCAATCAACAACTTCCATACATCCAGAACCAAGATCATTTACAAGGTCGGCCTGTTCTTCTTCTATCTGCTCTGTCAAATTGTTAACCTGATACTCAGAAGCTAATAACTTTTGAATCCTTTATCATCGGAAGCCAAAATTCTAGATTTAGATTGTCTTGACAATGCTTATGACTACATCAAATCTACAGCAATTTATGACTTCCCACCGGAGAGATTCGGACCAAGGTACCGGACCCTGTCGCCTGCTTTGTTCCTGACTACCTGGACTTAGATAAATTCTGATTCTGACTTCTGGTATGAACAAATTGTGTTATGTGGATGAGTGAAATGGTCTTAGTTGCCATCAATGACAACATCTATCATGCGAAGCAGTGTCTCTTGCCAACAATCTCCCCCTTTGGCATTGATGGCAATACTTAGTGAAAAATGACTAAGTGTCAAATGCAGCTCCCCCTTACTTTGTACACTTGTGCTTTCCACTATTTCAAAAGCTTCCCCTTTGCTAGATTCCTCATTTTTCACTGTTCTTCTGGATTCCTCATTTTTCACTGTTCTTTACTCCCCCTTTGACATCAATGGCAAAGGGTGGGGTCCGCAAGCCAAAATTTTACCAAAAATTATGTGTATAATGCCGCATATGTACAACTAATCATTAAATTCTATTCACATGAACTTGAGAATGTTTGCAAAACTATTTTTCAATTGCACAAGTTTAGAGGCCCAAGTTCCCTTCATTCCATCCAAAATTGAGATGTGTCCACTCAGGAAAAATGCATATGCTTCTACCTTTGTCAGATCCGGAGGATTACTTGTCTGAAGTGCAGTCTGAGCTTCTGATAAGGCATTATACATGGCTTCTAACTTGGGGACAATCAATCCCCGGAGCTCACACATTCTCTTCATAATATTGCCTCTCTTTAACAAGCCTTTTTATCTCATTTGTCAAGTTGATTACTTGACATTCCTGGCTTATAGGAGAAACTGTTAGAGGATCAAAATTTTGAGATAAATTTGACAATTTTTGTTCTTGCTCCTTTATCTTTTTCTCAATATCCTTATTGACTTTGGGCCATGATAGACATAATTTGTACATATCACTTCCATCATTTAGAGCTTTCTGAATACTCTTTATGCTAATACCAAGTATCATTCTATCATTTCCTATCAAGATCTTTACTTCACTAAATTTCTTATCCAAAAATTCTTTCTAAACTTTTGCCTCAGCAAACTTTTCAAACTCAAAATGTGTACTTACAACATTCACAAGATTCTTCAAGTGACCAGAGGGGGAATCCGATGGACTCTTTTGGCAGGTGGGCAATAACTTCTCCAAGACTCTGGTTGCAAGTCCTAATAGTTCACTGTCCTCCATGTGAGATTTTAACATCTTCTCCCTGGCCTTGGCTTGAGTGAAGGATGCAATCTTCATCACTTGTACCGGAGCGAGAGCATCTAGATTAATTGGTCCTTGGAGTAGTTCAGGCTCATCAAACTCTAGCATCTCTTTGTCCAGAAGACTTTTCACTGCATCTGCAGTGTCTCTTGCAACAATTTCTAGACCACCTTTTTGTTCCTGAGATTTCTCAACATTTGTAGATGCATCAATATTTGCACCATCTTCTTCTGTTTTATCTTTCTTTTCTTCTTCGTTCTCTTTCTTTGCTTCACTTTTCTCCATGTTATCTGCAAAGGGACTCTTTCCTGTGTCTTCACTACTTGCTATGTGTTCTGGAGGGCTTTGTGTGGTAGAAATATTATCTTCTTTTCCAAATTAATCAGGTGGAGTTAGAGAATCTCCTGCATCATCATATTTGTCTACCATCTCTGTATCTTCTTTGCTTATTTGCTCCTCTTCTGGAATAGAGGGGTCATCAACTTCAGTTTGTTGTTCACTGATGTTTACTATTTCAACATCCGAAATTGATGAAGCAATCCCATCACCTATCTCCTCATAGGTTTGCTTCGGAGGATCTAGAGTATCACCTTGGTTATCATTTGCCTTTTCAATCTCTTCTTCTGGAGCTTCTTGTTCTAGAGTTGAAGGATTTTCTTCCTCAATTTGTTCCTCTGAAACAACATAGTATTTATTTTTATCTAGGGCCTTCCTTATAATTTCCTTTGTTTCCTTTGCAACTTCCTCAGTTTCACCAAGCATTAGCTTGTTCATCCGGACCTTTCTTCTGAATTTCTCCTTAACTTCCTTAAGGATTTTATCTGCTTCCCTTCTGGTCATTACTGGACATAAAGTGGAGAGGATATATTCTTTGAGTTCTAGATCTTTAGCCTTGGTTGTTTCCTTTCTCATCTCCAGAGTTTTCTTTAAACTGTTAGGAAGTTCTTGTAGAATTTCTAGTAGAGCTCTATTGAATTTATTCAAGTATATGATGGTGGCATCTTCCAAAATTTTCTTATTTGCTTGATCAAAATTATCATAATAAACTTTGATAGGCTTTAGATTTCCATGAACAGTAATTGTTTTTACAATTTCATCAACTGTCATAGCAACCTTACTAGTCTCTTGCCTTTTACTTGTCTTTTTGCTTCCAGAGGGTTGGTTCTCAGAGGCCTTTGAAGTCTTGGCTTTCTTTGACTTCATCTCTTTAACTTCTTCATTTGTTTATGTTTCCTCATCATCTTTTGTGCTCTTGTAGGTTCTTGTGGCCTTGGTTTTCTTCCTCTTTCCTCCTTCACCAGATGGTGTGACTTCCAGTGTCTTAATGGGATTAGACTTGGATTGTTCTGAGATAGCTGCAGAACTTCTTGTTTTTCTTGAAGAGCTAGGTGGGGCTTCCGGAGCAGCTGCTGGCTCACTTTCTACTTTTTCTTTTGAAGTCTGCTCAATGCTTTTCTTCATCTTTTCAATCCTTTCTCTGTTCTTTTTCACTACTTCTTTTGTAATTCCAATGCTTTCTGCATACATCTCCACTTGCTTTTGCACTTTTCTTTTTGTTTCTAGCTGTCTAAGTTCCACATGCAACTTTATACTTAGTTCCTTGTATGTTCCAAACCTTTCCACAGAGGTGTCTTTAGGTTTGCTCAGAAGATGTTGAGCATACATGTCCAGAACTTTCTCATCCACCTCATAACCCATTGGCATTATCTATATTGTTCTTGGTTCTACAGCCTCCATCAGACATTGATCAGTGTCAACCATGAAACATATCTCATTCTCATACTTTTCTACAACTAACTTAGGGATTCTCTCTCTTGCATGCATCAAACTCTAGAAGTTTTTGAAGTAACCCCAAATAGATGTCTTTTGATCTTGGGCATCACCAAGGCTGAGTAGGTGATCTCTTATTTGCCATGCTACTGGCCTGTCAGTTGTCCAATGCACTCCCGGAACTCTAGGCACTTCATTCATGAAATAGAAGAATAGACAGAGAACCATATTTAAAGGTATTTTTCTTATCTTTCTTTATTTTTCTCAGGTTCTCAATCAGCTGACTTTGAAGCAACCCACATAGGTCATAATCAGCATTCTCCTTCAACATCTGATAGGCTGCATATATTGCAGTTCCGGAGACTGAATTCTCCCTGCTGGAGTGGTAAATCTTGTACCCAATCACCATGGAAGCAAATTTAACATCTGGTTCTATAATATCATTGATGGTCATTGCCCTTTTGTCAAACTTGGCACCGATAGCATCAGTCACTATCTGGTTTTTCACGGCTTTCAACATGGGTAATCCACCATTTAAATTTAACTTGGTTACTATCTTGATAACATCCTTTGTAGTCTTGAATGGTTTCAATAGCCATATGAACTCATCATGTATTCAGCTCAAGATATATCGAACCCATTCAATCTCATCAAATGTCAAAAAGTTAATGACTTGCAGAAAATGTTTGCTTTCTAGGGCTTTGAATTCCGGTTTCAATTTATAGCTATCATCTCTTAGGTAGTTTTTAAATAAATCCAAGAGTTTCATATTTCTAAATTCATCAATGCTACAGTGGATGTATGCCCTAATATCCTCAACATGCAATATGCCATATGGAACTCCAGAAAATGCACCTAATGGCTCAACTTCAACTAACTTGTATGGATGCTTCTTAAATATTGGTCGGGGCCTTTTAGTTACATCAACAACTAGAGATGTAACCATCTCAACCGATTCAGATTTAAAGCTTTACAGAGAAGTACCTTTTTATCCCGCGGGGTTAGGGCTAATCAATTTCCAGTTGAGTTTGCTCTTTGTTCTTCAATCTCTGGATTTGTAGCTTAGATGCTCTTCTACTTGTTTCCTTCAAATGCAAAGTGGTTCAAATGCATGATTAAGTGACCTTTTATCCTTCACAAAACCTAATTTGGCATTGTAATAAATGTGTTACCCTAACTTCATCCGGTTACTCTATTTCTTGAACAGTTCTTCATGAATTACTCCAGAAATTTCCATATCAACATTTTTCCTTCCAAAATCCTTCAAAAAGTTCTAAAGCACTTCAAAATATCTTCTCTCATTGTGCCATATCCAGGCACCCACTTACTGACTTGGGGAATTTGATGTTCAATGCAGCTCCCCCTAAGCCAAAGCTCCTAATTTAATTCTTGAAGGAATTTTCAACACCGGATTCTGGTGCGGACCCACTATTTTTGTTCATAACACTTTTCTTAGCCCATGTCTTGCTCATTTCATTCTGGATCTCATTCTCATCAATTTTGTCCTTGCCTTTGTCTTACCTCTGCTCATCCAATTTTCTGTTTGCCGGACCTCCTCTTCCATTATTCTTGCTTCTGCAGAATCTTGCAAAATAACTGGATCAGTTACAATTGAAGCACACAACATTTCTTTGCCCATTTGATCGCTTTCCTCTTGATCTGCACTGATTGGCCATATGTCCAAATCTATTGCATGCAAAGCATTTGCCATTGAAGGAATTCCCATTTCCTCTATTTGATGAGTTATTCATTATCATACTTTGGATTTATGACCATACCTCTTACAATTGAAGCATTGTCCGAAGAAGGATGGATTATTTTGATTTACTCTACTTCTGCAATGAGTGGCTTTATGACCAAATTTATTGCACTTGAAGCAATTTCCATTGAAAGATGGATACCTTTGAACATTAGGTTGTCTTACCGAAGGTCTTCTAGGTCTGTTTCTCCCATTCCTTGGTTGAAAGTTTCTTTGTCCAGATCCGGAGCTTTCACCTTTCTCATATCCAAGACCATGCTTGTCATCAGCCTTTTTCTGACACTCAAGTATTGCTTCAAGTTTAGCTGAACTCATCTTGAACTTCTCCTTGTATTCATTTGCAACTTCTAGGTCATGTCTGAGAATGACAATTTGCCTTTCAAGATCTCTTTCATTGTCTTTGCTTTCTTGTAGATCAAACTTTAGATGGCCAGCTATATTGTCCAATCTGTAGCATTCATCAGTTCTTTCTTTTAGAGTTTGATTCAAGTCTTCTTTAGTCTTCTTCCTTTGCTCAATTTCTTTGGTTAGCCTCATTGCCCCAGATTCCATCTCAACTTTCAAAATAGTAACTTCTTTTGACAGCTTCTCACACTCCTTTGTCTTTTCTTCCAAGGCTTTATTCATGCCATTTTCTTCAGTTAAACTGGATAACTGCAGAAGTAGCTCCTTTTTCCTTCCCATAGACTTGTTTATCTTTTAACATTTCAATGGTATCATCAGCATCCTTGAGTTCATCTTTCAGATTAGATATTTCTACTTTCGACTGATCAAGATCTTTTAGAGCCAACTGAAGTTGATCTTTGAGTGAACCCATTGAAAGCTCCTTCCAAGATCTTTCCTTAAGTTGTTAGGCTTCTTTTAAGGAACCTCGCTCTGATACCAATTGTTGAAAATAGGGTAGACAACTAAGAGGGGGGGTGAAGCAGTTGTCTCAAAAATTTAATACTTCCTGCAGTTAATTATTTTTTTTACCACTTAGCAATAAATCAATAACTTAATCATGAAAACCACATTTACAAGTGTAAGAGCAGCAACACAATAACACTTGAAACCAAGATTTTTAGTGTGGAAACCCGGTTAAGGGAAAAACCACGGTGGGGATTAACCCACAAAAATTAATACCCTATTAAAAGTATTTTATAAATGGGAATGCACATGCATTCGAGCTCATTTCCCAGAGATCACTGCTCAAATAGAGGCTCACTGCCTACAAATGATTACAAGAGAATAACAAGGATTTTTGAACTGATGAGAAGCATCTACTAATGCAAGAATTCAGTTCCGGTTAAGCACAAAATACTAATCTTACACATTTCATCTTTACTCTCCCCTGCTTACTGCTCTGTCCTTATCCGAACCTTAGATCTCTGCTTCTTCACTCTTCCTTCAAAGTTGCAACACTTACTTCCTCAAAATCATCCAAATCCATCGGCTATATATATTTGCATCCTGATCTTCAATCACTTTCCAATCAGCTTCAAGAACACTTGGAACTTTATTGAATACTCTGCTCTGTCGGCTAGATCCATGCAAAACTTGAGACGTGGACCAAAACTTGCACTCACAGATCATCAATCCATTGGCCACTATCACTGGTCATCACTAATTTCCCAGTCAACAACTTCCATACATCCGGAACCAAGATCATTTACAAGGTCAACCTGTTCTTCTTCTATCTGCTCTGTCAAACAGTTAACCCGATACTCAGAAGCTAATAACTTTTGAATCATTTATCATCGGAGGCCAAAATTCTAGATTTAGATTGTCTTGACAATGCTTGTGACGACATCAGACCCGCAGTAATTTATGACTTCCCACCGGAGAGATTTGGACCAAGATACCAGACCTTGTCGCCTACTCTGTTCCTGACTACCTGGACTTAGATAAATTCTGATTCTAACTTCTGATATGAACAAATTGTGTTATGTGGATGAGTGAAATGGTCTTAGTTGCCATCAATGACAACACCTGTCATGCGAAGCAGTGTCTCTTGCCAACACCATAGGGGGACCCTCACTACCGGCGTCGAGCAGCCCCCCTGAAAGTAATTTAGAGGAAGAGGGAGAGATGCCACTAAGATTACCTGTATCGATGAAAGAGCCTAGGTCTAGGTTAGAGGTCTTTTCCAAATTTTGAGTGACCTCTCCCACCCGTCAACAGGAGGCCTGCCAAAGCTCGAGGGATTCCCCTGTGATTCCACCAAAGAGAAGGAAGAGGGAATAGCAACTTCACAAACAAAATCACTCTGCTCAAGCTTACTCGAGATTTCTCCTTCTTCTAAGCTCATCTCACTGAGATTTCTAGATACAGAAGAGACGTCAAACTCTTCTTCTGCACCTGCGTCGACTGGCTCTTTATCAACTATTGTTCGGTCTTCATCAGAATTCAAGTTAACAGACCCAAGCGCCTTACTTTTTGAACCCAACAAGCCTTCTAAACCATCAGATAAACCACCACTCAAAGGGGATGAGACAGACTGTATTTCTACAAGCGCCTCTTTTCTTCTAGAGAGGGTGGGACAAGTTTTTCTATGGTGACCATCTTGTTTGCAAAGAAAGTAGGAATTAATTCCTCCTAGACCTTCTAACACACACCTCACTGGTTTTTCGAACCCACCGATTTCTAACAATTCAGGAATGAAAACCCCAGGATTCAATGATACCAAGACTCTTGCGTCTAAGTGAGGCAATGTAACCCTCACCTCCTCAACTCTAAGCACTTCCCCTAGACTACTTAATAACTGTAGAAAAAACAACCATAATTGTTCAGGGATGCTTTTAACTTCAAACCACCTAGGAACCAAACAGAAAACAATTTCTTCTTTGGAAAGACTCGGGCTCCAAGGATGGGCCTTAAACAAAGACTGCCCAATATTCCAGATCTTCTCCCTAAGACTTTTGTTTGCATTTTGTGGGTTTTGAGGAAGACAACAAATAAACCTTTTTGGATCATTCTGCACATATTAATGTGAATCCCCATTTTCTTAACCCAAACTATGGCTAACCATCTATCAAAGAAATCTCTCGAGGGCAGTTTCTCAACATCCAAACAAACCAAAAAAATTGAAATGTTACTAAATCTTAACTCTTCTTGTTTAATAGCAGACAACATTTCATCGTTTGGCATCAAAGATAGACTAGACTGAGGGATCGGTTGCTTACCCAATTCTTTATCTCTGCTTGTTTCTCTGCCACTTCTTCTAATGAGGGATCTCCCGGCTTCTCCACTTCCTTGCAGTCTACCAATGACCTTAAAGCGCCCATCTTTCAGTGGAGGCGTGACATCCTCCAACCCAACCACGTCCTTGAAAGATCTGGTTTCTTTGTTGTTCTCTCTACAATTTCCTCTGCTATAAAAATTCTCACTGGCCTCCCCATTTGGTTATTTAATCGATGCATTAACTCCTTCCAGGCCGCTATTCAATAACCCATCCTCACCATCGGACGGAGCCATAAAGCCACTCTGCGCCGACCTCTCCCCTCATTAAATGTGCACAACCACTGGTGGAGACGTCAATGGGTTATACTTGGGCTGGAATACTCTCGCCCAAAAACAAAACAAACTTCAAAGCTGTCAAAAAATAAAACCTCTAAACTTAAGAAAAACACCAGAAAAACAAGCCACTCAGACCAACTACTACAAACAGACACAAGCTAGCACACAAAGCAAGGAAAGAGAAATTACATAAACCTTATCCCAGGATAGGGAAGTCGAGCAAGCCACAAGAGAGAAAACAATGGAGGGTTCCTGAAAGCCCTAGTTTTTCTGAGCCCCATAGCAAACTAGAAGACTATGTTTGCAGATTGAAAAAGGATTTGTATGGTTTGAAACAGGCCCCTAGGGCTTGGTATTCTAATCTAGATGATTACCTCTAGCAACAAGGATTCAGAAAAGGATGTGTAGATAGAAACTTGTACTTCAAATCAGAAGGTGAGCACATGTTGATTGTTGTTGTGTATGTTGATGACATTATTTTTGGTGGTAGTGATGATAAGATGAGCAAGAAATTTGTTGATTAGATGCAGAAGGAATTTGAAATGTCCATGTTTGGAGAACTTTCTTTCTTTCTTGGTTTACAAATATCATAGTTAAACCAAGGCATATTTATATCTCAAACCAAGTATGCAAAGGAGATGCTCAAGAAGTTCAAAATGGAAGACTATAAGCTTGTGAGTACCCCCATGATGACAAGATGCAAGTTGAGCAAAAATTGTGAATCGCCAGATTCAAATTAGACTTTATATAGATCAATGATAGGTAGCTTGTTGTACCTAGCTGCATCCAGACCAGATATCATGCAAGAAGTATGCATGGTGGCTAGATTTCAAGCTACTCCTAAGGAATCACATGTTCAAGTTGTGAAGAGAATCTTCAAATATTTGAAAGGTACTGAAGATTATGGATTATGGTATTCTCGAGATAATGATTTTACCTTGACAACATATATAGATGTTGATTGGGCAGGAAGTACAGATGATAGGAGAAGCACCAGTGTTGGAGCTTTCTTCCTTGGTGATAGGTTGGTATCATGGCTCAGCAAGAAGCAAGATTCAGTTACACTGTCCACTACTGAAGAAGAATATGTTGTTGTTTCATGTTGTACACAAGTTTTATGAATGAAACAGACACTCAAGGATATAAAGGTAGAGTTTGTTGATCCTATTTCCATTCTTTGTGATAATACTAGTGCAGTCGATATCTCAAAGAATCCTATGATGCACACTTAAGAACGAATGACATTGCCATTAAATATCCTTTCTTGAGAGAAAAAGTTGTAGATTAGGAGGTCAAGATGAAGTATGTTCCCACAACACAACAGATTGCAGACATCTTCACCTAGCCACTTCCAAAGGATACTTTTTCAAATATCTCAGGAAGAAGCTAGGAGTTATTTCTCCTCACAAATAGAAGTGAAGTTGTGACAATTGTCCAAGGAGAGCAGATCAAGGCATATTTTTCATCCCTGTTTTAGACAGTGACTACCTCTCAGAGTGAGCAGGTAGATAAATGGTAGTTTTTGTTGTCAGTCAGGAGGTTGTTTACTTCCCTTTGCCATTGATGACAAAGGGGGAGAAATAGTAAGGGAAGCAACACTAGAGCGAATGGCAGAAGAAATAGAGCAACACTAAGATCAGATTATGCATAAGTTTTGCCATCAATGACAAAGGGGGAGATTGTTGATATATTGTCCTTGATGTCAAAGTTGGATGTCTAAGGCAAAGAAATGAAGATTTATTAATTTGTCATCATTTCAAGTTGTATGACCAAACTGAGGACTTCATTTTGTCAAAGACCCAAATGGGTATCCCCAGTTTCATTTTGGTGAAATTTGGACGAAAAATGGCTAAGTTATAGCCAAACGGAGTTTTCTTCAGTTCGCGAACTGGTAAGTTCGCCAATTCTGAAGTTTGTTGGTTCATCGATTTGGTGATTCGCCAACAAAAGGGTAAGTGCTCTTGTGGAATGCTTAGAAGAAAATAAAATACTTGAAAGAAAAAGGCTAAGCTTCGGCAATTCAAATGTTATGGTTTTCGTCAATTCGTCGATTTGGCGATTCGTCGACAGAAGAGGAGGAAAGTCTTTTCAAGAAAGACTTAGAAGTTCTAAAATTAAGTTATCAGCAAAGTTCTCTTTTTGAGAACTAGTTAAAAAATTTTGAAGTTCATCGATTCGCTGACTGGGCAACATGTGGCAGAAAATTATGTTATTGGTAAAGTTCACATTTTGAGAACTAGTTCGCAAGTTCTAAGATTCATCGATTCGCCGACAACGAAGGGAGCACTGAAGGAAGAGTTGAAAGTCAGTTCAAAAGACTTAGTCAGAAAAAGGACTTATTCAGAAAAGCTCTCTTTTTGAGAATTGCTTTGTGAGTTCGGCATTTTGCCGATTCACCGACAAGGTGACAAGTGGCTCTAAAAGTCAAAGGTTCATGTTTTGACTAGTTCGCCGATAGAGAGAAAGTGTGGAAAGAAAAACAAGTGTTTTACTTCTTGTTGGGAAAACAAGCAAGGGACTAACTTGTTCTCAAGTTAGCTTTTTTCCTGATTCGCCGACTAGGTGACAAAAGGCATAGGAAGTTGGTGGTTCATGAAAGTTGATATTGTCCAACTAAAGACAACTAAACCATTGGTTCAAAGAAAGTGGATTTCACTGATAAAGGCGATAAAGATGACGATTAGTAAAAATCTTGTTTAGCCAATAAAGAAAAAGTTCAAAAAAAGTGATTTTTGCCTATAACAAGGAAACAAGTGTCAATGTTCGGTAAAAGTGATTTTCGCCGACAAAGGCAAAGGGCAGAAATTTGAGATTTGGAGAATTTGCAAATAAAGGCAAACAAAAGGCATAAGTTAGAGATTTGGAGAATTCACCGATAGAAAGCAAAAAGTGGTAGAGATGAAAAGTTTGAAGAATGAGCTTTTCATTGACAAAGAAGACAAGAGCCAAAGTTCGTTAAAAGTAAAGTTTGTCGATTAAAGAAGATAAAGGTGATAGAGAGGAATGTTTGGAAAAGATGGTTTTTGCCAATAAAAGGAAATGGACCAAGAGTTCAAAAAAGAGACATTTTCTGATAAAGGTGATAGAAGCAAAGGAAGAGTAAGTTCAAGATTTTGAGATTTTGCCGATAGAACAGACAAAGAGTCAAAGTGTGAATAAAGCAAAGTTCCTTGATAGAAGACCAAAGGGGAGAGTTCATAAAATGGAAAATCATTGATAAAGGGCTTAAAGCCAAAATACGAGAGATGTTAATTTGGATGATAGAAGAGGATAACGGCTATATTTGTGATGCAAACTCAAGATGCAGAATCAATGTGAATAACAAGTGGATGCATGGATAATAGTGATGCAAATAGATGTATACTATGGATGATTGACTTGTGTTAACATGCAAAGCATGAGTGTTATCATCCCAACGACTAAAGTGTTTTCATGCAAACAAACTGGAGTGCGAGCATCTAGATGAGCATGTGTATGCAAAGCTTTCTAAAGAGTGAAGTGCAGAAAGACTAGAGTGCACACAGGCAAATATGTGAGTATATGCAGAGTTAGCTACATATAAATAAAAGTGACTGTATACAGAAGGAAGTTACTATGATATAGAGAAAATTTGATGCAGGCGTGAGTAGAATTGAGATGCAGAACAAATCTGGGTGGAGCATATTGAGATGAGAAGACAGTGAATGAGTTAAAAGGTGCAATTAAGGTTGATGAAGAACCAAATGGATGCATATATGAATGTGTAAAGATTCAGTGAGGTCGGTGCCTACTGTGGACTGAGTTGGTGCTCAGATTGGGGTATTGTAGTCTCCTTAGAGTTGGTGATCCTAAATCAGGGATTTAAAGATTCCTTAGAGTTGGTGCTCTTAAATATTGTAATTGATGCTTTCATTTGTGGGGTTGGATTAGGATGATAGATCCTAGCAGCATTTTCTCACCAAGGTTTTTCCCACACTGGCTTTTCCATGTATATCTGGTGTTCATGTGTGCATGCTTTCTTATTGTTGATATTACTACATTGAACGTTAATTTGATTTGAATACTAGAGGGTTGAAGTTTTAAGTTTTATTGACCTACTAATTCACCCCCCTTAGTAGATTGCTTGTGTTCTAACAATGTTCACCCCTCATAGAGTGATAAGCTACAACCTCTACCATGTGCTCATCCTTCCCTAGTTATGGTGTGTGGCTAGTATGTCATTGAAAATGAAGAGTTTTATTAGCACCATGGGGTGATTTGCAGATTTAATAGCTTTTGGTTGTCCTTGCCCCTCCTGCACAAATAGATATTGGATTCTTGGAAGCCCCTTGTGGAGGGCAAGATGAAGCTCTTCCCTTGTGCAAGGGGATTCTTCAATGTGACTTTCACGGCTCTTGAGGAGAGGCATGTAGTGCTTAACAACAAGGTTTGGTTGTGGGGTGTGCACTCCCTCTCCATCAAGCCTTGGTCTACCTCCTTCAACCCACTCACTGAATTGCTTAACAGCAGACCAATGTGGGTTAGGCTTCTAAATATCCTCCTCTAGTTTTGGGAAGATTCATGCTATGAGGCTATTGGCAATGCAATTGATCGATTTGTAAAGGTTGACTCCACCACTTCATTCATAGGGTACTCCACACTTGCTCCTATTTTGGTGGATACTCTTTATGGAGATATAGTTTTGATGGTGTGGAACAGGCCTGTTGTCACTTGGATTTGCACCCTGTGTTAAAGCTCGTTTGCTGCAACAATCCAGTGAAACATGGGAGTGATCTCAAGGTGTGGGACCTTGCAGATGAGATTAAACCTCCAGAGAAGGTTGATTCCTATTTCTTAATAGAAGATTCAGAGATAATTATAGACTAAACCTACTCTAACACCACTGGGAAAAGGGAAGAAGGAGAAAACTAAAGGGGAAAAGGTGATACACCAGGTTTACTATGAAGAACAACCACAAAGCTAAGATGCACATAATAATTTCACACAGCTGATAAACTCACACAAGTATTGCAAATCCTAACAAAGGTAAAGGATAAAAATAGGATTCCAAGGAAATAAACATTCACAAGCAATAACCATTTCCAGATTACACAGTGCTAAAATAGCATGAAAAGGCAAAATAACTAGTATTGTATTGATTAAAAGGCATGGTTATAGCAAGCTAGGGTTCTGTTTGGAGCATGAAAATAAGCCTCTACATCTAACCCTTATTACATTAATTTTTCAGCTATATATAGCATTTCACCACATTGATAACACATTAACCCAGGTCACCCACTCTGCAATAAATTCGCCTATGGGCATGTTAGAAGATATTTCTATAAGGGAATGTCCACTTACATCTGTCCTACAAAACATAAATGCAGAAAAGACCCTTATCTGATCTACAACAATAAATATGAAAAGATATGGAGGATAAAGTCACTGCAGAAAATATCAACATTAAATACCAACACCTGACTCATCCACCTACAGTAATTAAAACACCCAACAACTACTTCTAGCTGGGGAGTTGACCTGAACCCATCACATTTTGAACAGTGGAAGGAGCAAGGAGGGAAAAATAGTCAGAACCCGACCAATCGAGCTTCCAACAAGCAATCAACCTCTAAAAGGGTGAAGAAGGAAACCTCGATCTCCAAAGTTTGAAAGGAACAAAGGGAAACCATTAGGTTTCAGAGATCGAGCCTTCACAATACATCATGCATTTGGAAGAGAAGAAAGGAAACTGCTTGATCCCCAATCCTAGAATACTTAGAAGAATTTGAATATCGTCAGGATCGGGCATCTGACCTTACCGCTAACGCTTGTAACCTGCAAGCGAACAAGAAATTCTTTGGAGTCCGCTGCTAGAACACTTAGCACACTAGAGAAATGATCAGGGATTAGGCCTCAGACCTTGACCCTTATGCCTTCAAAAGGGAAAGAGGAAGAGAAACCTCCCAACCTCTGACGCCCGAAAGACTTGGAAACTTTTTTGGAGCTTTGTCAAACTTCGGCGATCGGGCCTTCCACCTGTTGCCTTATTAGAAGAAGAAGAAGAGAAACCTCTCGACCAACAATGCCTGAAAGACTTAGAAACTTTATGGAGCTTTGTCGGACTTCAATGATCGGGCCTTCTGTTTGCTTCCTTCTCAGAAGAAGGAAGAGAAACCTCCTGAGCTCCGATGCCTGAAACATTTAGAAACTTTTTGGAGCTTCATCAGACTTTGGCGATCGGGCATTCTACATGCTGCCTTCTCAAAAGAAGGAAGAGAAACCTCTTGACCTCCGACACCCGAAACACTTAGGCAATTTTTTGGATTATCAAGGTGGAGTATTTGGAGCTGACAAGAGTGGCACGACAGAAGAGAGAACCCAAAAACTTTGAAGCTCCAAAAAGGAAGAAAAATACAAGGGAAAAGCTAGGAAACTTTGGACTTAGCTTTTTTGTGGGATTCTTCCTTGCACCTCAAAAGGAAAACACTTAGAATTTTCTAGGATTTTGGAGGGAAATTCCTTCCATTTAAGGTGTCTCAAATCAGATATTTTTTATGGAAGAAGTGCAACATTTCAGGTAGACCATTTTAGATCTTGAGGGCTAAAATTGGTCAACATTTTGGCGACCTCTAGGAAAGTTTTCCCGCTAAACTGGGAAACCAGTGGCTTGAAGCATCCATTGGGCATGGAGTCAAAAGGGACTACAATATGTTGGGAACCACTAAAACCTTGCCTTAACAAAACAACACTGAACAAAAGCCAACAAACTGCAGTATTCTCCTAATGAGAGTGCAACATGTTCAACAACACTTAAGAAAAAGTTAAACTAAAATAGAAAACAAAACAATATATACAAAATCCAAGACCAACCTTAGAAGTAAGGTTTGAGATGGATCCTAATGACTAAGATCAGTAGAACTTCACCATCAAGCTTTGAAAGATTGAAAGTGTTGGCTTGCTTGCAGCTGGTGATGATATATGGGCCACTCCAGATTGCATCAAACTTAGTGTGGCCTCTAGGCTTGGCTCTGTCAACATCCCATTTTAAAACAAGATCTCCTTTGAAAATTTGATCTTTGGTCCTCTTGTCAAAGTACCTCTTCGTCTATTTTTGGTGTTCTTCCAATGTGACCATGGTTGATTGTCTTATGTTACATCCCTAATTTCTAACTTGCTATACTTTTACTTTTTACTTGGGCATAAGTAAATTTGTTGTGATGTTATAGATTTATGACAAGATATGACATGGAATTATATTGAATATCATTTATGAAATCATGGAAATGATTATGTTATTGTCGATTTAATATCTATATGATGAGATTTGATTTATTAGTTGAATTAATTGAATAATGATGCACTGATCACATATTGTTTGATGACAAGTGAAACAGGTTACAAGTTATCAGATGACCCTCAGAGTAGAGAGAGAGAGTATCTTTCGAGAAGAGAGATATAGACCTTGGATTATGAGTGGTCTATTTGCCAAACGAGTTTAGTGTTAAACGATAATGTGAACCAATGAGTCGTATGAGGTAAGTCTTGTCTTGCTAGTTACTTTTGAATCTAATCGACAGGTAGTCGATATCTTGATTATCATCTAGTCAAGTCAATGGTGAGTCGACATAGTCGTTTGTAAAGTAAACAACGTCATAGACGTAAAACGGTTGTGTTATTCTTCTTGAGTCACTTGAGGTCTTATTGTCGATTCATAATGTCAAGACATTTTCATCAAGTTAGATGACGCGAATATTGTTGACGGATTGTGATGGGGAGGTAAACTCAACCCATTCACATCATCTGTAATCCTTAATGGTCAAAATGAGTTGATCATCAAATTACTTCTAATCGCTTTCTCTATTATCATATCTATCTATTCTTTACTTGTGATGTATTGAAGAGGGAATCTATAAACATTTTAGAAGGCAATTTCTACCCACACTTTCTTCATAAGTAGTGCATTCTTTTTACTATGGAGGAGTACATGATTTGTGGGCATTTGTTTTAACCAACTCTGAGTGGATGAGAGTGGTTAGGCTCGATCAAAGTCGTTATTAAATATTATAGTTGTGTGTTCATTATACCGTTGAGTGGTGCTCCTAAAATGCCAACACCTCTTAACTCGTTGGAAAATCCTTGTGCTATTAATGGCATATTGCTTGCTGCCTTGGAGGGCATCATTCTATTTTGGGTAGGTAGTTATTTGGAATGTAGTAGGAGTTTTATGAAATAGGGACTCCATTGTTAAAGGAAGAGAGTATGGATGTTAGTGGGAATGGGGAGTCCTCACATGACATTTGGGTTGCTTTAACAAAACTCCGGAGAGGATGTCACGATTAGAAGGAACTCACTCTAACTGTTTGAGTGGAGTCTTAGTGATAGGAGTCGCGGAGTTATCTTACATGCCGATCCTTATGATTGTAGTTAGTCATGGATTGGTGAGGGAGTGGCAGTTAGATACCCACGTTCCCACTTTCTGTAGGGGATGAAAAGAGCCAGGGAAATGAAGAGAAGGGGGTTGATAAGATTTTTGCAGAGGGATCTCGGTGCTGAAGACAAAGAGCCGATAGGCTCTTATACATAAGCATTAAATCGCTCAGGATTGGCATCACGAAGAAAATGTATCCCATCACAACAGTTTTTCTTATCGGCGTATTCCTTAAACCTCTTATGGGTGCGAGACTACGGGACTTAAGGATCAGTTGGGGTGAGAACAATGACTGAGTAAATCAAAAGTTGTGGAAGAAGAACACAATCGATTTGAGGATCCTCTGATACTTATCGAAACCAGGTTCTTAACATTCGTAAAGTTCTGTTAAGATTTTACTATACTGGTTTTATTGTTTCATGAACTCTCAACTTTTAAACGATTCTTATTTCACTATTTAGCCAACATTATTAGAATGACAAAAGGTTGAATTTTCTTAAGTCTATGAGGAGTAGATAGCTTTGGATAAAGTTTATCACTGAGTTTAGAGTCGTCGTTTTGATCAGAATGTTTTACCTTTGTTAGTTATTTTGGCAAACGGTATATTCGTTAGCATGTTTGAATTGTAGGACACTCATAGGATTATACTTTGAAAAGATGGTGGATGTCATATTGAAGTCAAAGTGTATAATTCTTAATCTTTATAAATTCGTTCCTAAATTTGTCTATGATATGTTTGAAGAATCTATTTTCTTTAAACTAGAAACGACACCATTTTATTTATTTAAGAGACAACCTTCCTAGGGTCAGAAGAATTATTTCGTATTAACGTGTTCAGAAGGTTAATGATTAAGTGAAATCATAATCTATTAATCACAGGTATAGTATACTCGTACCATGGCTAGTTACCGTGTCAAGAGAAATCATGCTATGAATACCAAGTTTACCTAATGGAAATATAGTTTGTTTTGTGCAAATGGGCACCCGTTATTAAACAAATGAGTTCTGGATACTTTAGGTATAAAGTAGGTATGTGAAAAATGACTTAGATATTGAAGCTAGGGTGACGTCAATTTGAATTAGTCTTTGTATATCATTATTAGCTAATCAATCTTAGTCATTATCTAGGCTCCTTTAGAAATTATGGGTTTCCTATTTTGAGATTTCTTTGTAATAGAGAAGAACAAAAACCCTAAGATAACCTAGTAGGGTGATATCTTTTCTAAATACCTTGTTATTTCCATAATTGATAGCTATATCAAAAAGAACAATAGTGAGGAAGTACGAACCCTAGATATGAAGATAGTTTGACTCTTGTCATAAGGGGATATGTACCTCAGGCAATAACATTTAGAGTTGGGTTGAAAACCTATACAAGATTTGATAGAACAACTTTATGTTGTAAGTAATGACGTGTTAATGATCCAGTCATAGATGGAAAGGTATATTTGATCCTTTGGTCAAAAGAAGACTAAAAGATAATTGTTCCTATGATATTCTTACTTCCTAGAAAAAGTTTGTCCGTTATTCCCTTGGGTTGGAATAAGTTAAATAAAACCCTACTTTAACCTAGAAGGATTAAAGATTATTGACGACACTCTTATGGTTATAACCTAATTTTAGTTAATACATGTGAGTAGACATTAAGGGTCGCGAACCCTAATTTAGTAAATGTTCATATCTATCCTCTTAGAAATGAGATTTGTTATTAGTCGACAATGTTTAACCGTAGGAAGGGAAAAACCATTTGTTGGGCTACAAGTCGACTTGAAATACAAGTCGTAAGCCTCAGATTTTGCAAGCATGCAAGAAGTACTATTAATTGGATAAACAAACATAAAGTTTATTATACCTTTTGGTCACAATATCTCTTAGTTATTACTTATTGAAAGTAAGGAATCTCAAATGATTGCAAAGATGCAAGGGTTACCTAAGAATGGATAATCATTTCATAAGGGTTGTGGAGTAACGACAGTGTCGTGTGAATCCACTTAAATCATAAAGACTAGGTTTGAGTTAGTTAAAACTCTTTAGTTAAACCTTAACTTAACCTAGATATGATAATTATTTATATTAAGGCATTGAGATCATTATTTAGATCCTGATTGAAGGGTCAAGTGCCCTGACTATGTATAATTATTCTTACTTGCAAGAAGGGAATTAGATTCCTAGACTATATTGCTTAACCTAGGTAAGGTTATCATCTTAGTCGTTACTAATCAATCTATAATTCTTATGAGACAATAAGTCGTGGACCTTAGGTTTTGCAATGATGCAATAAGAGTCCTCATAAAGAAAGAAAGTTGAATAGGTCTATGGATTATAGACAGTGAAAGAAAACATGTATGGGTTGGGAAGACTAAATTGTTGAAATCATCATAACTTCTTAAGTTAATCATAGTTGACCAAGTCGAACTGTAGGAATATGATAGTATCCAAGTCGAGTTGGAGTGGGTGAACATTACGACAACGTTCATTATGAACGTCAATTTATATTGAAACTATGGCCATAGTAATGCATGTCTCTGCATGCATTGTCGGTTCACTGTGTCTGGATTGCACATCCTATCGGGAATCATACTTAGCTAGAGGGTATCTAAGGTTGTATGATTGATAGAGTTGTCTAGGATACAACACTATGTACTCGGAAAGGCAAATTACCACTGGTCACCTTGGTCTATACTTCTCGTGAAGGGTAGGGCCACTTCCTATGTGGAAGTTGTGTGGGAGACCGCCGGTCTGTGGTTGGAGGTAAATCACTGGAAAGATACTCTCTCTCTCTCTAGCAGAAGACATGTTGAGGCTTGTGATAAAGATGTCAGATTTTTGGATGCAGTATATCTCTGAGACTTGTGTTTATTGAGACTAAGTAAAACATTATCTGATTCAGGTATTTATAATTGATTTATTTTTGTAAACATTGTACTTGAGAAAGATAATAAGGTTGATTGTATTTGTAATGAGATATCTTGTAATTGTAGTTACTCGACTATATGTTGAATAAAAGAAAAAATTTCTCTGTCTCATTTTTACCTTGTAAATTTACTTTATGGTGAATTTTTGGTTTTTATTATGTTTTTAGAACGTGGATGTTACATCTTAGTTCTTCCAATTCAGTCAACTTAGCCACCCTTATAGACCTAGCATCTCCACCTTCTAATTCTAACTGTTGGGCCAGCTCTAATGAAGGGAGCTACAAAGACAAGGGTAGCCTAGCCTCTTTTCCATACACAACAACAAAAGGAGAATTACCAATGGCTCTTTTGTAGGTGATCCTATCAACCCAAAGAGCTAATCTAATTTTATTGTGCCACTGCCTCTGATTTGTTTCCATGGTTCTCTTCAAGATTCTGATCAGGTTCTTATTAGTAGATTCAGCTAAACCAGTACCTTAGGGGTAATACTTAGACGAAGTCTTCAAAAACACATAATACTTCAAAGCCCAATTGGCTATCCTAAAGTCAATGAAAGCTCTTGCATTATCAGAGATGATAGTGTGTGGAGCCCCAAACGTTGTCATGATTTCTTCCAAGAAATCCATGATTGCTAATTTTGTAGCCTCTTTGAGTGTGACAACTTCAACCCACCTGGTGAAGTAGTCTTTTGCAGTTAGAACCCACCTGTGGCTAGTGCTGGATGTAGGGGTGATCATGCCAATGAAATCTAGGCCCCACTATGAGAAAGGTTGATCCGCCTGAATGGGGTGAAGTGGAAGGGCTGACAATCTCTTCTTTCCAACAAAGAGAGCACACTCTTTGCATTTTCTTACCCATCCATGGGCGTCATTGAACAATGTGGGCCAAAAATAACATGCCCTCATTATCTTCATTATTGTCGCTCTCACATAGAACTGACCTCCATCTGGCCCTACATGGGACTCACTGAGCAATCTTTCATTCTAATTTTCTTCGATGCATCTTAGTAAAACTCTATCCATATTCCTTTTAAAAAGAATTCCATCCACCAAAGCATACAGGATGGACTATAACCTGAAGTGTCTTCTCTTAGTTCTATCCAATCCATGAGGATACTCGCCAGTGGATAAGAACTTGACCATGTATGTTTTCCAAAAACTTACAGTTGTTGGATCTACTATAGGTTATGCTCTGTGCAAGAGATAGGATGAGTTCACCTCATCTACTGTAGTTTGAGCTAGTTGTTCACATAATCCTCTGCCTCTAATTAGCTTAGTAGCTTTGATGGTAACATCATATTCCAAGATCTTTGTAACCCATCTTACCCTCTTTTCACTAATTTTTATTCCCATTATGTGGTCTCTCACACTGGGATGAGAAAACAATACTTTAATGTGGTTATTTTCTAGCATATTTCTAAAAAAAATTAATGCTCTTATAATAGAAAAAACCTACTTGTCCATGGGACTGTACATGACCTCATAATCCTTCAATGTTTGACTAAAAAAGGCCAGTGGTTTCTCCATACCTTGTTCATTTTGTTGCATCAAAACAACTGCAATGTTGTTCTCTCCTCCATGAGAGTAAAGGATAAATTCTTTCTCATAGTCAGGGTTCATGAGGGTAGGCGCTTGAGCAATCTCCTCTTTTATTTTCTCAAAGTTTTCTTTTCCCTCCTTGGTCCACCTAAAAATAACATCCTTTTTTAGCATTAGGGTCAGTGGTTTGACCAAACCAACACAGTTAGGAATAAATTTCCTAATGAAATTAATCTATTCCAGAAATGACTGTAGAGTTTTTTATGAGCAGGCAAAGGAAGAGAAAGAAGAGCTAAAGTTCTTTCTGGATCTATGGAAATCCCATCCTTGGACACCAGATGGCCCAGAAGCTTCCCCTGAGAAACAACAAAAATACAATTTTTGGGGTTCAATGACACCCCAAACTCCCTGCACCTTTTGAAAACTCTCTCCAGATGCTCCATGTGGTTTTCTCCTTTCTTAGAGAAGACTATAATATCATCCAAATAGATCAAGATAAATTTCTTGATGAAGCCCTTAAATGTAATGTCCATTGCCCTCTAAAAAGTGGCACCAGCGTTGGAGAGCCCAAACGACATTTTTGCATATGCCATGGTTCCCCACTTAGTGGTTAAATATGTCTTGAATCTATCCTCTTCCTTTACAAAAATATGGTTATAACCAGAAAAACCATCAAGCAATGAGAATCTTTCTACCACTGCCATAGTCTGTAAGATTTGGTCCACGGATGGCAGAGGGTAATGGTCTTTCAAGGAAGCTTGATTTAGATCATGAAAGTCTACATAGCCATATCTCACCATTCTTCTTCCTTACTAGCCCTAATCTATCCACCCAGGTGGAATACTTGATCGGGAAAATAATTCTAGCTTGAATGAGCCTTGCAAGCTCCTTCCTCATCAAAGGCTCAATTTTGGGGTTTATAGGCCGTTGCCTTTGACAAACAGGTTTGGTGTTGGGATCAAGATCTATGGCATGTTGGCTAGCATTAGGGTCAAAACTCTTCAAATCCTCATAATTCCATGCAAAAACATCACTGTATTTCTGGGAGAGATGAATAAAACTTTGATGTTCATCATCATGACATACATTTCCCAGCAATAAATCTTTGTCTTGGGTGATAGCAACATTTTGATAGTCTTCCTCTTTGAATGAAATGTTCTTTTTTCTGCCACTGAATTCATCATCGTGACTAAAAATAGCCTCAAGAGTGACTAATCCCTTAGGCAACTTATTTGTTTTCAATTGCATAATCTGATCGTCATACCCCTCTTGTAGTTTGGACTGCACACCTGATGAGAACTCAGCTTCATTTTGTATGAAGTTTATAATATGTTCATTGTTGTCAAACACCTGCCAATTCACATCATTATCGAGGACTGAGGGTCTAACCACTATTTTGACATGTTGATCAGGGCCTTGGAAGAGGTCTGTGGTGGTAGAAAACTAAGTACCAACTATTTCCAATTGGTCTACCTCAACATTCAATTTCCTTGTGATCACCTATAGGTTGAGAGCATCAAAACTCTTAAGAAGACCCCAAACTATATGTCTATAAGCTCTCAGAAGCTAAATTTTTGTTACACATCTCTCCCTGACCTAGTTGACCACTAGCTTAGTGTCTCCAAAGATCTCCATATGTTTGATTTTCCTCATTTTGGCCAGTAACAAGCCATGGACCAATGCCTCATACTCTGCAACATTATTTGTGCAAGAAAAATGTAGCATGTGAGCAAAATGTAGCTTCTTACCAGTTGGAGAGATCAATAATACTCCTGCACTAGCTCCATTTCTACTCTTTGCACCATCAAATAACATTTTACATGGGCTATTAGAATCATCATCTGGTTTTAGTATAGAAGGGACAGAGTAACTTCCCTCATGAATCATGTAGGTGCCCAACCCAGTCATCTCAGTGGTGTCATAGGGATCAAAATCAAAATGCTATTTCACCCACTCATCAAGAAAAAGGTCTGGGATTGGGAGGAGTGAAGAGACTACCCCAAGAGATCCTGAATCACTCACTTCCTCACCTTGAATCATGCAACTATGGTTCACCAAGCTATGATCATAATTCTCTATATGATAACTCGAAACTGGTTCATCCTTAATGGTGAAACTCGTGCCATATCTTGTCCTTAGAAGCATGTGAGACCAATCATAAGAGAGGTAGCCACCCACTTTAGCAGTGAAGTCTCTTGACAAGGAATTAGTGAAGAAAGGGGGGAGATCAATGATGAAGATGTCCTGACTAATAGTCAAGTTTGGAAAAGCATGCAAGGTCAAATCCAATCCTTTGATCACTCCAATGGTATTAATAGAGGTACCATCTAGCTGCAACACACCTGATGAAACTAGGGTATATCTAATGCCTAATGCAAATGTTATCTTCTTTAGTATGACTGATATACTGGCTCCTGATTCTATCATGCAGTTATGCACCAGAAACTTTCCAATGATTAGAGACAAGTAGAATGGGGATGGCTTCTTTGTTGGACCTACCTACGCTTCACTTGGTTGTACAAGATTGACTGGGCCCTTTTCCTTTTGAACTGTTGAGCCAACCGTTGGGAATTGCCTTAAAGCTCTTGAAATAAATCCCTTTGAGAGGGAATCAATAGTGCTTCCTAGATGGACACATTCAGGTTTGTCTTTTTCATTTGCTCTACAATATTTACATAAATTGTTGTCATTTTATGCATAGAAGGGATCCATGTTCCTTTCTTTGACTACTTTATGGCTTGTTTGGGTAATTTTGGGCATGACAGAACCTCATTCGTAGTGGCAAGCATGTTGTTCTAAGTTAAATTTGCAACGCCAACACCCTTCCCTTTTGTGTTTGATATAGGTTCCTTTTGTAATACATCAGGCATAAGGTTATATTCTAATTGCCTCTTCTTGGATCTTGTGTTGTCTGCAACACTATTTATAGGCATGACCATGCTATCCATAGGTTGGTTAACAGCACAAAAATCCTCATGAGTCCAAAGCATTAAATTGGAATCAAAAGCAGGCTCATTTGGTACCTCAGGGTTGCTATTCACTACTTCCACCAATGATGCTTGTTGAGTGAGAAAAATTTGTACCATTAGGGCTCATTCTTACATTCCAAATGTGCAAGTGGACTGATTATGAGGTTGATTGCAAAGATAACACCAATCTGCCTCATCGGCTAGATTGTTTTGGATAGGAATCAAGGTTCCAACTGGGTTACCAACTAGTATTGGATGAATGGTCTAACCATTTGCAAGGGTTGAACAAGGTTATTATTTTGGTACCTATTTGGCCGGTAATGTTGATTCCAGTTTTGGTTTCTTTTAGAATTATAACCTTTCCCCCAGGCCTAATTTGAAGACTATCCCTAGTTATAACTTTGGTGAGGTTTAGGGATGGTTTGGGTTGCTATGGTATTGACTTTGTTAGTCAGGTTGGCCATAAATGTTTTAAATTCATCTTCTTCTTATGGAAGAGAAGATGTAGAGGCTTTAGGCCCTAGGACAGGAGTAATAGTGGGTTGTTCAACTTGTGAAGGCAGCTCTGGGAAAATAGGTATAGGAGGTCTGGGGCTATTTTCCCAGCCTATATTAAACAATTTTGAGCTCTCAAAGATGTCTCATATACATCTGGTAAAGTCTGAGCACCCATGGATTGCATCATAACAGCTATATCTAAATTTAAAGCTCTTAGAAAATATAAGAAAGCACCTTGTGGAGATGGTTTGAGGAGAGCTAGAATTCTTTCCCATGTTCTTTGAAATCTAAAGTTGAAGTCAGCCATCATCTCATTGAGAGCCCTCTTTATAGTTGTCAATTGTTCTAGCAAAGAGACATTATATGCTCTCTCTCTCCAAACTGCTTGCAGACTGCTTCTCCTAGCTCATCCCAGTCATGTATTGAAGCAAGGGGTAAACTCCTAAACCATTGAAGAGCTCTTCCCTTGAAGGATGAAACCAGGAGCCTAATGACCACATCTTCATCTTGAATATGGTGAACTAAGCATACATTTGATATATCTTTAATATTTTCAGCAGGCATAGTGGAACCCTCACCCATAAAGAATGGAATACTCTTTAGGGCCAAGATAGGTATGTCATTATGTGCATTTAGGGCTAAAGGGCTACCTCCATTGAAGGTTACGAAAGGTAGATTTCTTGGCTAAGCCATATTTGGGATATTTAAGTTTATTCCAGGTATATGCAAGCCTCTTCTTGAATACTAAAACCTAATAGGAGGTGTAGGTTGAGATCTTAGGTTATTCCCTCTCATAGGAGACCTAGATAACATAGTTCTTCTCCTTGAAGCTGCTAAAGGTAGTTCAACAAATTGATAATTCCTACCTCTTGAAGAAGCCCTAGTCTGCACTCTAGGCATATAATGTTGGACTAATCTGAAACCAGGAGCTTATAGAGTTGCCAAGTATATGAAATTGTCTGCCACAATGTAGAACTGATAACAACACCAATCTCTTAGCTCAACTCTTAACTCAGAGTAAAGTGGTCCCATCGAGCATGCCAGAAACTGTTGTCACTTGGATTTGCACCCTATGGTTAATCTCATTTGTTACAATAATCTAGTGAAACATGGGAGTGATCTCAAGGTGTGGGACCTTGCAGATAAGATCAAACCTCTAGAGAAGGTTGGTTCCTCTTTCTGAATAGAAGATTCAGAGAAAAATATAGATTAAACCTAATCTAAGACCACTAGGAAAAGGGAAGAAGGAGAAAATTGAAAGAGAAAAGTTGATACACCAGGTTTAATATGAAGAACACCCACAAAGCTAAGATGCACAAAATAATTTCACACAATTGATAAACTCACACAAATCCTGCAAACCCTAACAAAGGTAAAGAATAAGAATAGGATTGCAAGGAAATAAATATTCACAATCAATAACCAGTTCTAGATTACATAAAGCTAAAATAGCATGAAAAGGCAAAATAACCAGTATTGTATTGATTAAAAGGCACGGTCACATCAAGCTAGGGTTTTGTTTGGAGCACGAAAATAAGCCTCCGTGTCTAATCCTTATTACATTGATTTTTAAGCTATATACTACATTGATAACACATTAACCCAGGTCGCCCACTCTACAATAAATTTTCCCATGGGCATGTCATAATATATTACTATAAGGGAATGTCCACTTACATCTGTCCTTCAAAACATAAATGCAGAAAAAACCCTGATCTGATCTACAGTAATAAATATGAAAAGATCTAGAGGATGAAGTCGCTTCAGAAAATATCTCCATTAAATGCCAAAACCTAACTCATCCACCTGCAGCAATTAAAACACCCAACAACTATTTCCAGCTAGGGAGTTGACCTGATCCCATCGAATTCTAAATAGTGGAAGGAGCAGGGAGGGCAAAACAATTGGGCCCTGACCAATCGGGCTTCCACCAGGCAATTGGCCTTTGAAAAGGTGAAGAAGGAAACCTCGATCTCCAAAGTCCAAAAGGAACAAAGGCAAACCATTGGGTTTCAAAGATCGGGCCTTCACCATACATCGTGCATTTCAAAGAACCTAAATCCCCAATCCAGGAATACTTAGAAGAACCTGAATATCATCGAGATCAGGCATCAGACCCTACCACTAATGCTTGTAACCCACAAGTGAACAAGAAACTCTCCAAAGTCCGCCACCGAAACACTTGACACACTAGAGAAATGATTAGGGATCGGGCCTTGAACCTTCACCCTTATGCCTTCAAAAGGGAAAGAAGAAGAGAAACCTCCCAACCTCCGATGCCTGAAAGACTTAGAAATTTTTTTGGAGCTTCTCCAGACTTCGGCGATCGGGCCTTCCACCTGCTGACTTCTTGGAAGAAGAAGGAAGAAAAACCTCCCAACTTCTGACGCCTAAAAGACTTAGAAAATTTTTGGAGCTTCGCCAGACTTCGGTGATCAGGCCTTCTACCTGTTGCCTCCTTAGAAGAAGAAGGAAGAGAAACCTCCTAACCTCCGACACCCGAAACACTTAGAAAATTTTTGAAGCTTCGCCAAACTTCAGCGATCGGGCCTTCTGCATGTTGCCTTCTAGGAAGAAGGAAGAGAAACCTCCCGAACTCTGACATCCAAAACACTTAAGTAATTTTTTAGATTACCAAGGCAGAGTATTTGGAGATGATAAGAATGGCATGATGGAAGAGAGAACCCCAAAACTTTGAAGCTCTGAAAAGGTAGAAAAATACAAGGGAAAATCTAGGAAACTTTGGACTTAGCTTTTGTTAGCATCTGTAAAATCAACTCCCAAACATGCATTATTGTTGCCCCAAAATCCAAAATTCCTAATTTGTGCCTTTACAATCAAAATCCCTTATTTAGATCTGATCTGAGATATTTTATAGGGTTTTTCTTTCAAAACTTTCTAAGTATAATGTTTCCCCTCATTGTTGTATCTTCATCCTTGTAAATTTTTGTTCATTTCTGTCCTTTGTCGGTAAATCGGCAATTTCCCAAATTAACCTTCATGTTTGCAAGTTTGTGGTTTCCCCAATTTGCTAATAAAACAACCAAGCAAGCAAAGGAAAATTGTTCTAAGGAACAAGGTGTCTGTGTCATGCCTTTGTCAAAAAATTTGGCGGTTCGTGAACCGTTAGGTTCGCCGACCGCCAAGTTTGTCGTTTGGAAGATTTGTCGATAAGGCAAGGCAGCTTCAGCAGAAGGCAAGGGAAATTTTTTCTAAGGTAGAAGAACGAAAGTGCCTATCGGTAAAATTCATCGTTCGCGAACCACAAGGTTCGTCGACCTAGATTTTCATTGACAAAATAAAGGTGGGGGGGAACAAAGGTAAGAAGAAATCAAATGGATAAGGCATGGTTTTTCAGCAGGGAAAATTGCCAACAAAAGGAAGCTTGGCAGAAAGAAAAAAGTAAGAAGGCAAGCCTTTGTCAGAGAAAGTAATGGTTGCGAACATCTGGGTTTGCCAATAAGTAGTTCGTCATTTTGACATTTTTCCAATAACGCGAAAAGGTGCCAAGGGTGGATGAGGACGAAAAGAGAGACAATCCCAAAGTTCTTGAAGGTAAGAATTCACCGACCAAGTGAACAAAAGAAGGGCTAACAAAGTGGCAAGAAAGAGTTTTGTAATGAGGATATTTTGTTGATAGTAAAGAAAAGTGCAAAGGAAGGAAAAGGTAGAATGAAGATAATCAGGTAGAATTTTGAATTCTTCTGGAACGACCCGATTCAAAGAGGGCCAAAAAGGAAAATTGGACAACATATTTAAAGTGTTGTAAAGGCTTTAAGAGGTAATTCATTGAAATTGCGCCATGATTGTAGAATTGTGCAGGCAGATCTGTGCCAAAAATTTAATGATTCTGCAGAGCAAGGCCTTTTAGGTGGGTAGCATAGTCAAATTCTTCAATGCACAGGTACACTTGGAGGAAAAAATGGATATGTCAGGTGTTGTAGGTGTCAGGGAATGGATTCAAACATTCCCTCATTATTGCTCTTAGTACACAAAGAATGTGGGCAATCTTCTAGTGTCAGTTTTCATATTTGTCAAGGTATGGGTATGCTTCCAATCTTGTAGATTTCTTGACAGGGTCATGGGCCAGTTTTAATGAAGCATGGTTGTATGTGATGACTGGGATGCAGTACTTGGAATTGTGTATTGAGCTAAACTGCTATATATACTTCTGATTTAGTGGTATTAGGGGTTGGTCAATTGGGCATTATTCTCTCAGTAGGTTCAGAGATCAGAAGGTAGAAAAGAAAAGATCATATTTGTAGCTTTTATTCTTCATGAAACAACTATGAAATGTATGTTACATATTTTGCAATCTTTGTATTAAATCACTGTTTTTCTCCATTGTTGTAGATGTTCTTCTTAGGAAACTTAATCGTAGTTATAGTTTTCTCTTGCCACATTTAGTGGTGTGAATGTAAGCTCTGATTTGGATGAGTGTGACAATTCTTAACTCATTTCCAATTTTTGTAAATGATCATTTCAGTATTGCATAAGGAAGAATATGGTGTGGTGTTGGATTATTAAGCATTCTCAATGATTTAGTATTGATTTTCATGCATTTGAATCTTCAAATAGGTAATCGTATATTTCTTTGCAGTTGTGTTCCTCTGTTGATTGTGAGACTATGCAACCCAACAGATAGGCACCGATTTGAGTAGCTTGTGATCACCCAAGATTTTAAAATAAAAATTCATATATATATACATAGTAGTATTTCCATATGCATCCTCATTTTGTAGGACTGCCCTCATCAACTATATAGGGGTCTTATAACAATCAGCAGTTCTTAGCTTAGTGACAATTTTGGGGCTAAGAAGGTGATTTGGGTTTGGTTGTTCAAATATTTTTAGTTGTTCATCTGGTTTTGAAATCAATACTTACTTAGGTATACCCCTTGGAATATCCCTCCAGAGTTTAAGTTGAGCTCAAAGAGCAAAGGAGTCTACCCACTCCTGTTAGTTAGCCAAAATCATCCCTAACTTGTTGATAAACCTCTTTCTATCACCCTGACAACATCCCTGGCCTAGGTGATTTAGAAAAGTTTTAGAGTTTTGTGTTGTAGTCATTTTGGGAATGAACATTTTGGCACCATTGATGGGGAAGTAATATCTTGGTTCATATTTGAAAACCTTTGCAACACAGTCATTGAAGTAGTTTGCAGCCATTGCCAGGTGCAGTTTGTTGTGTGTTTAAGTTGGCAGCCCGTCAACTTACGCCAACATTTTGGCACCATTGTCGGGTACCATTGAATTAATTTTCTGATTTCTATATCATTGAAGTGCAATTTTTGTTCAATATTTCTTCCCAGCAAGGGGAGTGGTGACTCTATTTTATAACCCAGAAGATTAATTGTAGTTTGAAATTAGTTTTACAATGCCAAGAGGAAGAAACAAGTAGCAGTTTGGGCGTGAGGAATCCTCTAGCAGTGCATGATAGGAGGAGTAGATATAGGAAAAGATACCCCAATGTGGTGCCTCCAGTGAATACCCAAGACCGTATATTTGTTGATCTCAAGAGCCAATACAATTATACTTCTAAGGACTCTACAAATAACATGCTTAGAACAAACAGAAGGATAAATAGAAATGAATATGATGTTAGAAGAAATGAAAATATTATCAGCAGAGGAAGCAAAGATAGGTCTAATGATCCACATTTAAGGACATTTGGAAATTCCAGTGAGAATGAAGAGACATATCATGATACAAGGCATCCTAATTCCCCCACTAGACCACTTGGAGGTCAACGTGACAAAATTCCTAATGAGGGCGATTAGTAGCAACAACCTGGTGATGACGAAAGAGAAAGAAGAATCCAGATGCGCTCGACCTGCTTGATCACCTTAGGAATAGACAAAGAGAAGTGCAGGCCTTGCTTGATCAATAGCAAGCCCAGCAAAACTAGAATGTATAGCAATAGGTCCATAACCTATAAAAAAATTAGATACAACAAGAACATCATCAACAACATCAAATGGGATAGCAGGGTGTGAATAACACTCATGTTCAGAACATTAACAATCAGCCACTAGAGAATCAATTGAATTAACAACATGGTAATTTTCGTAATGTTAGGCTTGCCCAGCGAAGACAAGCACAGAGATTCCCTCCTTAGCGACAGCCTCTAGGAGATGAAAGGTACAAACAAATTGATTTCTTTGGCATACCTGACTTTCCTAATCGAATACCAAATGAGATTAGGGGGGAGATTCCTAGGTTTCAAGGTAACAATGCTATCACAGGTGAGGAACATCTCAGGCATTTCATTAATGTCACTAATGAATATGAAATTGAGGATGAAGATGTTATGATGAAACTATTTGTGCATTCATTGGAAGAGAGTGCTAAAGAATGGTATAAAGCTTTCCTTGATAATAGTATTGATTCTTGGGAGAAGTTCATGAGAGTATTCAGATTGCAATATGGGGACAAGATTGATCCCAAGTTTTCCATCCATGAGCTTAAACCATCAAGAAAGTAATAAATGAAACAATAGATGATTTCAACAGCCGCTTCATCATGACAATGAGAAAGGTACCTCCTCATATGAGACCTAATGAATCTATGTGTTTAGTTTTTTATTGTGGTGCCTTTGATTCAAAAATTGGTTATTGTTTGAGGGACAAGAGTCCACAAACATTGAGGGGCATATGCTACAACCATAAACATAGAAAGGAATATGAGAGCTTCAAGAAAGCACATCAAAAGATCTAATGTCAAATTGTGCCAACCAGATAAGCCAGCCTTCAACAAGCCCCTCACTACTAATGACAAGTTGGGTAAGCTCATGGGGTTGTGAAGGATTTGTCTTATAAAGTTGTTAGAAATGACAAATGGTTTCCGCCTCAGGGTGTTGCAACACATTTCAATCAAGGCCAGAGATTACATAATAGGCCTTATAATACTGATTGGTATAAGAGACCACAACAGAATGATAGACAGGTTACCCCTAGGCATGTGAGTTTCAAACATCTTGAAAGGGACATGCCTAATCCATTAGGAAAAGATTGAGTCAACTTTGAAGATGAGTCTTTATGGTGCCAGGCTCGTTTCCTCCCCCATGATCCAACAAATTTTGTGGTAGCTCATTCAATGAGAAGAGATGAAGAATTTCCAAATGAAGAGGGTGTAGCTGAGTACTATGAAGAGGAAATAAATCAGTTTGACACAGGGGATTATGAGCAGATGGGTCAAGATGTTGATTGTGACAGAAGGATGATCATATTTCCCAATATGATTATGATGAAGGTCCTAAGAAACATCAATTGCCAACTCATGATTTTGGGCACTTAAGGGATCTTATGCAGAAGAAATACAAGTAGTCCCGACCTTCTAAGAAAGATCTGAAAACCTTGACTGACGCGACCATTATGCAAGTTCAAGGAGGTTATTAGTTGAGGAATAGGCAAGTGCATATGCAGAACTTTCCTGCTACAAAGTCAAGATGTGATACATTAGATGGAGAGAAAGAAAATCAAAAGGTAAATGTGGAAAAGAAAGATAGCATTACTCCCAAGAAAAATGTGCTAGAAAAGAAGAAAGCTCCAACACAGCCACCAGCAGCAAAGAAGAAATATGTGCAAAAGAATCCAACACAAATTGTGCACCCAATTACTGTACCTATTCTAGGGGTTTATTATCCAAAAGGAAGTAACAAGGATGATCAGTCTCATGCACAAAAAGAACCAGAAAAGGAGAAGACAAAGGAAAAAGATAAGGATATTTCATCCAGTCAAGTAATATCTTACATTCCTTGCACAAATGATGTTACTGTCTCATTTGATGCTCCTTTGCCCAATTATAACCCTATTGACATGGCTCAAGTCTTTAGCCAAATCCGAATTTCAATGCCTATAGGGGCTCATTAGAATTCATGAGCATAGGGATAGGGTTGTCTCATTTATCACAGCCTCTAGTGCACCTATATAGCCCATTGTTGCTCCCTTGAAAGATGATGAAATGGTTGAGGTTTATTTAGGTTCATCTATGGTAAATAGCCATATGGGTGTGGATCCTTTCTACACCACTTTGATTATAAATGGATGGTTGCTACACAACTGCATGTTTGATCCTAGAGCATCTAGCAATGTCAAGCCACTTGAAACCATGAATGCTTTGGGTTTGAAGGTGTCCAAGTCTTTAAGAAAATGTTTTTCTATGGATTCTAGGGAGGTGAATGTGATTGGTCTTGTCATGGATGTTAAGGTCAAACTCGTTGCATACCCAGACAAGTTATTCTTAATAGACATAATTATTGTGGACTGCCCTGCTAAATGGGGTGTGTTATTATCTAGGAAATGGGTAGCTTCTATGGGTGGAAGCATACAGATGGACTTATCATATGCTACGATTCCACTCCAGGGAGTGGAAGTAAAGCTTCGTAGGGAAAAGAAGGTAGAAGACCAAAACATAGAGGACCGTTACAAAACCCAAGAAGAAGTGAACTTCTTTGATATTGATATAGATTGTTTTATGGGGTTTTGTGATGACAATGAATGCAAATTGTGTACTGATATGCCATAGACTGTTGCTCCTGTGCATAATGAAAATGTGTTGTGGACATTGTACTTTGATGGTGCATATTCAAGAGAAGGCTCAGGTATTGATATTATTCTAATAGCACTAGATAGAGAGCAATTTGGTAAGTCTTTCAGACTTGATTTCTAGTGCATGAATAATATAGCAGAATATGAAGCATTGCTGCTAGGTCTGAATGTTGCTCACAAGCATAAAGTCAAGTGCCTAAAAATATATGGTGACTCAGAATTGGTTGTGTGGCAAATCATAAATACTTTTGTTGCTAAGGACATCAAACTGAGAGCATACAGAAATGTTGTCTAGGACACATTGGAGTTGTTTGATGCCATTGGCATCGAATGGATTGAAAGGAGTAGAAATGAAAAGGCAGATGCATTAGTTTTTGCTAGTTCAAAGTTTGACCCGCAACCAGATTCTCATCCTTTCTCCCACTATGTTGTTGAGATTTTAACCAGGCCTACAATTCCTAATAACATCTACAGTTGGCATGTTTTCAATGATAGCAATTAGATTTACAATTTCTTGAATTGCATGGATGAATTTGACAATCAATAAATTGATTGGCAACCAATGATAAAAATTGTTGATGGCAAGGAAACATTGTTTGGTAGTGAGGTAGTGCAGTTGAAGACAAATACCCTTCCCATGGGATTGGTGGTGCTGGAGAGAATGTTTGACAATGAAGACCTATAGAAGAGTAAAGGTAAACCTGTTAAAGAGGATAGTGTTGAAGATGTTAACCTTGGAACTGAGGAGGCAGCTAAAATGGTTTACATAGGTAAGAAGTTGAAGCCTCATGAGAAGCAAATGTTGATTGCTTTATTGAAAATTTTCAAGAAATGTTTTGTGTGGTCCTATGATGAGCTAAAAGCTTATAGGGAGGATCTATTTCAACATGCTATCCCCCTTCAACTTGATGAAAAACCGTTTAGGCAAAAACATAGACCTATAAATCCCACTATAGCTCCCAAGATGCGGAAAGAATTGTTAAAGATGAAAGAGGGAGGTATTATAAAACTAATCAGACACTCTAAGTGGGTATCTAATTGTGTCCTAGTAAGGAAAAAGAATGGGGAGATTAGACCATGTGTAGATTTCAGAAATCTAAACATCAAATCCCTTAAGGATAACTATCCTCTTCCAATTATGGATCATCTTTTGCAAAGGGTGGTTGGTTCAGAGCTGATGTCTATGATGGATGGATTCTCAGGCTACAATCAGGTGTTAGTCAAGGAGTCAGAATAGTACAAGACAGTGTTCACCATTTGGGTTGAAGAATACAGGATCGACGTTTCAAAGAGTAATGGATGTGGCTTTTGCAGACCTCATTGATGAGATCATGGTTGTATACCAGGATGATCTTACTGCATTTTCCAAGGATAGGAAAGATCATTGCAAGCATTTGCAAATGATTTTTGACAGATGTTTGGAGTATGGGATCTCTGTGAATCCTAAGAAATGCCAATTTGGAGTAGAAGAGGGAAAGTTGCTGGGACATATTGTGTCAAGGGATGGGGTTAGAATTGATCCTGAAAGAGTTAAGGCCATTAACCTCATCCCTCAGCCTAAAATAGTCAAGGGCATTCAATCCTTCTTTGGGAAAATCAATTTTGTGAGGCGATTTGTCCCTAATTTCACTGAGAAGACCAAAGCAATTTCCAAGATGCTTAAGAAGGGGTAATTCATCATATGGGAAAAGGAACCAACTGAGGCTTTTATTGATATAAAAGAGGCCCTAAAGAATGCACCAGTGCTGGTAAGCCTAGATTATTCCAAGTCTTTCCATCTCTTCTCTTTTGCTTCATATTATACTATTACTATTGTATTGTTGCAAAAGAATGATGATGGATTTGAGCAGCCAATAGGATTTTTTAGCAAGTCTTTGCAAGCTGCTAAGTTAAACTATTCAATTATGAAAAAGCATGCATATGCTTTGGTTAAGGCAATAAAAAATTTCAGACCATACCTTATGGGTGCAGAGACAATTGCATATGTGCCCCATTCTGTTGTGAAAGATATTTTCACACAGCAGGAGGCTTCTAGAAGAAGATGTAGATGGATCAATAGGATCCAAGAGTATGACATTGAGGTGCAAGTCACCAAACTAGTTAGAGGCCAAGGTTTAGCTAAGTTGATGGCTAATTCCATCTTAGAGGTAGCTGAGGTAAATGAGGTAGATGTTAATCCATCTGCTGATATATATATGTATGTTAATAAATGATCCATGGTATAAAGATATTTTCTTTTATCTTGTCAACATGCACTATCCCTAGGCATGAATGTTACTCAGCAGAGGATGCTTAATCTCCAATCTCAGAAGTATGTTTTGATTCAAGGTGTTTTAATGTGGAGGAATCATGAGGGATTATTGTTGAAGTGTCTAGATCAATGACAATATGAGGAAGTTATTAAAGACTATCACCAGGGAATATGTGGTGGGCACTTCCATTCCAAAACCATAGCAGACAAGATTATCAGGGTAGGTTTCTGGTGGCCAAGTCTCTTCAAAGATGTAGCAAAACATGTTAGAAAATGTGATGCTTGCCAACATTTCTCTAGCAAGATGAAATTCACTGGAGCATTACCCCTTTTTCTAGTTGCAATTGGAGCACCATTTCAGTAATGGGGCATTGATCTTATAGGGGAAATTCAGGAGAAATCTAGCAATGGATTTAAGTGGATCCTTATGGCCACTGATTATTTCACCAAGTGGGTAGAGGCTATCCCCACTCACAATGCCATGACCAAGGTGGTGATTGAGTTCCTTGTGAACAATATAATAACTAGATTTAGAGTGCCATCTAGAATTGTTGGAGACTATGCCATGTGCTTTAGATCTCAAGATATAATGGACATGTGTTCCAAGTATGGAATCAAGTTGATTCACTCATCACCATACCATCCCTAAAGCAATGGACAAGTTGAGTCCAACAATAAGAGTCTCATGAAAATTCTGAAGAGGACTCTAGAGCTGAATAAGAAGAGGTGGGATGACAAGCTGAGGTATGCAGTTTGGGCTGATAGGATCACCTACAAACATGCTACATGCAAGAGCCCTTTTGAACTAGTATATGGATTAGAGACAAAAATGTCAATGTCATTAGAGCTTCTTGTGTATCAACTGCTGCAAAAAATAGGAGGGGATGGGGATAATGCTTTGGCATTGAGAATGCATGAATTGACAGAGTTGGATGAAATTAGAAAAATGGCACATGATAAAAACTTGCTGCAACAGCAAAGGGTTGAGCATTTGTTCAATAAGAAAATAGTTGAAAGGAGCTTTCAGAGTGGTGATCTAGTTCTCCTCTGGAATGCAAAATTAGAGGACAAAGGCAAGCATGGAAAATTTGAGCCATTGTGGCTAGGCCCATATCAAATTGATGAAAACACTGGTCGAGACACATTACATCAGAAATATGGAGGGAGAACTTTTGGAGCTACCCATTCATGGACAACGTTTGAATCTTTACTTTTCGTAAGTAATGTTGCCCTTGAAATTTTGAATACAGTTAACTATCTTTTGTGCTCTCATGGTCATGATTGTATTTTATCTTGTATATAAGCCTTTGTTTAAAATATGTTCTATGTTTTTTTCCTTTGTGTGTTTTGTGTTGTTGGTATTCCCGGAGATCTAAGATCCTCGCTTGACATAGCTTGTCACACATCCCCAACTAGAGCCAGTGTTAGCACCTATAAAATCAACTCCTAAACATGTAAATTATTGTTGCCCCAAAATCCAAAATTCCTAGTTTGTGCCTTTATAGTCAAAATCCCTTATTTAGATCTAATCTGAGACATTTTATAGGGGTTTTATTTCAAAAATTACTAAGTATAATGTTTCCCCTCATTTTTGTATGTTCATCCTTGTAAAATTTATTCATTTCTACCCTTTGTCGGCAAATTGGCAATTTCCCAAACTAACCTTCAGGTTCGTGGGTTTGCGGTTTCCCCAATTTGCCGATAAAGAGACCAAGCAAGAAAAAGAAAATCATTCTAAGGAACAAGGTGTCTACATCATGCCTTTGTCAAAAAATTTGGCGGTTCGTGAACCGTTAGGTTTGCTGACCGCCAAGTTTGTCGGTTGGCAGATTTGCTGATAAGGCAAGGCAACTTCAGCGGAAGGCAAGGGAAAGTTTTTCTAAGGCAGAAGAAGGAAAGTGCTTGTCGGGAAAATTTGTGGTTCGCGAACCACAAGGTTCACTAACCCAGATTTTCACCGACAAAATAAAGGCGGGGGGAACAAAGGTAAGAAGAAATCAAATGGATAAGGCATGGTTTTTCGATAGGGGAAATTGCCAACAAAAGGTAGCTAGCCAAAAAGAAAAAAGTAAAAAGGCAAGCCTTTGTCGGAGAAAGTAATGGTTTGTGAACCTCTGGGTTTTTCAATAAGTGGTTCATCATTTCGACATTTTGCCGATAAGACAAAAAGGTGCCAAAGGTGGATGAGGACGAAAAGAGAGACAATCCCAAAGTTTACGAAGGTAAGAATTCGCCAACCAAGCGAATAAAAGAAGGGCTAACGAAGCAGAAAGAAAGAGGTTTGTGATAGGGATATTTTGCTAATAGCAAAGAAAAGTGCAAAGGAAGGAAAAGGTAGAATGAAGATAATCAGGTAGAATTTTGAATTCTTCTGGAACGACCCGATTCAAAGAGGGCCCGAAAAAGAAAATTGGACAATATATTTAAAGTGTTGTAAAGGCTTTAAGAGGTAATTCCTTGAAATTATGCCAGGATTGTAGAATTGTGCAGGCAGATCTATGCCAAAAATTTAATGATTATGCAAAGCAAGGCCTTTCAGGTGGGCAGCACAGTAAAATTTTTCAATGCACAGGTACACTTAGAGGAAAAAAATAGATATGTCAAGTGTTGCAGGTGTCAAGGAATGGATTCAAACCTTCCCTCATTATTGCTCTTAGTACACAAAGAGTGTGGGCAATCTTCTAGTGTCAGTTTTCAAGGTTGTCAGGGTATGGGTATGCTTCCAATCTTGTAGATTTCTTGACAAGGCCATGGGCCAGTTTTAATGAAGCATGGTTGTACATGATGACTAGGATGCAGCGCTTGGAATTATGTATTGAGCTAAAATGCTATATATACTTCTGTTTTAGTGGTATTAGGGGTTGGTCAATTGGGCATTGTTCTCTCAGCAAGTTCAAAGATCCAGAGCAGAAAGAAAAGATCATCTTTGTATTTTATATTCTTAATGAAACAGTTGTGAAATGTATGTTAAACATATTTTGTAATCTTTGTATTAAATCACCATTTTTCTCCATTGTTGTAGATGTTCTTGTTAGGAAACTTAATCATAGTTATAGTTTTCTCTTGCCACATATAGTGGTGTGAATGTAAGCTTTGATTTGGATGAGTGTGACAACTCTTAATTCATTTCCAGTTTCTGTAAATGATCATTTTAGTATTTGCATAAGGAAGAATATGGTGTGGTGTTGGATTATTAAGCATTCCCAACAATTTGGTATTGATTTTCATGCATTTGAATCTTCAAATAGGCAATCATATATTTCTTTGTAGTTGTGTTCCTATGTTGAATCTGAGACTAGGCAGCCCAATGGATAGGCACCGGTCTGAGTAGCATGTGATTACCCAAGATTTTAAAACAAAACTTCATATATATCTTTATACATAGTAGTATTTCCAAATGCATCCTCATTTGTAGGATTGCCCTCATCATCTATATAGGGGTCTTAAATAACAACCAATAGTTCTTAGCTTAGTGACAAATTTGGGGCTAAGAACGTGATTTGAGTTTGGTTGTTCAAATATTTTTAGTTGTTTATCTGATTTTGAAATAAATACATGCTTAGCTATACCCCTTGGAATATCCCTCTAGAGTTTAAGCTGAGCTCAAAGAGCAGAGGAGTCTACCCACTCTTGTTAGTTGGCCAAAATCACCCCTAACTTGTTGATAAACCTCTTTCTATCACCCTGACGACATCCCTGGCCTAGGTGATTCAAAAATGTTTTAGAGTTTTGTGTTGTAGTCATTTTGGGAACCAACAACTTTTTTTGGGCTTCTTCCTTGCACATCAAAAGGAAAACACTTAGAATTTTATGGGATTTTGGGGGGAAATTCCTTCCATTTAAGGTGTCTCAGATCAAATATTTTTTATGGAAGAAGTGCAGCATTTCAGGTAGACCATTTTAGATCTGGAGGGCTGAAATTGGTCATCAAGGAATTGGATGCAAAGCTTGATTATGAGGGCCTCCCCTTCAGATGCAAACAATGTTTCTCAATGCGCCACCTAGCCTCTGATTGTCTCCATGCTCATTGCAAGGGCACGACTATGTGGTGGAAGAATGCCCTCGATGATCACTTGACTATAAGAACTTCAAACTCTCTATTGGATGGTTCTTCCTAGGGTGGTGAGCCTTATCAGGATGTCCAGTCCCCTCTCTCAGTTCCCCCTACTGCAGGTCCAACTCTGGTAAGCCCTTTGACTCCTATAGAGACCCCTTTGTTTGACTAGGCCCTTGCCTTTTCATCCGTTGTTACCTCCCCACTGGCGGGCGGTGTGGAGATATATGCTTTAGCTTTGTCTTTGATCCTTCTAGGTTCTTATTCTCTTCATGAGCTTTCTTTTTTTAAGGCTTTGGTCTATGATTCCCTCCCCTCCCCTCATTTTGAGGATCTGGATCTAGGGCTTTCCTAGACGATTGTGCAGAGGAGAAAGAAAGGCCTCCCAAAATCTGTTTCAATTTCCCACCCTCATGTCAAGGGGATTAGATTTGCTAGATCAGGATCGGGTGTTCTATAGTCTCATGATCCTTGGGTTTTGTTTTTTCTTTTGTTGTATTACAGTGGGCTTGTCATCTTTGTGCTATGTTGTTTGTCCCATATCTCATGGTACATGTTTCGTCTGCCTTTTGGTTGTTTTTGTAAAAGGGTTTGGGCCCTTTCAAAACCTATTTTTACCAATATCAAAAACATTAATAAGAATTATAACCTATGCCTTGCTCTTCAAGATAGAGGTTCAAATCATATGGACTCCAATGGAATCTATTTTGATGTACTAGGTTCTAGAAGCTTGTTTGAGACCATAGAGAGACTTGATAAGTTTGCATATTTTTTACCCTTTCCTAGGTGGAGCAAATCCCTCTAGTTGAGTCATATAGACCTCATCTTTCATATCTCCATTAAAAGACACTTTTGACACCTATTTGATGCGCCTTCCAACCAAACTATGCAACCATAACAAAGATCATTTGAATAATTTGTATCATGTGCGTGGGAGAAAATGTCTCCTCATAGTTTATGCCTTCCTTTGAGTGTAATCTTTTGATACAGGTCCTACCTTATAATTGTTTAAGCTTCAAAATTTGTAAAAACCCAATCCTTGGTCTTCAAGCAATACACCCACATTATTCTTGTATGATCAACAAAAAGTTGAAAATATTTGAACTTGTTGATACTAAGTGTCATCTATTTGCATAGATGGGTATGCACTAAAGCTACGAGACTAGGTGCTTGATGATTGCTAGATCCAAAAGGGTTCGATGTTGCTTCTTCGCCAAGCAAATAGAGCAAAGATCGTCAATCTTTTTTAGTGGGGGAACACCTCTCGCTATGTCATGTTTATTGAGTGCAAACAAATAGCCTTGAAAGTTTATATTTTCATATTTTCGATGCCAAAGGGAGGCAAAATTATCAATTTTGAGCACAAAGGCTTGGTTTTCATGTTGTACAACATCAACCTCAAACATGTTGTTGATAGCAGAAGCATGTGCAATAATTTCTAAACTCTTGAATTTCTCTAATAAGACAACTTCTCATTGTCATGCTTATCAAATTCAACATTTAGGATGTAATCCATAAATTGAATGATAGATAAGAAGTTCTTTGTGAGCCCAAGAACATAAAGATCTTTCATAGTCTTGCAAAAGTGCTTGCCAAGTGGCAAAGATACATCGCCTAGACCTTAAATGTCATAGTTGGTATCGTCTCCAAGAGTGATCTTGTTGCAAGAAGTGGTGTGGTTCAAAGTGAAACCAATTCTTCCTTCCAATAATGTGTTTTGTAATACCTAAGCCCATGTACCAAACTAAACTCAGATGGTGAAGCTCTTCATGAGTTTAGGTAGCATAGACATATTCTTCATTGGGAGAGTTGTCACTTTCAACAACACTGCCATGTTGTGGATGGTATTTTTTTTCTCCTATTGTGGACCCTTCTTTGCATCTTATGATGTTTGTTGTGGCTTTTTATTGTTGGATGACACATATGTGAATGAGTTGTACCAACATTTTTGAGATAATGCCCATCCTTCCCACACATTAGGCATTTTTTAGAGTTATTCCCTTGTCATTTCTACTTGGGGAGCATTGTTATGCCTTCCTAGCTTCTTGTCTTGCTAGTTAATGATTTTATCATGATCCTTTGTTGCAAGTATGGGCCTAACCGGTGTTGTCATTGATGTCAACATACTCCTGTTGCATTGATGATAAGGATTGGATGAGTTGTATGCTGGGGATATTGAGAAAATTAGTCCTATCAAGAATAGAGAAGAACAGTGAAGATAGTAAGGTAAAGATCCCAGCTAAGATGAAGATCAGAGGATGCGCATCAAAGGGTTTGTAGATATGTGTCTTAAGATGATCTAGTAAATATTTGAGAGGTCCGCATGAAGATTTGAAGAAGTTATGGCCACTTGAGTAAAACCAGTTCTGGCAGATGTTTAGAGGTGACAGAGTGACACAAATAGGTCCGATGAGATCCAGAAATACAATATCTTGTCCTGCGGATTTGGTGAAGTGTTTAGGAAGTCAATGTGAATTGACAACTCAATTGGTTTGTAGTCTGGAGGTCCGCAAGCATCTATTCCAATATGACAGTGATGACAGAACTGTGTTCTTGAGGTTCCGGATGAAGGAGAGAAAGATTTCAGTAAGCAAAAGTAGTGTGGATGTTCTTGGTGATTCAGGCAAGCTTGTGGAGGTCTTTGGATTGTATCTAGTTCATGTTGGTGGTCCGCATTGAAGATTGAGCTTGTAATTGAAGAATTACTTCTGGATGATGATGTTCTTCCTAAATCTGGTTGACCGGATGAGTTACACATTCTGCAAATGATCTTGAAGATGTTCTATGAAGCATGGCGTATTCCTAAAAGAAGATTGAAGTCCCAAATCTATGTGGCTGATAGTGTGATGTTCCGTATGAAGTCTTTTGTAATTAGTCAAGTTGTATTTGCTCTGTAAAGTGTGCTAACTTGGATGATTATCCCTAAGTCAATGTCTTGTATAAATAAGAAGTTGTGAAGTCATTTCAAATGAATCCGTGTGGAGATGAGAGTGTGGTAGAGAGCAGAGAAGTGAAAGGTAGAGTAGAAGTATTGGGCTTAAATGGAACTGACTCAAGCATGGTGAAGATGTTATTCTTCAGTTCAAGTATGTAATATTTATCATTCTGTAGACAGTGGGTCTCCTATAGGTAGTGGGCCTCTTGTGAGTAGTGTGCTCGGGCAATGAGCCCTAATTGGCATGTGCCATTTTGTTCTTCTTATTCTTTTAACAGAGAATACAATCTTGGGTTAGTCACCCCGTGGTTTTTCCCTTAACCAGGTTTTCCACGTTAAAATCTTGGTGTCATATGTGTTAATGTGTTTCTACTCTTGAATTGTTGCATTATGTTTCCATGATTGATTTATTATTATGTTGTTGAATTACAAAGAGGATTTAAGTGATTAATAGGAAGAAAGTTTTGGGACAACTGATTCACCCCCCCTCTTAGTTGTCTATCTTGAATCTAACAATTGGTATCAGAGCTAAGTTCCTCTAAAAAGGCTTAACCGCTCGAGGAGATCCAGGATGTCGTCCTACAAGAAGGATAGTCTGAGGTTTGACGGAACCAATTTCACTCTTTGGAAAGGCCGCTTGGAATGTCACTTGCAATGTATGGGAATGCAATATTGGATCATAACTTCAAAGAAGTATGTTCCTCCATAGAATGGTCTGAAAACCGTAGATGAAATCAAAGATGCTGAAAATAATCTTCGGGCTAAAGAAGCTCTACTAAGTGTCTTATCTGATTCAAAGCTGACGAATGTTATAGATCTAACAACTGCATATGAGATTTGGGAAAAACTGGAACTTCTGCATGAAGGAGACAAGTATGTTAAATGTGCCAAGCTACAGAGTCTAAAAGGAAAATTTGAAAACCTGAAGATGAGAGAAGATGAAAATACACTACATTTATGCCAAGAGTAAATGAGCTTGTTTGTGGCATTAGATGTGCTGGTGGAATCTTGGATGAAGATGAGATTGTTGCCAAAGTTCTCAGATCCCTACCTGCTTCTTACAAATACAAGGTTGCTACCATTGAAGAGTTCAAATCTTTTTCAAATATCACAAGAGATCAATTGGTTAGAAAATTAGCTACATTTGAATTGGCCGAGTTTAGAGATGCACCCCCCCCAAGACTGAATCTGCATTCAAAGCCAGTGCCTCTGTAAAAGGAAAACAAAAGTTTGATCTGGGAGAGAACTCTTCAAAGAAACTATCATGATATGAAAAAGCAAGAAAAGATCTGGGAGAAGATGAAGCAGAAGTTGCTCAACTTGAAGCCCTTATTGCAAAAAGACTACCAAGAGGTCCCAGTAAGTATGAAGGGAAATTGCCTTTTAAATGTTTTAACTGCAATAAGATTGGTCATTTTGCCTCAAGGTGTCTGGAAAGATTTTCAAGGCCAAATCCTAACAGATCAAGATTCTAAAAAAAATGTTACTATGTTCATGAAGATGATGATACTAAAGGAGTAACAGATGATGAATCAAAGACAGGAAACAAATCTGGAAGTGACTGGGTGTTTATTGCCATCAAGGAAGAAGATCCAATGCCCTCTGAATCTGTCAATCATAAAGTGATAGAAAGAGCTCTGGCTACCCAAGTTGAAGAAAAGGATGATTGGGTCATTGATAGTGGATGCTCTCACCATATGACAAGTGACAAAAATAAGTTCATAGATTTGGAAAGATATGAAGGAGGAGTGGTAAAATTTGGTGATAATTTTGTTGGCAAGATCAGAGGTAGAGGAACTATTTCTTTTGATGGAAAGAACAAAACCAGTAATGTATTGTATGTTGAAGGTCTGAAGCACAATCTTCTCAGTGTTGGACAGTTGGTGGACAAAGGCTATGATCTTCGATTCAAAAATAGAAAATGTAAGATCTTTGAAAGTTCCAGAACAAAGATTGCATCCGGTACTCAACAAAAGGTAATATCTTCCACTTGGTTGGTATTGGTAAAAGTTGTTTATTTGTTCAAAATGATTAGAGTTGGTTGTGGCATAGGAGAATGTGTCATGTGAATTTTGGTAATATCATCAAGATAAGCAACACTCAAGTTGTAAGAGATCTTCCAAGATTGGTGAAACCTACTAATAGTTTGTGCAAAGAATGTCAGTTGGGTAAGCAGAGCAAAGTCTCATTCAAAAGTAAGGAACAGTCTTCTACCAGATTGTTGGACTTAGTACATACTGATCTATGTGGTCTAGCAAGAATCAGGAGCTTGCAAGGTGATAGATACTTCATGTTATTAATTGATGACCACTCTCGGATGATGTGGGTGACTTTTCTAAAAGAGAAATCTGAGGCTCTTGAGAAATTCAAAATCTTCAAGGCTATGGTAGAGAATGAAACCGGATTAAACATAAAATGTCTTAGGTCTGACAGAGGTGGAGAATTCACATCCGGGGAGTTCATAGAATTTTGTGAGAAACATGGGATAAAAAGATAGTTGTCTGCTCCAAGGACTCCACAGCAAAATGGAGTAGTGGAGAGAAAGAACCGGACCATCCAAGAAGCATCCATAAAAATGATGATGGAAGCAAATGTTCCTCAGATCTACTGGAGAGAAGCTGTAAGCATTGTTATCTATACTCTTAATCAAGTACAAATCAGAAGCAATACTAGTAAGACCCCCTATGAACTCTGGTTTGGCATCACTCCCACTGTGAAGTATTTCAGAGTCTTTGGTAGCAAATGCTATATTAAAAGAGATGAAGACCTTGGCAAATTTGATGCTAGAAGTGATGAAGGAATATTCTTGGGTTATTCTACTCAAAGAAAAGCATACCAGTGCTATAACAAGAGATTGAGAAAGATTATAGAAAGTACAAATGTGAAGGTTGATGAATGTATTGAAAAACCCTCAAGGTTTTATGAATATGATGAAGATGATCAAAATGATGTTTTGGTCCAAGAAGTCCAAGCCCCTTCTGAAATTCAAATCCAAACTGATCTGGAGAATCAGGAAGAAGAGATAAGTTTGAATGAACTTGTTCAAGAAATAGAAGTGCAAGAAAGTCCCAAAATTCCCAGGTATGTAAGACTGAATCACTCTGAAGATTAGATCATAGGTGATAAAAGCAAAGGTGTTCAAACAAGAAGAAAGATTTCTCAAGACTCATAAAAGTATTGTCTAATTTCAAAGTTTGAACCAAAAACTATGAGTGAAGCATGTAATGATGAAAGCTGGTCCAAAGCAATGGAGAAAAAGTTAATGCAAATTGAGAAAAAACACACTTGGGATCTTGTTCCCAGACCTAGAAACAAGAATGTGATTGGAACCAAATGGGTCTTCTAGAATAAACTAAATGAAGATGGTGAAGTAGTCAGAAACAAAGCCAGATTGGTCTGCAAAGGTCATTCCCAAGTAGAAGGAGATGATTTTGAAGAGACTTTTGCTCCGGTGGCAAGAATTGAAGCAATTAGATTATTTCTTGCATTTGCTGCCTTCAAGGACTTCAAAGTATATCAGATGGATGTCAAGTCTGCCTTCCTGAATGGTGACTTGGAAGAAGAAGTATACATTGAGCAACCTTATGGATTCCAACTGTCTGATCATGGTGATATGGTCTGCAAGTTGAAGAAAGCATTGTATGGACTCAAACAAGCCCCAAGACCCCGGTATGAAAGACTGGATAAGCATCTTTTGAAGATTGGTTTCAACAAAGGTACTGCTGACAGTAATTTGTACTTCAAAATTGATCATGAAAATATCTTAATTTTTGAAGTGTTTGTTGATGATATCATTTTTGGAGGAAGAGATAGTATGTGCAAAATTTTTGCAAATCAAATGAAAAGTGAATTTGAGATGTCCATGTTTGGGGAAATAAATTTCTTCTTGGATCTACAAATCATTCAAACAAAGAAAGGAATCTTCATTTCACAGACCAAATATGTGAAAGAATTGTTGAAGAAATTTGGGATGGAAGACTCAAAACCAATGAGTACTCCCATTGCAACCAAATGTAAATTGAGCAAATATGATGACTCTCCTAAGGCTGATCAAAAAAAGTACAGGTCAATGATTGGAGGATTATTGTATCTCACTCAAACTAGACCTAACATTATGAATGTTGTTGGTCTTGTTGCTAGATTCCAAGCTGATCCTAGAGAATCTCATGTCATGGCAATCAAGAGGATTCTTAGATATCTAAAAGGGACAGTTGAGTATGGTTTATGGTATCCTAGAGATCATGATTTATCTCTTCATGCATATACAGATGCGGATTGGGAAGGAGATGTGGATGATCGGAAGAGTACCAGTGGTGGAGCATTCTTTCTAGGGAAAAGGTTGGTTTCTTGGTTGAGCAGGAAATAAGAGGCAATATCTCTGTCCACTGCAGAAGCAGAATATATTGCAGCAGCAGGCAGTTGTACTCAAGTATTGTGGATGAAGCAAATGCTAAGAGACATCAGAGTGGAGTATGAGGAACCTATCACAATCTTCTGTGATAATTCAAGTGCAATAAATATATCAAAAAATCCAATGTTGCATTCAAAGACAAAACATATATCCATCAAGTTTCATTTTCTGAGAGAGGAGGTGAACAAAAATGAAGTCAAATTAGAGTGTGTGCCCTCCAAGGATCAAATTGCAGATATTTTTACTAAACTTCTACCTAAGGACTCTTTTGAGTATCTCAGGGAGAAGTTAGGGGTTATTACCCCTCTGGTTTTGAATTAAGGTGCACTGATGTGCATCATTCTGGTGGATCTCACAGTCATATCTTGTGGTCTAGATTGATGATGGGAAGCTGCTACTCAGGGGGAGCAGTTGGTATGATTCTGAGTGATGCAAGTATGTGCCCTTTGCCATTGATGTCAAAGCAGGAGAGAAGACATGTGAAAAACAAAAGTGGTTATTGATCAAAGGGGGAGCAGTAAAGGAAGAGAAGACATGTGAATGGTTGTTGTTAATAGGGGGAGTTATGTCAGTGAGGAGAAGTTCTTGTCTTGATGGTAAAAATAGTTTTTCACATCATATGTTGCCATCAATGACAAAGGGGGAGATTGTTGCAAGTATGGGTCTAACCGGTGTTGTCATTGATGTCAACATACTCCTGTTGCATTGATGATAAGGATTGGATGAGTTGTATGCTGAGGATATTGAGAAAATTAGTCCTATCAAGAACAGACAAGAATAGTGAAGACAGTAAGGTAAAGATCTCAACTAAGATGAAGATCAGAGGATACGCATCAAAGGGTTTGTAGATATGTGTCTTAAGATGATCCAGTAAATATTTGAGAGGTCCGCATGAAGATTTGAAGAAGTTATGGCCACTTGAGTAAAACCAGTTTTGGCATATGTTCAGAGGTGATAGAGTGACACAGATAGGTCCGATGAGATCTGGAAATGCAATATCTTGTTCTGCAGATTTGGTGGAGTGTTTAGGAAGTCAATGTGAATTGACAACTCAATTGGTTTGTAGTCTGGAGGTCTGCAAGCATCTATTCCAATATGACAGTGATGACAGAACTGTGTTCTTGAGGTTCCGGATGAAGGAGAGAAAGATTTTAGTAAGCAGAAGTAGTGTGGATGTTCTTGGTGATTCAGGCAAGCTTGTGGAGGTCTTTGGATTGTGTCCAGTTCATGTTGGTGGTCTGCATTGAAGATTGAGCTCGTAATTGAAGAATTATTTCTAGATGATGATGTTCTTCCCAAGTATGGCTGACCGAATGAGTTACACATCCTGCGGATGATCTTGAAGATGTTCTGTGAAGCATGGCATGTTCCTAAAAGAAGATTGAAGTCCCAGATCTGTGTGGCCGACATTGTGATGATCCACATGAAGTCTTTTGTAATTAGTCAAGTTGTATTTGCTCTGTAAAGTGTGCCGACTTGGATGATTATCCCTAAGTCAATGTCTTGTATAAATAAGAAGTTGTGAAGTCATTTCAAATGAATCCGTGTGGAGATGAGAGTGTGGTAGAGAGAAGAGAAGCGAAAGGAAGAGCAAATGTATTGGGCTTAAATGGAACTGACTCAAGCATGGTGAAGATGCTATTCTTCAGTTTAAGTATGTAATATTTATCATTCTGTAGACAGTGCCTCCTGTAGGTAGTGGGCCTTTTATGAGCGGTGTGCTCGGGCAGTGAGCCCTAATTGGCATGTGCCATTTTGTTCTTATTTTTTTAACAGAGAATACAATCTTGGGTTAGTCACCTCGTGGTTTTTCCCTTAACTGGATTTTCCATGTTAAAATCTTGGTGTCATATGTGTTAATGTGTTTCTGCTCTTGAATTGTTGCATTATGTTTCCATGATTGATTGATTTATTATTATGCTGCTGAATTACAAAGAGGATTTAAGTGATTAATAGGAAGAAAGTTTTGGGACAACTGATTCACCCCCCCTCTCAGTTGTCTATCTTGAATCTAACATCCTTGTCATTGTGCTCTTTGTGAATTGACTCTTCTCATTGAAGAATATTTACAAGTTGATGGAAAGTAGGCTTTTGATTTAAGACATTTAGAGATGTCACAAAGACCTTGTAAGTTGAGGGCAGTGGTCTTAGAATAGTAGGTACAAGAGAACAATTTGTCATCAATTTGCCTTGTGCTTGTAGCCAAGGTTGCAACTCTACAATTTGTCTCAAGAAGGATTCAACTTTTCCACCACTTTTCATCTTCAAGCAATGCAAGTGACTCTATAGGTGTAGAATTTGGTTTTGATTCTTCAACTTCTACACAATTTACAATTTAGCTTATTCATCTCTACAGTTGTAGAATCTTTGATATGGGGTTGGACATCATTTGATATACTGAACATGATAATTAGTTTGGCCTTCTAATTGGCCTTTTTGGGCTTCTATTGTTGATCTACATTAATGGCATATCTTGTTAAGGTGTCCTAAACAACTTCTTGCTAGTCCTCAAACTCAAGATGAGCTTTGGCCTTGGCTTTCCAAGAAGAGTAGTTATTCCCTCTCAAGAGTTAGGAATGTGGGAGTACAAGGTTTGTAGCAGTAGTGGCCATAATTTTGTACTATAAAATTTCTAAAACAATTCGTTTTAGCAAATTGACAATGCAAATTCTAATTTTGTTCACAAATGACTTTGAAACTCGAAAATAGGCAATTTGGCAAAGTTTTGGCTCCTTACTCAATTGGGTTTGAGATTTATGGAATAGACTTTGTTCTAGGCTATTATGTTGAATTCATGGTATTTTACAACAAAACAATTAAATTTTACGCAAGAGTTGTAGTAAAATGCTTTTGGGATATGTTTCACAATGGGATTTGACACAAACTAACAATTTTTCATGGAAAGATTTGACCCGATGAAGGAGGAATTGATTTACTTCAATTTAAGGCAATTTTACAAAAATAATTAAATCTAACTATTCATCAGAGTTGAAGCCAAACATGTATTAAGGGTGATTGATAGGACTATTAGGTTGATGTAAGCAAAATTTTGGCCAATTTTGCCTCCTAGATTACAAGTTAACAAATTAATTCAGTCTCTTTATGCTAGAGCTAAGATTTTTAGAATAATACACTCAATAATGGGTTGGATAGGTGATAGGTGGCATAAAAATTAATGATGTTTCATGCATTAAATAAGATGGAGGCATTAACAAGGAGTAGTTCCTATTTTATAGGCAAAGGTGGCGGAGAGCATTTTATGTTGTAGTTATGAGTGTATTGTTTGTTGTTCTTGGTCTATGGTGTTTTCACAAATGGTGTCCTTGGAAGGTTCTCATTCTGGGGTTGGGACAAAAGGAGGGAAGAACAAGGGGAAAGAACAAGCTCTAGAGAAGAGCATGAAATAGTGGAAGTGACGAGTCTTTAGCAAGGAAATGATAGTGGATTTCATTGCATATGTTGAGAAAGAAATAAAAAATATGGATCTTCGTCATTGGATGATATGTATTTGGTAGCTCACTAAGGATATAGATAGGGCATTGAGAGTGGGGATTTGCTCAGCCATGGCTAATCTCCCGCTCGACCCTGGGCACACATGAGGAACGAGGAATGTGTTTGATGTGGCTCAAACTTTGTCATGTGCCTCTTTGTTATCGAATGCAACTACTTTGTATCTTATTCACATGAAGACATTGAAGATGTGGTTCACCAATCCAAGGTATATTTAATTGCATTCTTGATCATCTACATGCTTCCAAGAAAAGGCATTTGTAACTGTAGTATTTGGTGGAGGAGTTAGCGAAGGGTTTGAAGGTGGCTCTGCATGTGGTGGCTATCTCAACATTTTCTAATTGTTGTGACAATGAGGACTCAGAGGATGTGGAGGTAGTGTGGCTCCACCAGGTAAGATAATTTCTTGTGATAAAGGTAATATTGTCAAGGGGGTGCTTAGTGTCATCCTAATTTGCCTTGGCCCCCATTTCAGACTTTTCTGTTAAGAGTTCTTTATTTTGGTTGGGTAGGGTGGCGATTTTTTGTCAATATTTTGGTCAAGATGTTATTGTGTTTTGGGGTGGTCAGGTATTGTTCTGTGGAAATGTCATATGGGTGGGTTTGATAGTTGTTTATCTATTCGTTGTTTAGTTTATAGCTCATCAATTGGGCATTTATGTACAAGTTTCATGCATAGTTTTTTGGTATGGACCTGGTTGTTGTTTCTCTCCAGCATCCAAGTTTATATGCCCATTTTGTTCTATGGTTCCTGGGGATTCCAGGTTTATTATTAAAAAAAAAGATTTTTTGACTAATCTTGATACAGTTTTCAAAACTATATAAACATTTTTTTTATATAACTCTTGCCCTAAATATTTAAAAGACAAAACTTTATAATAAACTTCTTGTGTTGAGTGCTTACTTTTGCACTTTTGCCTGATCATATGGCCAATTCCATCTACATAAATCTACAAATTAGATCTTGGATGTTGCAAACTCTTTGTTTGATTCTTCCAAATGTTGATTCAATCTTGTCCTTCCACTTGGCACCCCTCTATTGTATAGATATGCACACTTCTTTAGAAGGCTCCTTCAACATTTCAACAAAGATTATATGGTTGACATTTTCATGTTCTAATTATAAAACATAATGAAATCACACTAGATGCACTTATATATTTGCAAAAGAATTGGAAAAGGGGGAATGGTCTTTTAGAGTGCTATGAAGATCCTCTAAGATGAAAAGGCTAAGAAAAAAAAAAAAAAAAGGAATGTAATGGTGTTCTTCCCTACTAGAATGCTCTAATACCAAATAATGGTAGCAAGAGATATCATTTGTGTTAATTTCCAAAAGATATTTATAGACCTCCTAGTATGATAAAATTTTGTTTACAAAAATTGAATAATAACAAATATTCATTAAACAACTCTTTTCTACATGAGGAGAAAAATAACAATCTAATTTGAAAAAGTTAAGTGGCATACACACCCTGTTGGTGCTCAAACATGTGGCTTCTTAAATCCTAAAGGTGTGTTCCAACACCTAAGGCCAAGGAGTGTCAACATAGGTGAGGGTGGGACTTATGATTAGATTACAGCATGAATGGATTAATGATTGTGAGTGGGTAAACTCACCTTCAGCTTTGGGCTCTACTAAACCCAAGAGGGTATTCCCAAAGGTATCCTTAACAAGACATCTAACTAAGTATGATGAACATGACTAAACTAGTTGCATTTATACCCAATGTACACTTAGCCACAACATTTGTTGTTAGACTAAAGACTAATTGCTTGTAAAACCTCTTATTAAGTTGATAACTACATCCTTGCATATGCACCCAAAGATGGCAACATTACAATATCTCCACAAGTGAATCCACTTAACCTTTCATACACAAGTGCAAGACATAGGTATGCATGACATGATTCTATAACAATATTATCTATTTGCAGTCACTTAGAATGTTCCCTAGGTTATATCACTAAATCATACAGCATGTGGAACTCTAATCTACTCCTAAACAACGAAGGACATATGAGATGATTAAATGAAATGTGTTTGGTCCTTCACCTCCTAGACTGGTGCCTACTCCATTGGGCAACAGAGTCAACCTGCAAGGCAGAGGAGAATACACTTGCAAAACATATATGGAATTAGATGTGTACATGGATACAAATCAGAGATAACACTTCATGCAACTTGACATACTAAATAACCCATCTTAGCACTGCAATAACCCACATGAAACAAAGGAAAGATCATAACAAAGAACTTGCAATGACTTAGAAGTTGTCACACAGTCATCTAACCTCTATTACATTCATACCAACAAATGTGACAAGAGGGTATCCAAAACTAGGTTCAAGCACCCCCCCTAAATAATTACAAATTGTCATAAAGACATCTATTTACATGCATAGTGTTCATTGAATACCCTTCCTATGATTTGCAAAACATATCTCTTCCCCTTACAGACCAGACTTGCATCACTTCTTGCCTTAGAACAAACTGAGAGACTATGCGGCTAGGAAATTGGCTCAACGACCAACCCATAATACATCAGATGGGCGTGCATATTTAGCATTCTACATCATTCCAATGACCTTGAGAGCATAAGGAGGGAAATTTAAATGCACATCTAATCTCTACAAGGATACCAACATATCCCTCATTACTACAAATAGGCAAGGACGTCCAATCGTGTAAAGGATCTTGAAAATCATATGAGGAACCACCATAGGCACGACTGCCTACCAAATCTAGCATTAAACTCATCACTAGATTGAGAAAGAACATTTGAAATGAGGAAGCTCACCATAAATAAGCACAAGGCTTGATGCAAAGTCTTGGATCAAGCTCCAACATCCCAAATCTCTACAAGGAACAACCCTAATGCTGAACATGCATGCCAACCACCCGCAAAGCGTGTCATAAATTTCATATTTTCAAATGCACCTCCAAAAGCATGGGGTGAGACAAGGTAGGTGGGTGAATAGTGAACGGTGGGGTAGGAAAGATATTTGAACATTTTAATACTTGCCAAACACGTGGAGGCAGGATAGATCAGACATGAAGCAATGAGTTGGGGAGGATGGGTGCACACAAGCATTAAGTAATGCAAGGGGTGAAGGCTCATGAAGATCTAATTTATTACAAAAATTTTCATTAACACACTACCAACAAGAACATGCCACAAAGGCACTTTTGATCAAGACAACACTTATAACCTTAGCATAAGGAACCAAGTGCCATACTGACTAGCATACCCCCACAAAAATAATGCAAATTGCAAGGCAACCACTAAGGAAGAATAGGCACAACACAGACTACCACGTCTCTACACATGATACAACTACAACTGGCATGAAGAATGAAGGCCAAATTGGCAAGCATACAAATGTGAATAAGTGCAAGATTAGAGTTTGGCAACATGGACCCCACAAATGAAGAGTGGGCATGCAGTAAAAATACATGCGAAGATGTTGCAATAAGTGGGGAGTCCACTATCAACAACCAAACACCATCACAATCATGAGAAATTGGCCAGAAGCACTCAAAAACCTATCAGAAGGATAGAGAAACCCACCACAAGAATACACACAGCCATCGTGTCATGTTCTGATAATGATTAAGGACGGAAATCGCTTTTCGAGGAAATTATGTATGTATTAATATTTAATACATACAAAATAATATTATTAAATATTAAATAATATATTTATTTAAATAATTAAATATATTATTATATAGATATTGAGAAATAGAAGTATTAATAATATAATATTTATATTAAATATTATTATTATTATTATTATTATAATATAAACATCTTAATATAATATATTTAATTGAGTAATTAATAAGATATTACAAGGTGGCGTTGGTTATGAAAGGAGGTGACCGATCAAAGACATAATAGGGGAAATCATTGGGCATTATTGGGGATATAGGGGATTCCATCTCATCAATCCATTAGGAAGCATTGGACAGCAAATCCCAAGGCATAAACCATGGATCGATTGGCAGTAATTGGACGTTAATACACAGGATATATATAAAGGAAGACAACGCCACAGATAATGGACAGCGATCATTACAAAGGAAAAACCAATATGTGGGTAATGATTACGTTATTACAAGGAGAGAACGATTGCAAAGGGGTTGTTGCTTTGTGAAGGAAGAGACCACAAAGGGATTGTAAAGGAAATCACAGGTTCCAAACGCAAAGACTTGGCATATTACAAAGTGAACACAAGGAGATGGCAGCGAATATTGGAAAGAGGCAGAGATCATACATCGAATCATAAACCATTAAGTAGAGATTGCAAAAAAATTGTAATCAGGCATCAACGGAGAAGAATCTTTGTGAGGCTAGAGCAATACATAGGAGTTGGACAGCATCAGATAGGGAGAAGGAACAAATCTACAGCAGGTACACCGTCTATCAAGAGCCTTCAAACAAGGCTGCAGGTAAATCTTCTATTTAGTCAATCCATATTTATAAGATTATAAATAATAAAGAAACTAGTATGCATAAATTATAAATAAGAATTCAATAATTGGGAAGATATAATGGCAAAGTAAAAATCTTGTATATAGGGTGAAAAAGATTAATAAAATGGATATTTCATATGAGGGTTTAACTAGGAATGCTAATTAATATAAGAATAATAAGAGTACAAGAAATTTATAAGTTCGTAGTATGAATATGAGAAAGAATGAATGAAATCTTATACTTGTTTGTTTGCTTATCAAAGTTTGGTTATGTTCATAATTGGGATCAAATCTGAATATAGAGTAAACATATGTATGATATGTTATACTAGAATATGCATTCGTAAAGGTTAAATAATTGGTTATAGTCAAATGTTATTGAAACATGAAGTTAAAGAATAAATAAAGGAGAAATTATATGATTACCCAAGGATAGATAAGAGGCCTTAGTGTTAATCCACCCAACACTATGAAGAGGAAATAAAGGTTAGGGTTGGCAATTGACCAAAGGATAGGTATGGTTCGAGTGGTCTAGGGTACCCCTCCGAACCAAGAAAAAGACCTTTGTCTCAAGGTGGTCTAGGGTACCTTATGAGACAAGTGGTTAGGCCTTTGATTTGAGTGGTCTAGGGTACCCCAAATCAAAGGAAAAGTTAAGATAGGCCTTAGGATGGCCTATGACTCGAGTGGGTCTAGGGCACCCCTCGGAGTCAAGAAAGGAAGGACCTATGACAGTTGGTATGACGTTGCGCTCTAACAAGTTCACTCTCATAAGGTGGAGGGTTTGATTAACAATAGGCCCAAGTATATCTCTTCCATGGTAACATGAGACTTACATAATAGATCTATGATAATAAGAGAGCATATAATTTATGTTTTATTGACATAGAAAAGAGGAATTGAATACTAATGTACTCTTTTACAAGTTGAAATTGTTTGCAAGGTTGCGGAAATTTTGGCTTTCTAGAAGGGGACATTACAAGTGGTATTAGAGCAGTCATCCTATGATCCTGTGAATGATAAGCAATTATTATTATTAACTAATTATATATGTTATTAACATCGGTGATTGCAGGAAGTAAATATGCATGCAGAGGTAACATTACATTTGTATAAATTATTATTAATGGTGACTCTTATGAAATGACTTCATTAGGGAATTGATCTTTAAAGGGTACTAACATCGCTTTCTAGGAATTATTCTTGTTTGCAGATTGAGAAATCAAGGATCTCCTAAAGAGAACATTATAAGATTTATATGACTCATACATTGTGTATTACTTGTATTTCTACTTTAACTTCATTGCCTTACTTGTATGCTCTTTGTATTTATTTTCATATTTTTTGGGTGTGTATTCACGTCATACTTTCTGTCTGTGTTCATGTGTATAATCATGTGCATTTTCGTATGCTTCCTATTGGTGTGCTTGTGTATGCTACATATAATTGCTCGTGCGGCGTGTATTCGTTGATAGCTTGTATACTATATGACATTGTCGTTGTGTTCAAATGTATGCTCTATAAACATGTAATTACATTCGAGTGTATTTGTATTATCCATGACTTGTACTTGTACTCGAATGTATACTCCATCACTTGTATTTGTATTTGAGGGTGTACCCTGTGACTTGTATTCATCTACTCTCTGACTTTGTATTCAAGCATGATTGTGTACGCGAGTGCATACTTTATGACCTGTATGTCTTTGATGACTATGTATTCAAGTGTTATGACTTGTAATGTGCTTGTATGCGAGTGTATACTCTATGAATTTGTATTCAAGTATGATTATGTATTCAAGTATAGATTATGTATTCAAGTGTATGATTAAATTGATTTGAGTGTATATTCTATGCCATGTAGTTGTATTTGAGGGTATACTCTATGACTTGCATTTGTATTCTAGTGTCTATTTTATGACGTGAATTTGTATTCGAGTCTATATTCTATGACTTTGTATTTGTATGCTCTGTGTAATTGTATTCGAGTGTATATTTTGTGCTTGTGATTTGTAATTATCATCAAGTGTATACTCTATGAGTTGTAACTTTGTACTCAAGACCATGTATTCAAGTGTATACTTCATGATTTGTATTTGCATAATTTGTATGCATACTCTACAACTTGCATGACTTCATTCGAGTGTATGCTTCTACAATTGCATTCATGTGTATGCTCTATGAAATTGTAATTGAATTCGAGTATGATTTTGATCTTGAGTTGTACTTGTAATTATAAATTGTTCAAATGCTCTATTATTTTGTATTTGAAAATTGAGTAAGTGTATGTGTATACTCTACGACTTTACAATTGTATGAAATTGTACAACTGGTATTCTAAATTGAATAAGTATATGCTCTATGACTTTGCAATTATATTCAAGCTGACTTTGCAATTGTATTCAAGCGTATGACTTTGCAAATTGTATTCAAGTTGACTTTGTACTTGTATGCATGCCTAATGATTGTATTTGTATTTTGAGTGGATACTCTATGATATTACTTGTATTTGAGTGTATCATCTATGACTTGTATTTGTATGAATTGTGATTGTCTAACTCTATGACTTATATTTGTATTTAGGTGTATACACCATGACTTGTGATTGTATTTATATTTGAAGTGCATACTCTATGACTTGTATTCTCTATGACTTGTGTATTAATTGTATGCTTTATGACCGTGTATATTCGAGTGTGTACTCCATGACTTTGTGTGTTCAAATGTGTACTACATGATTTATGTGTGAACTCCATAACTTATTCAAATGCACACTTCATGACTCATGTATACTTTCATGCGTATACTCGCATGTTACGTACATGCTTCATGCCTTATGTATTATGAGCATACCTTGTATGCTTCATGTTTTGTGTATCAAGTGTGTGCTATGTGCTTTTACTTGTGTACTACATACTATGTCCATGTTTCATGCTTCATATACCTTGTGTATTATAAGATTTGTATATACTTCATGTACTACATGAAATTATGAATTGTGCATACACTTCAACACAAATCTACTCTCTTCTAATAATCTTATCCATCATTAATTTTCTCCCTGCTATCTTATCATCAGATATTAAACCACTTCTACAGTTTGCAACATAAATCTTACTTGAATCCACTACCTCTCCAACATCATTACATTCATCTCTCCCAAGTTTTCAAGATGCCCTCATCATTCATTGGAATCTTAGAATCTCAATACTCTAAAATCTTCTTTAGCATCGAAAATATTTTCATTGTCTAAATCTACATCCCGACATTGCCATTCAAAATATTAACTACTTATTTATACATTGACTTTTCATTAGACTTTTCAAGTATTCTTGATCACAAATTCTCTTACATGGAAGTGTGTTCATTCGGAATCAAAACCATGACTTCATCTCAACACATTGGAGGGTAGACGTTAAAAAAAAAATGCAAGGTCATTGTAATTGCTTGAGGACAAGCAATCTTGAGTGGGGAGGAATGTCATGTTTTGATAGTGATTAAGGACGGAAGTCACTTTTTGAGGAAATTATGTATGTATTAATATTTAATACATACAAAATAATATTATTAAATATTAAATAATATATTTATTTAAATAATTAAATATATTATTATATAGATATTGAGAAATATACGTATTAATAATATAATATTTATATTAAATATTATTATTATAATAATATAAACATCTTAATATAATATATTTAATTGAGTAATTAATAAGATATTACAAGGTGGTGCTGGTTATGAAAGGAGGCAACCGATCAAAGACATAATAGGGGAAATCATTGGGCATTATTGGGGATATAGGGGATTCCATCTCATCAATCCATTAGGAAGCATTGGACAGCAAATCCCAAGGCATAAACCATGGATCGATTGGCAGTAATTGGACGTTAATACACAAGATATATATAAAGGAAGACAACGCCACAGATAATGGACAGTGATCATTACAAAGGAGAAACCAATATGTGGGTAATGATTATGTTATTACAAGGAGAGAACGATTACAAAGGGGTTGTTGCTTTGTGAAGGAAGAGACCACGAAGGGATTGTAAAGGAAATTGCAGGTTCCAAACGCAAAGACTTGACATATTACAAAGTGAACACAAGCAGATGGCAGCGAATATTGGAAAGAGGCGGAGATCATACATCGAATGATAAACCATTAAGTAGAGATTGCAAAAAAATAGTAATCAGGCATCAGCGAAGAAGAATCTTTGTGAGGTTAGAGCAATACATAGGAGTTGGACAACAATAGATAGGGAGAAGGAACAAATCTACAACAGGTACACCGTCTATCAAGAGCCTTCAAACAAGGCTGCAAGTAAATCTTCTATTTAGTCAATCCATATTTATAAGATTATAAATAATAAAGAAACTAGTATGCATAAATTATAAATAAGAATTCAATAATTGGGAAGATATAATGGCAAAGTAAAAATCTAGTATATAGGGTGAAAAAAATTAATAAAATGGATATTTCATATGAGGGTTTAACTAGGAATGCTAATTAATATAAGAATAATAAGAGTACAAGAAATTTATAAGTTCGTAGTATGAATATGAGAAAGAATGAAATCTTATACTTGTTTGTTTGCTTATCAAAGTTTGGTTATGTACACAATTGAGATCAAATCTGAATATAGAGTAAACATATGTATGATATGTTATACTAGAATAAGCATTCGTAAAGGTTAAATAATTGGTTATAGTCAAATGTTATTGAAACATGAAATTAAAGAATAAATAAAGGAGAAATTATATGATTACCCAAGGATAGATAAGAGGCCTTAGTGTTAATCCACCCAACACTATGAAGAGGAAATAAAGGTTAGGGTTCGAAATTGACCAAAGGATAGGTATGGTTTGAGTGGTCTAGGGTACCCCTCCGAACCAAGAAAAAGACCCTTGTCTCAAGATGGTCTAGGGTAACTTATGAGACAAGTGGTTAGGCATTTGATTTGAGTGGTCGAGGGTACCTCGAATCAAAGGAAAAGATAAGATAGGCCTTAGGATGGCATATGACTCAAGTGAGTCTAGGGCACCCCTCGGAGTCAAGAAAGGAAGGACCTATGACAGTTGGTATGACGTTGCACCCTAACGAGTTCACTCTCATAAGGAGGAGGGTTTGATTAACAATAGGCCCAAGTATATCTCTTCCATGGTAACATGAGACTTACATAATAGATCTATGATAATAAGAGAGAATATAATTTATGTTTTATTGACATAGAAAAGAGGAATTGAATACTAATGTACTCTTTTACAAGTTGAAATTGTTTGCAAGGTTGCAAAAATTTTGGCTTGCTAGAAGGGGACATTACACATCGCAAGTATAAACTGGATCCACCACCACAGGCACACTTGCAAGGTGAAAATTTTGTCACATAGGGAAGAAAACTCCTATAACCTCCACAAATGGATCCATAATGGTTGTTCTTAAATATCATCCACTTTAATAGTCAAAGGTCAATTTTGGCCAATAAAAATAGGACAAATATTTGCCACTTTTTGTTGTGAGTGAGGTGTAAAATCACTATTAGTTGTTTGACCATTGAAGTGGATGATATTTAAGTAGAGTGATCCATGAAGTCTCATAGGCGACTGTAGAACAAGTTTTCCTAGGTGTGGCATGCTAGAATATTCAAGACATAACCACCATAACGTCAAAGGAGAACCATGCCCACTTGTCATTATTGCCACTCTAGAAGATCATGAGAACCATAAGGAAAAACCACCTTAAATGAGGATCATTCTTCTAAGATCATGCATGATCATTGTATTCATGGAGAAATCATCACAAGTGAGCTAGACTAATCACATAAAGATAAGTCCATCACAAGGAAGAGAGTAGAGATAAGCAATTAAAGTATAATGCCTCCAAGGTGAAAACAAATAAGATAAAAGCACATGTGGTACCGATAGAAAGGAGAGAAAGCAACATGGAGTCACCACAAAACATTAGGGGATACCACAACACAAGAGGAAGCACTACACTAGAAGTAATGTAGGTGAGTGCAATAAAATAATCCACCAAACAGTACCACAAATGAAACATAATGCATTTATAAAGTTGTAAGGAGAGCACACACAGGATGACCAACAAAAAATATTTGGGTAAATGATAGGGCACTACAGTGATAACAACACCAAGTTTGATTATAAAATTTGGGTGCAGGCCAACATTAGCTCTAGTTGGGGACATGTGCCTCTTGCAAGTATAACAAGAATCTGGATAGATCTATGAGAAGCAAAACAAGAAGCCTAAAAGGGACAAGGAGGGAAGGGACAAAAGAACATGAAACAAAACACATGTGTACAAGACAAATGATAACTTGCAATCAAAGACATGAAGGCACAAAGGAAACTAATAATCTATTATTGCAAACAAAATTTTAGATTAGTTGCAGATTATATCCTACAAAGATCTATGGCATAGGACCATAGATAAGATATTATGAGCTAGTTGCCTCTATCAAAGACAAGATGAATGAAGGAGTGCATCTTCCTAAAGCTGAAAGAGAATCTGCCATCTACTACAACAAATGGTAAGTGGCTAAATCAGACACACCATTAGAGTTACCAACATAGTCTGATTGTAAATTATAGGTGCTTAATCCTAGCCACCATACATGCTCATACATCTCATACATGTTTATTGCAATATGGGATGAGATACCAAAGTTTAGGTCAGCATCAGTATTGAAACATATGGCTAAATGGAAACCTCCACCATCTATGGTTGTGACATCATCACACTTACTAACCTCTTCATATGAACTAAGGGAAAAAGAGAATACTTCCAACTCCCATGATGGGAAAGAGAATACCTAACTACAATTTTGATCTACATAAGAAATGATATCTGCATGCATCTCAAAATGAATATCTCGAGTTCAGGTATATCATCAAGTTGAGTTACCGCAAGATGGTCTTCAAGTTCACACATGCATTGCAACTCAATATCACTTTCACTTATATGTTGGATTCACACAAAATATTCCAATTCTAATGCATTACCATCATCTATAGCATTAGAAACTTGACCTTCATCACAAAGGAAAGTTTCATAGTTAGTAGTTTTCACATCAAGCTCTTGGACAACACGCGACCAACATACATCATCTTCACATGTGCTAATATACTGCTTCATGCTTGGAACATGCACATGATCCACATATTCATTGATATCATTAGCATATAAATCAAACCAAGGCACTTCAAGTGAAGGACCAAACCCTTTCCATTACCTCTATGTCTTAATTTCATCTAGGCAACTTGTTGCACCATACTCACCGATGAAACCATATCGATAACTACTTTCTTCTACTTCCTCTCCCTGCATACAAGAACAAATAGCTACTACAGAATAAGAAGCTTCATTTGTTGCATGCCCGACAAGGTTGACACCAAAGTTCATATCATGATGATCATAATTGTTGATGTCAAAAGCAACCACATCCCTAGATTGATCCAAATCAATGTATAAGTTAGCAACCAATGGAGGAAAGACCAAAGATCCACTGCAAGAGACACCATTCACATCATCCCTAATGCAAATGCCTACAACATCATTACCACGTGTATACATTCCCTCGGGAGAAAAATACTCATGCTACAAGTCAATGCCCTCAATCTAGTCAACACATTCATCTCACAGTGTAAAACTTATTTCCTCACCAGCATGGGAATACTTGTGGTACAGAGAATACTTACATCACCATTGAGAGGGACAAAGCATGGGATTTCATTAAATAGATAATTATCCTCATGTTCTTCAAGGTCAAGACTAGCACACTTATCATTATTTTCATCCTCATGGGTTGACCCATCTAACCATAAATTGGTCCAAACACAATTTGCCTCATCTATATAGTTGTCCCATGGTGTTGCATTATCCTTCTCGGTCTCCTATGAACATTCACTGGCAACAAGCTTCTCATGAGAATCTTCAACACATTGTACATTCTCAATCTAATCCTCTAGAGTTAACAACCTCCTTATGTATTTGTCTCTTTCTTTCTCAAGGTAATCAACCCACCCATAGGCCTACTAAAGAATTGTAGGTTTCATTTCCTGCATCACTACACTTAGGCCAATCTCATAAGCCTCAAAGAATAGATCAACATGCATGGATGCACTAGGCCTATACTTCATTGGGATATCAAAATGTACCACAACAAACTTATGACTAAAATCATGACCTAACTCTCCCTCCTTCCTTTTGGTGTTCATTAATTGGACAAGAGAAGCAAGGTCAACATTGCACGTATAATTTTTAATAAATGTAGTCACAAGGTCATTCCAAAGGGGAAAATGGTGCTTAAAAAACTAAAGAACCATCTTTGTGCCTTCCCACACAAAGATCTAGAAAAAACCACATCTACATGCCTTCATCTTTAAAATGAAAATATTCCATGAAATCTAGAAATGAATCAATGTATGTGATTCCCTTTCAATGACATCAAGCCCACCAAACTTCAACATTTGATTTAAAATTCTTCTAGTCATTGTTTTCATTTTATAGTCCACCCAAGAAAGGTCTAACTATTTTTAGGTGGTGGAAAGGGGGGTAATGGGATTTTGAATAATTTAGTTTTTTGCAGCGGTAGGAAAGGCAATGGATTGCAACTTAGACTCAAGCATTATGATGTGGCTTTCAAGTTCTTTTTGCTGCCTAATGAATTCATCATTTTTTTGTATGGACACTCGTAGGTTGTGTGAATGGATGGGAGATAGAGCATGATAACTATAAGAAGATGTGTCACTATAGTAATTTGAGTCATATTCATCAACATAATATCATGGACTTGAGGTATGGCGAGAAACATGGGAAGGACTTTCCCTATCAACATATTCAAACCTAAAGTCCATTATTATAGATTTATATTAGACTAAAATAAGACCACAATTCTTACAATAAGATGTTTCTTTTATGGGAGAAGAAAAGTCTCAACATGAGGAAGAGAAGAACAAACTTGTACCTTATTATGCTACCACACCTTGAGGTATAACATTGTGACATTTTCAACAAACTTATATCAGCAACAAACACTTTGATTTGTGACAACAATGTTGCCACCTTATTGAATGAGGAATTTCTTGGAGCAAAAGAACTACCAAGGCTGAAATATTTATATATCCTCTTCCACCTGTAGAGTCTTCAACTTGTAACCCAAATAGGACTAACTGAAACCTTCCCTAGTGGAGTCACCATTTTTTTGTGCTCAAACATGTGGCTCCACAAATCCTAAAGGCTTGTACTAACACCTAAGGCTAGGGAGTGTCAACAGAGGTGATGGGCAAGACTTATGATTAGATTGTAGCATGAATTGACCAACGATTATGAGTGGGTAAACTCACCTTTAGCTTTAGGCTCAACTAAACCTAAGAGGGTATTCCTAGAGGTATTCTTAATAAGACATCTAACTAAGTATGATGAAAATGACTAAACCAACAACAACTATACCAATTGTATACTTGGCCCCAAGATTTGTCACTATATCAAAGACTAACTAGTTGCTTGTAAAACATCTTATTAAGTTGATAACTACATCCTTGCATATATGCCCAAAGATGGCAACATTACAATATCCCTACAAGTGAATCCACTAAAACTTTCATACATGAGTGCAAGATGTAGGCATGCATGACATGATTCTCTAACAATATTAGCTATTTATGGTCACTTAGAATGTTCCTTGGGTTATATCATTAAATCATGAAAGCATGTGGAACTTTAATCTACTCCTAAACTACTAAAGATAGATGAGATGATTAAATGAAAGGTGTTTTGTCTTTCACCTCCTAGACCAGTACCTACTCCTTTGAGAAATAGAGTCACAACCTACAATGAAGAGGAGAATACAATTGTAAAACATAAATGGAACTAGATGTGTGCATGCATACAATTCAAATATAATGCTTCATGCAATCAAACATACTTATTCATCCATCTTAGTACTACAATAACCCACATGAAAAAAAGGAAAAAATCATCTCAAGGAACTTGCAATGACTTAAAAGTTGTCACTCATTCATCTAAACCCTATTACATTTATACTAGTAAATGTGGAAAGAAGGGATCCACAACTAGGTTTGAACACCCTTCTAAATAATTGTAAACTGCCATGGAGACATATATTTACATGCATTGCATTCATTACATACCCTTATTATGATTTTGCAAAACATATCCCTCCCCCTTACACACTAGACTTGCATCACTTGATGCCCTAGAACAAACTAAGATACTATGCAGCCAAGAAATTGGCTCAACAACCAACTTGTAATACATAAAATAAATGTGTATATATAGCATTATGCATCATTCCACTCACCTTGAGAGCACAAGGAAATTCAAATGCATGTCCAATCACCACCAAGCTACCCACTTGGGCCTCATTACTACAAATGGGAAAGGATGTCCAACAATGCAAAGAATCTTGAAAACCATGTGAGGAACCACCATAGGCATGACCAACTACCAAATCCAACATTAGACTCATCACTAGGCCAAGAAGGAATATATGAAATTAGGAAGCCTACCATCGAGAAGCACAAGGCTCGATACAAAGTCTCAAATCAAGCTCCAACAGCGCAAATCTCCACAAGGAACAACTCTAATGTTGAGAAGACATGCCAACCACCTACAAAAACTACCATAAATTTCCTATTTTCAAATGCACATCCAGGAGCACAAGACATGACAAGGTAGGTGGGATGAACAGTGAATAATGGGGTAGGTAATATATTTGAACTTAATTTTAATACCTACCAAACATGTGGAGGCAAGGTAGATCGAATGGTGGGCAACAAGTTGGGAAGGATGCATGTGCACAAGGATTAAGCAGTACAAAGGATGAAGGCTTATGAAGATCTAACTTATTACAAAAACTACCAATAACATGCCACTAATAGGATGCCACAAAGGCACATTTGATCAAGAAACAACTTATGACCTTAGGACAAGGAACCAATCACCATACCGACCAACATACTATACTTAAATATCATCCATTTTAATGGTCAAATAGTCAATAGCAATTTTACACCTCATTCACAACCAAAAGTCATAAATATTTGTCCTATTTTTATTGGCCAAGATTGACCTTTGACTCTTGAAGTGGATGATATTTAAGAATAACCCGACTAGCATACTCCCACAAAAGTAATGCAATTTGCAAGGTGATCATCAAGGAAGAAACTGGGCACAACATAGATCACCATGCCTCTGTACATGAAAGAACTACTATTAGCACAAAGAATGAAGGCCAAACCATCAGACATGTAAATGTGAATAGGTGCAAGAGGAACATATTCTAGCAACACAAACCTTGCAAATGAAGAGTGGGCATGCAGTAGAAATACATGTGGGGAAGATGTTGTAATAAGTGGGGAATCCACTATCAGCAACCAAACACCACTGCAATCACAAGAAACTGGCTACAAACACTTAAAAACCTATCAGAGGGATGAGGAAGCCCACCACAAGAATGCACATGACCACTGCAAGAAAAAACTAGATCCATCACCACAAGGCACACCTACATGGTGGCCATTTTACTGTATAGGGAAGAAAATTCTTGCAACCTCCATAAATGGATCCATGAAATCTCACAAGCATGTTGCAGAACAAGTTCACCAAGGTGTGGCACGCTAGAAGATTCAAGATATAACCACCATAGCACATCAAAGGAGAATGAGACCCACTCAACATTATCACCATCACAAAGAACTAGAAGGAGAACTACCACAAAAGAGGATCATGCTTCTAAGATCATACATGACCACTATATTCTTGGAGAAACCACCACAAGTGAACTAGATCAACCACATAAAGATAAATCCACTGCAGGGAAGAGAGTAAAGATGAGAAATCAAAGTATAATACCTCTAAGGTGAAAATAGATAAGCCAAAAGCATGTGGCACTGACAGCAAAGAGAGCAAGCAACAGGGAGTCACCACAAAACATTGGGGGATGTTGCAACACAAGAGGAAGCACCACAACAAAAGGAATGGAGGTGAGGGAAATGAAATCATCCACCAAAGATATTGGAAATGAAACATAATGCATTGACAAAGTTGCAATGACGAGAGCACATAAAGAATGATTAGCAAAAAATACTTGGGTAAATGATAGGGAACTATGGTGACAGTGACACCAAGTTTAATTATGAACTTATATAATAATAAATTAACCTATGATGTAATAATTTAATTGCCATCTTGTATTATATTTTTACATAGCATTCAAAAAATGAAAGTGAAAATCTATTGCCAAGACAATTGCACATCACACCAACCAAAGGTGTATCTAATCAAATTCAATATTTATTCTTCTAGATTGATAGATCAATAATAGAATTTGAAGTAGCCTTGGGGGTGTAGATCAATTGGTAGTGTTGTTGGATAAACCAATATTGGTTTGAAGTTTATATCCTAGTTGGATACCACTAACGAGGGGTAGGCAATTAGCCAAAAAATTATAGTGGTGTGTTAGGCTCAAGCCATTCCACAACAAGGGTGCTTTGAACCTACCTCCTATTCTCCTCATTATTAAAAACAAAAAATTTAAAGTGTCATTCAACTTTAAAATAAATTTTTTTGAAGTGCCACCTATAGTCATAACATACAAAATCCAACAATTATGGATTCGAATAGGGTTACCCCTCAAGCATCGCCACTCTCTGGTTTGAATTGAAGGAGCATGAACAATGCTCGATCTAGAGAATCTATGGATTTTGGCATGAATGGTGTTGGGCAGATCGCGCAGGATCTCTGTGCCATTTTCCCAAGGTCTATTGCAGGTTTAGGCACTAATCCTTTGGCGGCTACAGAGTCTGTGCAAGCTGAGGATGTTGTTCATGGGCAACTGTTGTTGGGCAATGAGTTCTTGGATGCCCTCAGATGTCCTTCTTTGAGGCTATGAATGGATCAAGATCTCAGGCCTGCCCATCCCAAGGTGGGTTCCAGCCATTTCCTTGTGCATGTTCTTCTTGGTAGTGGTGTGTGGCTCTGAGGTCTTAGAAAATGAGGACATTTATCACAATAGAGGAGTGATTTGTGAATTCAATGGATTATGGCCCTCTCTTCCTGATCTTCACAAATGGGTCATGGAATCTTGGAAGTCATTGGTAGATGGAAAGATTGAGCTCTTTCCCAATGCACAAAGATTCTTCATTATGAATTTCGCTTATTCTGAGTGGCAGGACTTAGTGCTTGATGGTTGGGTTTGGATGTGGGGTGAGCACTCCATATCCATCAAACCCTAGACTCTTTCCTTCAATCCCCTCACTGAGCCACTTAATATTAGACCAATATGGGTTCGGCTCTGGAATCTCCCTCTCCAGTTTTGAGAGGGTTCTTGCTATGAGGGCATTGGTAATGCTATTGGTCATTTTATAAAGGTAGATTCTACTACCTCATTTATGGGGCATTCAACAGTTGCTCGCATCTTAGTAGATATTGGCATCTCCAAACCCCTTCATCGAGATATTGTTTTGTTGGTAAGGGATAAGCCCTGGAAATAACTATTAGACTATGAGGGTATCCCCATCGAATGTAGACATTGTTTCGCTATTGGTCATTTGGCCTCCAGTTGTTCTCTCTTGCGTCGCAAGGGCGTTGCAACTTAGTGGAAGGATGCTTTCCTGGATCAATTGAATATCAGTGCTTCCCAAGAGGATGGTTCATCTTAGGGGATGATTCCTCTCAGGAGGGTGAGCAGCCTCATGTGGTGGTACCTAAGGGGGTGATGGTGGTTAAGGCTGTAGTGAACCCCACGACTTCTCTAGATTCTTTGGATCATCTCTTGGCTCCCTTGTTAGCTCCTTCTGCTTTGAGTCAGATTGCTACTTCATCAATTCATGTTTCATCTTTGGATTTGCCTACTTCTGGTTTGACATCTCTACGAGAAGAATCTCTGGCTACAACGTTTGTTGAGGCTCCCTTCGAGATCTCTTTGGTCACGGCATCAGGTGAGGATCCCCTCTCACTTCGCTCTACAGATTTTGACTTAGAGATTTCCTGGATGGTGATTCAGTGAAAGAAGAAAGGACTTCCCAACTCTGTTTCTGTCTTACACCCTAGAGTCAAGGGAGTTAGGTTTGCCAAATCAGGATCTGGTGTAGTGTAGGTCCTTTGGTTGGTTTTTTTGTTTTTCAGCTGGGTTGATGTGCCTGTGTTGTTGTTCTACTATTTTTGGCATGTTTGGGCTTGCTTTTTCATCCTTGGGGGCTTGCTTGTAAAGGGACCAGGACCCTTGTTTCTTGCTTATCTTAATCAAAAACATGCAAAATCCAATGTAAGTTAAACAAACTCATACAACAACATAATTGTGTGTTTTTAGTTGATATTCATGGCTTGAAAGTGGTTAGCAAAAAGATATTGTGGGATGATCTATGTTCCTTTTGTTGTTTAGGGCTATATGTATGTGCTTTCAAACCCTTTATGCTAAAAAGCTAGTTAGCCTAAAGTCTATTTTAGAGGCGTTAAGATTGAATAACAACAACAAAGGGAAGCCTAGAGTGCAATATTTTATATATCTATAATAGGTCAAACCATTGGTTTTACAACTTAGAAGAAATGAGAACTCAAAACAACTTATTATGGAAGGCCAATTATTTAAATTTAATGGTATTAAAATTCCAAATTTGTTTACTAGGGGTCATGCATTCCCTATATACACTCTTTTTTTATTAACATTTTTTGTAAAGGGACTTGTTAGTACTTTGCATCTCCCATCATTGATATATCATAGGTGTAATGTTACTTCTTTCAGAGTATAAGAATTGTAAGTAGGAGCATTTTCAAGTTATTAGAATTATTTTAAATGATTTGATTTTTTTAGTTTATTCTTATAAACATTTTGTAACTTTATTATAATATAATCAAATTAATTTTTTTTTTAAAATATTATAACTTGATAGAAATCAATGAATTAAATTGATTATAAACCAAAGATAGTTTCATTTGATTTATGAAATATTAGAATCTTTTATTTGATTTATTCAAAAATACTTTAAATACTTGTCTAAGTTTAATTGCCAAAATGATCACCCTAGGAAAACCTTTGGTTTTAGCCCTCTTAGCTATGGGACACTCCAAGAGGAACAATTCTATTCAAAACTCAACATATAAAACATGCTCAACACAAAGCCTTGGCTAGGATAATCCCAAGTGTACTGTGTACCTTGAGTTGGACATGCTCTATGTTTCCCTTCTCTAATACCCATATCCCACCAAACCACCTTCTTCTTTGAGTGATCTTCATGCCATTGTGAGTCTCTCATAAATGGTTTATATAATATTTTAAGAGGTAATTTCTAAACCATCCCACCCTTTCATAAAGAATTAATTTAATTAATTATTGTGCCTTATTTTTCCCTTTGGATTATTCAATCTTTGTTTTTCACTCAATAATAATTTGTTTTCAAAACCTTTTTCAGAAGTAATTTTAAAATTTTCCTTCTGCCCCTATTTTAACTTAAAGGTACAATTACATATAGCTTTTAGTTACATCTTTTTTAAATCCCAAAGGGTCATTTACATATGAGAATAACTTTCTTTTTCACTTTGGGAAAAAAGTTGCATAACAATTCTCCTCCTATAAATCGGTTATTGTCCTCAACTACCTAGTAGCATGAAGTGCATCTACAACATAACACGCAAAAGTAATTTATCAAAAAAGTGGAAGTAGCACTATCAATATCATGCAATCCATTTCACTTTAACTTCATCCATAATCTTGTTTCTCTAATTCCTATCCTAAGCATCAATAACTACTTTGATCCTTTGAATACAATTAGAATGGAAACAAGTACACAATTACCCCTAAACAAAATTTATAACACTTCACATAGTCACTCACGTAGAGCTTTGAAACAAGATTGAATAATAGAAACTTGTTACCACTCACTAAGCACTTCATTGAAAAATACTAGGTCTAATCTGTTAGTGCATATTTATTTTCTTGCATTTAGTTTATTTAATTTATTGCATATTTGCACCTAGGATAGAATATGCATGCTTAGGTAGGTTTCACATGTGACTTGTACTTCCTAATTTAGTAGATATGTTGTGCACACACGTGCCTCCTTCTCTTTTATCCCACATTGGTTGTACATTCACATCTCTTGGTGGTGTATCCTATAAATACCCACTTATAGCTCATTATTGAGCATCTCTTTTGCACATGCATCCTTGAATAGGACAGTATTATCTTTTTATATTGGTCTTTTGATTCTTTATGCTTGCTTTTAGCTCTCTTGATCTTGGGCGGCTATCTCCATAGCTAAATCTTACATGGTATCAAAGTGGAAGAGTTCTTAGTGATAGTCATTCAGAAGATCTAGGATTAGAATTCTTGGTTGTTCTCAAAAGTTGAGTATGCTCTTCTCTTCCATCAAATAATGACCTAGAGAATCAGAAAAACTTGAGAGAAGTACTATATTCTAAGGGGTTCATCTTTGTGACTTTGTATTGTAGGTTGCTATAAGTGATTCTTGGAATAAATTTAATCTCACCAATGAGTTCAAAGTGTCTGAGAAAGTTAATTTTACCTTTTTTGCATCAAAATTAGACACAAGAGGCCAAATCTACAAAGGTTTTTTTTTGTGGGAGGTGTTTGCTAGATCCAACAAGTATCTAATTTTTTGCAACACTTTGGGTCAAATCTGACCCTACCATCATGTTTAGGAGGCCCAAAAACCTATAGATCGATTGTTAAATCATCAAAATTGGAGCACTTGACCTAGAGCCCTAAGAAAAATCTCCTCCCACTTGATTCTATATTTTCTTTTGTTGGTTTTGTTGGTAATAATTTATGTTAGGGTAATAGGATGTGCACCTCCCTAGAAATCTAGAAATTTTCCTAAGTGTTGGACCTTCTCAGTGTTTTTCAACATCATCATGATATTCTGAAGTAGGGGGTTGTCATCATCATCATGTTCTCGATTGTCACCTTGATATTTCTGTGAGGGTCATTTCTTATCTTAACTGGCTATCCTATGGGGTCATCATGTTTTGCTAACCCGACTTTTGTGTGTGAGGTGATATTTTAACATCAGGTGATCTTGGTCAAGGTCATCCTGATGTTGGTGCTGAGAAATTTCTAAGTATGACCCGATGTTCTAGAGGGTCATCATATTTGAACATCGGGTGATCTTGGTTAAGATCATCCTAATGTTACTCTATCACTTCATATTTTATCATCACCAGATGCTGCTGACGTCATTCATGCATCAGGGTGATATTGGCTAAGTCTCGTGGCTTCATCATTTTCTAAGGAAGGGGGTGATATTTTCAAGTATCAGTCATATTCATGCATCACCCTGATCTTACAATGGAGCTATAGTGCAGCATGATATTTGTGCACGGGAGTGATATTTCCAAATATCTAGTTATCTTCCGAATATCATCCTCATGCCAATATGGTGGTGACGTTATCCGGATATGAGGAGATGCGCAGTATGCAGATATGATGATGACATCATCAGGATGTTCAATTATCAGGGTGATAACCTTCGGGTGGTATGCTGCTGATGTCATCCAGATCCGACGGGGTCATACTTCAAGTTTTTAATCTGACCCGATATTGTAATGTGATGATGACGTCATCAGGACATTTGCGGATATGGCGACAAAGGTGATATTTTCTGCGGGGTGATTTTTCATATCAGCGTGATATGAATTTTCCAAATGAGCTCGGCAGGATGTTTGTTGACGTCAGGATGATTTTTGAACATCTGGGGGATGTTTGCATATGCAGGCCGTCGGCATGACTTTGGTCATCAGCGTGTGTTGGGAGGTGATCTTCCGATGTGTTGGGTCTTCCTGACAATGGTTTGGATGATGGGGGTGATATTACTTCATCAAGGTGATATATGATGTCGAGAAGACGGATATGAGGCTCACCGATGTTAGAGGTCTGGTCGACAGGATATTGAACATGAGGATCATCACTATGGCAAGTAATATCAGGGTGTTGTTCAGCATCAGGTGAGGAGTGTTGGATATCATGCTGGAGGAGGATCATGATGAGGTATATGCTAGTGCCGTCGGGAGCAAAATTACTGACATTATATGTGCTCGCGGTCATACATATAAAGTGATGAGGAGGTCACCGTGGGGTGCATGTGGGATAATTGATGTCCTGCATATTTTTTGAAATATCAGGGCGATATTTTTTGGTGGGAAAGGATGTGATGTATAGTTTTCTGCATTTCCTAAAGACTGCGAGTAGGTGGACATTAATGGTGGATGCTACAGGAGCGTGGACAGATCTACTGTGTGATTGAAGATGTACATCCCCAAAATGGTGGCACATGGCTCGAGGCCAACCACCCTATCTCCGCCTCTCCCTGTTGATGGGTGTTTTTGGGCGCCATTATTGGTGCAATGTATCTAGTGATTTTTGGAACCACTCATGCAATTAATGGTCAAGTACAAGTTCCTGCTTTATGTGCAAAACTGGTCTTACATTTGTGGTTGTTGAAAACTAGACATATCTGGCTCTATAATAAGATAGAACTGGTTCTGGTTGCTCTGTGCAGGTGACCTTGTGAGTTTATGTATCTCTTGTTGTATGGCTCATGCATGAATTTACTGATTTCATGATTGATTTTATATGAGTAATGTTGTATTTGCATGTGTTTTGTTATTCTATCTCCAGTATTGCATGTATCCTTCTTCTGAATCTAGATATCTAAGGGATGTCTAGGATTCTAGAATATAGAATTCCTGTATTGAATGTTTGATCTTTCAACTTCTGCTCAAAGGGTAGATTAAAGTGTTTTCAGATTAAGTGTTGGGAAAGATATACTGCAATAGGGATGCCATAAGTATTGATAACTTAACACTCTGTTCTGGGAGGTATCTGTAAAGCAGATATCACAACATCCCCTTGAAATCTAGTTTTAGTGTGTTCATGCTGATCATTCATAGGTGTATGTCTACTGACTCCAAGCCCTGGATAGGCACCAATCTAGCTCTGTGTTGAGGTTATACACCAGGTCCAGGTTTGCATCCAAACATAAAATCAAATTCAAACTTCCAAAACAACCATTAGGACTGTAGAAGTAGTTTAGGACCAAGATCCTCTGATTCACAACTAAACATAAGCCCAAAGCTAGCCCCTTTGCACTTATCCCACAGTTTTGGTCTTCATATAGGAGGATTTATCTGCTTTATATCAACATCCCAAGCCAACCCACAAGCATATTCTCATGGGTGTTGAATAGGGAATACCCCCCTAGGTCTTGCAGAGCCTGAAGAAGAAGAGGAGATAAAAATAGAGTCTATCTCCTACATTGTTGGCCCCTGGCCCAGAGATCCTGTTGATCACTAATGGCTACCTTGTAGGGAAATCTAGGAATGAACATCCAGTCAGGGAAAAAACCAACAAATATTGGCAACTCTGCTGGGGATGAAGTAAAAGAACCCTAGTTTTAAAAGAAAAATACTTCCTAGTAATAGGTGGTGACTCCGAAGTAATCTCCCAACCGGTCAAAGTGAAATTTATATGTAGGGGAGAAGATCCCAACGAAATCCTTTAGTTGACGAGTTACCTAGAAGGATGATGTATAGGAAAAAAGGAACTATCTCATCCAGTCATTAGGGTTCCCCCAGGAATAATGATGATACTCAGGATAACCCGAGGCCATCAGGACAGCATGTGCCTTATTTTTCAAATGCAGAAGCTAATATCCAAGATGCATATGAGAGGCAACAGGGTGGTGGCATAAGGATGAGGTCAGAGGTGTTTCAAGAATGCCCTTTCCTAGATCCCAGTGAAAGATTTGAAGAGGCTGAATCTCCAAGGGATGATGAAGATGATGACCAGAATGGTATGAGACCATCTACCTCCATGCCTAAAGAAGAACGGTTAGCTAAAGAAATCAAAAGCCTAAGAGAAGAAATAGAATATTTACAAGCAATGAAAGTCAGAGATGACATGAGACAGAAAGTGCAAGCTTTAAGGATTGCTCAAAATGATTCAGTCCCTACCCTTGAAAATGAAAATATGCAGAGAAACTAGTGCAGAGGTGAGGTACAACATCAGCAAAATGATCAAAGACAGAATGCAAACAATGCTAGAGTACCATTGAACAATGTAAGAAATCAGAACATAAACAAAAATATTAATGATAATCAGTTTGGTAGACAATCCATGCAGCTAGATAGATTCAAACAACTAGTGTTTGATGGTATCCCCGGTTATCCTAACCCTATTGACAAGCATCTAAGGCTTCAAGTGCCAAAGTTTTCAGGAAATAATACTGTGCTAGGGGAGGATCATTTAAAATCTTTTCAAAGTGTCATGGACAACTTTGAGGTTGAGCATGAGGATGTTTTTATGAAGTCATTCATGCAATCTTTGGTCGATGATGCTAGAGAATGGTACAAAAATCTGCCTGATCGGAGCATTTCATCATGGGATGATTTCAAGAGGATGTTTAAGGAGCAATATGGTGACAAAACTAACCCTAGCTTTTTTGTAAATGAGTTCACTAGTATCACTAAAGGGTCAAATGAGCAGGTTGCATATTTTAATGCAAGATTTACTAAAGTATTGAACAAATTGCCACATCACATGAGGCCAAATGAACCAATGTGCATAATATTATATATTAATGCTTTTGATGCCAAAACAACATATAGGTTAAGAGATAAAGGTCCTGCTACTCTCAGGGATGCTTTCAAGATAGCAATAAATATTGAGAATAACAGGAAAGCATCAGGCAAGACAAACAGAAGGGATGATGTGAAAATTCTACAGAATCCAAATAAACTTTAGAATATCCAAGGTAATACATCTGCTCCTGAAGACAAAATTGATAAACTAGCAAATGTTTTTAAGGACCTAAGCTATAGACTGGCTAGAAGTGAACAAGGGATAGGTCCTAATAGGCAAGTTTACCAAAGGTAGGAAAAAAGGGCCATCATTGCATGATATGCCATACAATACCAATTGGCATAATGGTAAGCCTGTATTTCCACATAACAACACAAATCAGAGAACTCAACATGTCAAAGAGACTCTTGATCCTTTGAAGAAAACTATAAATATTGCTGATGATACTCCATGGTGCATAATCTGTCAGATGCCACATTCATAGTCACAATGCATGATTGCTCAATCTTTGTATGACAATGATGTTTCTTGTGATGAATGCAATGAGCCACATTATATACAGGATGATGATGTTAACATGCTGTCCACAAGTAGGGAGCACCCTTCTCATGATGCAGACGAGAATATAGATAATGAGATTCAGGCCTATCAACAAGTTTTCTATGATGAAGATAATGAAGATAATTATGTGTATGCTCAGGGCTCACACAACTTCTTGAGTAACCTACAGAGACCTTCTGATGAAGAGATTAGAGCTCTCACTACTGCAGCAGTTGCCCAGGTCAAGAGAAACTACAACCTTAGGGGCAAAGTGCAGGTTAGTAATTCACATCAACCAGAGAGTACTTTTGCAAATCAACCAGTGCATAGTCATAAGGGGATTGAACCACAAAGGAAACAGTGGGGTAATAACAAGCACAATTTCAAGCAAAAAATAGGTCATGATTCTCAAGGACCAGAAAATAGGATTCCCCATGTTGAAGATCAAAATAGGAATAATGGTCAGGGGGCTATGAAGGTTAAAGCTGACTCATCTCAAGATAGAAACAAGCCCACAACACAAGTTAAACTGTGGTACCAAATTGTGCTCCTTTTGATATAGCTCAGGTTCTCTCTCAAGTAAAGGTTTCTGTCCCATTAATGGAACTGATGAAGGTTGAAGAAATCAAGAATAGGACAGTATCCCTAATTTCTGGGGTGCCTTGTCAAGCTGAGCAAAATGATGAGGCCCAAGGTAAGAAGCAGGTCTTGTGCAATGAAGAGGATGAAGTCCCTGAGGTGTATTTAGGGATGACCATGACAAAATGCCCTTCACAAGTGGATCCATTTTATGTATCCCTGGTTATAAATGGAAAAGTAATCAGAAACTGTATGCTTGATTCTGGAGCATCCACAAACATCATGCCATTGGCTATCATGCAACAAGCTGGATTAAAAATAGACAAGGCATGTGGAAAATGTTATGCTATGGATGCCAGAGAGGTACCTGTCATTGGAATCATGAAGGATGTGGATTTTAGATTGGCAGCATATCCAGAGAAAACATACAAGATGAATATAATAGTGGTTGATATCAAGCCACAATATGGTATGCTGTTATCAAGGAGATGGGCAGCACTGATTGGTGGAAGTATGCAACTGGACTTGTCATATGCCATGATCCCAATGAATGGCAAAGATGTCAAGCTGATCAGAGAAGAAAGATCACAGGAGTCAGTTGAAGATCAAGATTTAGAAGAACACATCTATTTTGTAGACACTGACTGTGAGAATTTTAGAGTTGTCTCAAGTGATCAAGAAAACCAAAAGGAAGACCTTTGCATTCAAGAGTTGGACCAGCAGGGTCTGTGGACCATGTATTTTGATGGAGCTTGTGCAAAGGAAGGCTCTAGAGCTGGAGTTGTATTCCTATCACCATCTGGTAAGCTCCTAAAGTTCTCCTTCTTGCTAAGATTTGCTTGCACAAACAACATTGCAGAGTACGAAGCCTTACTTTTAGGCTTAAATATGGCTCTCAAACATGGAATTAAGATGTTAAGGGTATTTGGGGATTTTGAATTGACTGTGTCCCAAATTAGAGATTGGTATGCCTCAAAGAACAAAAGATTAAAACAATACAACAGGCTGTCTAGGATACCATTGAACTATTTGATGCATTTTCAATAGGCTGGGTAGAAAGATCAAAAAATATCATGGCTGATTTCTTAGCCAATGTAGCAATAAGACCAAATGATATCACTCTATCAAGTGTTACAAATGTTGAAGTTAAAATCAAACCTGCAGTACCAGAAAACATATGCAGTTGGCAAGTGTTTGATGATGACAAGGATTTGTTAAGATTTTTGCACTGCATAGATGAGTATGAGAACCAAGAAATTAATTTTCAAAACTTTGTAGAAATTGTAGATGGAAAAGAAACTCTTATGGAGAAAGAAGTAATTCAGTTGAAGACTAACAAAATCCCTAGAGGGTTAGTAGCTTTGGAAAGAGATTTTGACAATAGAGACCAATTGGTCACAAAGACATCTCCCACAAACAAAGATGACTTAGAGGAGATAAATTTGGGGACACCTCAGGTTCCCAAGAAGGTATACATTGGCAGACAGCTCAAACCACACATTAGGAGCATGCTGATAGCATTGCTAAAAAGGTATAAACATGTTTTTGCTTAGTCATATGAGGACCTAAAGGCCTATAGAGAGGACCTATTCCAGCATGAGATCCCTTTGAAGCCTGGAGCTAAGCCATTTAGACAAAAGCAAAGACCTATTAATCCCACCTTGGCTCCAAAAATGCAAGAAGAACTCAAGAAGCTTAGGGAGGCTGGAATAATTGTGCCAATTAGACATTCAACTTGGGTGTCTAACCTTGTCCCAGTCAGAAAAAAGAATGGTGATATTAGGCTTTGTGTTGATTTTAGAAATTTGAATGTATCCTCTGTTGATAACTGAGAGGGGGGGTGAATCAGTTATTCTAATTATTTCTTCTTTTGAACTTTCTTATTAATCAAAGCATCATTGAATCAAACAAACAAACATTACCATGAAATGAGAAACACATGACAGTATTTTTGATGTGGAAACCCGGTTAAGGGAGAAAACCACGGGGTGATTAACCCAAAGATTATTCTCTGTTAGAAGAATAAGGAATTACAAAAATGGCACTTGCCAATTAGGGCTCACTGCCCGAGCACACTGCTCACAAAGAGGTACACTGCCTACAAGGAGACACACTATCTACAAAAGAATGTTTATACAATACTTGAACTGATTGGAAGCATCTACATATGCTGGAGTTCAGTTCCGGTTAGGCTCAGTATACTGATCTACTACATTTCATCTTCCCTCTACTCTTTATTCTGCTTTCCTTTCACATACCGGATCTTTCTTATTACTTCTGCTCTGCTCTGCACTTATTCACATATATGACATCTCTCTCCATACACTCTCACAACAAAATCCATCCTCTATTTATATCCACACTAGTGATTTCATTATCTTTCTAGTCGACACCCGGAATAGTCTATCTTCTCACAAACTCTGTTTTGTCGGCTGAATCCTTGCATGTCAAGTAATGCGGATCAAGCATATACTTGTAGATGTCATTAATCATGTCGGCCAAACATGATTGATGCCTTCCTAACCTTTACCATCAACAGTAGCACATCCGAAAAATAGTCTGATACTCTGTCTGTCAGTTCTTTCTCTGTTCTCACTGTCTTTCAGGAATCCGGTACTCAACTGTTCATATCTTCTTCCTTGTCCATTATCAGAGGCTAAATCCTTGGAATATACTACTCAAGGTAGTCCTCTTGACTTCCCCAAATCTGCATTGCACCAAGACACTTCCTCTGAGAGATCCGGACCAATCTGTCAGACCTTGCCACATGCTCTATTCTTGTTCACCGGACCACAACAATCTTTATTCAGACTTCCGGTAGAGACAAATCATGACTTGCGGTTATGTGGGATGACCTTTGTTGCCATCAATGACAACAACCATGAATCCATATAGTGTCTCTTGCCAACAATCTCCCCCTTTGGCATTGATGGCAACACTTAGTGAAAAAATGACTAAGTGTTTACACTATGCTCCCCCTTGGCTGATGCTCTAACTTTATATACAATTTTTGGAACTCCCCCTTAGTTGGATTCCTCATTTTTCACTGCTCCTCACTCCCCCTTTGACATCAATGGTAAAGGGTAGGGTCCGCACACCAAAATTTTCAAAAATTTACTATACATAGCCGCATATTTACATACTCACATAAACTGAAGAATGTCTGCAAAGGATGTCTTCAATTGGACTAGTTCTGTAGCCCAACTTTGCTTCATTCTGTCCAAAATGGAAATGTGACCACTTAACAAAAATGCAAAGGCTTCTGCCCTTTTGAGATCTATCGGATCATTTGTTTGGGCGGTAGTCTGAGCATCACTGATGGCCTCATGCATAGTTTCTAACTTAGGGATTATAATCCTTCTAAGTTCTCCCATCCGGTTAGTTATATTCTTCCTTTCCTTCTCAAAGTTCTTTATTGCATTTGTGATTACAATAGTTTGACATTCTTGATTTACTATGGAGGAAGAAAGAGGATCAAAACTTTGAGACAAACTTTGTAGTTTGTCCTGTTCCGCTTTTATTTTCTTATCAATTTCTACTATTGCCTTTGACCAGGAGATACAAAATTTGTAAATGTCACCGCCATCCTTAAGAGCATTTTCTAAGCTCTTTATTCCAATACTCATATTTCTCCTATCATTGGAGATTAATCCTAGTACTTCTGAAAATCTTTTGTCCAAAAATTCCTTCCAGACCTTTTCTTCAGTTGATTTTTCTAGAGAATCAAAATGTGTATCAACACTGCTGACTAAGGTTTTGAGATTACCGGAAGAGGAGGCTGTCGGATCTATCTGGACTGATGGCATAATCTTTTCAAGCACTCCGGAAGCAGCCTCTATCAACTCACAGTCTTCCATATGAGACTTTAGGAGTTTTTCATTTGTCTTAGCATTTGCAAATGTAGCTATCTTCATTGTCTATACCGGAGAGAGGGAGTCAAAGTTGAATGGACCTTTTAGAAGCTCCGGTTCATCAATCTCTATTGTTTCTTGGCTCAGAAACTTTTGAACAGTTTGTGCAGTGTCTCTTGCCGGAGACAGATGTTTCTTCTCTTCTGCAGTTTTGTCCTTTGGAGTCTTTACATTCTTCCCACTTTCAGTTGTGGTTTTCTCTGTTGGAATCTTCTCTTTCTCTGCATCCTTGGTGCTGTCAACCTCTTTTTCTTTTACTGCTGCTTCTTTCTACTGTAATTTCTCTTCTTCTTGGGATCCGGAGACTGTAGGAGAAGCCGGAGAAGAGATGTTAGTCTGTTCAAGGGGCACTTCTTCCAGAGCAGATGATTCCAAGTCCACAGCTGTTTCTGCACCTAAGTCCTCTACAACAGGAAGATTAAACCTTTTGAAGGCCTTCCGGAGGATCTCGTCTATCTCTATGGCCACCTTGTCAGTCTCACCAAGCATGAGTTGATTCATTCTTGCTTTACTCCTAAACTCATCTTTGCAGTATTTGAATATTATGTTCATTGTCTTGGGATCAATTTGAGGATATAGCTGAATAGCTATCTGCTCCCGGATCTCAAGATCTTTTGCCTGAGCATTATTCTTTCTTATTTCTAATTCCTTTTCTAGGCTTTTAGGAATTAGAGATATGATCTCAATGAAAGCCTTATTGTATATGTTTAGATACTTGACTGTGGTTTCCTGCAGAATCTTTTGGTCAGCCTCATTGTAGTCATCATAGAATTCAGTCATTGGTTGAAGGTTTCCATCCACCGTGACTGACTTGATTACACTCTCTAGAGACAGGGTGGGCTTTTCAACAAATACCTCTGCCATTTCTTCCTTGTCTTGGCCTATGGAGGGTTTACCGGATCCTTTCTTCTTCTGCTTCTTTATTTCTTTTACTCCCTCATCTGACTCAGTTTCCTCTTCATCCTTTTGGCTTTCATAAGCTCTTGAGGCTTTTGTCTTAGATCTTTTACCGGATGCCTGGACTTCTGGTTTTGAGCTTTTGGTTCTGACAGGTGTAGATCCTTTTGATGATCTGGTTCGGGTTGAGGTTTCCACCGGAGCACTTTTCTTGCTTTTCTTTTCTGCCTCTTTCTTTTCTTCCTCAACCTTTCTTCTCTTTTCCCGGTTGGCATCAAGTGCCTCCTTTGGAATGCCTAGGCCTTGAGCAATATGCTCTACTTCTTTTCTCACTTTCCTCTTTATCTCAGGTTCCCTGAGTTCCACATGGATCTTCACACTCAGCTCCTCAAAGGCTCTGAACCTTTCTGCCTTTGGATCTTTGGGCTGACTAAGCATGTGTTGAACATGCAGTTCTACAATCTGTTTATCAACCTCATACCCCATGGGCATGATCCAGACAGTCCTTGGCTCCACTGCCTCCATTAGGCACTGATCAGTATCCACCATAAAGCAAACTGAGTCTTTGTATTTTTCAACAAGAGACTGGGGAATTCTTTCTCTTGCTTGCATCGTGCTCTGGAAGTTTTTGAAGTATCCCCATAGGGCTGTATTTCTTGCTTTGGCATCCCAAAGCCCATGTAAATAATCTCTTATCTGGACTGCAACAGGTTTGTCATTTTGCCATGCCCATCCACTTGATCCGGGCAGCTCATTCATGAAGTAGAAAAATAGACATAATATAAGAGTACCATACTTAAAAGAATTCTTTTTGTCCTTCTTGATTTTCTGTATATTTTCCATTAATTGGCTTAAGAGAAGTTCACAGAGATCATAATCTGCATTCTTCCTTAGCATTTCATAGGCAGTATATACTGCAGTTCCGGATACAGAATTCTCCCTGCTGGAGTGATAGATCTTGTATCCTATTATCATGGATGCATACTTGATATCCGGATCAGAAATATCTTCAATGGTCATTGCCCTCTTATCAAATTTTGATCCGGTGGCCTCAGTTACAATGTTATTTTTGACAGATTTGAGGATAGGTATCCCTCCGGAAGAGTATAGACCAGTTACTGCCCTAATTGCCTCTTTTGTGATCTTGCAAGGTCTATCCAGCCATAGGAAGTTGTCATGTATCCTGCTCAATACATACCGGATCCATTCATCTTCTTCAAAGCAGGGGAAATGAATGAATTGATCAAACTGTTTCTTCTGGATACCCTTATACTCTAGTTTAAGCTCAAAAGCATTGTCTATCAGTTGTTTGTGATAGAGATCTCTCAATTTGAATTCCCTGAATTCCTCAATGCTTGCATGTATGTAAACCCTAATGTCTTCTGTATGTAAAACGCCCTGAGGAACACTAGAGAATGCTCCTAAGGGATCTACCTCCAATGACTTGTATGGATGTTTCTTAAATTCAGGTCGGGGCCTATTTGAGATTTTTACTATATTTGGAGTAGCCATTTCTCAAAAGATTTGTAGCAAGATATCGAAAATGGAAAATACCTTATGCGTCTTTGGTTACACGGAGTGGTTGGATTGATTTCTGTATGTAATGACTTCGACAAGAGATCTTTGGTGAGCTTGATGAATCTTCTTGCAAAGCTCCACTTTTCGCTTCTTTTTTAGTGCAAAATGAGCAAGTGATTTTATGAGAAATCCCTTATATTGCTCCGCAAACCCTAATATCTGATGGCAATAAATGCTTGACCTACATTATTCCGGTTTGCCTTATCCAGATAGCTTGGAGTACCGGATTAGTCCTGATCTATGAACATCATGCAGATCTTCCAATCATGAACAAATCAAGATGACACATTACAAGAATATCCCAAACACTCTGTCCAATCCGCAGAATAAGACAATGCACTTTTGGATCTCTCCAGACCCTTTTGTAATCCTCTGTCATTCCGGAGCATCTCCCGGAACAGGTCTTACTTGATCGATCACAACTTCTTTACATCTTCATGCGGACCTCTAAAATCTTATCTGGATCATCTCAAGACATGTATCTTTAAACCCTTTACTCCGCATCTTGTGCCACATCCGGCACCACTTGATTGGCTGGGGGAACAGGATTTTCTTTGAGTCTCCCCCTGAGCCAGAGCTCACTTTTTAATTTCTGGAAGAAATATCAGCACTAGAGTCTGGTGCGGATCCAACCTCTACATTCTCTGAACTTTTCTTCACCCAAATCTTGTTCATCTGATTCCTAACTTCATCCACATTCATCTTTTGTTTACCCTTGTCTTGATTCTGATTATATACTGGACCTCTTTTGTCCTAATTCTTGCTTCTGCAGACTTTTGCATTATGACCGGACCTATTACAGATTTGGCAAATAACATTTCTTTGCATATTTGACTGATAACCTCTTGATATGCATTGATTAGCCATATGACCTACTCTATTGCATGCAAAGCATCTACCATTGAATGATTTGTTTATTTGCATATTTCTACATTCATGAGACTTGTGTCCATACCTTTTGCAGTTAAAGCACTGTCCGGAGAAGGATGAATTAGTCTGATTCATTCTCTTCCTGCACTGATTAGCTTTGTGACCAAAGTGGTTGCAGCTGTGGCAGTATCCATTGAAGGATGGATATCTTTGAGCATTTGGCTGTCTTACTGGAGGTCTTCTAGGCCTATTTCTTGGATTTTCTGATCCAAAATTCTTTTGACCGGATCCGGAGCTTTCTCCTTTCTCATATCCCAAACCATACTTGTCATTTGTCCTCTTTTGACTTCCAAGAAGTACTTCAAGTTGGGCAAAACTTATCTTGAATTTTTCTTTATATTCATTTGCTGTTTGAAGATCTCTTTTGAGAGAGACAATTTGATCCTCAAGTTTTTCTTCATTATCTTTGGCATCTTCAAGATCAGATTCAAGATGTCTGATAATCCTGTCCATCTGGTGGCATTCTTCTGATTTCTCTTTAAGAGATTGTCTTAGATTGTCTTCAGCTTTTCTTTTTTCTTCAATCTCTTGAGTAAACTTTATAGTTCTTGATTCCATTTCATGTCTTAACATAATGACTTCTTTTGATAACTTTTCACATAACTTGGTTTTCTCAATCAATTCTTCATTTGTATTGCTTTCTTCACTTTGTCTTGCCAATTGTTGGAGCAGCTCCTTTCTCTTTTTCATAGAGAGACTTAATTTGTCCTTTAGTTCTCTCATGAATTCATCAGCCTGTTTGAGTCTTTCCTTTAATTCATTGACTTCAGAGTTTGACTGTTCAAGATCCTCAAGGGCAGTCTTGAGTTGCTCCCTTAAACCATATGCATCCATTTGAACTCCCAGATCTTCCTCAAGCTATTAGGCTCTATTAGGAGGAACTTAGCTCTAATACCAATTGTTGATAACTGAGAGGGGGGGGTGAATCAGTTATTCTAATTATTTCTTCTTTTGAATTTTCTTATTAATCAAAGCATCATTGAATCAAACAAACAAACATTACCATGAAATGAGAAACACATGACACAGTATTTTTGATGTGGAAACCCGGTTAAGGGAGAAAACCACGGGGTGATTAACCCAAAGATTATTCTCTGTTAGAAGAATAAGGAATTACAAAAATGGCACTTGCCAATTAGAGCTCACTGCCCGAGCACACTGCTCACAAAGAGGCACACTGCCTACAAGGAGACACACTATCTACAAAAGAATGTTTATACAATACTTGAACTGATTGGAAGCATCTACATATGCTGGAGTTCAGTTCCGGTTAGGCTCAGTATACTGATCTGCTGCATTTCATCTTCCCTCTGCTCTTTATTCTGCTTTCCTTTCACATACCAGATCTTTCTTATTACTTCTGCTCTGCTCTGCACTTATTCACATATATGACATCTCTCTTCATACACTCTCACAACAAAATCCATCCTCTATTTATATCCGCACTAGTGATTTCATTATCTTTCTAGTCGGCACCCGGAATAGTCTATCTTCTCACAAACTCTGTTCTGTCGGCTAAATCCTTGCATATCAAGTAATGCGGATCAAGCATATACTTGTAGATGTCATTAATCATGTCGGCCAAACATGATTGATGCCTTCCTAATCTTTACCATCAACAGTAGCACATCCAGAAAATAGTCTGATACTCTGTCTGTCAGTTCTTTCTCTGTTCTCACTGTCTTTCAGGAATCCGGTACTCAATTGTTCATATCTTCTTCCTTGTCCATTATCAGAGGCTAAATCCTTGGAATATACTACTCAAGGTAGTCCTCTTAACTTCCCCAAATCCGCATTGCACCAAGACACTTCCTCTGAGAGATCCGGACCAATCTGTCGGACCTTGCCACATGCTCTGTTCTTGTTCACCGGACCACAACAATCTTTATTCAGACTTCCGGTAGAGACACATCATGACTTGCAGATATGTGGGATGACCTTTGTTGCCATCAATGACAACAACCATGAATCCATATAGTGTCTCTTGCCAACATCCTCCCTAAAGGATAAGTACCCATTGCCTACTATGGAAGCTATGTTGCAGAGGGTGACTGGCTGTGAACTCCTATCGATGATGGATGGATTCTCAGGCTACAATCAAGTGAAGGTAAAGGAATCAGAACAATACAAGACTGCCTTCACCACTCCATGGGGAACATATGTGTATGTGAGGATGCCATTTGGACTAGCAAATGCAAGTGCTACATTTCAAAGAGCAATGGATGTTGCTTTTGTAGGGTTAATTGACTCAATTCTGGTTGTATATCGGGATGATCTGACTACCTATTCTAAGAAGGAAGAGTAGCATTGTATGCACTTGGAGCAGATTTTCATTAGAGCACTAGAGTATGGCATTTCTCTAAATCCAAAGAAGTGTGCTTTTGGGGTAGTGGAAGGAAATCTCCTAGGGCACATTGTTTCCAAAGATGGAGTCAGGATTGATCCTAAAAGAGTAGCTGCAATTGACAGGATCTAGATGCCAAAAACAATAAAAGGAATCTAGTCCTTCTTTGGACAAATAAATTTTGTTAGAAGATTTGTTCCCAACTTTGCAAAAACCACAAGGAACATTTCTAAAATGTTGAGGAAAGGTGCAACTGTCACATGGGAGGATGAAGCAAGCAGATCTTTTCAGGACATCAAGGAAGCAATCAAGATGGCTCCTGTGCTGAAATCTCCTGATTTTTCCAAGCCATTTCAATTGTTTTCATTTGCTTCTTTCCATACTGTTGCTACATGTTTACTACAGAAAAATGAAGGTGGATTTGAGCAGCCCATAGCTTTCTTCAGTGTGTCCTTGTAGGCTTCTGAGTTAAAGTATGATATCATGGAGAAACAAGCATATGCACTAGTCAGAGCAGTCAAGAGTTTCAGGCCATATCTGGTAGGATCCCAAATAGTTGCATATGTGCCTCATGCAGCAGTCAAGGATATCTTCACTCAATAGGAGGTGACTGGAAGAAGGTGCAGATGGATAAACAAGCTACAGGAATTCAACATAGAGATACAAATTACCAAGTTGATAAGAGGACAAGGCTTAGCAAAATTGATGGCAGAGTCAAACTTAGAGGCATGCCAAGTAAATGAAGTGCACAATGAAGTTATAAATATGCTAGAATCTGAGTGGTACAAGGACATAGTATATTATTTGCAAAATTTGAACTGTCCTTCCCACCTCAGTGATATTCAGAAGAGAACTTTGAAGCTGCAAGCCATTAAATACATCATTGTTCAAGGAGAACTGTATTGGAGAAATAATGATGGTGTATTACTCAAATGTGTGGATGAAAACCAGGCTAAGGACATTCTGAATGACATGCACCATGGAGTGTGTGGTGGACATTATCCTTCTTATACAACATCCCACAAGGTCCTCAGAGTTGGTTACTGGTGGCCAACTCTTTTCTCAGATGCACACAGAATGATAAGAAAGTGTGACCCTTGCCAAAGGTTCTAAGGAAAGCTAAGATATGATGGTGCATTGCCCCTCAAGACTATAACTGTGGAAGCTCCATTTCAACAATGGGGAATTGACTTCATAGGGGAAATTTTAGAGAAATCTAGTGGAGGACATAGTTGGATTCTGGTTGCCACTGACTACTTCACTAAATGGATTGAGGCTATCCCTACTAAAAAGGCTACAAGTAAGGTGGTGATGGATTTTATCCTGGAGAATATTATTATCAGGTTTGGGGTACCAGTCAAGCTAATCACAGATAATGCAATGTGCTTTAGATCAGGTGAATTTGTTGATTTTTGCAATAAATATGGAATTGACTTGTCTCACACATCACCATACCATCCACAAGGAAATGGTCAAGTAGAATCAAGCAACAAAAGCCTAATGAAAATCATCAAGAGGATAATGGATAAAAATAAGAAATCTTGGGATTCAAAACTGAAGTTGGCATTATGGGCTGATAGGGTGACAGTGAAAAGAGCCACTAGAAGGTCACCTTATGAATTAGTGTATGGTGCAGCAGCGAGATTGCCTGTGAATAACCTCCTGCCAGTTTACAAGTTCATACAAGAGAATGATGGGGAAGCTAATGATTCAATGACTGAAAGGATCGATCATCTGGTTGAGCTAGATGAAATCAGGGCAGAGGCACAAAAAATAAACATCAAGAAACAACAAAAGATGAAGTATCTGTTTGATAAAAGGGTCACAGAGAGAGGTTTTCAGATAGGTGATATGGTCCTTATGTGGAATGCAAGGAACCAGGATAAGGGTAAACATGGCAAATTTGAACCCTTGTGGACAGGCCCATATCAAATTAGCCATATCTATGGAAGAGACTCCTACTTTCCTCAAGCCCTAAATGGTGAACTAATGGGATTTTCGATGCACAACAAATTCCTTAAGACCTTTTTCACATAAATGAGTAACTTGTGTGCACAATGTAAAATAGTTGTAAATATTTTGTACATACCTTGTGTGGTCGGTCCTGTTTTGATTTTGGGTTTTGTCTAGTCTGCCCCGGAGAAGTCTGGTTCTCGCTGTAGTCTTGCACCTGTACGTCCCCAATCGGAGCCTATGTTGGTAATAATTTATGTTAGGATAGAAGGATGTGCACCTCCCTAGAAATCTAGAAATTTTTCCTAAGTGTTGGACCTTCTCAGTGTTTTTCAGCATCATCATGATATTATGAAGTAGGGGGTTGTCATCATCATCATGTTCTCGATTGTCACCTTGATATTTCTGTGAGGGTCATTTCTTATCTTGACTGGCTATCCTGTGGGGTCATCATGTTTTGCTAACCTGAATTTTGTGTGCGAGGTGATATTTTAACATCGGGTGATCTTGGTCAAGGTCATCATGATGTTGGCGCTGAGAAATTTCTAAGTATGACCCAATGTTCTGGAGGGTCATCATATTTGAACATTGGGTGATCTTGGTTAAGATCATCCTAATGTTACTCTATCACTTCATATTTTCTCATCACCAGATGCTGCTGACGTCATTCATGCATCAGGGTGATATTGGCTAAGTCTCGTGGCTTCATCATTTTCTAAGGAAGGGGGTGATATTTTCAAGTATCAGTCATATTCATGCATCACCCTAATCTTACAATGGAGCTATAGTGTAGCATTATATTTGTGCACGGGGGTGATATTTCCAAATATCCGGTTATCTTCCGAATGTCATCCTCATGCCAATATGGTGGTGACGTCATCCGGATATGAGGAGATGCGCAATATGCAGATATGATGATGACATCATCAGGATGTTCAATTATCAGGGTGATAACCTTTGGGTGGTATGCTGCTGACGTCATCCAGATCCGACGGGGTCATACTTCAAGTTTTTAATCTGACCTGATATTGTAATGTGATGATGACATCATCAGGACATTTGCGGATATGGCGACAAGGGTGATATTTTCTGCGGGGTGATTTTTCATATCAGCGTGATATGAATTTTCCAGATGAGCTCGGCAGGATGTTTGCTGACGTCAGGATGATTTTTGAACATCCGGGGGATGTTTGCATATGCAGGCCATCGGCATGACTTTGGTCATCGGCATGTGTCAGGAGGTGATCTTCCGATGTGTTGGGTCTTCCCAACAATGGTTTGGATGATGGGGGTGATATTACTTCATCAGGGTGATATATATGTCGGGAAGACGGATATGAGGCTCACCGATGTTAGAGGTCTAGTTGACAGGATATTGAACATGAGGATCATCACTATGGTAGGTAATATCAGGGTGTTGTTCAGCATCGGGTGAGGAGTGTTGGATATCATACTGGAGGAGGATCATGATGAGGTATATGCTAGTGCCGTCGGGAGCAAAATCACTGATATTATATGTGCTCGCGGTCATGCATATAAAGTGATGAGGAGATCATCGCGGGGTGCATGTGGGATAATTGATGTCCTGCATATTTTTTGAAATATCAGGGCGATATTTCTTGGTGGGAAAGGATGCGATGCACAGTTTTCTAAATTTCTTGAAGACTACGAGTAGGTGGACATTAATGGTGGATGCTACAGGAGCATGGACGGATCTACTGTGTGATTGAGGATGTACATCCCCAAAACGGTGGCACATGGCTTGAGGCCAACCACCCTGTCTCTGCCTCTCCCTGTTGATGGGTGTTTTTGGGTGCCATTATTGGTGCAATGTATCTGGTGATTTTTGGAACCACTCATGTAATTAATGGTCAAGTACAGGTTCATGTTTTATGTGCAGAATCGGTCTTACATTTGTGGTTGTTGAAAACTAGACATATCTGGCTCTATAATAAGATAGAACTGGTTCTGGTTGCTCTGTGCAAGTGACCTTGTGAGTTTATGTATCTCTTGTTGTATGGATCATGCATGAATTTACTGATTTCATGATTGCTTTTATATGAGTAATGTTGTATTTGCATGTGTTTTGTTATTCTGTCTCCAGTATTGCATGTATCCTTCTTCTGAATCTAGATTTCTAAGGGATGTCTGGGATTCTAGAATATAGAATTCCTGTATTGAATGTTTGATCTTTCAACTTCTGCTCAAAGGGTAGATTAAAGTGTTTTCAGATTAAGTGTTAGGAAAGATATACTGCAATAGGGATGCCATAAGTAGAGATAACTTAACACTCTATTCTAGGAGGTATCTGTAAGGCAGATATCACAACATCCTTTTGAAATCCAGTTTTAGTGTGTTCATGCTGATCATTCACAAGTGTATGTCTACTAACTCCAAGCCCTGGATAGGCACCAATCTAGCTCTGTGTTGAGGTTATACACCAGGTCCAGGTTTGCATCCAAACATAAAATCAAATTCAAACTTCCAAAACAACCATTAGGACTGTAGAAGTAGTTTAGAACCAAGATCCTCTAATTCACAACTGAACATAAACCCAAAGCTAGCCCCTTTGCACTTATCCCACAGTTTTGGTCTTCATATAGGAGGATTTATCTACTTTGTATCAACATCCCAAGCCAACCCACAAGCATATTCTCATGGGTGTTGAATAGGGAATACCCCCTAGGTCTTGCAAAACTTGAAGAAGAAGAGGAGATAAAAATAGAGTCTATCTCCTACATTGTTGGCCCCTGGCCCAGAGATCCTGTTGATCATTAATGGCTACCTTGTAGGGAAATCTGGGAATGAACATCCAGTCAGGGAAAAAACCAACAGGTTTCATGATTGAGTAGTTGTGGGGGAGCTAATCAGATCTCTCACTCTCTCTCCTTTCCATTTTAGTATTCTACATAATCCTTCTATGTCATGTAAGTTCAAATGTGGTTACTATGGAAAAAAATCATGATGAAAATGATTGGTTTTTGAATCAGATTGATGATTCTTGAAGCAACTTCTTTAGGAAAATCACATTAGTTTGCTAGATTCTTCTACTCTAGTATTTGCAAATTCATTCAGTATTCAGACATCTCGTGTGGACACATCATCTAGGCATGAGTATGTTGCAAGTATGAGGTTAACCAGTGTTGTCATTGATGTCAACATACTCATATTGCATTGGTAAGAAGGATTGGATGAGTTGTGTGCTGTTGTTATTGAGGAAATCAGTCTCCATCCAGAACAGTGAAGAACAATGATGAGAAGAAGGCAAAAGTACTGTATAGGTTGAAGATCAGAGGATGCGGATTAAAGGGTTTGTAGATATGAGTCTTAAGATGCTCCAATTAGGATTTCAGAGGTCTATATAAAGAACTGAAGAAGTTATGGTTGTTTGTGTGAAACCGGTTCCGGCAGGTGTTCAGAGGTGACAGAGGGTCACAGAAAGGTCCGGTGAGATCCGGTATTAAATTATCCTATTCTGTAGATTGGAAGAAGTGTTTGGGATGTCCTTGTGATGTGTCATCTTGATTTGTGTATGATTGGGAGGTCTGGAAGTACCTTTTGCATTGTGACAGTGGCGACAGACTGTGTTCGTGAAGTTCCAGATGATGAAGAGAAGAATTCTGGTAAGCTGATGAAGTGCGGATGTTCTTGTTGATTCAGGAAAGGTTATGATGATCGTTGGATCATGTACAGTTCGTATTGGTGGTCCACATTGAAGTTAGAGTTGGATTTGGTGTTATGACCACCGGTTGTTGGTGTTCTTCCTATGACAGGCCGACCGGATGTTTTACACGCCTTGCGAATGTTATTATGGATGTTTGCTGACTTAGATAATTGTTCCTAAGTCGATGTCTTGTATAAATAAGTGTTTGTGAATTCAGTTTGAGTGTGTCTTGGTGTGGATGTGTGTGGCATAGAAAAGAGAAGTGCGAAAGGAAGAGCAAGTGTTTTGGGCTTAAATGGAACTAATCTGGACATGGTAATGATGTCATTCTCCTATTCAAGATTGTGATTCTTATCACTTTGTAGACAGTGTGTCTCTTGTAGACAGTGTGCCTCTCTGTGAGCAATGTGCTCGGGCCGTGAGCCCTAATTGGTAGGTGCCATCTTTTTCTTATTCTTCTAACAGAGAATAATCCTTGGGTTAATCACCTCGTGGTTTTTCCCTTAACCAGGTTTTCCATGTCAAAATCTTGGTGTTCAATGTGTTGATGTTTATCTGCTCTGATGTTCATGCTTTATGCTTCCATGGATGATTAATTGCTATGCTAATAAATAACACAGTGGATCTGATTGTTTGATTTGATAAGAAAATTGGGATAACTGATTCACCCCCCTCTCAGTTATCAACAATTGGTATCAGAGCCAAGTTCCTCTGAAGAGAGCTTAATCGCTTGAGGAGATCCAGGATGTCGTCTTATAAGGACAGTCCAAAGTTTGATGGAACCAACTTCACTCTCTGGAAAGGCCGCATGAAATGTCACTTGGAGTGTATGGGAAAGGCGTACTTATCCATGGTCACAAAACCCTATGTACCTCTGCAGGGTGGTCCGACAACTCTGAATGAAATCACAGATGCTAAAAACAATCTGCAGACCAAAGAAGCTCTTCTAAGCGCATTGAATGACTCAGAACTCTCAAATGTTATTGACCTGCCAACTACCTATGAGATCTGGACTAAACTGGAACTTCTGCATGAAGGAGATGAGTTTGTCAAAAGTGCAAGGCTGCAAAGTCTCAAAGGGAAATTTGAGAGATTGAAGATGAGAGATGATGAAAACATCACTACCTTTATGCCAAGAGTAAATGAGCTGGTATGTGGAATTAGAAATGTTGGTGGAACTTTGGATGAAAATGAGATTGTCTGCAAAATTCTCAGATCCCTTCCTGCTGCCTACAAAATCAAGGTTGCTGCCATTGATGAATTCAGAGCCCATACAACTGTCACAAGAGAACAATTAGCTGGCAAACTAGCTGCATTTGAAATGACCAAGTTTGGAGATGATCCCCCCAAGACTGAATCTGCTTTCAAAGCCAGTGCCTATGTGAAAGGCAAATAGAGATTTGATCCGGGAGAAAACTCTTCAAGGAAGATGTCATGGTATGATCAAGCAAGAAGAGACGTGGAAGAGGAAGAAGCAGAAACAGCTCAACTTGAAGCCCTCATTGCAAAAAGACTGCCAAGAGGATCCGGTAAGTATGAAGGAAAGTTACCTTTTAAATGCTTCAACTGCAATAAGATTGGTCACTTTGCCTCAAGATGTCTGGAAAGATCTTCATGGTCAAACTCTAACAGACAAAGGTTCCAAAAGAATTGTTATTATGTCCATGAAGAAGCTGATAATGAAGGAGTAACAAATGATGAATCAGAAATAGGAGACAAATCTGGAAATGAATGGGTGTTTATTGCCATCAAGGAAGAAGATCCAATGTCCTCTGAATCTGTCAATCATAAGGTTGTAGAAAGAGCTTTGGCTGCCCAAGTTGAAAAAAAGGATGATTGGGTTATTGACAGTGGATGCTCTCACCATATGACAGGTGACAAGAGCAAGTTCTTAGATTTGGAAAGGTATGAAGGAGGAATGGTAAAGTTTGGTGACAATTCTGCAGGTAGAATCAGAGGTAGGGGAACTATTTCTTTTGATGGAAAGAGCAAAACTGGTAATGTACTGTATGTTGAAGGATTGAAGCACAATCTTCTTAGTGTTGGATACTTAGTAGACAAAGGTTATGATCTCTGATTCAAAAATGGAAGATGCGGGATCTTTGAAAGCTCCAAAACTGAGATTACATCCGGTACTCAAACAAAAGGTAATATCTTCCATCTGGTTGGTTCAAATAAAAGTTGTCTGTTTGTTCAAGTTGATCAGAGTTGGCTATGGCATAGAAGGATGTGTCATGTAAATTTTGATAACATCATCAAGATAAGCAATATTCAGGTTGTAAGAGATCTTCCAAAATTGGTCAAATCTACAAATAGTTTGTGCAAAGAATGTCAGCTAGGTAAACAGAGCAGAGTCTCTTTCAAAAGCAAGGATCAGTCCTCTACCAGATTATTGGAATTAGTTCATACTGATCTATGTGGTCCGACAAGAATTAAGAGTATGCAAGGTGACAAATATTTCATGTTACTGATTGATGACCATTCCCGGATGATGTGGGTTACCTTTCTAAAGGAGAAATTAGAAGCCCTTTAGAAGTTCAAAATCTTCAAACTATGGTAGAAAATCAAACCGGATTGAAACTGAAATGTCTAAGGTCTGATAGAGGTGGTGAATTCACATCCGATGAATTCACAGACTTTTGTGAGAAGCATGGTATAGAAAGACAGCTGTCTGCTCCTAGGACTCCATAGCAGAATGGAGTAGTTGAGAGAAAGAACCGGACCATCCAGGAAGCTTCCAGGATAATGATGATGGAAGCAAATGTTCCTCAGATGTTTTGGAAAGAAGCTGTCAGCACTGCAGTTTATACTCTCAATCGAGTTCAAATCAGAAGCAATACCGGTAAGACTCCTTATGAACTGTGGTTTGGTATAACTCCTACTGTGAGATATTTCAGAGTATTTGGTAGCAAGTGTTACATCAAAAGAGATGAAGATCTAGGAAAGTTTGATGCTAGAAGTGATGAAGGAATTTTCTTGGGTTACTCCACTCAAAGCAAAGCATACCAGTGTTACAATAAGAGACTGAAAAAGATGATAGAAAATACAAATGTGAAGGTTGATGAAGGAATTGAGAAGCCCTCAAGGTTTTATGAATATGATGAAGATGATCAGGATGGTGTTCTAATTCAAGGTACTCAATCCCTTCCTGAAAGTTAGATTCAGACTGATCCGGTAAATCAGGGAGAAGAGGTTTGTCTGAATGAACGTGATCAAGAAACAGCAGTGCAAGAGACTCCCAAAGTTCCAAGGTATGTAACTTTAAATCACTCTAAAGATCAGATCATAGGTGACAAAAGAAAAGGGGTACAAACAAGGAGGAGAATTGCTCAAAATTCAAATGAATACTGTTTGATTTCAAAGATTGAACCTAAGACAATAAATGAAGCTTGCAACGATGAAAACTGGACCAAAGCAATGGAGGAAGAGTTGATGCAAATTGAAAAAAATCACACTTGGGATCTTGTTCCCAGACCTAGAAACAAGAATGTGATTGGAACCAAATGGGTCTTCCGGAACAAACTAAATGATGTTGGTGAAGTAATCAGAAACAAAGCCAGATTGGTCTGCAAAGGCTACTCTCAAATAGAAGGAATTGATTTTGAAGAAACCTTTGCTCCGTTAGCAAGAATTGAAGCAGTCAGATTATTTCTTGCATATGCTGCCTTCAAAGACTTCAAGGTATATCAGATGGATGTCAAGTCTGCCTTCCTAAATGGTGATTTGGAAGAAGAAGTATACATTGAACAATCAGATGGATTCCAATTGTCTGATCATGATGATATGGTCTGCAAGTTGAAGAAAGCACTGTATGGATTGAAGCAAGCCCCAAGAGCATGGTATGAAAGGTTGGATAAGCATCTTGTGCAGATTGGTTTCAACAAAGGTACTACTGACAGTAATCTATATTTCCAAATAGATAATGAAAACATCTTGATTGTTGAAGTATTTGTTGATGATATCATTTTTGGAGGAAGAGATAGTTTGTGTAAAACCTTTGCAAATCAAATGAAAAGTGAGTTTGAAATGTCAATGCTTGGTGAAATGAATTTCTTCTTGGGTCTGCAAATTACTCAGACAAAGAAAGGTATCTTTATCTCTCAGACCAAATATATGAAAGAATTGTTGAGGAAATTTGGAATGGAAATTCAAAGCCAATGAACACTCCTATGGCAACCAGATGTAAGTTGAGCAAAGATGATGACTCTCCTAAGACAGATCAGACTAAGTACAGATCAATGATTGGAGGATTATTGTATCTCACTCAGACTAGACCAGATATAATGCAGGTTGTTGGTCTTGTGGCAAGATTTTAGGCTGACCTTAGAGAATCTCATGTTATGACAATCAAAAGAATTTTTAGGTACCTAAAAGGAACAATTGAGTATGGTTTGTGGTATCCTAGAGATCATGATTTCTCTCTTCATGCTTACACAGATGCAGATTGGGCAGGAGATGTGGATGACCGGAAGAGTACCAATGGCGGAGCATTCTTTTTGGGAAAGAGATTGGTTTCTTGGCTAAGCAAGAAACAAGATGCAATATCCTTGTCTACAACTGAAGTAGAATACATTGCTGCAGCAGGCAGTTGCACTCAAATTTTATGGATGAAGCAAATGCTAAGAGACATTAAAGTAGAATATGAGGAGCCTATCACAATTTTCTATGATAATTCAAGTGCAATAAATATTTCTAAGAATCCGGTGTTGCATTCTAAGACCAAGCACATATCTATCAAGTTTCATTTTCTGAGAGAGCAAGTGAACAAGGATGAAGTCAGATTGGAGTATGTACCTTCAAAGGATCAGATTGCATATATCTTTACTAAACCTCTTCCCAAGGATTCTTTTGAGTATCTCAGGGAAAAGTTAGGGGTCATGGCCCCTCCGGTGATGCATTAGGATGCACTATTGTGCATCAGTCCGGTGGATATCACAGACATATCTTGTGATCTGGATTGATGTTGTGGAGCTGCTACTAAGGGGGAGCAGCTAGTATGATTCTGATGTGTTGGAATTGCAAGTATGAGCCCTTTGCCATTGATGTCAAAGGGGGAGAGAAGACATGTGAAAAACAAGTGGTTGATGATCAAGGGGGAGCAGTAAAGGAAGAGAAGACATGTTGTTGATAGGGGGAGCTGTGATAGAAAGGAGAAATTCTTGTCTTGATGGTTTTTCACATCATATGTTGCCATCAATGACAAAGGGGGAGATTGTTGCAAGTATGAGGTTAACCAGTGTTGTCATTGATGTCAACATACTCATATTGTATTGGTAAGAAGGATTGGATGAGTTGTGTGCTGTTGTTATTGAGGAAATCAGTCTCCATCCGGAATAGTGAAGAACAATGATGAGAAGAAGGCAAAAGTACTGTATAGGTTGAGGATCAGAGGATGCAGATTAAAGGGTTTGTAGATATGAGTCTTAAGATGCTCCAGTTAAGATTTCAGAGATCTGCATAAAGAACTGAAGAAGTTATGGCTGTTTGTGTGAAACCGGTTTCGACAAGTGTTCAGAGGTGACAGACGATCACAGAAAGGTCCGGTGAGATCCGGTATTGAATTATCCTATTTTGTAGATTGGAAGAAGTGTTTGGGATGTCCTTGTGATGTGTCATCTTGATTTGTGTATGATTTGGAGGTCCAAAAGTACCTTTTGCATTGTGACAGTGGCGGCAGACTGTGTTCGTGAAGTTCTGGATGATGAAGAGAAGAATTCTGGTAAGCTGATGAAGTGCGGATGTTCTTGTTGATTCAGGAAAGGTTATGATGATCATTGGATCATGTACAATTCGTATTGGTGGCATTGAAGTTAGAGTTGGATTTGGTGTTATGACCACCGGTTGTTGGTGTTCTTCCTGTGACAGGCCGACCGGATGTTTTACATGCCTTGCGAATGTTATTATGGATGTTTGTCGACTTAGATGATTGTTCCTAAGTCGATGTCTTGTATAAATAAGTGTTTGTGAATTCAGTTTGAGTGTGTCTTGGTGTGGATGTGTGTGGCATAGAAAAGAGAAGTGCGAAAGGCAGAGCAAGTGTTTTGGGCTTAAATGGAACTGATCTGGACATGGTAATGATGTCATTCTCCAGTTTAAGATTGTGATTCTTATCACTTTGTAGACAGTGTGTCTCTTGGAGGTAGTGTGCCTCTCTGTGAGCAGTGTGCTTGGGCTGTGAGCCCTAATTGGCAGGTGCCATCTTTTTCTTATTCTTCTAACAAAGAATAATCCTTGGGTTAATCACCCCGGGTTTTTCCCTTAACTGGGTTTTCCACATCAAAATCTTGGTGTTCAATGTGTTGATGTTTATCTGCTCTGATGTTCATGCTTTATGCTTCCATGGATGATTAATTGCTATGCTAATAAATAACACAGTGGATCTGATTGTTTGATTTGATAAGAAAATTGGGATAACTGATTCACCCCCCCTCTCAGTTATCAACAGAGTAGTGTAGTCAAATGACATGCACTAGGATCTCATCTCCATTGTCTCTTTCTTCCACCAACTCTGATGTTGCTTCATCCACAACTTCCAATGATTTAGTATAGCAGGACATACATCAACTTCCAAATATAGCTTCTTGGGATGAGTACCTAATAGATATATCAAGTTTGTTTTGTGAGTCCCATCTTGCAAATTTGGAGGACATCATTAAGGATATTCATCTCTTCTTTGGTGATAAATCCATTGGAGTTGCATCATCTTCTTTGGATGTCATGAGGGAACATTCAAACCCTTTTATTCTTCTTTTCCTACATTTGCTTTTATAGTTACAGATTCTACAAATATCCATGAGTCCATAGATCTAAGTCATCATTTATGTTGACATATTTTGCAAGAGTACGAAATTCTCATTTCTTTAGTTATTTTACCAATGGTGAGCACCATACATCCATGGTTACTATACCTGAATATTGCATGGTCCTTGATTCATCTTATCATCATTTGACATAGTTTGGCATTATCTTGGAGATCCTTGAGCAACATTTAGAGGATTTGTCATTGTCTTTGGATCTTGTTCTACATCCATTTCCACAAGGTTCTAGATTCTCACTTTCTTCAATTAGGCCTAGGACTCCTGATTTGATTGTGGCACCTCTTGGCACCAACATGGCAACATTTGAGAAACTTCCAAAGACATCATATATTCTAAGTTTTATTCCCTCATAATCCTTTTAGGAATGGGAAGATCTACTACATACACCTTTGTCCTTGTTTCTTCCTAAGGGAAGGAACATTGTTCAATGATCCTGGACCATCTTCAACATTCAATATCAAGCATCTACCATTGGTGTAAGAGGCTACTTGAGGGGGGTTGCATGATCTCTCTTCTTCTATCTATTCTAGAGGAGGGAGTTTTTCCTCGCATGGGTTTCTATCCTTCTCACTTCTTTCGAGGGGGTCACCTAGGCCTTTTGTCTTCATCCTCTCTTGGTAGGAGTTATGCCCTATTCTTTTCGAGTTGATCATTTTGTACATGGTACCTAACATGTCTACACATTTGTCGAGACCCATCCATATTTCCTACCCACCTAAGCTATGCTTATGGGAGGGAAATTGGTACATTTTTATTTTATTGCATTTAGTTTATTTACTTTATTGCATATCTACACCTAGGATAAGATAAGCATGTTTAGGTAGGTATCTACTTAGGTAGTTTTCACATGCGACTTTTACTTCCTAATTTGGTGAAGATGTTGTGCACAAATGTGACTGCATCTCTTTAATACCACATTGGTTGTACATTAACATCTCTTGGTGGTGTGTCCTATAAATACCCACTTTTACCTCATTGTTGAGCATATCTTTAGCACATGTATCCTTGAATAGAATAGCATTATTCTGTCATAATGTTCTTCTAATCCTTTGTGCTTGCTTTTAACTCTCTTGATCTTGGATGGCTATCTCCATAGCCAAATCTTACATAATCTTTCATTCTTTCAAGTAACTAGATTAATTAAATTTCAATTTAAATCAGGGATGGAGGCTAGTTCAGATAGTTCAACAATTTTTTTTTAAAAATCATTAAATTCGTGAACATGATGTATGGCTAATCAAAAGAAAAGTGCAAGTGCCAAGTAAGTAAAAATGGGTTTCTATAGGTGACATGAGAAAGAAATTCCCACATTTGGTAAATTCTTAAGCTTTTGGGGACCAAAGGCCTTGCAATGGGGGAGGTATAATCTATGAATCAATTCAAACATGTTGGACCATTAGGGTCATCATGGAGGTCACAATATTTAATATATGACTTAACTCATTGTCAAACTGAATTAAATAAAATGAATAATAGTAAATAAAGTGGTTAGGAAGATGTAAGGTGATCTAGAACATCCCCAAAGACTCTGATCAACTTGGTTGATAGTGAAAACACCTAGAAATGCAATTTGACAAATTCACTAGCTCTATTGGGGTGAACTTGTCATTCTCTCTAGCAAACAAAGCATTCACCACCAATGAACTTGTAACTAGCGGTGAGCTCAGGCTAGTAAAGAAATAAACTCTTGTTGATACAAGCAGAAGGTAGAATTTGAAATCTTTTTAAAGTTGGAATACTTTATATGGGTTTCTTTTTGCTTTACACTAGCCATGGGGGATTGGGAGATGTCTACATGAGTATGTTTCATGAATTTTGGAAGGCGGAATCTTGGTACAAACTTCTGATTACACTAGGAGATTGCTTGGAGACTAGACAAAAATTTCTCAAGTTTGGGAGACATAGCATGTATGAAGGAGAAACCCAATGATGTCTTAGTCATTCTACTGTACGCATTAGGTGATGTAACACTTGTATCTAACTTGATATAGTGGAATGTGACAAGAAATTGTAATCTTCCTCAAGTTTTCTTCCCTTAAAGGGTTTCTCTAGTTGTACAGCTATGTATTTGTCTCATTTTGATGGTGTGTGTTCTTTGTCTTATATGTTTCCTACATTCTAAACATGTTATTTCATTTTATATGATGAATATGATGTTATATGAAATAAGGGGAGTTTGTGTGAGTTGAGAAGAGCTTAGAAGTCCATTTGTTGATAAGATTCAAAAGCATTTCATTTAACTCTTAAGTTTTGTCAAATCCCATGGTTTGAGTGATGCTTATAGAGGATATATCAGATGATAGAGAATCATTTTAGCACTTAAATGATGTTATTTTAAATGGGTTATTGAGCCAACACAAGTCTATTCATACCTTATTACAAGATTTTCCTAAGTTATTTTATCTCTAAATATTGCTTTATTACTCAAAACAAATCCTATTATTGAAATGAAGGATGTACAAGAACATGCAATCAAGTTGGAAGATCATAAGATCACAAGTGGAAAAATTCAAAAAGATTCCATCCAACCATGAGTATAAAGATCAACTAATCCTTTAATGCAAATAGTGGTGAATGATGTGACAAATATGAAGAAAGAGATCCCCTTGAGTGTTCCTCTACTTCAACAGTACCCACCACCTCCAAGGAGAAATAATTATTTCAACAATTATAACAACAATAGGCCTTGTTTACCCTCTCCTCCATTGAGGCAAGTAGTGTTAGTTTTAAGACAGACAACTGAGAGGGGGGGTGAATCAGTTGTCCCAAAACTTTCTTTTAATAACCACTTAAATCCTTTTTGTAATTCAGTAGCATAATAATAAATCAATCATGGAAACACAATGCAACAATTCAAGAGCAGAAACATATTAGCACATATGACACTAAGATTTTAACGTGGAAAACTTGATTAAGGGAAAAACCACAAGGTGACTAACCCAAGATTGTATTCTCTGTTAAAAGAATAGGAAGAACAAAATGGCACATGCCAATTAGGGCTCACTACCCGAGCACACTTCTCACAAGAGGCCCACTGCCTACAGGAGACACACTATCTACAAAATAATAAATATTACATACTTGAACTAGAGAAAGCATCTTCACCATGCTTGAGTCAGTTCCATTTAAGCTCAATACTTCTGCCTTTCACTCTTCTCCTCTCTACCACACTCTCATCCCCACCAAGATGCTTTTGAAATGACTTCACAACTCTTATTTATACAAGACATCGACTTTGGGATAATCATCAAAGTCATCATACCTTACAAAGAAAATACACAAATGCAACTTGACTAATTATAAAAGACTTCATGCAAATGACCACACTATCAGCCACACAGATCTAGGACTTCAATCTTCTTTGAGGAACATGCCATGCTTCGCAGAACATCTTCAAGATCATCCGCAAGATGTGTAACTCATCCGGTCGGCCATGATTATGAAGAACTTCATCATCCGGAAGTAAATCTTCAATTACGAGCTCAATCTTCAATGCGGATCACCAACACAAACTGGACACAATCTAGAGACCCCCACAAGCTTGCCTGAATCACCAAGAACATCCATACCACTTATGTCTACTGAAACCATCCTCATCTTCATCCAGAACCTTAAGAACACATTATGTCATCATCGTCACATTAGAATGAATGCTTGTCGACCTCCAGACCATGAACCAATTGAGTTGTCAATTCATATTGGCTTCCTAAACACTCCATCAAATCCACAGAACATGATATTGCATTTTCGGATCTTACCGGACCTATTTGTGTCACTCTGTCACTTTTGAACACCTGCCAGAACCGGTTTCACTCAAGTGGCCATAACTTCTTCAAATCTTCATGCGGACCCCTCAAATCTTGATTGGATCATCTTTAGACACATATCTACAAACCCTTTGATGTGCATTCCCTGATCTCCATATTAGCTAGGATCTTCACTTCATAGAGCTTCATTGTCTTCATTGTTCTTCTTTGTTTCTGATAGGACTAATTTTCTCAATATCCTCAGCACACAGCTCATCCAATCCTTGACATCAATGCAACAGAAGTATGTTGACATCAATGACAACATCGGTTAGGCCCATACTTGCAACAAGTAGATCTTAAGCATTTTCTTCATCTTACACATATTGCATGTGTTCACAAAACTAATAAACATGATGGAAGTTGTCTAGAAATGCAATTTTTTTGTAGATACTAGCAACTTCACATGCAAATTAAGGGTCTTTGAGTGATCCTCAATGTTTACTAGATGAACTTGATGGTGGATTTATAATAGGATACAATCAATATGAACCTAGTTTTAATAAAAAAACACAAAAGATATGCATCATTGTGTACCAATTGTACAAGTTCTTTCACAAAATCAACAAGCTGCAAATGAGCATGAAAAGGAAAACATGTTGAGTATGGTTTTGTTCAAATTATTTGAAGAGGAAGGGTTGTATATAGAGGAAGAATAAATGTTATCAGACACAAGTTACTTCACACCAATACTATGCATTCTCAAAGGAGGAAGAGAAAACACAAGTATTCGAGGAGAATTTTCCATTCCCATTCTTGTGCCAAAAGATAAGTTGCACCATTAACAATGTTTAATCCAGCTAATTTCTTCCTTTATATGATGGATTCTTTGAAACAATTTATCATGATCAAGCTAAAGAAGTCCAATTCACCTAAGGTCCATAGTCATCATTTGAGGAGGATTTGTAAAGTTTATTGCAAGAGGTTGATATTTGTCTTCATGATGTCAGTGAAAGATCATAGTTAGGTGAAGAACATGTTCTTATTCTTGAAGATAATTCAATCTCCAAAAGCACTCATCTGATCAGACATCTCTATAGAGGATTCATTAGTAGACCTTGATAGTTTTCTACAACACCTTGAGATTTGGGCTTCATTAAAGGACATGGTGAATTTCCTTTTGAAGTTTCACCCATCTTCATCCTCATCCTCAATAGCTCCCATACATTTCAATGAAGAAGTTGATATCAAATATTCATTAGTTGTCAGTGAAACCATGTCATAAGGGGTTACTATAGAATATGAAGAATGTCAAGAAGTTATGATAAGGAAACAAAGCATGAGGGTGTTATCATTCTTGAAGATGTACTATCACAACAACATTTCACAAGATATATTTAGAAGGAAATAGAGTATCTCCAACAAATGTGGATAAATTTCAATGAGATGGAGGACTATTTAAATGACAAAGCATTAATGAAATATTACTTTGGTTTTCTCTACATGAACCTCAAGGTCCTCTTGAGCCTTTCTTCATAGCAAATATTTCATATAGTTTGAAAGGCTATATGCTACTATGATTAGATTTTTATCTTACAAGAAAAGGTTTCTACTTTTCCCAACTTATAAATTGTTTTGTGTCATATTTTGTTTCCCTTTGTTTGTGCTCATAAATGAGCATTTTTTGTTTTATATGTTGTATCATATCATGCTTTCCAATTCATGATGTATTTGTTATGCAGTATTGCATTTCCCCTTTTGTGATGTAATGTCGTGTTTTGTCATTAGTTAAGTGATTTAGGGTGATCTTCTATACCCTAACTCTATCCCCAATTGATAAACTGTCATTCTATTATAAAACTAAAATTTTGAAATTTCTCATTTGTCACAATTATATGTAGGGGAGAGGGACCAATAGTTGGGTGAGGTACTATTGTTGGTATAGTACTTGTGGTTATGAGATTTAGTCTTACAACATATTTATACTATATATTGTTAATAATTATCTCATGTAAATCAACAAATGACCAAATGTTTATCAAGATGGACCTTTATATGAACACGTGAGAACTTATCAATGTCATGTAAAAAAATCATATAATACATCATTAACAAGTGTAATAAATATTTTTTATTTTATAAAATATCGTAAATAGGGGAGAGGACCCAATAGATAATCACACCCCAATAGGCGCTATGGTGTGGCACACATAACCCCCTAGTTAAATATATTACAAGAACTATTAGTTGAAAATAAGAAGCCTAATAAAATTTTCTTAAAGAACCAATACATGTTCACATGTACAGGAGTACCTACACCATTCAAAGTGAACAAAATAAAGGTCGCTATAGTTGCAATAAAAGATAACTTGGTTGATTTGGGGAACTCTTTGAAAGTAAAAAACATACTTTTTTAAATTAATTACATGTCCAAATGTTTAGAATAACCACCTTTTTTTAGAAGGGACACAAGTCAAATAGAATCTAATAAGACATCCCCATGATCACTTTTTGGTCCCTAAGCTACCATAAATATAAGTCCATGTCATCTATATTGGTTGTTAATTGCACATGTTCCTATACTTTCTTTCACATCCACTTGACATCTTCCAATTAATAAAGGTATCTGCACAAACATTTAATGGTGTAAGGCTCCCCTACTAGACTTGAAAACAAAGTCAACTTTGTAATTCACAACAAATCATCCTAGATCTCATACGTAATTTTTAAATTCAAATTTAATGGAAGTAATATTATTTTATACTAACAATTCAAATTCAAAATCAACAACTCTCATTCAATGCATACATTTTTCAAAAAACATTGAATCTATAAGAGAGAAATTCTTTGCACATCCATTTCACAAGGTAGTCCATTATCTTTTACTCTAGGTACTCTGTGTATATCCTCTACAAATTTTAGAACTTATTAGGTGCATCTCTTGGCTAATAGGTGTAATAGTTGCCAAATTCCTTCAATTTTTTTTACATAGTTTTATATTGAAGTGATATAAAATGCATAATCTTTATATTTCTATACTATTCTACATAGTTTATGTACAACATATAAAAATTTCTCGTCGGCTATTAAATAATTTTGTGACATGGAAAAGAACAAGTTCTTTAATTTACACTTTAACTATTTACAGACTGTATATTTATAGAGATTTGTCAAGCTATATATAAATTTACAAATATTTTTCTACAAATATATAAAGATGTAAAAAATTATTTACAATGTTTATGTTTACAGATTGCCTAGCTGTATATACTTTTATACAAGTTAATATAAAAAATTTATACATATATAGTTATATGTACATATAATATATAAGTGAATATATTTATATAATGTAACTCTAGAGGGTTTATTTCTTTATATAATTGTTGATGGTTTTTTGTTGGGATTTTACAATTATATATAGTTGACGGTTTTATTTCTATTGATGGTTTTCTATTTAAATTTTATTTATGATGAGGGTTTTCTATATACTACCATATTACAGCTCTATATATGTGTATATAGTTGTCCATATGAGTTAATGTGCATATACAACTATGTACATGTGTTTATACAATTGTATATGCATATACACAATTGTATACACATATATACTTCTAGACATTTTTTTCTACAAATATACAAAGTTGTAAATATTATTTACAGTGTTTATGTTCACACATTGTATAGTTACTTTCATTACATTTCTGACATAATATTTCTCTATATAGATTTGTCCAAATCTATATACTTCTCTACAAGACAATATGCAACTTCATGCATGCATACGTACATATAATGCATGTATGTATGCTTATATATGTATGTATATATATATAATGTAACTCCAACAGATTGTACAATATTTTTGCTACAAAAAACTCTCATTTTTCTTGAACAATGAAGGCCTCACTTGGGTCCATTTCCTTCTTAACAATAATGCAATCTAAAGGCCAAATTCATGTTCTTGTATATAACTCCCTACGTATAAAGTTCTCTATGCAAATGTATAGTTGTACACACATGTATATGAAAGGAAGCAAGGTATGTAGAAATACTTCCTACACTAAACTTTATAAGAGAGCATTGTGCAAATTTTAGTCTTTTAAACAATTATAGAAAGTAGAAATGTATATAAACATAAAATAAACAATATACCATAATAGATGTGTATGTGGGAAAACCCTTTCAAGAGGAAAACTCCACACTCTAAAGTAGCCCAGTGTATTATTCAATAAACAACATAGTTACATACACTTGCAGAGAAAGCCTTCATAGGAGTATCACCAAACAGAGATCTGGAGGAATTCCCACAACATAAAAATACCTACAAAACTAACTATAAAATCTCCATCTCAAGCACCCAATAAATAGGAGATACAATACATGAACCCATCAAATGGTAATTAGAAAACCATGAGCTAAAACCACCCAAAATAGTGGCACCCAAATTCCAAAATGAGTCATGTTGGTAAACAAATTTGTCACTACAGGTTTTTCCTTGAAAAGTAACTCTATTTCTTGAGAGGCAGCGACAAACGTGCCAACTGTTGGATAGATCGCTATGGACTAGGGATCTTCCTCTGCATTTAAGAGGAACAACTCACTCATATGATCAAATTGGGGTTTTTGTGGTATTTTAATCATAAATATCAAAAGGTAAAGAAAAGGAAAAGATGATAGAAAATGACTCACAGAAACCCTACTTGTAAACTCATGAATACCAACTTGGGTGTCACAAATTCATGCTAATCATAAAGACGATTCATCATAAAATTGGAACACACATTCTCATATCTGTATGATGAAAGAAAAATGATAACAGAAATAATATTGCGGCAATAATGGAAGAATAGCATGCAAATTTCAACATACGATGAGATGGGTTTACATAAACAGTATTAAATCAAGATACCAAGATTGTAACTACATTTTCGCACACATAATGCACAATTTATAAATATTCTAGCACATGACTAATGGATTTCCACAGTAATAAAGAAAGTTTACCTATTCAACCTATGAAAAATAAGTAAAAACAACATAGAAAAACATCTGAGACACAAGAATCAAATGCTTCATATATCTATTATTGAAGTCACACAACTACACTTCTCTGTACAAAACGTGAGTCCAAAAATCCTCTATTTATTCACATTTATGTTTAAATACTAGGAAAAGGACTGGAAAAACTGGAAACATGGGAACCCTTTTAAATTTGCAAACAATGCTTTAATAGATTTCCCACCCATAACTGATTTGCAACCAATTGCTTTTCAGACTTTACAAAATATTTTTAAAATATTTCAAAGTCTCTTTTATGAGTGTGTATCTTAAACTCAATAAAAGAAATGTTTTAAAAACACTAATGCAACTGACTTTATAATAAAATGTCAAGTCTTTGTGTAAATTTGACAGGCATATCCCTGTCAAGGCATTTCATCAAACACTTACATATGATGGTTGAAGATGCACTCTCCAAATGTCTTCTCTTGCTTAGAATTATTTTCCAAAAACCACTATGTACTTTCACAACCATTTTGTGAGATCTGGAATGGTCAGCATGCGCAATTTCCTATGTATTTCTCTGTAAGTGGAACTTTGGGCAAGTTTACCAGACCTTGTTTGCTAGGATATAGAATCAACAACCTTTCCTAGCAAACTTCGAATTATCAACATCTTTGGTTTACCTCTAATCATATTCTTTTGTATCACTAGCACTCATGTACTCTAAAATGATGAGTTACCTAGCTCAAACTTATTATACTGAGAGGAAGATCTATTCTCCAAAACATCCAACATGCATATCAGATAACACTCTGTATCAATCAATATGCTTAACATGTATTGAACTACACAATTTTTTATCAATTCCTTCATAACTATTATGTGGAGTTTGTAGGGGCAATGAGATAAGTTTTGGTTCTTGTACAAGAGAATGAGAGTATTTTGAGTAACTTAATCCATCACCAAACCTTTACACTACTTTTATAGTGTTGTGAGTTTTGCTCGGATACCTAGTTGCATGATTAGGCATCATGTTTATGTAGCAAAATTTGTGGGTACTATGTTACTGGCAGTCTCCCACCTGGGTTGTGCTTGCCAAATATGGCATCATTCAATGCCTTTACTCCAGCCTACTTGATATCTTATCTTTATATTTGACAAAAGAAATATCCATTGGCCTTTTCAACATAATGTTGACATTGAGATGAGTATTGGGTGATTTTTGGTTTCACATAAGAAAGTTTCTAATGTACTTTCAGTATATATATATTTTTGTGCATATTTTTCAATCACTATATTCCATTCGAGGACATGACTTTTCTGTATATATCTTTTTTGTGCATATTTTTCAATCACTATATTCCATTAGAGGACATGACTTTTCTGTGTTTCGACACTTTGCATTCATGCCTGCAATAGCTTTTTTAATTTAATCATCTGGTAAAATTCCCCTGTATTTATTATGTGTCAAGGAATGTCCACACCTTGTTCTATGGCTTCCAACCCAATTTCTTCAATTTTACATAGATTTCTTGTGTTTACAAATGTGATATGTATCCTATACAAAAGCATATACCATTCTATGACCTTCAATCCAACTTCATTCATTGATCTTTTTAATTCCTTTATCTTTCATCAATCCTCTCACCATTTGAACTTTATCTAGCCTATTCAATTCTTTGCTTATACCTCCACTCTGACTTGACTAATTTCTGACAGAACTCATTCAAAACCTTTGTAATATATGGATTATAAAACTTTCACCCTTTTCTCTTATTTGAAGTTCAAGTCTTTTATAGATTCGATCAAGTTCTTTGTGACTAATATCACAAGTCTCATTCCAGCCCTCAAGATATTTAACTTCACTACCCTGAAGTCAAACTACAGCTTGTTGTGTTTCCTCTTTTAAGGTAGCATATTTATCAAACTTTTGCTACGAAGCTTTATAAAATGTCTATAAATCATTAATTGTTTGTTTATCATCTGGTGTGCCAGATCATAGCATTTTGCTGCAATAATATCCTACTCAATAACATGTTTCCTTAGTGGTGTTCCATAAAACAATTCTTTGAGGCAGTTTGTCAAAATGGTTCATATGCCTTATTTAAGCTTCCACACTTTACAGATATGTCTGCTAAAGCATTTCCAACTATAATATCTGACAAAAATCCCCTATCGTTAAGCTTTGATGGAGACCATATGTTTTTCCAGAGGCCAGGAGGTGGAGAAGATGCTAGTAAAATTTCAAAACATGGATCTACACCTTCCAAGCGCATTTGCTTGAATAGTCCCTAAGCCTTTTCAACAAATCCATTTTGTGTGGTATCTTGCAACTACTACATTTGACAAAAACCCTCATTCTGTTATGCTTAGATGGATGTCCTGTTGAACACACCCAGATATTGAGAGGGGGTGAATTAGTATCTTCAAAAACTTAAACCCTCACCACAATGCAGATTATTTAGTCTTCTAAACAGATCAGAAAAATGAAAGATTAAACAATGAACACACATGCATCACAAGATAACAGCAGATATACGTGGAAAACCTAAGAAGGGAAAAACCACGGTGAGAGTTAACTCACAATATATGAAGCGCACTACTAAAGATTACAATTTTGTTTTAAGGCTCACTGCCTAAGGAAGGTCACTGCTCCCTGAAGGACTTGCAGGTTAAGGTGCACAACCTTACAGCAAGATACAGAGGACTTGTAGGTTGAGGTGCACAACCTTAGGAAAAGATACAAAGACCTGATGAGACTCACTATCTCAGAGCAGGATACATAAAAATTTGAATTCACAACATGTGTTAACAATACACTGTTGACTGAGGTGTTGAAGTGCATCTAATTCATATCTTTCACAACTCACATTCATTGCTGCATTATTCCACACACATTCCGCATTCTCACACTTTGCAACTGATTTGTTCTTCCATTTATATCCTCCACAATATCACAAAACATCAATTAGGTCGTCTAGAACAGGAGATACATAATGACCTCAATAAGTCGGCCATAAAACACAAATGTGGTGAAAGCAATCCTATCCAGAAGATAGAGAAGACCAAAAACAACTTGTTACATATTCCACTGTGATCCCAAACAACAAACATGTTGCCGCACAACATCCCAAGTTGGAAACAAGGAAACGTGTAGCACTTTACCAGTTGGCCCAGAAACACATCTTCCATATGAATTTACCCAATGCAGTTTTCAACAAGATAGGGCAAGACCAAAACACATCTTAACACAATCTCAATAGCTAGCGCAAACCCCCAAACACATAGCACAAGCAAGAGAACAAGCCCTGTCGGCCAGATATCCACAAGTTTCCAGAAAACCAACTCAAAACAATATGCAGCCTCAAAGAGATTAACCATTGATATGCAGGCCACAAAGAAACATTCCATGAATGTCCAGCAATACTTCCATATGCATCTTTCTTACTGCCATGCCATAAAAAGCTAGTGCAAACCAAACAAAGATAGAACACTTCATCTAGGAAGCCCAGAAGACTCAGTCATGAGATATAACATTTACAAACCAACTTACGGACCTCCAAATCACTTGATACTGCAAAGTACCATGTATTGAACATCCTTGAACATGTCCACAAAACCACATGGACAAATCTTCACTTCCGGAGGAATGCGGAGCATTCCGTCTAGCCTTCATCATCACTTTATTCTGCCAGAGCACAGGCCGGAACTTTGTTACTTATAACTTTCACTACCAAAGGTGTAATGACTTGAAATCTTGGATATAGCACCTTCACATCTTGACCAACTTATCTTCTGAACTGCAAGACTATATCTTCAAAGGCGGAGGAATGCAAAGCATTCTCCCAATCAGTCTTCAAGGCAACTTCTTGTAGTAGAAACCTTCACCAACATTCAGACATTAGAACCTCCTTGTAGCAACACATGCTTCCTTAGGAACAACAGGAGAGGGCATACAACATGCTATAAACCAATAGCAACATCTCCCCAACATCAACATTACTTCTAATCCTTATCTTAGTGCTTCTAATTCTCATCTTAATATATCAACATGATATCATCTTTGCTCTAATCCTCATCTTAGTGCTTCTAATTCCCATCTTAATATATCAACATGATATCATTTCTACTGACAAAAATCATACTCAATATGAACATCAGCAACATCATTATTAGCACACCATCATAGTATACCATCAACATAAGCATCAATGACAACCCAATCTGAGTGTTGACATCAATGACAACCACATCAGTGACAACCTTAGGTAACATATGTGCAACAATCTCCCCCTTTGGCATCGATGGCAAAACACACCGGCTCATTCTCCCCCATTGACATCAAGGACAAAGGACAACTACTTCTCCCCCTTAGGGCACAAACTCTCCCCCTAAGGTGCATATTTTATCCTTTTCAATCTTCTCTCCCTTTGATGTACATACACTCCTTGAAGCAACTAGCAAGCTCCCCCTATCAGCAACAACCACTACCTACTCCCCCTGAGAGGTATCCACCATCAATCCAGGAAAAAGATATAGCATGAATTACTCCTTGTGGACAGATGCACCAACCATGTATCTAGAAAGAAAGAGGGGCAGTTACCCCTAACTTCTACCAGAGATACTCAAAAGTATCCTTTGCAAGAGCCTTTGTGAAAATATCTACAATCTGATCCTTTGTTGAAACATATTCCTTCACTTCTTTGTCTGCAACCTTCTCTCTCAAAAAGTGATACCTGATTGATATATACTTGGTTCTAGAATGCATCACTGGATTCTTAGAAATATTGATAGCACTTGTATTATCACACAAAATAGTAATAGGCTCATCCTATTGTATCTTGATATTCTTCAATGTTTGCTTCATCCACAACACTTGTGTACACGAAGATGCTACAGCAATATACTCTGCCTCTGTAGTTGATAAAGATATTGAATCTTATTTCTTGCTATGCCATGAAACAAATCTACTTCCTAAAAAGAAAGCACCACTACTTGTACTTCTATCATCAACACAACTAGCCCAATCAGCACCAGTGTAAGCACTCAGATAAAAGTCATTACCTCTTGGATACCATAAGCCATAATCTAGAGTTCCCTTCAAATATCTAAATATTCTTTTTACTGCCTTCTCATGAGTTTTCTTAGGATTGGCTTGATATCTGGCAACCAAACATACTGCATGCATAATATCAGGTCTAGAAGCAGTCAAGTACAATAATCCTCCAATCATAGATCTATAAAGAGTCTGATCAACCTCAGGTGACTCATCAGTCTTGCTCAAGTGACAACCAGTAACCATAGGAGTACTTACTAGTTTGGAATCCTCCATGCTAAATTTCTTCAACATCTCTCTAACATACTTAGCCTGAGAAATAAAGATAGCATCATCTAGTTGAATAATTTGAAGCCCAAAGAAGAAAGATAACTCACCAATCATAGACATCTCAAACTCTTTCTGCATCTCTTTTGCAAACCTCTTACACATATTATCATCTCCACCAAAGATGATGTCATCAACATATACAACAACTATCAATATCTTGTCTTCCTCTACCTTTATGTAAATATTACTATCTGTGGTACCTTTCTTGAAACCTTGCTAAAGTAAGTACTTATCCAACCAAGCATACCAAGCTCTAGGAGCTTGCTTGAGTCCATACAAAGCTTTCTTGAGTCTGCACACCATGTCTAGATCTTCTGATAGCTAGAAACCATCTGGTTGCTCAATGCAGACCTCTTCCTATAAATCACCATTCAAGAAGGTTGACTTGGCATCCATCTGATAGACCTTGAATTTTTTATGAGCAATAAAGGCAAGAAACATCTCGATTGCCTCCATTCTAGATATCGAAGCAAAAGTCTCCTCAAATCAATACCTTCAACTTGTGAATAACCGTTACACACCAATCTTGTTTTGTTCCTCACAACTTCACCATTTTCATTCAACTTGTTTCAGAACACCCACTTTGTTCCTATAACATTCTTATCAGTTGGTCTGGGAACCAATTCCCATGCCTGATTCTTTTCTATCTGATTCAATTCTTCTTCCATTTCCTTCAGTGATCCTTCATCTCTGCTAGCATCAGTAAAGGTTTTGGTCTCTACCTTTGATAGTAAGCACAAATTCACTTGCTCACTTGCTTTTGTAAGCCTTCTCCTGGTCTGCACACCTTCATTCCTGTTGACCTATTTTCCTCTGTTCCGAGTTAAATAGTTCACCTTGTATATTCCTTGAATATCTTTTAGAAAATGACCCTACAAAGCTCAAATCCTTCAATTACCCATGCCCTACCTTGCCAAAAGCCCAAAAACTTGCCTAGAGTTTCCTTGAAGAAAAACCAGAAAAGCCCAGAAATCTTTTCCCTCCAATTGTTTTCTATCACAGAGATTTCTCAGTTTTACACTTAGCCATTTTTCATGTATATGATGATGATGTCATCCTTGTTTTGGGGTTTTCTGTCATTTGGTCGAATTGCATCTCAGATTTAATTTTTCCTTGTATCTTGGTCATGTACAATGTTACTGTACATCGGGTCCTTTGTATGTATTGTTGTATGTATTTTTGTTTGTACATTTGCATATACAAAGGTAAATGTACATCAGCAACATACAATGCAATACACAAGAACAGATGCAAGGAGAAAATATGTAAAGGCAGCATATAAAGGAAATATACAAGGGGCAAATATAAGGTCATATACAAAGACGCGATGCTGAGGTCAAATGCAACATTTGTATGTACAAGTCCGGTTGTATGCATCTTTGTTTGTATATTCGCATTGTATATGCAATATACAAAAGGTGATGCAAAAGGAGATACATGCAATCTGGACGTGACTAGAGAATCAAATGTGGCAGATTTCAAGTTGGGGTCCGCCTATTGTATGTATATGCGATTGTATCATCCCATATACAACCCTATATGCAATTGCATATACAAAAGTTAGATACAACAGGGACATACATTGCGGACCCGACTGGGAAATTAAATTTGGCAAACTCAGTGTTGGGGTCCGCAACTTGTATGTTGAAGTGCATGTATGTGTCGATATGCAAAAAATCAAAGATACAAGATGGTACCTATTTCAATAATCCAATATGGTTGATAATCCTTTGAGTTTCGCGTTGAATGTACATGCAATTGTATCTCATATACAATCACATACAAAGATACATACAATGGATTTTCGGCGTGACAATGTGCAGCGGTGAGTCCCAGGTTCAGCTCAGTGACCAACGGTGTGATGACACGTGGCAAGGGCACATATGCAAAAGCTAATGCAAAAGGTAAAGGCCCGCTTTTGTATGTTGCAATTGTATTGTATATACATTTGCATATACAAAGGCATATACAAAGGGAGATTCAAAGACATGCAAAGCAATTTGTATGCAAAAAGTGAAAGGAAAGAAATTGCATAAATACATGAACTGAACCTAGTAGTATAAACTACATATACAATTGCATATGCAAAGCGATATACAAGTGCAGGGTGCAGTTGACCGCAACTTTGACCATGGATATCTCCCTCATTCTGGCGAATTTCAACATGCTTCAAAAGGAAAAAGTGCTTATTTTTGTCTCCTCTTTCATCCGGCGGGCTTTTGAGGGGTTTTTTCTCACTTTCAAAATATGATCTGGATTTGCATGCTCGGCCGACTGGATGTTTCAACAACCTTTTTAGCGTATGCAGAGGCTGATATTTTCACAATAACTCTGATTGGTGAGCTTTGTGTGTGGATTCATGGCAAATGGCTTCACTCTTCAATGCGTATGGGCTCTGTGTCTTGCTGGCAGATCTTCATGTGTTTGGCGATAGGACATCTCAGCGGCTAAATTAATTTCTTTTTTGAAGTCCTTCAATGCAAATATTTGTTGCATTTGTAGGTGCAGGTCGATGATTCAGCAGAATAGTTTCTAGAAGATTCAAAATATCTTCCACCTGCCCTATTCCAGATATTTTATTCCATAACTTCTTACAGGTGGACGTCCCTTCTGGCGATGATATTTTCTAACAGAGCTCATGAGGTGAATTCATTGTAACCGACTTAGGTAAAATGCAAATGCTATATATGCATAAAGATGAGATGTAAAAAGGGTTGGAGGTTAGAATTTTTCAGTAATCTATGCTTCTAATTCCAAATAGAGCTTTCCTCCACTGTAACCTTGCCTTCTGATTAAATACATGCTAGTTATTTTACCTCTTCATGAGATTTTAACTCTGTGTGATCTAAGAATGATGTGTGTGTGAATGTTCAATTCCTTCTAATCGTCTCTTGCTCCTTGCCTCTATTAAAATCAACTTGATCTGTGTATGTTTATTGGTTGTATCTAGTCATTTTGTGCATTTTTTCAGTTCTATGAGGGTTCTTTTATTCATTCGGTGCATCACCTTAGACAGTAGGTTTCATTTTAATGCAATCCTTCTTCCCCTTTTTTCTGCAAATTCAGTAGATTTTAGGTGATTACCAGAGAGGAAGTCGGCCTTCTTCAGAGGTCTAATCTCAGTTCACAAGGTCCCACACTTCGAGATCATTCCCATGTTTTTCCAGGTTGCCAAGTCTTACAACTCAGCAAGGGTGTAAATCTGAGAGACAACAATTTTTACCCCCAATGATCTGATCTGTTGAATGGTCCCTCTGAACATACTTTGCTGGAGTCTTAGGGGTCTTTTCTGAGTCTTGTTCCTTGTCTTCTTTCTCCTTTTCTTCTTCTTCTTCAATGCAGGGAGGTATATTAGATCTGCAAACCTCTAATTCTTGCAAAAATCTTCATCTACCTTAACATTTGTGCTTTCAGTCATCTTTCCCAATCTCTTGTTGTAGCATCTATAGGCCTTGATTCTGGTTGAGTAACCAAGAAAGATCCCTTCATCACACCTTGAGTCAAACTTTCCAAGGTCTTCTTCATCTCTCCCGATGTAGCATTTGTTGCCAAAGATCCTGAAGTATCTAACAGTGGGAGGTCTTCCATACCATAGCTCATAAGGGGTGTTAGTGCTATTAACCCTCAATTGCACTCTATTAAGAAAATAGACAACAATGTGAGTTGCTTCCTTCCAATACATATCAGGCAGATCTGTATCTTTCAACTTTTCCCTAGCCATCTCTTGCACAGTCCTATTCTTCCTCTCCACTACCCCATTCTGCTAAGGGGTCCTAAGAGAAGACAGATGTCTCCTAATACCATGATCTTCACAAAACTTTTCAAATTCATTTGAAGTAATTTCACCTCCTCTATTAGATCTTAAGCATTTGATCTTAGCATTCATTTCATTCTCAACTTTTGCTTTGAAAATCTTAAACTTATCAAAAGCTTCTGGTTTCTCTCTTAAAAATGTAACCCAAGTCATTCGAGAGTAATCATCAATAAGCAACATGAAATTATACCTTTCACTTTGTAGACTTTTTGTCCTTGTAGGTCCGCATAGGTCAGTGTGAATCAGCTGTAATGGCATTATAGAAGAGCATTCCTTGCTTTTGAAATTTGTCCTATTCTACTTTACCATTTGACACTCCTTGCATAATGTGTTTGCAGACTTGGTTATCTTAGGCATATCTCTCACTGCATGAGTAGAGCTTATATTCACCATATTTTCAAAGTTGATGTGTCACATCTACTTGTGCCACAACCAACTCTCACCGGATTGAGCCAATAAATAGGTTCTTCCATTTGCCTCCTTTAGATGATAGACATTTCCATATGTCCTAGCACCTTCTGCAACTAATCTTCTAGATCCTGCCTTCTTGATCTCACAACCTTTGGCATGAAATGTAAGATTGTATCCTTTACTACACATCTAACTGACACTGAGGAGATTATGCTTCAGCCCTTTGACATAGAGGACATCCTCGGTCTTGTTCTTTCCATCAATGATTATAGCACCCTTTCCACAAATTTATGCTGACTCATCACCACCAAACTTGACAGCTCCACCATTCCACTTCTCAAGGCTGATGAACTTCCCTTTGTCACCAGTCATGTGGTTAGAGCAACCACTGTCAAAAACTGAAGCATTTGCTTCTTCTCTTGCATGAAAGGCAGTCCACACAACCATAGATTTTTCATTATCTTTATCAGACTTCTTACATTTTACAATATCACTCTTTTTGTCACCAACTTTCAAGGCCATGAAAAGTGTTTCATCATTTGAATCATCATGATCCTAATCTTCTGAAGAGCAGTTGTTCTCCATGGAATAAAGACTTCTTTTGAACTTCTCTCTTTGGTTGCTACCTTCTGATTCTTTAAAATGACATTTAGAGGCAAAATGACCAATTCTCCCACAATTGAAACATTTGAAAGGTAACTTACCTCTGTATTTACCGGTGCCCTTCTTCAATCTTCTCACAAAGTTTGCTTCTACCTCATCAAGGTCACCATCTTGATCAGTTGTTTCAACTTCTGCCTTCTTACTGGCTTTGAATGTTGCTTCCTTCTTCAGAGCATCTTTGTCAAATTCTCTCATTTCAAAGCTTGTGAGAGTACCAAAAAATTGATCTACTGAATAGTGATCCAAGTCCTAACCTCCTCAATTGCAGATACTTTATGACTATAAGATTTAGGGAGAGATCTCAGAACCTTCTTCACAATCTCATCATCTTTCCCTATTCCACCAAGACCTTTAGTGCCATTAACTACTTCATCCACCCGAAGCATATAACTAGCAATGTCTTCATCCTCTACCATCCTTATGGTCTCAAATTTGCTCTTGAAGATTTACATCTTGGCTTGCTTTACTTTACTATCTCCTTCATAAATGCTACTAAGTTTATCCCAAACATCCTAAGCAGAACTACAATTCATTATCTTCATAAGTTTTGAATCATCTAGCCCACTCATGATAGCATTCTTTGCCTTGGTATTGTTGTCATACAACCTAATCTTAGTTGGGTCTATAGGAGTAGTAACAGGAGCAGTGTAACCATCCTTAACAGATTCCCAAACACCAAACCCTAGACAGGATAGATAGCCTTCCATCCTTAGCTTCCAAAAGGTGTAATTGTTCCATCAAACTTAGGTGCCTTGTAAGATCCATCATGTGCCATCCCGGACCTTCCTCAAGTGGTTAAGCTTCTTCTAAGGAACTTGGCTCTGATACCAATTGTTGAACACACCTAGATACTGAGAGGAGGGTGAATCTATATCTTCAAAAACTTAAACCCTCAACACAATGCAAATTTAGTCTTCTAAAAAGATTAGCAATCCTTAAACACATCAGCAAAAATGAAAGATAAAACAATGAACACACATGCACAAGATAACAATAGATATACGTGAAAAACCCTGGAGAGAGTTAACTCACAATATATGAAGCTCACTACTAAAGATTACAATTTTGTTTTAAGGCTCACTACCTAAGGAAGCTCATTACTCCCTAAATGACTTGCAGGCTAAGGCACATAACCTTAGGGAAAGATATAGAGGACTTGCAGGCTAAGGCGCACAACCTCAAGGCAAGATACAAAGACCTGATGAGACTCACTATCTCAGAGCAGGATACATGAAAATTTGAATCCACATGTGTCAACAATACATTCTGCTAACTAAGGCATTGAAGCGCATCTGATTCATATATTTCATAGCTCACATTCCTCACTGCATTATTCCACACAAATTCCACACTCTCACACTTTGCAACTAATTTGTTCTTCCATTTATATCCTCCACAATATCACAAAACATCAATTAGGTTGACCAGAACATGAGACACATAATGACCTCAATAAGTCGGCCATAAAACACAAATGTGGTGAAAGTGGTCCTATCCAAAAGATAAAGAGGACCAAAAACAACTTTATGCATCTTCCACTGTGATCCCAAACAACAAACACATTGTTGCACAGCATCCCAAGTTGGAAACAAGGAAACGTGTAGAAGAAACATGTAGCACTTTACCAGTTGGCCCAAAAACACATCTTCCATCTGAATTTACTCAATGCGGTTCTCAACAGGATACGGCAGGACCAAAACACATCTTAACACAACCTCAATAGCTGGTGCAAACCCTCAAACATATAGCACAAGCAAGAGAACAAGCCATGTTGGCCAGATATCCACAAGTTTCCAGAAAACCAACTCAAAACAATATGCAGCTTCAAAGAGATTAACCATTGATGTGCGGACCACAAAGAAACATTCCATGAACGTTCTAGCAATACTTCCATATACATCTTTCTTACTATCATGCCAAAAGTAGCTAGCGCAAACTAAACAAAGATAGAACACTTCATCCAAGAAGCCCAAAAGACTCAGTCATGAGATATAACATTTACAAACCAACTTGCGGACCTCCAAATCACTTGATACTACAAAGTAGCATGTATTGAACATCTCTGAACATGTCCACAAAACCGCATGGACAAATCTTCACTTCTAGAGGAATGTGGAGCATTCCATCCAACCTTCATCATCACTTTATTATGTCAAAGCATAGGTCAAAACTCTGTTATTTATAACTTTCATTGTCGAAGGTGTAATGACTTGAAATCTTGGATATAGCACCTTCACATCTTGACCAACTTATCTTCTAAACCACAAGACTGTATCTTCAAAGGTGGAGGAATACAAAGCATTCTCCCAATTAGTCTTCAAGGCAACTTCCTGCAGTAGAAAGCTTCACTAACATCCAGAGACCAAAGCCTCCTTGTAGCAACACATGCTTCCTTAGGAACAACAAGAGAGAGCATACAACATGCTACAAACCAATAGCAACATCTCCCCAACATCAACAAATTCCTTATAATCCTTATCTTAGTGCTTCTAATTCCCATCTTAATATATCAACATGATATCATCTCTGCTCTAATCCTCATGATGTGCTTCTAATTCCCATCTTAATATATCAACATGATGTCATTTCTGGTGACAACAATCATACTCAATATGAACATCAGCAACATCACTATTAGCACACCATCATAGTATACCATCAACATAAGCATAAATGATAGCCCAAACTGAGTGTTGACATCAATGACAACATTAGGTAACATATGTGCAACATGTCCATACTCGATTCCAAAGCTTCCATTTTGGTGTAGAACAGGAGCATGTTTGTGAAGGTTGTTGGATTAGTTGTTACACCTGTCAGAATGCATTTGGCTCATAAATTTTTGAAATGCCTCCAGCAAATCCATTTTATGCATATTCCGCAATCATTCCATTTGATGGCGATTCTAACAATGAGGAGGGTAGAAAAATGATAATAAATAGGGGAGTCTAAGGTTAGGGAAGGAGCAGAAAGAACCATTTAGGCGAAGACAATGAAGGGTGTCAGAGGTTTTTTTGGGGTCCACAACTAACAGAACCTCCAAATAGTTTTGAATAGGTGTTTGGTTCCCAGTAGGAGTAAAAGCTCTGACAATATGACTTGAAACACCTTTTTAAAAGTGTGACGGGGGTTTTGCAGGTTGTCACAACCAAACAAACCTCTAAAAATTTCTCATTCATCCTTTTTGCTCTGAAATATTATTTAAAATGTGAATGCAAAGTGAATATTGGGGGTTTGGAGTACGGTAAGAACTAGAAAGATTTCAAATAGCTTTTGGATTTGAAAATGATAAATAAAAGGGGAGGATGTGAATATTTAGGAATTTCAAAGGAAGTTTTGGATTTAAAATGCCAGTGAAGGATAAAACCGTAAAATACCCTGGCGAAGTGAAACTTTTAAAGATTTTAAAATCCAATCACTATCACTGCTTTTGACCTTTAATTTTCGAAACCAGACAAGTGCCACAAGATTAAAATATGAGGATTTTGACAAATAATTAACTTGCAAACCTACTTCAAAGAGTGCCCGACAAATGCTCAAATGTGATAAAGGTGAAAGATGCATAACTTTTTCTTGGAATGACATGTTTTTTTTCTGAAAACGTTCCATGTCATTAATAATGATGTCATGAAACCCCTTGTCAAACCATTCAAATGCTCTAGCCCTCATAAAACTCATGTTTTAATTGTTTCTGTAAACTAGTGAAGGAAAATTAGAAGATTAATTTCTCCCAAACCGTAAGGCATATGGATTTTAAAACTTTCCATATTAGGTGAAATAAAGTCATTTATACCCCTGTTAAAGGATTTCTTTCCAACTTTTATGGATTTAGAGATTTAATTATTTTCTTAAATTACCACTGACTGGATAACTGCTCTGAGAATCTGACTTAAATAATGATTAATCATGCCTTAAATTGATGCTCATGTATTATATCTAATGCAAGAAATGGATATGGATTAGGTTAAACATGACTTTTCAATGATGGACAAGTATGATGATTGGCGCGAGAAACATGCGACGTTGTCGATTAGCAACCAAAAGGCGACTTAACAAATGTGTTTGATGCATGACGACACTTGTCATTTTGACATGAAAAGTTAAAATTTTTGTAGTGTCAAAACAAGGTCAACGAGTCCATAGAATGAAAATACATATTTCTTCCACTTGTCATAACCTCGTTATAATCCACTCACCAAATTGGGTGTTCCATTTTGGCTCCATTATCCCTATCCAAAGATACATTATGACATGTTATTCAACAAGTGTAACTCCCCTTTACATTTATTTTATGTGTCCTTGACGTTTTTACATTTTCAATACAAGAGGCCCAACTTCCAGAGTCCAATTGGGCCCCTTTTTTCTCAAATTGTAGAGCTCAAAGAGGTCCACATGATGGGCACCTAAGAATTGGTGCCAAATAACCTAGAATTTTTATTTTGGCCAAAAACCAACTCTATAGCCTAGAAATTGAATTTTTCTATTTTCAACTTAAAAATTGTATTGTTTGTAATCTTAACATTAGGTGTAAGGTTGAGACACCTTTCCTAAGAGTATACAACTATGTACACCTATATATAGCCTTGTTTATGCATATATAGCTATCTATTTGACTAAATGTGTAAATACAGTTGTCTACACAAATGTTAAGTTGAAGATGCATGTATACAGCTATATATACCTATATATACCACTCTCTTTTTGCATATACAACTATCTATATGAGTAAATCCCTAAATATATAACTTTTCCACCTATATACAAGTATATACACTTGGACAAACTTTTGATAAACCTATAAACAAGTACATACACTTCTTGTTCTTTGTCATATCTAGCAAAATTTAATAGATTGAAGTACGTTGAGCCACAACATCTTTGGTGACAAATTATTTTCCTTCAATGGATCCCTTATAAAAGGTAAATTTATTCTAATTTAGTCAAATAAATCATGCTCATACAACATTTTATGGACCAAAAATGCAAAGTACAAAACTTACAATGCCCCTTTCTCCTTTCACAGGTTTTGACTGGAAGGGAAAGAGCTTAGGTCACATAATCCAAATTGAAGAGCCACAATACCAACATGAATAATTTTGTCTACAAAGAATGAGACTAAAAACAACTGGTGTATCTAAAAAATAGATGATCCATCCCACAAACCTCTTATCAGATACATTTTTAGCTAACACAAACTAAAAATAGAGATGAACACTAGGGAAATTAGGGGCCTTATTGGATAAAGTATTAAGTAAACAGATCACATTCGCATCAATGTCTTGGATTATCTACAAACTTCCATATCCCCAACCACTGACAATCAAGGGAAAAGCTATCACATGACTCAAGTTGGTAAGCATGTTTAATAGTTTTGAACGGTGTAAGTGTTGGCGTTTCAATTCGCACCTCTGGTATGCGATTTGGAAACGGACAGCTATGCACAGATAAACTGCGCTCCTATTGGAAGGGGGAGTTCCCTTTCTTACTGATGTTCACTGAAAAGATAACTTGAATGAAACTTCGCCTATCTTCTTTTTGATTCTCAGCTGCAGAGCACAAGGTTATAAAACTCTAAACACTGCAGAAGAGGTTTTTCCTTTTTTAATAAAACTTCTACTACAACTAGCATAGACTAATGACGCTTTCAACCTCCTGAGTAAATTCAGAGCAAAGGAAGTTGAAAGTGAACGGGAAATGATTGTTAACACAAAAACTCAAGTAGTTTTCCTCCAGCAGAAGCTACACATCTGACAACAAAAACTTGATGAATCGATATAGAATATCAGAGCAAAGTAGGCATGAGACTTCTATTCAATATCACAAAGTTTAATACAACTCCAGGACAGCAATACTGCAGCAAAAGGTAGGCATACAGTACGCGATCAAACACTAGAGAACAATGAACACAAATGAACAAACACCTGGAATAACAATGTTTGCAGGCTAGAATAGGCACAACAAATTTTCTATCTCCAAAGTCATTCCTTACAATGAACACAGATTGAACAGACACTTGGAATAACAATATTTGCAGGCTAGAATAGGCACAGCAAATTTGCTATCACAACTACCATTACCAACAATGGGCAAGGATGCCCTTATTTATACTAAAATCAAAGGAGTAGGGAACCCTAAAATCTCCTTGATTAACCCTAACTTGCCAACTCGCAAGCTTTATTACTATTCTAAGACAAAGATACAATAAACAAATGCTTTAAAGCAATCTGCTTTAAAGCAAAAAGATTCCAACTATCACAAGGTGCTTTCTTTCTAAATATAGAATGGATGAGCTTAGGATGAAAGCACATGCTTTAAAACAAAAAGCATATGTTTTAAAGCTGCTTTATTTTGGAATGCATCCTCATCAACATTCTAGCTTTTTGGTGATGTCATCCGTTGATATTCTTTTGCTGATTTCTTCTAAAAAAGCTGATTCTGAGCGAAAAAAGCTGGCACATGGGTTTTGTAGATAATTCTGTTTCTAAGCAACCCAGATTGCCAGATTTTGAAAAAGCAGAGATTTTCTCAAAAAAGCAGGAAAAAAGCAATTTCTCGAAAAAAAGCACGACTCCCAATCTTCAAGAGGATGATAATCTGGATGGACCCATCTCGACGAAAACTAAAAAAGCTCTGGTCAGATTTCTAAAAAATGATCTCCTTGAAACAAGGACCCTGAAAAAGCAAGCCGTTCTTCTTCCTCAACCCGAATCTATGAAGAACACTGATAAAGCACCTGGTTTGGGTCTTCGAATCTTCGTTGAAAGAAAAATAAAATCTTTCCTCTGGATGCAACCTGCAAAAGATAATGAAATAAAGAAGCCCAAAGCTTGTCTTTATAAATCTTTGGTCGAAAAAGCAGCTTTACTTGTATGAGAAGAAAACTTCATCCTCATCCATGAAGAAAGCATCTTTTAAAGCATAAATCCAAGTGGATGTCTTCGAATAGGAAGAATCCCTATTTTGTAGGAGCCTATGGCTTCATATGCAAGATGATAAAAATATCTTCTTTGATGATGATGTCATCGAATGCGCGAGTTGGAAGAAGTGTTAACAAAATTTTCTTCATTTTCGACACTTCAACACTCGTTTTGACTCAAATATGACCTGTCTCCAACTTTGACAAGGCAGGGAAATGTCAATCATGAACTGAAAAAGCTAACTGATCTTGACATTTTGGAGATTGATCAACTGAGATTCCATCCCCTACCTCCGTTCGACGATTTGACATCATTTGACCAAGTAACAAGGCATGTCGGAAAACACTGAAAACACAAAAATATTCTAACACTGCTCAAGATGGGTGCCCCAAGCCTCCTGGGGCGCCCAGTTTCCCAACACTTAGCCATTTTTTTAGTTTTTCCAATTTTTCCAATTTCTTGGTTTGCGTGCGCGTTCCGGAGGTATAGGACCCCTGTTTGGCTGTCAATTTCTATCAACTGGGATGAAAAGAAGTCTGATGATTTGGCAAATATGCAAGCTTGATGAAAACTGAGCTGATTGTACTCTCTGTTTGCCTCAAAAAATGTGCCAAACTGATCAACTTTGAACCGGACCAGGCTGACGGAAGGAGATTCATGTTTTTTGAGAAAATCATCAAAAAAAAACTAACTCTGGAGAGTTTGGGCGCCCCAAGCCACCTGGGGCGCCTGGTTTTCCATGGCTTAGAAAATTTTTGGAATTTTTCAATTTTTGCCGCAAATCTTGAATTTCACCAAAATTCGAAGGTCCTGTCTGACGTATATTTCAAAATATATTTAAGTATATGTTTAGATATTGAATTTCCTATACTTTAAATATTTTGAAATATACTTTCAGGATGTTTGAGATAGGTCTCAGATCCATAGGATTTGACATGCGGATTCTAGATTTTTGAGGATCCACCAAATTTCAGACTTAGTCAATTTTTCAGGATTTCAGGACATCAGACTTAGCCAATTTCAGGATTCCACGGACAGGCATCGGGATGAGGGTAGATTGGATAGCCTGAGCATATCTGAGATGAATCTCTGGCTTT